>VCAZ01000006.1:6373723-7081223 GCA_005784505.1 Bagarius yarrelli | reverse complement strand
ATGAAGAACTGCGGTTTTTAAGGTAATGTTTTAAGCAGCTTTTATTGTTATTAAGCCTCTGTAAATAGTTTAATATGACTAGTTAATTAACGGTGAAAAGCAGCTAATCGGGTGTGTAAACTGCAGACCAGAATGTTGGCAAGTATTATATATAAATGGTATATGATTATATTTCATATGTTACTACATTTCTGTAAATTAAATTACATTGTTCTTTCAGGGATTTGTGTATTGCCTATGGAGATTTGCTTCACTTGTTACTGATCCAGATTTTTTCGCATTAGTAGTTTCTTTATTATGTTTTATGATATGTGCAGCTGATAAAGGTTTAATTACATATTAAGCATTTTTTAAACATTTCTGCCAAAAAAACAAAGTTTAAGTATGTGCGTTGTAAAAGCAAAATATGTAGTAATTAAAACAAACGTATGTTTTCTTTCTTAGTAAACGTATAACGTATAAAAGTGCCCTAAGATCCAGTTTTTGATGTGTTTTAGTGCCATTATTGTGTTGTATTTTGACGTAACTTTTATAACGTAAGTGAAATGTCTCTCGTGTCCTGCTTTAGGCGTCAGGAATTGCGTGAGCTGAGGCTGCTACAGAAGGAGGAGCAAAGAGCCCATCAGCAGCTCACCAATAAGCTGCAGCAGCAGAAAGAGCAACTGTTCCGACGCTTTGAGCAAGAGATGACCGTTAGTGCCTACATATATTTCAGTATATTACTGTGCAACAGAATCATTGTTCTAAAACTGAGGCTGTCTAAAGCATTTGCGTTTTACCCCTTCGTAACTGAAGATTGGAGATCCTGGAGACACTGCAATCAAAAAATATATATTGTTTTTTTTATAATGTAAATAAATGATCTGAGGTCTAACAGTATTTTATGCAAAGTTTTTCAAAAAATATTTGGAACATTTCATTCGACAGCCTGTCAACAAGTTACACGAGTCAAAAATCAAAAAGTTTGAGTTGCCTGAAAGGTACTAACTTTCATTAGTTTAACTCTTAATTATTTTCTCTCTGTTTTAGGCAAAAAAGCGTCAGTATGATCAAGAGATTGAGAACCTAGAGAAGCAGCAGAAGCAAACCGTTGAGCGTATGGAACAAGACCACACCAATCGTCTGAGGGACGAGGCTAAGAGGATCAAATCTGAGCAAGACAAGGAGCTTTCCAAATTCCAGAACATGTTAAAAAATCGCAAGAAAGAGGTAAGCAGAATAGATTATACATTAGTGAAGTAATATATTTAATACTTCAGCCATGTTAGTATAGAACTATGGTAAAAACCTGTTGCCATATTGGTCTGCTTTTCTATGGTGGCGGGGCTGTGCTGCCTAAACCAACTTTTAACTTTTTCTGCCTTTTTTTTATTTTGGTGTGCAACCATTCCAACAGATGCATAAATGGGATGTCTCTACAATAAATGTAGAGTTGTTTCAGATTTCATGGATTGGCAGCTGCTTTCAAAGTCATCTTGCACATTATTTGCTATTCTAATGCGTGTTTCTAATTCAACAAGGATAAAATGCTGGTTCCTTGTGTTTGAAACTTTGGCTCAGATGATGCAGACAACTACCAACAGAATCTGTTTTTAAAGTTAATTACTCTTTACTTCTTTCTTTTTAAAGCAGTCTTTCTGCATGTTTATGGTTATCATCTAAAACCGAACGTTTACTGCCTTTCTTCCTTTCCTGGCTTTATCTTATTATAGCGTTTATGTTAGTGGTTTTTACTACCTGGGTCATGCATGCTTTTTCCTTTTTTACACCATAGCCTGGGCTTAATTCTAAGCTTGTTAATTAGAGAAGCAAATAATCATTTTAAGGCTAACTTTTTTTATTTAATCCAAGTCCTGGTGCATTGGTAAACACCATTACGCTTATAACTTCCTTTTTATCTGCACGGCTGTTCTTGAATCGCTCGAATATGGCATTTTACTCCATTATTCTTTCGTTTGTTCAATATGTTTTAAAAAGATGCTGTTAGTGTGTGTTTGTTTATTCATGTTATTATTATTATTATTATTATTATTATTATTATTATTATTGTTTTTGTACATATTTATTAATGTGTAATTATTACTAATGCTGTTGATTTGTGAATGTGTGGGTCTTGGTGTTGTGGTGGAGGGCTTCAGCTGGTTTATGGTTTGATTAAACCCCCCCCCCCCCCCCCCCCCACCCCCCCCCCCCCCCCCCCCCCCCCCCCCCCCCCCCCCCCCCCAAACCCCCCCCCCCCCCCCCCCCCCACCCCCCCCCCCCCCCCCCCGCTACCTTTTAGATAATTAGATCATATTTTTTGTTTAAAATTTTTAATCATCTCTGAGATGGTGCTCACTGAACTAACTATTCTGTATAGTTGTTTATTGAGGGGTGTGATACTTGTAACAGTAAACTATATTTTACCAATAAACCCTATAACATTTTAAAGTAGCTTATTTCCGTTGGGGAGCAAACACATAAACTCGGGACCCTTTAAAAAAACTTGACTGGCTTTAATGTAGAAGAATTGCTTATTAAACCAGTTGTAAAAATGGGGTCTCATACCAAGTAAAAATAAAGTAAAAGTGTAGAACTTGTATTCGTGTTTCTGGTGCAATATCTGCTTAATAATGTTTCAACAGTACTCAATTGGCTACATTTACTATTGGAGATTACTTGATACCATTTTTCCTGTTCGGTTTTTGTACTCATGAATAAATATTAAGGGTTTATTGCCGTGTGCATCATTTCAGAGATTCAAATAAGTGCTTTCAAATTATGATCGTAGTAAAGGTTAATCATTGCATACAAAACCCTTTTATTTCTAAATCGTTTTTCTGTTTTTTTCTGTTTCTTCTACTCATCTGATAGCTGTCATGGTGTCTGATTTATACATTTTCTGGTATCCGATTTATTTCTTATTAACAGAATCAACACACCAGTCGAGAAAAACTGACTGAGGTTTCTGGGACATCTCTATTCCAATATAAACTTGCTCAAAAACATCACTAAACTGCTTGATTCTGGTTAGCGCTTGAGCGGTACAGTGCGAATTAACCCAATGTTACATTTTTTTTACTGCATGTTTCGGCACTAATACATATTAGCTGTGCTTAGTCTTAAACACGGCAAAATTACCAAACATCTGCATGCCCAAACACTGTAGGTCAAACAGGAGATCGTCATGTCCCCCAAACACATGAGAAAAGATCTTATGAAACGCTTAAAGGAAGACCTCGTTTTTGTTCAGCAAGAAGAGGTAAAGACTCATGTTGTTACATGCTTATTACATTCTTATGTAGCTAATGCAGAAGATTTTTGGTTAAAAAAGGCATAACAGACAATACTGTTTCTCGTTTCTGTGGTTATGTAAATCACTATCTTGCATATTTACCAATTTTTAAATAAAACTGAAATCAGTAAATTAAAAAAAAAAGTTGTATAGCACTTATAACAGCGTTCATTGTCTGTAGGCTTTGAAGAGAGAAATATTAATAGGAATCTTACTCCAAAAGAAATCCCCTCTCTTGTTGGTGACAACAAATAATTAAAGTCTAAATAATTTTAACTTAAACACTATTATGTATGTGGGTTTTTTTGCTGTAATGGTTAATACAAGCAAGGCATCTTGTCAAACTAGCCAGTAAAACATAACTAAAAGTGGGGATCAGAAGGTAAAATCGATATAGGAATGGCCTGGGACATGCAATGAACCCACCACCGGGACTTGTTTCCATATGCAGTATAAGATAATGCTATACACATTTTTTTCATACTTTTTTTTATTTTTTTTATTTTTTTTATTTTTTTAAACAAATGGATCCAAATTCATTTGTCCAGGTTTTAACATTTTTTAGCATAAGTTAATATAACTCCTGTTTCTTTTCTTTTTCAAATTAATAAGCATGTGTAGGAACGGCCTGGACATCTGCTGAAATGAAACTCACTTCCTGCTTAACCAGCTTTTTCTGTTAGCTTTAAGAAACTGTGTTTACTCCTTATCTAACTGAGACTCCTGCATCTTTAACACAGAACCCTAAGCCACCAGCAGCTGATTGAGAGAGAATATAAATGTGTGTGTGTATGGGGGAGGGTTGAGGGTGGTACCCTGCCACAAGTGTGAGTGACTTGTTCCTGGCGTGGTAGAGTGCACTGTGTTTCACTCCACAGGGTGTGGCCCAGGTTATGATACAGTCTTTTCAGTTGTCCTCATGTGCTCTGTTCAACGCTCAGATGCAGGATGTAAGTTTTGCCCCTTTTTTTCCCCTGTTCAACCCCCTTGCTCATATGTGCCTACCTGCCACCAAACGTTTAGGTGTCTTGCTCTAGAATATAATTTATTCAACTAATAACGGACCCATAGGGCACTTCCAAGCTACATGCATCCACTAACTTTGGCTTTAGTGGGAATATAGAAAAGAAATATTCTTATGTAATATATTCCCTTTTCGTAGTGATATTCGCATGTACATACACGGGTAATAAACAGTAGAATAGAGTTCCTTTTAGAGATGCCACAATGAATGTGGTTGGTAAAGAAGATAATGTTGCACACAAGTTCTGACAAATGGCACTTTAGTATAGTAACAGGTTGGAGATGGCACATGTGAGCCGGGTGGTGCTCTTGTTTTTTGGAGTGCCGTCGCTGTTGTGTTTTAGTGCAGTGTCTCTCTTTAAACACAACATACTGTGCTGTTATTTACCTCAAATGTTCTCAACTTCCTGTGTATTTCACTCTCACTATTCTTATCTGTGCCACGGGGCCGTGTTTACAAACGGAAATGCTGATCATCACTGTGGCTACAGTAGGACTTGTTATATAGGGTAACAGTACTAAAGCATTTTTTTTATTGTGGTACCCTTTATGTTGCAATGTAATATTTGGGGGGAAAAAAAACTTTGATAATTTTTTAACGCTTAAGTAAATGATTTATTGCAAATAATATTTAATTAAAAATGCTATTTGTTACTTATTGTTTTGAGCTTTGTCTTAATGTTGACTTGGTTTTTTAACCAGGGCTCTAAGCCATGAAAACTAAAACAAAAATCTTTATTTCAAAGCAGAAATTTTAAATTAGGATGTCTGATATAAGTTAATAATGTAATTTTTCTGGTTCATGTTAAACGTGTTGCATCATTTTGTAATAAATAAATGTAATGTAAATGTACTAAATGCGTAGTATATAAGAACAACTTTTTAACAACTTTTTAATAATAATTCCCAGTAAACTCTGTTATACAATGAAGTACAATAGATACATGTTTGCTTGTGGACCTGACCTTCTCAATGCAAATAAATCTGCTGGTTCTAATCACAATCTAAATCTGTTATTCTATACTATGAGGCTAATATGGGGGAAGTGGTGGCTCGTGGTTAAGGTGTTGGCTTACCAACCCGAAGGTTGTGGGTTCAATTCCCAGCTCCGGCAAGCCACCACTGTTGGACCCCTGAGCAAGGCCCTTAACCCCCAATTGCTCAGTTGTATAACAAGGAATATTGTAAGTCGCTCTGGATAAGGGCGTCTGCAAATGTAAATGTAATATACTGTGGAATATTTCTATGTATTTTTGAGCTAATCAGTGGAGGAACTATACTTAACTCTGACCACAAATAATAGTTTTCCTTCTTGCTTTCCAGCATTATCCGATAATGTTCCTAAAATCGTTTGGTCTTTGAGCCCTGGTTATAACTTTTAGAATATTTCTTGTCTTTCTTCTGATCCATTCATCCATATTGGACTGTACCATTTTTTTCATGAGATGTAAATGTTGTCTTGCTACAAGACATTTATTCCTGTTTGTAATAAGTTCAAGCTTATTTTCATGTTTTTGTAACCAGAACTATGGTCTGTGCTAGTGTTTTACCTGTTTGTGTCAAATGTTTTGTGACAGTTTGATAATGGATTTACAGACATGCTGCGTTTTGATACTCTGCAGTACAAGTTATACAAGTGCTTTTCCTCCTGTCTCTTCAGGAGCAGGAGTTTCTACAGAAGCAACAGCAGGAGTTGGACAGCGCTCTGAAGAAAATCATTCAGCAGCACAAACTCGAGATCGCCACCATAGAACGAGATTGTCTTAACCATAAGCAGCAGCTAATGAGAGGTCAGCTAATTTTACTGTTTAACAAATGAAAATTTATATACATATGTAACATATAGAAACATGGAGATTGCCAATAGCATAATGATATCTGGTCTGGAAAACCAGTCAAATAAATCAATATCCTTGTTAAATAGATTAACACATTTAGGACCTTTCATGGGCCTTCTGGGCTGTGACATAAATGTGGCTTGGCAAGTGATTGAGTGATTCTCTATAGTGAGTCAGATAGGCTGATGCAATGCCTATTTATTAACATGCCTGTGCCTGTTACCTGCCTTTAGTACTCACACTCTTTCTTACTAGTATATCATATTACATGTGTGTATACAGCACGTGAGGCAGCCATGTGGGAGTTGGAGGAACGCCACCTGCAGGAGAAGCACCAGTTACTGAAGCAGCAGCTGAAAGATCAGTACTTCATGCAGAGGCACCAGCTCTTAAAGAGACATGACAAGGTGCATGAATAAAGCAAACCTTACTAAATATATTGTGAACGTATTAGTAAGAACATTTTATTTTTGCATGGTTATGCAGATGGTTAAGAAAGGTATTGCATAATTTAATAGATTAATTTAAGGAGCAAAAGACCTTGCAAGTCTGTGAGAAACCACAAAATGTGGTTTTGATGCTTGCATAATTTACGACTATTTTCCTATTATAACCATTGATGTTTTCTGTATGTGCACTGCTGTTTCTCTTAAAACACTACTGAATAATAGGAGATGGAGCAGATGCAGGGTTATAACCAGCGCCTCATAGAAGAGATGAAGAACAGGCAGGCTCAGGAGAGGGGGCGACTACCAAAGATCCAGCGTGGTGATGCAAAGACTCGAATGGCCATGTTTAAGAAAAGTCTGCGCATCGCTGGCACAGGAACTCCAGAGCAGGACAGAGAGAAAATTAAGCAGGTAGTACACCAAGAAGGTATTGTAAGAATTATTAATACTGATGTCCAGTATATGACATTTTGACTAATGTCCAGTATATGTTCTCACACTGGCTTTTGGGGGTAGTTTGCTATCCAGGAAGAGAAGAGACAGAAGAACGAACGACTTCATCAGCACCAGAAGCATGAAAACCAGATGAGAGACCTTCAGCTTCAGTGTGACTCCAACATCAGAGAACTTCAGCAGCTGCAGGTCCACAAAAACATTTTAAATACATCATTTAGACTAAAGTGCAAACAATTAAATTTGATTTTAAATAAAATATTTCAGAAGTATATTAGAAGTCCAATTTTTTTATGTATTAAATCAAACTGTAAAACATGCAGTAAAATAGTCAGATTAAAAATAGTTAAAAAAAAAAAGCAAAAGACAAAAAAAACCCCAAAAAAATATGGTAAAAAAAATGTTATTATTGTTCATTGATTTCTAAGTTCAGCTTGAAATAGAAACGGTATCTATCCAAGAAAAAAGGCACCTATTGCCTGCAAATGTTCTGCCGTGTTGTATCAGTGTAGTAGCTGTCAAAGCATGCTTTATAGGCACCTTATGCAAGAACATTTAATTTTTTTCTAAATACCCTGATATAAATATAGAAAATATTGTGTGTGTGTGTGTATTTGGTACTGCAGCTTTAAAATATTTTATACACTAAGAAGTCTAAAATTAACACATGCCTGTATTTGGTTTGCCAGTACCAGGCTGTGTCTGGGTGAAGTTTTTGTTTGTTGACCTCATTTTCCAGACAAGTACAAAGGGCAAAAATAAAAGTGTGTGAAAATTCCTATTGATAATCTGGGTTAATTTGCAGAGGTACTTTTTCTCTCCTTATCACGTAAAACAATAAACAGGGTTAATGATCTACCGTGTATATAATGCAATTTTTAGCCAGGAATTATTTGAAAACAGACACTGACTAAAAAGTCCTTAAATATGTATCTCAGTGTTAACAGCTAATTTAGTATATTGAATTAAAAACTAACTGTTTAATTTGTAAACCCAGAATGAGAAGTGCCATGTACTGATTGAGCATGAGACTCAGAAGCTGAAGGAGCTGGATGAGGAGCACGGTCAAGAGCTAAAAGACTGGAGAGAGAAACTTCGTCCCAGGAAGAAGGTATTTCAGAAGTAGACATTTACAGCTGTTTGTTTAAACGCTGTAGGAAAAAAAATCATTTTATATTGAGGGGAAAATCTACATTATGCCTCTGGTGTGTTTTGGAATCTCTCTGAAATAAGCATGGGGACCTTTTTTCGTTTTTCAGGCTCTTGAAGAAGAGTTCACTCGGAAGATGCAAGAACAGGAGGTCTTCTTTAAGATGAGTGGGGAATCAGAGTGCCTGAACCCCAATGCACAGAGCAGAGTGTCTAAGTTCTACCCTATTCCTAGTGTTCATTCTTCCGGTTCATAACCTTGATCTCTGAGGTATGAAGGCTCTGTAGGTGCACCATCAGCCTGGTGCTTCTGCTCTGTCTGAGCTTCCAGTGTGTGACGGAACATTTAAAAGTAATGCAGTTGACCTGGTTATTAAAGGAACTAAACATCATTTCAGCTATGGAAAACGAGTTAATCATCAGTTAATTACCCGCTGTTAAACTACAAATCCAATGGATTAAAATTTTATTTATTTTCTTTAGTCTGCTGGGAGTGTTGCATGACTGTGACACTAGAAGAAATTAGCTGTATATTTTAACTTGGGGAAAATTAATTCTTGGAAAGAAGTGTCGGGTGACCCCAAGTCATTAAAACTGTAGAAGACCAACATCCGAAGAATGTGTGCGTGCTTATGATACAAAGATGTATGCCTTGCATCGAATTAAGCTGCCCTTTCTTACATCTCAGATTAATTTGTTTTCACAATTTTTGAGTTTTTATTCTCTCATGGTTTTCATAATGCTTTTTTTATAAACTGTTATCACTCCAGAATAGTCAACATAAACAACATTTATTACAACTTTTTAACTGGGGGAAGGTAACAAGTAAGAATTGCATTTTTTTCTCCACAAGCTGTTATAAACTATAAATATTGTACTTGTTAAAAAAATGTTGTGAAAGATCATAAGCAGCTTCTCGTATGCACACAATGTTAAAAATCTATTAAATCTCTAAGCGATTTGCAATTTCTAAATGTACATAAGAAAGGAGGTGATCTGTAACTGAGAAGGAAAAAGGTGCAGAATTCTATAATTCTGTTACTTCCAGTGCTTTCTTTATGAAGAAGTCTACAAAGTGTAAACTTGGCTATATTACTTTGTTTTGCAGGACTGTTCATTGCCTTCTATCGGTCATGTCAAGAATTCCCCAGTGCATAAAATCCGCTTTGCAGCTCATGCAGACAAGGCCAAATCCTGCATCATTTTAAATTCCATGCAGCCAAGATACAGTTCCTTTAATTAAGGCATCAGGCTGCTTTAGACGTTTTGTTGATAAGCAACAGGTCATAGTGTCAGACCAAATAAGTTCCCAGCATTCTCTATGTGAAGCCTACATCTGAGTGCGAAAACCCAGCAGTTCGGCACTGGAAAAACCTGTGCTTTTAACAGATACATTCTTCTATTTTTTTTTTTTATTTTATTTTTTTTTTTACTTTCTTTTGTTTTGGTCAGTACAACATTTACCATGCTAGCATACACAATGAGATTAATTTTGCATGCAGAAATCCCAAATGCTGGATTTGAGTGAGAACTGGAGCCCTATGAACTTCTCGTTAAGAAGTCCTGTTGTGCTAGTAGAGGCTTCAGCTGAATCCCTAAAACTGCTTATGATGCTTTATGGGTTCTTTGCCACTAGGATAGCAACCAGTTATCCTGGGAATTTTTTTTGACTGGACAGTGAAGTTTAAGTCTTGGTGCACTTTGGTAATATGTCTAAAACATTTTAGTGATTTGGCTGACGTACTGAATAGCTGGTCTTATGCTGTAAATAAAACCGTTCCATTATATTTTATCCACATCTATTTGTGTGTGTAAATTGATGTTTGTTTACATGCATTTCTTTTCTAGTTACTGGTTACTATAAATAGAGTTAATTATACCAGTTTGAAGGAGGACAATCACATCACAATACCGACGGCTAAACTTTTGATCATGGAATATTTTATTACATTTGTTAAACAAATTTAAAATTTAGTTCATGTTAAAATTTTGAATAAAAAATTGACACGTAAAAGTTCAGTGACACTACTTTTTTTTTTTTTTTTAATTGTGCCAAATTACATAACATTTTGTATTTTCTTTGTTAGGAGTGCAAAAACATTTTAGGCTACACAATTTATAAAGTAATGAAGATCATTAGAAAACATTACAACTAGTAAAATGACACTACAACTAGTGTAAAATTACTTCAGGGCTCGCAAAATCCCTAGCCTGACATCCCAGGACTATTGTGTCTTCCAGTTAAACTATTACTGTCCTGAACAAAAAACTAAACAAAAGGACATGTTTTTTTTTTCTATTTTCCAAAGTGTAAAGAAAACAACACATCTTTGACAAAACAATGAGTCGGATGGGTAAAATCTTAGGACAGTTTATGCAATTTTTCTTAGGAAAATTAAGCATGGCTTTATTATATTACTATTGTTGTTTTTGTGTAGTTTTTTTTAGGTCATTGATTTGTATAAAATATAAATACAGTAAAACGTTTTTTTTTTTGTTTATTTAATTTGTATTGGTTGGACCTACTTTTCACATTTCTTTACCTTCCTTTGGCTTCTCTGTGTAATCCATTCTCCATCAAAATTAACGCAGTCAAAACAAGGTATTGGTATTTACATTAGCCACTTACGTTAACAGGTGTTTAAAAATTTTGCGAGCCCTGTACTTCCACATTTAAAAATCAGTAAAAAAAAATAAAAATAAAAAAGTACAAAACATTGGTTTTATATGTAAATTAAAAGACGGAAAATGCGACTAATATAGATTTAATGGCTTATAGAAAGTTGCATTGTGTTTTATTTAAGGAAACTGCACTAAAACTGGCTTGCTGAAAAGACTGTAGTTAAGATGCTTTCATGCTTCTGCCTCCTAGATTGCAAAAGGCTTTATGAAGAGGGAAAGTTTTTATTATCTAAGCATAAACGTAGGGTTTTACACACCAAGACTCCTTCTGCGGCGACCAATGGGGATTTCACCTGTGTGCAAGAAAAAAAAACCCAGAAAGTCAAAATAACTTTAGGGGCGGCATTTGTTACATCAGTTTATCTATAAGTTAATTCCTACTTGTATATTGCATTTCATTGGAGTAACAAGCTGAAGTGATTTTCCCGTTTCATTTATAAATTAAAATAGGCATAACTCATAACATAATATCCAAAAAAAATTGCATAACAGTTATTCCAAAACCAGTTCAGTTTGAACATTGCATATCTTGTCTTTGTGGTGTTTATAAATTCAATATCGATCAACAAGGATTTGCAGGTTATTATTCTGATTTTGTACATAAAATGTTGTCCATGCATATCAAGAACATGCAAGGCAGAACACAAGCACCAGAACAGCATGGACAACTTTAATTAATTGCCAGACATTTATGGCTAGCTGACCCCTCGAACCCATATCTGCGTTTTAAAATGTTACATTTCAGATGTAGCCCCCTTTTGCTGTTATAACAACACATAAACATTTGTTGCAGAAGACTTTGTGGGCACCTGACCGTAAGACCTACTGAACATATTGTTCACATTTGTTAAAGTAATCATACAATGCAATTCTTTACATTCAACTCATTTGCTCTCAACCCTCACAAGACAAGCAAGATTATCAGTCTGCCATTTTAACAAATCTGTACCTCACCTTTCTCACCCTTTTGTCCCCTTGGTCCCTCTGGACCTCTTGGTCCCTGAACACCAGTTATTCCTTGTCTGCCCATCTCTCCTGTGAATCCAGCAGGGAATTGGATGATAATTATAATTATATTTCATCATTAAACATACCTAAGCAGGAATTTAGTAAATGAGAAGCATGACGGTCCAATTTTTTTGTTTAGGATTTGTGTGTTACATCTATTTAAGTAACAAGCCCATATTATTTAGATGTACCTTTTTCTCCTTTGGGTCCAGAGTATCCTCTTTCTCCTTTAAGCCCCTGCCTACCAGGTGGACCAGGAATAGTACCATGTGCTGGAAAAATGAAACATTTTTTAAAGGATGCTGGACTAAATGGACAGTACATACAGACAGTTTGTTAGAATACATGTTTTGCTCTGCTTTCTTTATAGTACCTAATCATTATGTACAACATAAAATGCAAACATAAAGACAGGAGCCTGCCTCATTACTTGACATTATTACACATTGGAACATAGTGGAAAATTTTGTCCAAATATTTGAAATATCTAAACGCAGTGAACCTCACTCGAATGTAAGTGCTAAGTACCCTCTTCCAAAGCCATGAGCTCACAGACACCAATGATGTGTAACAGTAATAACCTGACGGAAATTCTATTCTTAAAAATAAAAAATCTAGGGGCCAATTTTCACCTACTTATGATGTCGTCATCATCTTGATTGCAATTTTAAGTGCCACATCAGACATTTATGTTTCATATGTGTGTTTTTGTCTCATTTGACAATGCTAAATGTTAAAATTGTTAAACTTGTTAAACTATAACCACAGTATATATGCTTACTTCTGAAGAAATCCATGAGATCTGCAGTGATATTCCCATAGGTAGCAAAAACACGGCTGTGGCCAGGAGGACCAGGTGGACCAGGGCGACCCTGGATTCCCATGGAATAAGATCTCCAATAATTATCGTTTATTTCCTGGAGTAGACCCTGACCTGGTGTTAAAATGGAGATTAGTTGATTTTAAGGAATGGTACCGTGATGCAAAATTCAAACATATATATCACATGTTAGATACACAATTGACAACTCACTTCGAATGTAGTCAGTGACTTTCAGAGCAACATTAGAGTAGTCTGTTTCATCCAACCTGCCTCCATTACGGTCGGAAGCATAGTAATATCCACCTCCTGCACTGTATCCAGGCTCACCACGGTCCCCTTTTTCACCACGGAGACCCTGAGGACCTGGGGGTCCAGGAATGGCAGAGATGTATTGTCTCATGGAATCACCTGAAAAGTCATATGGTAAGAATTTGTATTTGAGTAGTTTGCAAAGACTAGCCTCACAAATTGATGTCAACAATATTACACTGTTGTAATTCTTACATCTTCAAAGAACAAGGTACCCTAGTTGACATCTGCAGAGTATGTTATTTTTGCAGTGTAGTATATAAATATATAGCTTTATATGATACAGCCAACAAAATGTACCTGTATTGCACTTATTTGTAGCTAAACTACATTTATACATTCTTTATTGACATTGGCAGTAAAAAAACAGTGGCTTCCTGTATATGTACTAAAAGCTACAGGCCAGTGATAAATTAAAGAACAAAGGTAATGATGTAAATTTTGACATATGCGTCAGTGCTAATTTTGTCTGCGCATTTACCCTTATAACCATTTCCTGTTATGCATTATTGAAATATATTGATATGGTGACTTTATGGCAGCTAATAAACTTACTACTGAGGTAATCTTGAAGCTCAGCACGAATTTGTGCTCTCTGACTGCCTCTGTCATGTCCCCTTGAGTCCCCTGGAGGCCCTTGAGGTCCTGGAGGGCCAGGTAAACCTGGGGCACCCCGTAAGCCAGAATCTGAAATTTAAAAACGACAAAAAAAAAAACATTTACCTGACCAGTACACAGTATATGTCCATTTTTCCAAGGCTAAAGGTTAGGTGAAAAGCAGATTTTACTTTGTATGTAAGTCTGGATTTCTTCAAGTCTGTATCCTGAGCTTGAAGAACCTGGGGGACCAACTGGACCGGGTAGGCCCTGCCTTCCTGGGGGACCAGGAGGACCTTGGAGACCTGCTCTAAATCCTGCACCTTCAGAAGAAAACATACTTTAGTATGTACTATTACATACTACAAAATTATAAGCAGTTCATAAAATCCGAACTTACTTTCAATCAAAGCAGTGATGTCACTGTAGGTGGAGCCTGGCTGGCCGGGTGGGCCAGGAGGACCAGGAGGTCCAGGTCTACTTGTCAACCCTCGATCTAAACACAAGAAGAAATTTGTCATTTATTTTAACTGCCCAATTATTGACGAGTAACATTGGCAATAACCGAGGGCAGTTTAATATGGGCGGTTTGATCATTTAGATTATATGACATACCATTCATCATTCTAAGTACATAGTTTGCCACTTCCTGTGTGTCGAAATTGGCCAGATTTATGCTTCCTGAAGGGCCAGGTGGTCCTGGAGGGCCAATTATATACCGCCTAACATCATCTCCTAAACAAATATTAAAATAGAGTTAAGGACATAAGTAAGTAGTTTTACCTCAGCCAATGATCTTAACACACTTACTTTTCAATAATGCAATGATGTCACTAACAGATACGGAGCCAGCAGGGCCAGAAGGACCTGGAGGACCAGAGATTCCACTCAGCCCAGAGCCTAGAACAATTTTGTTAATAATTCTGTTATTATTGCAAAATACTGTTTTATGTTACTCTAAAGTGGAATAGGAAATGAAATGATGTTTTTCCTAATTCATTTTTAAGCAAATACCAAAAAAGATTATTAAATCTTTTATTTAAAACATTCACATTATATAACAGGGAAAAAATATATACTTGAAAGGGTTTTTTGCTATTCCTCTTTTTAAAACTCGTACCATATTGGAATAAAGAGCAAATTTTGCTAAAACAACATATTTATGTCACCTTTAAGTTATCTAATCTATTAGGACGGTCTTTAACCTCATCTGCCTTTTTGCTGATATACATGCATGTTTAGACAAAGGTGTGTATAAACAGATCATGTCCAGATTATATTTTTTGAATAAAAGAGGAAAAATGAAAAAAAGGGAACTTTTTAAATACTTTTTCTGATATAGAGTCATTTTGGAGATTAATAAAAAATAAAGATGCACCATTAATTAATTAATTAATTAAATCAATCAAGTATTTTTATTATCACATGAGATTTTTAAAGGTTTCTGACTTACGCTGGATATATGCGATAACCCGGGATGCCACATCTTCAACAGACACTGAGGCTCCTGGTGGACCGGGAGGCCCTTGTATACCAGACAAATGCTGCCACATGCTGTCACCTAAATGCCAAGCACAGTTTGTTGTATATAGATAGCACCAAATGTATGCACAATATAATACATCTCTAAATGAGTTCATGCAGGATTTTGGGCTGTCTGTCTTACTCTGCATGTAATCAATAATGTAATGTTGAATATCTGCTGTAGATGAGAAGTGTCCAGGAGGACCAGGTGGACCAGGAGGTCCTGGGGGCCCAGGCTGCCCTGAAACGCTGACAGAGCCTAATCCTAGAAAGGAAACACAATTGTACATTTAAAAAACCAATACCCCTTAATGTTGTAGATGTTATAGGCTTATTAATATTACAATAATTTTACCTCTTGATGTTCCTGGGATCCCTGGAGCACCTGGAACACCACTGTCCCCTGTGAAACATAAAGTGTCAGTGGGTCCGTAATGATTTTCATTGATGATCAGACAAAAAGAAAAATTTCAAAAAAAGATGTTACCTTTAGCACCTGGTTGACCTGGTGGACCTGGAGGTCCGGGGGGCCCAGTTGGACCTTGAACTCCATCTATAAATAATATCGATGCATTTAGACATAGTCATGACATTATGCCCAGATATACTTACAGATCCTCATAGCTAAGGATAACTGAAAAAATCTCTAAATTTACATCTGACGTCTGATTCCCCTGGTCTTCCAGGTAGGCCAGGTTGTCCAGCCTCGCCTACAAGAACAAATAAAAAACAGAGATAGTAAAAGCCAAAAAATGAGAAAGGGACATCCTCTACTAATATGGCAACATACCTTGGTATCCTCTGGGTCCTTGTGGTCCTAAAACAATCATAAGATGTTAGAATAAATCTAAAATACTCAATAATTTAAAGAACAGTTTAGGAAACTGTAATAGTGTATTTAGTAAAGTCTGTTGAACAATCCTGACAATAATTTTAAAGGTTCACCTGTGTCTCCTTTAGGACCTGCAGCTCCAGGTGGTCCTGGTGGTCCAGCAAAAAATGTCTCTGTAATGATTTTAGAAAAATGCATTAAAACATTGGAATAATCAGGCCTAATTACATTACATTTAAAATTAGCACCGGCTAATCTGTCTAAAAAGGAGTAAAGCTGACCTGAGTTGGGTATAAAGCTTCCTGGTTCTCCCCTTGCTCCTTTTTCTCCTCTTGGACCAGGTGTGCCATATCCTACAAAAAGCGGAGAAAGTATGAGTATAAGGACTGGATAATGACAGCACAGATGATGTAGCAGTGCAAGGATGTTTTTTAATGTAACATTTGTGAAGCAACTCGTGAATAAACGGTGAATATTGCAGATTAAAGCGCTATGTAATTGTTCAGCAAACATTTGACAATTTTACACTGCGTTTGTTTACTATAATGCTGCTGTTATAGAAATGTCCTGCATACATATGGGGGATCTATTAAACTACCAACAAGAAACTAATCAAATGCAATTTTTGCTTATATACCTGGAGTTCCTGGAGGTCCAGGTGGTCCTGGTGGTCCCTGAAATACTTTATTAAAATCAAATGAACTATAGTTTCCTAAAAGTCATACATTACATAAATGTTAATATTTTTTTATAGTAATAAATTATGACCTTGCAAGCTTTTAAAAATGTTCTTACTTTGTCCTGTGACTTCAGCCTCTCCCGGATCACCCTTATCACCTTTAGGGCCTGTACAAACAAAAAGATAAGCAGATATAAGAATGATTAAAATGTTTCCCAGTACATGGCAAACGGAAGGCTGTGAATTATAGAGAAGAGCAACCAGTTTTTGCCATACTTTCTTTCTCTTTACTCTCTTTTTTGGTAGGTAAGGTTTTGGAGGGATTTAGGTGTAGGAACACATTTGCACCACTATATTTAAAGCAGTAATGTATCTAAATAATATAAAATATTATACAGTAGCTCTAAACTATACATTAATAACAAATCTTTGTAGCAGGTACTTATCCAGAAAAGGGTTGTTTACCTGGTGGGCCAGGAATTCCAGCAGGGCCAATAGGGCCTGTATAGAGAAAGAAATTTAGATTAGTGCAATTAGTGTTTTAAACCCAATAGTAAAATAAGTAAGAAGTAAAATCTAGTAAAAATGAATTGTGTTCTATGACCCACCTGGCAGACCTGGAACTCCAATAGGCCCGGGTGGTCCAATTGGCCCAGGAGGTCCAGGAATTGGAAAAGAGCCTGCTGTAGATTTGAATTGTGTAAAGCATTGTATCAGTTTTGGTGTTAAGGTGTTTAGGTGTTAAATCAATCATGTAAGAAAGGGTTAGAATAAGGCTTTACCTGCATTGATAACTCTGCCTGGTTCACCATTTTCACCTGTAAAATATTTTTTACGTTTATAATACTCATCACACAAATGTAGTGCACAGTTTGTAATAGTGTTAAAAGGTACAAAACAATAAAATACAACAAAGCAAAACATATCTGCTTTATTACATTTGTAATATAAAGTTTGAAAGCATCAATGCAAACCTTTAACTCCAGGTTGTCCAGGAAGTCCTGCAATGCCTACAAGCGGTATTGCCAACATTTAGGATCCACATTTTATGGTAGTTTTGAATTTATTAGGATTAATATTTTTATTGTAAAAATGCTAATAAAAAATGATGGCAATGCACTGAGATACCTGGAGGTCCTTGAAGCCCTGGAGGTCCTAGAAAAAGAAAAAAATGTAGTTAACCCAAGAAAGTTAAAATCATTCTGATCCTTTACAACATACAGTCAGTACTGACCTATAAAGCTAATGATTTTAAAGAAAAACTATTTATTGTAATAATAAAGTCTCCCAGACAAAGACAGACAAAGATTATGCACTGGCATAGTGTGATACCTTGAGGTCCAACATCACCAGGTGGTCCAGCTGGGCCTCTGATTCCTGGCATCCCGATTGGTCCATGGTCACCTTAGGTTCAAAATTTATGAAAAAACAGAAAATTAATGTTTGTTGTCTGACTGTTGTAAAGAAATGTAACTTGCAAGTGCATCACCCACCTCTTTGACCCTTTTCGCCGTCTGCACCTGAAGCACCTGAAAATGTACAAATATTTTATAGTACTCCATAAATACTCCATACTATAGCAGACCAATAAATAGCTCATGTACAACAGTGCAGTAGTGGTTTAACTTGATATCTGTTGCTAACCTGTTGATCCTTTTGCTCCTTTCTCACCACTGAGGCCTGCCTTTCCTGGAGCCCCTGGAAAGCCTGGAGGAATAGTTAGTAAAAAACACAACAGAAGCTCAGGCAGCTTTAATGTCACTAATAAACTGAGTACATAATATACTATTTTATAGAAAGATAAGCTGTATGGACACAAACACACACCTGGCACACCAGGATCTCCCTTTTCACCATGATCACCTATAATAAAAAACGAATGATTATTCATACATTATCGGATACTAAATTATAGTTTTGTGCATTGGGCGAAATATAGAATTAGTAGATACAAACCCTTAATTCCTTGTGGTCCATGAGGTCCTCTGTCCCCTAGAAGAACATAAAGAATTGTTTTTAAATTTACTTTTAAATTGCTTTTACTTTGATCTTACTTAAACTTTAATGAAAACTAGATGACAAGAATGTAGTTCACCTTTAGGTCCTGCAAGGCCTGCTTCTCCTCTGAAACCTTGAGGTCCTGGCTCACCTAAACAGGTCAAATTACAGCTCATCGTTTTTATTTCTTTAAATGTCAGTCTTAAACATGTTTTTCAAATATATATTGGTGATACTACATACCCGGTGTACCAGACAGACCATTAAGACCTGCTGAACCTAAAGAGAAAAGGTTTTTATTATGTTTATTATTATTGATAAAAGCAATTGTACCTATATTTTTTTATATAATACAAATGCATATTGGCCTTAATATCTTAAAGCGCTTAAAATCCAATTTGTAAAAAGAATAATGAATAAGTATATGCCAAACAAGGATAAATGTATCAGCATGCTATATAAAAATGCTATATAAAAATCGAAATAAACCTTTTGGACCCGGTGGACCAGCTGGGCCTGGAGAACCACGAGTTCCTGGTTCCCCTGGAAAGCCTTAAAGAAGCAAAAATGAAAAATTTCCTTTAAATTTGGTCGAAACCAAAGTCAATTTTAAATGCACTACAATGCAAAGAGACAAAAGTGTGTCAATGCCACAACACATAAGGTATGTTTACTCAAGAGCCTTTACTAATATTCAGATCTGTACTCTTGTATAGTTCTAAGGTCGTTTGTTCATGGAACCACAAAAAGGTCAAGAAACAGTTGAACGTACCAAAATCTTTGCAAAAATAAAGCAAGTACAAAAGCATTCTAAACTACTGGTACACACAGAGTCTGACCTCTTTCACCCTTTTCTCCAGTGCCAGCAGGACCTGGCTCTCCCCGCAGCCCTGGTGACCCATCTCGGCCCCTGATTCCTGGTGGACCCTCTAAACCATGCTCGCCTAAGAAATACAGAATAAATTGCTGAAACTTAGATTTAAAGTTCTAAGCCTATACAGTGATTTAATATAAATGATTTTACAGATTTTTTGCTTAACCTGAAACATACCTGCAGTTCCCTTTTGTCCTTTTTGTCCTTCAGGTCCTGGGTGCCCTATTGCTCCTGGAGAGCCTACGGCACCTATTAATTGACCCAATTAATTATTTAATTATTGATTAATTATTTAACCAATTGCCATATTAACACATTTCTTACCTGGTAATCCTGGGAAACCACTATCACCTAAAAAATATTTGAGATTTGAGATTGAGATGAGCTCGGTCAGCATAGATCAAAAGTTGTAGACATTATTAATTTCTATAATCCCAACCACTGATTTGTTATAGTGAAGAGAAACACTGCCATGAATTTCTACAGACCTTTGGGTCCTTGAGCTCCAGTGTCACCTAAAATAACAGTTATATTCATAGATTTTACAAGACAATTCTGAATTTTTAAACAAATCTTATTCTTAATAGGATTCAAATGCAATATAGAAAGCTATAGAACATAGAACATCTTACAAAGAGATGCTTTTGTGCTTTACCTGGTGGTCCTCTTTCTCCTTTGAGTGAGGAAGAAAGGCTAGCTACAAAAAGAAAGAATAAAGCGGATTCTTACACAATGACTTTATATGATAGATTTTATATATAATATATATTAGATTTCATAAAAACATCATTAAAATTATATTTTAATGATGTATTATAAAAATTAATTAAATAATATAATGCTCTCTTTATTATAATGGGCCAATGTCAAATTATGGTATCATAGCACAGTAGGATAAGAATAAATAACAACAATACTACAATGCTACTACTAAAAATAATAAATAAATAAATAAATAAAATTAAAATCACAAGTACCATGAAAAAAATAGTATATAAACATTATATTTAAAAACAATTAAATTCTTTCAAATCCTCACATCTTGTTTCCAGTAGATTTGTATAATAATTGTGCAGGATAGGAATTGCGAACAAATAGAAAGGAACAAAACAAAACAAAAAGTTCCATATCTTGGGTTAATTAGAGTGACCAAATTTTAGTTTTTAGGGAAGAAAAAGGGGGGGTGTTGTTGGGGGCTAAAAACTGCGGTTGACAACATAAAGTAGCACATCCTTTTTACTTAACTTTTGGCCCTCAACAACAGAATAATAAACAACAAATTCGAGCTCTTAGCACCTTTTACACAGCGCTGTTTTTTTTAAGGGCTACAGGTTAAAATAAAACATTTTAAAATCAGTTGCCATATTTGTGCTTTACCCGGTCTCACTAAATTGTCAGTCAATTTACCTGACAAACTCTCCTTTAGCTGCAATATTATTTATATATAGTTTTTTATATTATTATATAGTTTTTGTCGAGTTAATAGGAACCCCAACCGCTCTCTTTTTTGAAAATTAAAGTATATAGTGGACATGCACAGAGAAGGCATAGCGAATATATTGGTAGGAGGATGTTAGAAATGAAGCTACCAGGCAGAAGGCAAAGAGGAAGAGCAAAGAGGAGGTATATAGATGCGATGAACGAGGACATGAAGTTAGTGAGTGTGAGTGAAGAGAATGTAGAGAATAGGTTTAGGTGGAGACAGATGATTCACTGTGGCGACCCCTAAAAGGGACCAGCCGAAAGGAGGAGGAGAAGAAGAAGAAAGTATATAGTATTCAGAAATTAAAAGTGTATTTTTAAGACGGGTTTCTGAAGAAATAATAAGACTGATCTTTAAACAGCACTGATTTTGCTACTTGTTTAATTGCTGACTTTATTATGTCTCACAGCTGGTGTGAGTTTTTAAATTCTATAGCTTTAAAAACAGTTTTTTATGCAGGAAAAACTTGTTTGTGCCTGTCCATGTGTTTCGGTACCTCTGAATGTTTCAGACTGCAGCTCATTTTGCAGAAGGTTCTGTATTGTTTTATTCAGGGCTGAATTTTGACAGCAAATGTTCTCTCCAACCAATCGACTAGTGTGAGCCCCACTGCCATGAACCAGGCCATGAAGAGCATCCACACGCTCTTTCAGCTTCCTCACCTCCTCCGCTTTTATAGGAAAAAAGAGCAGTTGTAAAGTTCTAAATGTTAGTCAGGAAATCTTGATTTGTAAAAACAAAGTACTATAAGAAATATATTTTATTTTCTAAATAAAATTTTTTAAAAAATAATAGGAGAACTAATGATGAAACATCTTAACGTTAATGAAGTAGCATACCGAGAGCAATGAGTCCAAAAAGGAGCCCGAGGAGCAACAGTAGACTGAGCAGCAGTCCAAGTAGCCACTTCCACCAGGAGCAGCAGCTTGGACCACAGCCAAAGCAGCCGCCGCCACCCTTTCCATCCTTTTTCTCCTTATAGATCTCTAACAAGACATATCCAATAAGAGACAAAGGTGTTTTACTCAACACATCCTAATTTAGATTTGTATGCCTTTTAATGATGAAGAGGGTAGAGGAAAGACATTACCTGCATATGTAGCCTTATCTTTAGTAGGTACTGATGAAGAGCCATCTTTAACATCGAAAAATGAGAAAAATCTTGAGAATATTTAAATATAAATCAAGCTCATAATGACAGACAAGTTGAAAAAATGTGCTTACAATAGGAGTTTGAACTTAATTTGGCAGGAGCAGTCTCAGTGTAGCTGCTTGCTAAAGCCTCCTTCTTCAGTGACACATCCGAAACAGACCCTTGTTTAAAAAAAATCATTTGGTGTGTTCAGGTGTGCTCACATTTTTATCAGCATGGTACTGTTGGATTACGAATTTAGAAAATGTTAAATCTAGGTTTCAATATAATAATAATAACATTCTGAAAAGATCAAGTCAGGTAGCCCAGGCGTCTGAGATGATAACCATTTGTTTCTAGGCACTTGCTAACCAACAGGCAAGTTTAATGTAAATTATGCATCTTGCACAAGCTACACAATCTATACAATCTATACTATATCTATCTATATCAATCCATACAGTACTTTGCACTACCTATCATTATGCATCTTTGTACAATCTATAACTAGCTATTGTTACACCTCCATACTCTATCCATATACCTCTGTACATTATTTACCCCCACCTCTGTAACTATCAACCCCATACCCTATTTATTACACTGATATTTATTGTAAATAAGCCACTTATGCACTTCTGGTTAGATGCTAACTGCATTTCATTGGCTCTGTACATGTACCTTGCACAATGACAAAAAAGTTGAATCTAATCTAATCTAATCTAATCTAAATGCTAAGATCAAGCTACAGCTAACCTTTGTCCCTATGATAATGTGATCATACTCTCAGGCTGATTGGTTTAGCACCTTTACATTCAAACAACACTGTTCCCGCATGCTTTGTATAGATTGTCTCCACCTCTATGTATTCCTACCCCTTGAAAGATATAAACTCTACTGTGCTGAGATTTAGTCAGACTTGGATGACTACAGCGACACGCAGCGAGTTCTCAATAAAGAGCTTGAAACATCCCCCAACGTTTCCTGGTCTCTGCTTCGACAATTAGATAAAGTTCACAACAGTACAAACAAACAAAAAAGGAAGAGTTTATATTATGCTGTAACATGATTCGTTTTTTTTCCTTTTTCAAGAAAGCCGCTGCAGGGGGATAAAGTTAGGATGAATATATTACACTGGGGAAACTGGCTGTACAAGTAAAATGAACAACTGGCCAGCTAAATTTGCTTGTATTTGTGGCTTTTCAAACATAAAGCATTTTGATCATCAACTGATTACCTACAACCTTCATGCAAAGTGAAATGAATATGTTAATACTCGGATTATTTAACCCTAATCCCTTTACCTCCTTTTCCATACGATGTGCTGCTGGAGAACTGTTTCCCGCTGTCCTTTGACAGAATAAGCACTTCTGTTTCCTTTTTGGAAGGAATATTCTCCTTCTCCAGTATAATATATTTCCGTGGCATGTCATCGTTAACAGAGCGTGTAGTTGTTCCTGAACAAAAGAAATGCTTTCTTGTAGCAGGTAAAAACATGTCTAGAAATATATGTGTGCTTGTTATGAAAAACATCTGGTCAAGAAATACACAAAATAATGTGTTATTGTACCTGTAGTAGTAGAAACTCCTGTACTAACAACTCCAGAAGTACCAATACTATGAGAAATATTTTTCTGCACACCATATCCTGTAAAATTCACAAGCTCAAATTAATTAATAAAAATCAAATGTGTGTTTTTTGGTTTTAATTTAAACAGCTTCTGGTCACAGGATACTGCCATACCCGTATGTGTGTTAACTGTGTTCGATGAGAGAAGTGTAGTAGTCGGTGTGGCAAGATTGTTCTGGAAGCCGTACACTGTGATGAAAAAAAGAATGTTTTTTTTTTTAAAACAAGTGTTTATTTTATTCTGTTAAAAAAGAGTAAAATATAAAAAAAACAATTCTATTTTTTGGATTTGCAAAAAAACTGAAAGTGCATTTCATCCTTTATGGCTTAAATATTATTATCGACTCTGGTGCTGTCAGAAATCATTAAACATAAAAAAAGACTTATTATTTAACTTGGATTGACCTGAAAGTGAGGAAGGTGAAGTTGTGTTAATAAGCGAAGATCCTGGTGACATGTTATTGGTGCTGCTCTGATAAGCAAAAGCAGTAGCGCTGGAAGCGTTAGAGGGCAGTGTTGAGCTGGTCCATGTATAGGATGGAAGTGCTGCATCCAGGATAGTGCTGTCATACTGCCCTGAAACTAAAACATAACAAGATTTAAGCAGAAAGTTTGTATGTATCTGAGGCATATTAGCATTGTGTGTAGATCCAGGCTATCAGAATGACCTTCCAGTGTTAGGATTGAGACAAAGGCTTAACAACTAAACAAAACAAACTAAAATATCACCCACAAAATGAAGAAACTTTTTTAGGGGCATTTGATTTTTTTTCTCATGTCATGTCAGGAAAGTTTTTTTTATGCCAGAGTTATTACAAAGTTTCTTATGTGGAATCTATTTTTAAGTCTTGATTCACGTCCATTGCTTTGTGACAAATTAAAATTTTTTTTTAAAAAGCTACGTATTAAAACATATTTATATATCATACATTAAAGAAAAAGGTTTAGTCATTCTGGTCATTTTGGGTTACTTGTGTTGTAATATCAAGTGACTGGACAGAAGAAAGATGTCACAGCATTGCAGAGGTTCAGATAACTTCTTTTTTACTTTTTTACTGCAAGCCAAGGCTGTTTTTATTTCCAAATCAGATTTCTTTATATTTACATTTTTTCTATTGCAAGTGTTGTGTGTAAAAATATACCAGTCTGACTGCCTTGTTTAATGATTTTTGTCTCGACTTTAGCTTTGCGTGGAACAGGCAGGGTGGCGGAGGCTGTGGAGCGGGTGGGGCTGACACTCGATGATCGTCCACTCTTTACTAGTTTTTTTACATCATCCAACTCCGTCCCTGAAAAAACAAAGCAGGAAGCCAATACCTCCATATTACCATCAATGACTTCTGAATACACATTTTACGTAATGGATAGGATAATAAAATAACTGAAAACTAAAACAGACAATAGTAACAATAAGTGCAATACTATATGTGTTATATGCTGTATAGTATACACACACAAACACACACATCACCTAACACAGCATAACTCATTGTGCAGCATTGTTGAATCAAACCCAGTTCTGATGCTTACATGCCAATTCTAGATCCTTTTGCAGTGAGCACTCTAAGTGGTCTGTTAACGTTCGTACATCCACATTAAGAGCTGCCTAAACTTTTAGACACTTGTCACTATTAGAAGATATTCAATTTTAATCGCTTCACCTGTCAGTGGTTTTTAAGTTATAGCTAATTGATGAATAAATATATGTGCATTTACATATAAATGGCTATCATAAAAAGCAATGGCTACTGACTAATGCTATTAAAAAAGAAATAGTCAAATTGAAGACATTTACAGATTAAATGTTTGGTGTTATATTTGGCAAAAAAAGTAAAAAAAATTATAATTTTGGAAATACATTTTGAAAACAAACTTACATCTGGTTGATGGAGATGCACTCTGTAATCTGACCCTGATCTCACTTTCTATTGAGAAACAGAAACAGAAACAGAAAATGACACACAATTCTTTATGTCGCCTTTTTTTCCGCTCACCCAGTGGTGTGTCTATGCACTTCAATACAATCCATCAACATTTATTGTAACCTAAAATATTTTGTGTTCTCATTTTCCAAAATAAGTACCTCTGGTTTGAGATCTTCCTCTAGATGAGCCTATGGAAAAAAACATGACATTTTTAACATTATTTAAGTAATGGATTTTTTTTTGTCTTGTGTGAACGTACTGCAGCACCAGTCTAAAGTAAAAATGTGCCTATACACACTATTTTAGTACTGATCATGCAAATACATTGGCTTCAACCCTAATTAAATGACTAATGAATATTAGTCATCATCTGGAGGGTATGTAACCTGACCACAGAAGATATTTAAATAGTACTATGTTCTTCCAATAATAACATAGTTACATTCATGAGTATTACTAGGCAAAATGTGTAGCAGCCTCACTAATTATATACTAAATAATCGAATAAATATTACTTATGAAAAGGTTTCTAACCATAGTCCTTCCTCGTGAGCTCTGGTGATGAGTTTGCACTTGAACTTCCTGTGTATAAAAGTCCACAGAATGGGTTTACCGTCAAAAAAAGCATAATCCACATATTCGCATGACTGTAAACTGCATAACAATATTTCACTCACCGTCATAGCCTCCTGAGTGACTGATGATAGATTTTTTCTCCAAGAAAATGGGAGAGTGGCTAGTGGTGGAGGATAAACCTTGTGTCCTTCTCAAGCCTGAGGAGCTGGACCTGCTCTTTGTCCCAGACTCTTTTCCAGAAACACTGTCTAATCCTGTACTGCCTGCACGGCCCCCTCCACTCCTGCTGTTCCCAGTGTAGTCATCTCCCAAAAACAGGGAATAGTCGAACCCTGATCCTCCTGCATTCCCACCCACTGAGAAGAGAAAATTCATTTCAATAATCTATACTTCAAAACATATCCTATATGATTTGAAACTATATTATCTATACAGTATATCATAATAAAGATGCAATTATTAATATTATTAGCTAAAACTAATAATTGGATATTGTTAAATAAATAATTTCTTTGCTGCAATGGAATAAAAAAAACTTCTCAATTAGGCACCTACAACCTTTGTATGGATGGGTTTATTGTTCACCCTCAGGGCACTTGTTTGCCTTTGCAGAACTATATTTGCCACACAGTGTTCATTAAGCTGAAGCATTATTAAAACTATAGACAATATTTAATGTGGCACTTCATCAAAATAATCCAAATACGTGTATTTGTATTTTTTAAACAGTAAAAAAAATATTTTACAGATGTCTGGACATTCAAAAACGGATGTTTTTTTCGGAATAAACACGTTTATTAGCAGTCGAGTAGGATGATATCCTTGAACATATTTAAATGTTGGGTAAATAAAGAGAATAAAAAGTATTTGCAACCAAACACGTGCTTTCGATATATAAAGATATTCAAGGAGGTTCATTCTCCACTATAAACCATCACTCTGTGTACTTGGAAGGAATAACAACTGTAAATCTCTTTGCCTCAGTGGTGACTCATGTCCTCCAGTGTGTCATTTTTCAATTTTACACACAATAAGTAGTCATTTAAGACTAAAAAAAACTAAACTATAAAGTCTTACAGGAAGCCAAGTGGAAGTTGGTGCTGCTGTTTTGGTTTATAATATTCTTCTCATAGCTGCTTGCCCATGAGCTGTTACTCATGCTCTTTGTGCTAGCTCCACTGAAGCCCTCTAATAGAGAAAGAAAACACACAAAGATGCACACACACACAGCCACAATTTACTATAAAGTCTCTTAAACTGTTTATTTAGGAAATGTTTTTAGAAAAGGAACATAAATTACGGTTCTTACTCGGTGGTAATGATGTAAGTCTTGTTGATGAAATTGTTTCAGTTATAACTGTGGGCAGAACAGTTCAATCAGTCCTTTTTGATTTTCACTTTAATTTTAATTATACGTAAAACACATTAGTATTAATATCCAAATATTTAAATGAGCAGGATAGATAGATAGATAGATAGATAGATAGATAGATAGATAGATAGATAGATAGATAGATAGATAGATAGATAGATAGATAGATAGATAGATAGCAACTTATTGTTGTAATGCACTACACCGCCACTAGATGACCGACTTTTTTTACTAACTGCAGGACTACAGCTAATATATATACTTGCTTTTCTTACCTCTGTCTCCTGAACTTCCTCCTAAGTCTTCTGTTTGCCTCGTTAAAACATCCATTCCATGCTAAGGGTGAAATACAATAACATCTAAGCTTACTTTCCACATTTAAATATTATACCGGTTGTGAAAGTAAGTCTCGGTTTCAGAATTCAAGTTTTTAATTACATTTAACCATCTACATAGTACCTACACAGGGTTCTGGGGTGTTCGTTTTTTCAGGCTTTGGGAGCTGAGAGAAACCCTGTCCAGGCTGGCAAACCATTACAATAATATATCCTTATCATTATCAACATCATCATCATCATCAGCATTATCTATAAAATACTCCTCAAGTCATTCTAACTGCACTGATTGTAATTTGTTGTCTTCTTATGTACAGATGATTCATAAACTTTACTATTTTCATAACAGTGAAAAACAGAATACTGTAAATCTACTGTAGCACTCTTAAATATAGAAAATAGAATTTACTTTAGTAGGAAATCTGATAATTTGGTGATCAGATGATTTTGATTATGAACAGCATAACAGCTGCCTACAGTAGATAATTTCACACATACTGTATTCAACAAAAAGCTTACACACACACACACACACACACAACTATTTTATAGTTAGTAATGTAAATGTAAAGATGTTTCTGAATCTCACTTTTTATATAAATAATACCTCAATCTGGCAAAATATTATGTAAGAGTCAAAAACTCTTCTCAAATCTCAGCTCTTAAAAAAAAAAGACGATTCATTCATCATTAAAGTAAGGTAGAGTAAAGTAAAGACTTTTTAAAGGCACCTGTCATGTCATGTGCACAATAGCTTGAAAGGCAACAAAAGACTTCTAAAAATCACTTTAGTTGATTTACATTTAGCCCACCACACCCTCTTGACCACCTGCCTTTAAACATATTCTCAAAGATGGCTTTCTTCTTTTGTAAATTAAATTTAAACCTCTAAAATCTGAATTCCTGTGAAAACATTATCTCTCGATGTTAAAATGAGATGATCGAAAGATTCTTCAGTATTCTAGCAGTCCAACATTTAAGGCAGTAACAGCACACCTTCGTATAGCATCATTTTCAGTCACAAATAGAATTACAGTTACTTAGTAAACATGCACAGTAAAGTCATCCAGCCCTGGGCTAGCTAATTTTAAAAAACATTTAACATTACATTTTGAATTTTAAGTTTACTCTCGATGTTATGAACTCGAAAGAGTTTAGTAACATTTAGTAAACATTTAAGGTAACAGAAGTTTTTTAGATTATGCATTTTAATTATACTTTACAGTAAGTAAATTTTTTTTTATTTTTTAAGTCATCCAGCCCTGGGCTAGGCTAATGTACTGTAAGTAAACATCGACATTAAACATTAACGTCTTAATTTTGAATTTTAACCATAATAAATCTGATTAAGACATAACGGCAAAGCTATTTTTACTAGTCGTTGATTTCAGCTATAAGTACACGGCTACAAAATGTTGTAAATCCAGTTGGGGGTTGAGAAAATGTTAAATCATAAAGTAAAGAAATACATTGAAAATAGACAAATACATTTAAAATGAGGATTTATTTTTTTTACTGATGTTAATAAACATGAACAAAAAATGCTGTACTTTACCTGATGTCTAGGTGAAATTCAGGAGAAAGTTTTGATTTTGCACAAATAAATGTAAACTGTTGCTTGAGCAGAGCAGATAAAAGTCTGCGGTTGAGTTATGTGTGAAGTTCTCTTCACACAGATAGCAAGTATTTATCCTTGTTCCATCTAGAACTTTTTTGAATCTTCTTCCCACTTTCACCAACAAGCCTCTACAGGACTCCTGGGCTGGGATCTAGTCTGAGCCACTCCCGAGTGTTTGGCAGGCACACACACAGACTGGCAAGGTTTAAAAAAAACAATACCTTTGGGAGCTGCAATTCCAGCCTTCATAATCATACGAAATACTGCCTCTGGGCATGTTCAAATGAAAGAGGTTCGGTCTACCATATTATATGTGTTAGCACCTTCCTTTGCAGAGACTGACATAATACATTTTATACCTTTTAATTAGTCTGGATAGACACGTAAAGGGGTAAAAAACAAACCTTTTTTAAACTGAAGCCAGTAAATTGATCTGATTTTAATAGTAATTTTCTAGAGTATGAGTGTAATGAGTTATAGTCATATTCCAGTCCGTGAGTGTGAGCAAACTGTTCACAAATGGTTGGTATTGAATCACACAGTGATGTTAAATCTATCCCGCATTTTGTCTCCAAGTACTGTACTGATTTGAAGAATAAATAATGTGCATGTTAAAAAAAGCTGCTTTAAGCACTGTCACATGTGTGGTTTCTAATGATGTCGGCAACATATTGTTGATATCAATATTCTCTGTTTTGTAGTTGGTTTCTCTAGTTTTTTTTTACTCTAGTAGTTCACTGTAAAAAAAAAAAAAAAAGCTTGAAAAACGAAATCTTACGCAAACTGGGGTAACTTAAGGTGAATTCACTTTTAGACGCTCCGGGTCGGCTGATACACTTCCACAGATTATAGAGCATACATACGTATTTATGCTGTTTTGCCTAAAGGCACCAGAATATACAGTAAAACATAAATAGGAACTGGCTTGTCTTAACATTAATGTTTTTTTTTATTGCGAATTATATCACAATGCTTTCAAAGCTTTAAATCAGATTGGTCAGTAAGTGCTATTTTTTTATACAACATACATCTGACATTTTGTCAGAGCTGCTATATAACAGCAGCTCCAACAAAAATGCTAGTTTAAATGAGTGAATTATATTGATGATATAAATCAGGTGATTTGTATTAATGTGTTCACTCTGACATGTTTTTATAGTAACAACATCAATCTATATTGGCTGGAACTGCTATTACAATAGATTTGAAAAGACCTGTAGATTTTAATATGGTGATGCGTCTAATCAATTTTAAAATGGATTTTCGAATGTCTTGACTTTGGCAATAAGAAGGTAACAAGCTGCATATTTTTTGTTAGACCACCAGCATTTTTGTCTAAATGAGTTTAGATTTAGATACAAATATGAATCAGAAGATTAAAAGTATGAATCAGAAATCGCCCCTTTTTATGTTAAAATAATCAATAATCAATTCGAATTAATCAGCATATCAGAAAAGAGCTTCAGGATCAAAATGGCAACCAAGTAAACACGTAATACACAAGTGCAGGCATTGTTCGTCTCTATTCACTTTCCCATCATCACCAACACCCACCGCACCGCACCGCACCACACCTACTATACACAGTGCACATGACTCACAAAAAGTGCCTAAGCTCCACCTCATCACGTGTAAGAGCACTGAGAGACCAGATTTGATGTTTTTTGTTGCTACATGGAGTCAGTAGATGATTCACAAATGTACAACTAACAGCAGTGGAATCTCATATGAGCAAGTAAACTCTTGAACAGCAGCTAACATGCAGATAAGAAAAGGGTTTTAACATGAATCTTGGTTGGTAATAAATCTTAAACTTTCTATCATAACTACTTATTAACTGACTTTATAAATCAGTATGAAAAAGAATAATCATTGTGAATGGATTGGGTTTTTTTAAATACAGTGGGACCTTGACTTAAGGGTGTCTCAACTAACGACTGTTGTGATATTTTGCTTTAAATTGCGAGCTAAAATTCGAGTCACAAGCCAGTTTCAGACACCCAATCTCTAGTTGGCGTAGCGAACATCACAGTGAACGCCATAACATCCACCCAGCATCCCGTGTCTCATTAGCTAGTCAGACATGCGCGTTAGCAAGTGGAGTCGTCTGATCCTCAGGGTAAATGCTGTAAATAATACTAAATAAAACCAGTTTACTGCAGTACATTCTATTATATTTTTTATACATTTACAGCATTTGGCAGACGCCCTTATCCAGAGCAACTTACAATACTCTTTGTTATACAACTGAGTGTTAAGGGTTTTGCTCAAGGGCCTCATAAGTCAAGGCATCACTGTACTTTTTTTATATAATAAAACTATAATAGGGAAGTAGTGACTCAGTGGTTAAGTGTTCAATTCCCAGGACCACAAAGCTACCACTGCTGGGCCCCTGAGCAAGGCTCATAACCCTCAACTGCTGCGTTGAAGAAAAATCTTTTCTACACTATTCTGTCTGTTAAGCTAAAGACACGCCCAACATCAATTATGTCAGGAACATTAGGGGTAATATTGTATCTGGGCTATTGTGTTCACTAGCCCACTGCTATAGTAAGACATCAAAGAGCTTTTCATTTACTCTACAACAGAGAAATACACAGGGGCTGCGTTCTCATTACAGGAGAAACACTGCTCTGTCAATAGGGTATTAGTCTGGGAAGTTAAAATATATTCATGCTAATCGAAAGTCTTTACACTGATATTACCTATAAGCTACAGACGCTGTTATATAAATGAGGCAATGAGGTCTATAGGTTCAGCAGCTTTAAAAAAAACATAACCCCTTTAAAAACCTGCAGGCAGTAAATATCTGATATGCAAGTCATAACATGTGGTAATGTTAAACCCTGCTCTTTATTTATGCCTGAAGACACAGTGAAAGCAGTATCATATTAAATGCTAATTTGACTGCTACAAAAAGCCCCTGGTAAACTTTAGCATGTTCCTTATATTTACAATTTAGCATGGTTCTTACACCCTTAAGTGACATGTGTAAGTGATGAGCATAAAAGCACAAAGTTCTAGAAGTATTTTTAATGAAATAGCTTGAGAATTATGACATAAACTACTGTTTAAAATTCAATCATGTTCGGTGTCTTTGCTACATAGGTGCATAAAGTTTGGGCTAGTTTTAGTTAGTTACAAGATTATGTGTTTGTATATCTTGTAAGAAAACAGTAAAAGTCAATGTGTCGTGTAAGTTTAATAATTTTGCTTTGCCATGGACTTAATTGTTTTATGTCTCTTTCCAGCTACCATATGCTAACAATGAGTAATGTAATATAATGCAAAAATGCAATACGTTATAACTTCTGTTTTTTAATCGATTGGAATTTTATTTAATTAGATAAAGGACAAAGAAAAGTTTTACAATGTTTTTACTGACATACTATGTGTTAAATAGTTACAGAACCCGAACTGATGCCTGAAAAATGAGATATTGGAAAAGGAAATAAAGGCACAAAGTTCCAATTAGTAGGCTTTCTGGAAACATGAGAAAAACAAGATTTGCCTTACAAGGTGCACTCGTCAGACTTATAAAAACTGTATTCATTTCACTCTTTAAGATTGGAATAGCAGCTTGTCATGCTGCAAAAACAACTTATAGCTGCTCTAATAAGAGGAAAAACAAGATTATACAGAATCTACTAATTTCATGTTTGATTTTAAATGACCCTTCCTGTTACCAGTTAAAATGTAATTGTGACTATGTTTTGGGTATTTAATGTTCTGTATTGAATAGTTCTATTAGGGGAAAGCAGGAAACGTCTTCATGCGCATACATTCCAGCTCAGCGCTCAGTATGGCTATGTCCATATCCTGTGCTTTGACCAAGTCCACAAGATTCTTCCGTTGCAGGATGTTTTGATATCGTTGCTTAGCTTCAAGATCTTGACTTTCATCCATTGCTAAAGACATATACAAATGTTTTTTTAAACAGGTTACATAAAGAGGCTTCTGTTTACACAAAATTATAAAATTAATAATTAGGAGTTTTCATTCAAGAACCTGTGGCCTCATGGATGTTTCTTCTTTCTGCAACAGTCACTTGCATGTTGACCAACTGCAAATCTAAAGTTGCATTATTCTGATTCTTCAACTTGGCTTGTTTTTTCAGATCTTTTATCATCTTCCTACAGCTTTCCACATTCTTTCTATAAATCTAGACAAAAATACAGAATCTATTATATGTAGTATCCAAAACATCTATGAATTTAACTTTTCTTTGTTTAAAAGAAAGATTTTTCTCACTTTCTCTTGCAATGTCATTGTCTTCTCCAGAGTAGATACCTTCTTGGACATCCTGCTGTCATGGTCTGTCTCTATCAGATACTATAAATTACATGCTGTGTTATTACATGTCCAGACATTTAGATTATATAGTAGTTGTTTTTTTGGGGTATTTGTATCCCATTGCTACAGCCTTTTAGACTGTTGACATATCCCATCTTTCCCCTTTACAAATTTTTTCCCGTTAGAAAGTAAAATAGGTCAGTTTTCTAATGCCATTTAAGCTCTTCCACACTTACTTTGGCCAACCATGTTTTTACAGATCATGTCATGATGAAATATGATTAAGGTACAGATTCCATTATCAACTTTCTTTAAACATGAAGAAATATATGATGAACCTCATAATGAACCTCAGTTGGATTTTAATGGATGTTGCAGGTATTACAAAATGACAAAAGCTACTTTAAAATGTGCTTTGAATTTACAGGTGGAAGTGGTAGTCCAGGGGTTAAGGTGTTCAACTGCTAGAATTGTTAGATCAGAGTTCAATTTCCAGCACCACCAACTTACCATTGCTGGGCTCCTGAACAAGGCCCTTAACCCCTATTTGCATAAAGTTGTATAAAAGAGATAAATGTAGCTTGCTTTGGATAAGGGCGTCTGCCAAATGCTAGAAATGTTAAAGTACAGGGAACTAACCTTCACATGATTTCCTTTGTCTTATTCTAGCATTAACATTTGCGGTTATTAAATATTGATAAATGATGCCCACTAAATCAATTTAGGTTTAAGATCTGTAAATGTTGAAATTTAAAACATTTAATCATTAAGGGAACGCAGGTTCCGTGTGTTAGCACTTTTCAAGTACCACTAAAACATGGAATTCTAAAACTTCGAAATTTTTTTTTAGAAAAGAAAAGCTGGTGTGGGGATGAATATTTGTAGCAAATTTTTAATAAATAAAAACTATAATTGTCAGTATTTGCCTTATTCTTATATGATGTTACAAGGTAATAATTAATTGAAAATTGATTTGAACTGGATTTAAATTCATGGCTTCATCCCACCACTTTGTTCTGTAACAGCACATCCTGTTGTGTTTTTTTCTCACATATTTAGTTCAAGTAATAGCACATTTTGTGGTTAATGAACTGACACTACAATTTCTGGAGAATGCCTCAGGGAAGGGTTTGAGCTGTACCTTTTTTTTTTTTAGTTTTTCAAATACCTAACACATGCAGTTCTGTAACATTATCACAATAAGCACATTCACGCTTTACCTCCTGGATTTCCGGAGACATGTGCAGTATTTGAATGTCTCTGGCTTTGTTTTTGAGATCTTCATTCTTCATACTTATCCTCTTAAGATCCCATTCCTGCTGAATAATTCCTTTATGAAGATCTTTGCACTCCACCATGCTGGCAATTTTTTGCTCCCCTAAAGCCTGAAATAGAAATTTTGTGTTTCACATTAATATCACCCTAAGAAACAGCAATATTTAGAAGTATAATGGGAAGGTAAGAGAGTTTAGGGCTAGTTATACCCTGATGGTGTTGTTTAAGTCCTCTACAACACTCCGGTAAAGCAACAAAGAGTCTGAATAGTCGGCAGTAAAGTCTCCAGTCTCCACCTCAACCTGGCCCTGTTTTAACAGCATCTGCACCATAACGTTGAGGCAGAACCTCGACCTATCTTTTCGCAGGCTAAAAGAAACGTAATATTAAGTAACAATGATACAAGTATAAATACTGCAGTATATTTTGAATTGTTTGCGAATGTGTTACATCATAATAAAATTAAATCTTCAAGTATTTTACTAACAATCCTACTTATTAACATAACTATAACATATCATCAACTATAATATTTGGATAAAGCATAATTTTAACCTTGTTTCTAGATACCATAGACTGATGCATGCCAGTATATAAAATGTTTGTCCACAAGATTTAAATGCCTTAAAAAAAATCATTTCTTACCAATTAAGACTATCAACAATGTCCTTGAGTTCAGTTTGTGCATTTTCCTCCTCCTCTATTCTCTTCTGCAGAAAAGTCTGCATCTCTGCTAACGTCAGTGCGTTCATTTTCACCTAAGATAAAAAAAGTAGTTTATTCTTATTTGTCTTTAAACTGTGTGTTGTGGTTCACAATGTTAACTGTGCCATTTTCTAAGAGTGAATAATAAAAGAATCTACAGTCACAGAAATCATTAATTGATGGTAGATTTTCAAAACTAGTTGATCATTTTTGTCATAAGTTTTTGTCATTAATTTTTGTGTACTTTAGTAGCCATCATTTATAATATTTCCTTACCTTGTGCTCACTCTCCACTTTGGTTCTTCTGACCAGACAGAATCTTTCCCACACAGCTGGGTCCAGACTCTCCGGCATGTTATTTGGTGCATCTAACTCCTCCATGGCCTTCATCATCTGAGAGAGCCCTTCTGTTGTTGCTCGGCTCAATAAAGAAGATTCTTTAATCGAGCTTGTCTTGCCTGTCTGTGTCCTCATAATCTGAATCCTGAAAAGGAACATTTTATTTACATTTTCATTTCTGGCATTTGGAAGATAATCTTCTCCAAAGTGACTAACATTTATCTCATTTATCCAACCAGTAAGTTACTATTTTCCACATTTTCTACTGTTTTTCATGCTTTACTTAACTAAATAGTAGCCATGAACTGACCCTGTAGTTATATCTGAGGCTATAGCATTGGATACTTTACATAAGAGGCTTTTGTTTACCACTCATAGGTTCAAAGATGTATACATACTGATTTACTTTATGTTATTATTTAATTAAAACCTTCAGAGCGTATTAAATGGTAGCACAGTGGTTAAGGTGTTGGATTGCAAATTTGAGGATCGGGGTTCGATTCCCAGCACCACCATGTTGCCACTGCTGGGCCCCCGAGCAAGGCCTTAACCTCCAATTGCTCAGTTGTATAAAAAAAGATAAATGTAAGTCGCTCTGGTTTGCATTTGTAGCTTTTTTTACATTTTGTATTTTTCTGAAGTATTGTAATGTATTGCAATATGTATGTTATTGCAGTATATTATGATATTTTTATCGTAACCCGTGTACAGTGCTATGTATCGTGAAGCCCCTGACACAGCCCTAATAAATAGATAATTATATCTTCTTATGTTATTGTTTATATATCCTTGAAGATTAGTAATGTTTTTCCAATGAAGTACCTGGGTCTGCGCTTGTAAAGCTTGGACAGCTGGTCAACAATGTGTCCAGGGACATCATTAAACTCCTTACGGAATCCACTGTCAAGAAGCTTTCAAAAAGGTCAAACAATGTCAAAGTCTGTTTGATTTAGTAACAAAATAGTATTACGGATAGTGTACTACAAAGACAGTAATAAGCTTACTTTATCTTCTGCTACTGTCATATCATATGTATCCCGAAAAGCCTCTACACTCTTTCTGTATTTCATCAACATTTTCCCAATTTGATTCTGCCAACAGAAACATGAGTCATACACATGGGCATTTAATAGTACATGGAAAACTCATCGCCAATATAATTAACATGCCACACAAGTTTCTTCATGTGCAACTCATCTTTAAAAGCAAAATGAGCTATGTGGAGCTTATTCCTTTTTCCTTTTACAATTGACTTTACCCAAATGAACTGGACAACTGACAACAGGAATGTATCCAAACATACTGTACCTTAACAGTTTGTGCATTCTCTTGCTTGGAGACCAGCTGTTCCTCTCTGTTCAGCATCTCTTCCTCAATTAGTAAGGAATAAACAAGATTGGTGATCTTTAGTTCTTCCTGAGGTACAAGAGTTTTTTTTAGTATTATTGATAGCTTGATCTTGTAGGTTTTTGTACGATGGCTTTGAGCAGAAGTAACTTATATCTTACTTGCCTGGTATACAACCATCTTTGATTTCACTTTCCTTTCAAAGAGCTTGTTTAGAATTTCATCAAAGGCCTGAGTGGACTCTTTAATAGAAGTATGCAGTTTCTTGATCTCTGCCTCCAAGGTCTGGAATAAAAATTTAAATATAATAATAACATCCCTATAAACAGTCTAATCCTAAAACTGCTAAGAAATGAGTTTTTAACAGAGATGTTATAATTACACTTAAAACCTATAATAGTCTAGTACATTGTCTAGTAGTGAAATTGGAATAAACCTTACCTAATGCAACTAATACACTAAGATGCAAAAATAATTGGCTTTTCCCATTTTTTTGCACAATTACACACAATTATATATTCATTATAAGTCTGATTTAATGACAGGCAAATCCGACCTTTCTATATTTCTCCTGTTCTTCTTTGAGCTCCTTTACTTTTTTCTCGTGCTCTTTGTAGCTTTTTTTTTCCTCCTCTGTCCACTGAATGTCCGGCTTGGCTAGAAACTCTGGTGGTGGCACTTCCTTCAGGTCAGAGTAGTCAAACAAATCAACTGCTTAATATAATTATATTCTAAATGCTGTTTGCTGAATTCAAATTGGTTTTCATACCAATCTTAGAATGTCCACTTTTTTGACTTCCAGTACTCCACCCATCATATCATCTAAAGCTCGTTCTCTGATATTGTCCCCCTGTTCAGAAAATAGAACGTCACAAGAGGTAGTTTTAGAGATTTTTTTAAAAAAAACAATAATAAGACATAAAAAATAAAGACACTTTCATTACATTGCTATTAGAAATATACGCTATACAGTCAAAAGTTTGTGGACACCAAACCATAATAAAGCCCCTTATTTAGTGCTTACCAATTTTTGGGAATGATTTTCATTAAATTATGGAGGGTGGCTGTGTGGAATTTGCTAATTCTGCCAAAGGAACATCGACATTGTCGTTTTCCTCCTTCAGATCTACTCACACTTATGAAATTTATATAAATTATTATTTTAGGGTTAGGTGCCCTGCTAAGGAGAGCAGCAGTGGCAGCATTGGGATTTTGAACTCTATGACTTTACGATTATTAGTCCATATCTTAATACTGAACTACCAAATCCCCAGTCATGATAAAAATCCTAAGGCATGTCGGTGTTTTATATTATCTTAATTATTGTGTGATGGGGTTAAAGCCTTGTGTAAAACACTGAAATTTCTAAGTTTTACTCTTTTAAAACCATGTCTTTACAGACCTCGCTGTACACAGTGACATTAGCTTTATGCCTTTTTAGCTTAGTTTACTTTTTAAAATTTAAAATGTAGGACATTTGTGGAAACATAGCATTATTGTTCCTTTTTATACCTTTGCTGCAAGCCTCCTCTGCTCTTCTTCCTTTCTTTGTTGCTCCTCTCTCTTTTTCTGCTCAGGTGTCAGGTATTTCTCAACCTTGATCTAGAAACAGCCACAGAAATTCAGACGTTGTGCCAACTGTCCACAGCCAAATATAAATTATATAAGAGATATAAAATCTTAATAACAGTAATAAACGGTTTACTTTCAAATTGAAATTTCTCAGGGTGTTTCTCACACAAACCTCTAAGATAAAAGATGATCTAAATGCTTGCCTTGACTTGTTGACTAAAACAGTAGCATTAACTACTAAATCCAGTACATTTCTGTGTGGGAGCAATAAATTATGCAAAATTGGTTTTGCAGATTTTTTTGAGGAAAAATAAAAGACAAATTCAGATTTAAATTGTACAAAGCAGGTTCTGGGATAGTCCATACTATCATAAAAAAATAAAGTGCATGTAAATATCCACATTTAGATCTCCAATAAGTTAGCAAGAGGTGACAATGTGAAACAACAAAAAAAACAAACACATATAAAACAGGACCCTTCCTTTTCACACTAAATGTTCCTTTTCACACAAAATATTTTTACACAAAAGACACAAAAGAAGTTAATGCATTGATACTAAGGAAAATGCAAGATGACCTTCCTGGTGTTGTTACCTCTGAGTCAGAAACAGTGAGAGCTCTCTCTGGTCTCTCTTTGTTGGACAGAATGGGCTCCCACAGGTTCTCCTGCAGCTCCAGCTCATTCATAATCTCTGTTATGCGCTTGTTCTTCTCTCTTATGCGACTGATTTCTTGCTCCTTCTGCTTGTACACAGCCTCAAATTCTGTGTTAAAAGCTGTTTTTACTTTGTAAATAACGTCCTAAAATTTAAATAATTACAAATTTAGTATGTTTATGTAAATATGTGTATTTTGATTTCGAAACTCAGAAACTTGTTGGCTTTTTTCTTTAGAAATACAGTCAGGATGAAATGAGGAAGTTACCTGTATTAGGATAATTTGGTGGAGCTTTAGGTCCCTGGTATGCAGACTGAACTGGCTGTATAATTGAGAGTTGGAACCTCCATATTGAGCACTCAGACTTCCTGTTAAGGTTAAGCTCTCCGTCTCATCTTCGTCTGTCTGTATTGGTGCCATGCTGTTTTTCAAAATGTCTTCCTACAAATTTCAGATAACATTAGACATGTTTGATGAACATTTTGAAATATGAATCTCATCATAAAATCTACAAATGAAATTTTATGTGAACATACACTAGTATGAGCCTGGATGGCTTCTACCCTGCTAAGCTCTTCTAGTTCTTTTGCTGTGCGCTCCTTCATTGGAAAATTATCCACTTCTATCCCTGAGTAGAAAGCCTATGAAGGGCAAAAGTAATAGGAATAGGCTGGTAAGAATAGTTTAAGGATAATGCACTTTTGAAAACAAAATAAAACCCATACAGCAGTTTAGATTCCCTAATTGTTTAAATAAATGTCACAAAAAAACATGCTCTGTTCTTTTCTATTACCTCAATGGCCTTCCCTTTTATGCCCATAGAATCCCAGTACTTTTTCTTGAGAATGTCTTGCAGATAACATTTTCCCAGGTTCTCCTGCTCAATCTCTTTTCTCACCTTGTATAATTCATACACAGAAAAAGTGACATTTAATCCTATAAATATCAATTAACATGTATTAACAGAATTGTAAGATAAACTTCTTTCACCTTGGTGACCTCTTTTTCTCCCATTGCTTGTAGTCTCTGTTGCATGTCCATGTCCAGGTTAAACTCCAGCTGCTCTAGTTTTTCCATGTCTGGCAGATTGTCGTTCTCCTGCATCATAGCATGGATCTGGAAACAAGCAAGCATGAGCTATAAGTTGTTGTTATCCAGTTGAATTTTAAGTTATTGGTATGACAGTGTGGGTTCTAAAGAAAACATAAAACATATACATAATTTGAAAGCTTATTGTTTTTAAACTGCTTAACCAATAATTGTTTTCTGTTCCAGATAATTATTCAAAAGTTATTCAAAGGTTTGCATATTTTTCTATGAACCACACGTTTTAGTACCTATAATAAAACTAGTAGAATTAGCTGTACTAATTTAAAACTGAATTGTAATAATGCAATCTGCATGAAATTTCCCTCTAACGAGCAATGAAAGTATTGTCTTAATTGGGTTTTTACAAATTGTCGCTGTACAATGCACTGTGTCATTTCTTACTGTGTCTTGAAGTTCCTCCACAATCTTCTTAAGATTATTTCTGGTCTCTGCAAACTGCTGGCTCTCCTCTTTAAGTACCTGTTAAGCAAAAGGACATCTTTATACAAGTGGGTAATAATTTGGTACACACACTTACACAGTTTGCTGGAAATTCTCATAATTTCTGAAAGATATTGCAAATGTCGAAACATTTCACATTCTCAAACTGCAGATAGATTTGATTGAAACTATGAAAATGATGCTTAAACCATGGTAAGTAAAAGCATACGAAACACAGAGATTCATGGATGGTCTGATAAAAAAAAATTTCTCAAAAATGCTAAACAAAGCACATTGAAATACAGTTTTAATTATACAAGATTCTGCATTGATCTTAAAATATAATATTATTTTTTAGAATGCTTTAAAAGAATAACAGCATTAGAAAACTTACTGTGTTGAGTTTATTATCAATCCATGTGGAATTGCACGGAGCTGTAGAGGAAACACCGTTATAACCCTCATTAATCTCTGTTATATCTGTTGTTACTTGGCTCCTACTGACCTAAAACAACAATTAAAAAATGCATATTTTAGAACATTTTAGGAATAATTGTCTACTAGTCTAATATTTCTCTCAAATATCTATAGTACTCTAAAATATCGCTTTAGATGTTTGCTTGGATATGTTTTTAAGGGAGCCTAACAAAAAGACATGTCAACATAGGAATATCACAGACATACAAAATGTTGCTGGCTGAATAATAAAACACTGTAGTTCTGTACCTCAACCGGTATCTGTGATGGTGGTTCCTGGTCAGCCATGACACTGAGAATTTGGAATTCTTCAAACATTTTATCTTCTAAGTTGGTCACCATAGACAGGCTATCCTGGGTAGGTGCAGCCATCTTTAAACTGTTAAAATTTTTTGAACAATAGTTTAGTAATTTTTCTCCTCCAGGCATTCGACAAACGTTCAATTATAGCAGTTTTTATGTCGTGACAAACATCTTGTACCTGAGACTGCTGCAGACCAAAGAACCATCTTGGAAGCCGGTAGTGATAAGGGTCTGACTGTCAGGGGTGAATGACACAGACCGGATTCCTCCCAACCACCAAGAGTGGCACTGCTTTTGCACATACCTGTCCTGCATTAAATATTATAAGATGTCAGCAGACTGCACTGCTAAACATGTGTAAAGCCTGCCAATGTGTTCTAATCCCAATAATACCAGAGCGGTGATGTCATGGATGCGTATCAGCCCATCTCTGCCAACAGATGCAAGCCAACCCTGATGAGGTAAGAGACTCAGTAACGCAGGGCCAAGAGGGTGACCCTCTACCTGCAGGTTTGGACTCAGTCTAGCTGCTTTCTTGTGTCTGGACATTTTATCCACACTCTGTAAAGCAGACAAAAATCATGTTTGGTTTAAGTCAAAAAGATTTTTTAAAATGCTCTGACAACTGAATCAACCAAAGTGATATGTGTGCTGAAATGAGAATATATTTTAGGTAAAATGTAAAACAAAAGTATTTTTTTTGTTGTTGTATTATTATATCCATCACTTTTGTTTACTCTTTAACACTGTGTCATGAAAATATTTGCATTGTTGTAGAGTATCTGGCTTGGAGTGAACAGAAAATGGGGTCCACTATAAATATATGAATATTATTGTAGTGTTGTGGGTTTTTGGGTTACTTTTTCATGTTTATTGGCTAAGATATGCTGGCTAGCTAGCTAAACTAAGCAATGCTAGGTAGCTAAGATAGCCTAGGCAGTTCATGTTTTGTTTACTTCCTGTTTTGTCTTTATGTCTTCCTGTCATGTGCGTTCCCTTGTCCTTGTGTCTTGTTTTCATTGGTTGTTTAGTCCTGTGTTCGTGATTGTGTTCAGGTGTGTCTTGTTTAGTTAATGTGTTCAGTGTGTATATATATCCCTGTGTACGCTTGTCTGTTTGTGGATTATTGGTTGTTGCTGGACCACTGTTGTTTGTGGATTATTGGTTGTTGCTGTACCACTGTTGTTTGTGGATTATTGGTTGTTGCTGTACCACTGTTGTTTGTGATTATTTTGTGGTACCACTGTTTTGGATTATTGGTTGTTGCGGTACCACTGTACCACTGTTGTTTGTGGATTATTGGTTGTTGCGGTACCACTTGTTGTTTGTGGATTATTGGTTGTTGCTGTACCACTGTTGTTTGTGGATTATTGGTTGTTGCTGTACCACTGTTGTTTGTGGATTATTGGTTGTTGCTGTACCACTGTTGTTTGTGGATTATTGGTTGTTGCTGTACCACTGTTGTTTGTGGATTATTGGTTGTTGCTGTACCACTGTTGTTTGTGTTTGTATACAGTCAATGTTTAATTTAGTTCATGTTGGTTTTTTGAATGGTGTTTCTGTATATAGTCACTTTGATAATAAACTGCACTTGGTTTCTTTGTCTTGCCTTTGTGGGTTCACCACAGAAAATCCTAGAAAATAATCCTGTTTTATTCCCTGTTATAAGAACTCAACATGACTGGGCATCATACCTCAGGTAGTTGAAATCTCTGCAGAACTTTCTTCTGGTGACAATAACCAAAGACTGTTTTGGTAACCAGAACACATGAGGTAAGAGTGTTTGGGAGCTCATGCACACGGGTTTGAACAACTTGCTCTTGCAGACGTCCATAAGGGTCCACACAATTTGCTGTATCTAAGAACAAGATGTCATTTAGTAACACTGATCTTAAAGAAAATAAATACACACTGTTTACCAATGCTGTTTTTATGAAAAATGTACCTGATATCTGCTGTGTAGACACTGACAGCAACATGATCAGATTTCCTTCATTATATCCCTTATCTGTCTTGTTCTTCTCACTATTACAGAGCACCAGCACATCCACCTGCTTGCTCTCTACCTGATACTGTGTTGACAGACTCACTGTGGCACCCATAGCATCTGAAAAGAATGACAAAGGAAATAAAATATGCATCAAAAACAGACTCGCATTTACAAAATTAACCTTAAGATTAATCTTTATATTTAGAGGTTGATGTACCGGTGTATCCAATAATTGCAAAGGCTTTTGATGGTCTTGCATCCAGTAAAAATATGTTTGAATCGAATGCTCCTGTAATCAAGAAATTTGCCCCTTGATCGAAACTGTTAAAGGAAGTAAAAAAAAATAGACTACATAATTTTTTGGAAAAAAAGAAAAAAAATATTAAAATGTTAGACATAATTACATTCCTTACACTAAATGCTCTACAGGTATATGGTACAGATAGACAGTGTGAACCAGTCGAGGTCTGTGTGCTCTGGTCAGATCCACAAATAGGACATGGCCTGTCACTGTTCCCACAGCAACATAGTGCGCTATTGGGCAACATGCCAAGCAGGTCGCCTGTATTTATATTACAAGAGATATAAAATCAGGATGATTATTGTATCCATGCCACTAAAAAATAAAGGCATGTTGGTGGGTGAAGAAATAAAACCAAAGGATGCGAGAATGTCACTAACTTTTGTTGGCAAAGAGAGGGAGGCAATGCAACCACCATCCTCCAGTGACCACAGCTGCAATTCCCCAGATTCTCTGACTGACTGAAGTCACACACATACACACACACCACTGCATTAGCATAGCATCTTATATCTAAAGTAAAATGTATTCTTAACCTTTTGTTTATTATAATAATTGTGGTTGCAAAAGTCAGTATTAGGAAATTATAGATTTTATTTGGTATCACTTTACCACACAGAGGTTCTGTTCAGTGTACAGTGGAGCAGCAGCGATAAAGTTTCCACACAACACATCCTGAACTTTATCAACTTCATTTTTAAGACCTGGATTGTACTTGTAAATGCGTCCCTACAAGCCAGCAAGAATTACAACAGGTCTTTATCAAATTTACAAACAGATATTATTTATATAAAATACAAAAATATATTATTTATATAAATAATGTATTAATTCATTCACTGTGTCTTGTATAGTAGAGGTTACATATAAACAAAAAAACAGTCAAAGGGAATTATGGCTTTTATAGAAACACCCCTATTAACACCCCTACCAAGTCAAACGCAAATATCAATCATAAACCAATTTCACTTACAGTGGATGAAGACAGCAGCAATGTTTCATAGTCTGGTGAAAAGCACATACTTGAGACTGGTTCCACTAAAGTCAAATTTTCCAGCACTTCCACTTGGTTTCCTTTAATTTTTAGAGTTTGCAAAACACCATCCTAAAGCAAAATATGATATGGCCCAGAGCACATGATGACTACTATTAAACATTATTACACATATATATTCTGAATGTAAATGAAATGCTCATACAGATCCTGTAGCAAAAACTCCTTTACTGTAAAGGGCCAAGCTTTGAAAACTGCCTCCTTGAATCTTTGGACCCTCTGTGTAATCTGTAGAATATGATTAAACATTTCCCAAACCACAGAAATATAGAAAGCATTTAATAGCTTTACTAATAAAACTTACACTTTACCTGAGGGGGTTGTCTCATGAGGGTTGTGAAGGATAGTAACAATAAGACTTCCAGCATTTACTAGCAGCAGGAAGCCTTCCTCAGTCCCAACATAAAGATCTGAGGAAACTGACCAGCAGATGGCACTTGGGCTGAGTCGAGGTTTTCTTTCCTACAGAGGATGTTAGAATAAGCTAAAATTAATTAAGTGAAAATTAAAATATAACTTTGATTCATTCTGTTGAGACATATTTCTGAAAAAAAAACAATCACTACCCAAATGTGAACCAGTATAAAAAGTTTTTGAATTGTACTGTTTGGAAACAAATGATTTAAAGTCCCTGTTTGGTTGTAAACATTGTGAATATCCAATTAAAACATTTACAATGAAAACATCACATTTATTAAATTATTGTAAGTTTTATCAATTTTTGTTATTATTATTTTTATTATTATAGTAGTAGTATTTTCTTATTGTTGTTGTTGTTATTAATATTATTATTATTATACCACTACATCACTGTTTTTAATAAACATTCTCCTTATGAATTATCAACATGACATATTCAACTTTTTTCTTTTTTTTTTTAAATAACAAGTGAAATCAATACCAATATGTTATCTTCGCTTTCCCTGACTAGTCCCGCAACAGCTGATGCGGGCATCTGAGGGCCAAAGTATGTTAGCTTCCCAGAGGGGACGTAAGAATCGACATCCTCCTTGTCAACTACACAGCCATCAATGTCAGGGAGATCAATAACGCTGCCACACAAATTTAACGGCATTGACATTGAGATGAAATAGATTTCTTATTGTAAACGAAAAAAGAGGCATCTACTGAACAGACAATATGTGTACCTTTGATTCATAATGTGGACATCATCAAATCTCTCTATGTTCCACACTGTTACAGATTTTGGATTTTTGACACAGAGTTGTTGCCAGGTCACTGGATTGAAAAGCAGGGTTGTGACGTCCACTTCAGCTAGTTGACCGCTGCAAACTGAAATCTCCTTTTCCAAATTCCTATAAAAATATGTGTACAATAAGCAAGTGGTTAAGATTGCTTGCTCTATTCCCTTTATCTGAAAATAAGACAACAGAAATGTTATACATTAACTGCAAATGTTTGTGTCTTAAATATGAATCAAGACCATTACAACCTTACGTATTACAGAGCTAAAAGCACACAATCACCTAGCATGTCTTTTTATGCGTTAATATAACAGTTCCCCCTCACTGGAACTAAGTGGTACAAACACGTTCTAAAAATGATAATACCACTGTGCAAAACATGAAGTCCACATGCTTTGATGACGTTGGAGAGGAAAAGAGTTACATATGCTCACATAAATTTAGTCCACAAAATAAATCATTTAACCTCACTGGAAACTTAAGCAAAATGCACAGAACTACATGATAACCAACATAGTGTCTTACAATATTTAAGGATTATCTGCTTATACCATATTGTAATAGTGTATTCAGGTAAAGATGAGCAGCTGGCTAAATACGGAGCAGTGTCACTCAGTGCGAGAGCTGTGTAAGCCAATTGAGCTGTGCCTGAAAAAGAAAAGCAAATCAGTTCAATAATGTTAAACAAAGGACGTGAAGTATAACACTAACTTTAAATATGATAGATATATGAATATATTTAATCTATCAAAGAAATGATTTTGGTTAAGCATAAAATGAACTAGTTTATTATAATAAAATTCAGCAGTGTACGTAGGCTAGCCAAAGTCTATCCCAGAAACACTGTATGCTTGTGAGAATACACACAATATTTATTCTAAATTATTATTATATGAATACATCTTAGTAATCACTAGTATCAATATTATTGTATCCAATTAATTTAACTATTTCAGCTGTGTTCTCTATAGTACTTTTAAATATAGGCTTGCTGTTAAGATTTCTTAGCCGTTATAATGAGGAATCTGGTGCTTTTTTAGAATAATGAACACAAAAACTTACCTTTAAGCTCACATCTTAGACTAAGCTCCGGATATCTGTACACAAAAATGACTGGAGATCGTTTCTGCTCTGAAAAGGCGAGAGTCTTACAAAGTCCACTTGCTGTGAAGACCCCGATGCCAACACCAGGGCTCTCTAACACTTGTCTTGTTTTTGTCTCCACATTGAGAAGGACAATGTAATTTCCACATGGGTAACAGGCTGTATTTTCATCCAAAAAGGCAACTCTGCTGCTGGTGAACCCCTGCACCCACCTTGTAGGACAAAAGATGATTGAATGATGATGACACACACATGAATTGTAAATGAATAGTTATGAATACATAGAGGAGTAAAATAAACAATATGCTATAATATTCTATGGCTAACATCATTTTATTGTTCGACCTCCTTTTTAAAAGCACAAATACTAAGAAAAGTGTCTTATTTATTAGAAAAGGTCAAAATCGAATTTTAAAAGGGGTGATGATAAAATAATCAGGTGACTTTTTCAGTTACTAACCTCACTTTTAAACTTCCTGAAACATCCATTAAAAGATAAAGTAGCTCTTTCTAGCTACGCGTTAGACGTGTTGCCCATGGCAACCAAAAGCAAAGCGGAACATCGGAATCACGTGACACCATTGGGCGTTTCCTATCGGAACAAAGGAATCATGTGGTACCATTGATCGTTTCCCATTAGCTACCGGTTAAAAAACGGAAGCAACAACACCACACGGTGTTTATAAGTTGAAAAAGCCAACGTGTTGTTTTGCTATTTATTATTATTATTATTATTATGAAAATCTCAAAGTGACCTTTTTTCCCATTAACTTCTATTATAAATTTCAGACAGTTATAACTCTCATAGCTTTTAGGGGATCGCCATCAAACTCAGTGGGTTGCTTCAGGGTGTTCAGACTGATAAGGGGTAGGCTTGCATTTTTGGTTTTCCCAGAGGGGCAATTAAATTTCAAAATAATTCGAATTTATCCCTTATTAGTGAAATTATTAAACTATGGCAACATAGCCATGTGACATATTAAAACGCTCAGCACATGTGTTGTCAGATGACGCCACGACCACGCCCACATAAAACGGGCGGTCAAAAAGTTTATATAAAGTTTATATTTATATATAAAATATGGTCGGGTGACATGTCAGAAATGCTCATTATAGTAGGTATTATAGTGACATTGTGTGATGTCAGATGACACACAAAATAGGCGGGGCCAAAAAAGTTACTAACTTAAAATTATGTCACATACCCGAGATGCATGGATAGGTATTTTAGTGACATAATGTGATGTTGATGATATCGCTCAGCACAGTAATGGAAAATGCATGATGGGTATTATATGGAGGTCACATAATGTCACGCATACGCCCACTAAAATAGTAAAAATTTGTAATAATTTTAATAATATGGCCACGTGACATATAAAGACACTCAGTATGTTGTGTGGAACTGTGTAAAAAAATATTATAGTGATGTCACATGACACCATGTGACCTTACGGCAACGCAAACCCAAAAAGAAAGACGGGGTTACAAACTTACAGCAACATGAACATGTACATATTAAAACATTCAGCACGACTGGAAGTGTGCCACATTCTCATCCAGCATCTATTCAGCATCGCCTTTAAGCCTACATCAAAGTTTGTCATAACGAATTTCTAAAATCTCCAAAATCTAAAAAACTATACTAAAATCTCTAAAATCGTTATTATTATTTTAGGTGCATTTTATTAATTTCCACCCGCTACCAGCTGTCCTACAAAAACTGGTTTGTAGATTCTTTTTCAGAAAAAATAAGTTAACTTTCAGAGAACGCTATGAAATGATTTGCCAATTTATTAATTTTTTTCCTGAATTCATGTAGCAAAGAAAGTGCTAACAATGGTTAAGGTGTTGCATTGCACCAAGTTGCCACTGGTTGGCCCCTGAGCAAGGCCTTTAACCCCAACTGCTTAGTGGTGTAAAGGAGAAAGATGTACGTCACTATGGATAAGGGCATTAGCCAAATACTGTAAAAGGTAATAAAAATGTAATTGTTCAAATAGAGACATTTCAAGGACTAATGAAATATATTATAATACAATCATAAATAATGGAGTCTACGAGACATTTAATGAATTATACTGTGCCCTTTTTTGTTATGACAATTTTATTTGACATTTATACAATAAGTTTATGTTTGTAAAATACTAAAAGAACCAGAGAGGTAAAAGAATAAGAAAATAAACAAAATGCACAAAGAAAACGTGAAAGGTATCAGGAACTAATTTGTCTGGCGGATGTTGAAGTGGGTGTTGGTGGGTGTGTTTAACTCGACAACGAACTACTTTTAATGAGCTTTTAGTATGGTGTGAATAGTCACACTGATTAAATAAATACATTTTGTTTAACAAAGAAAAAATACATAATTGTGAAGATTTTCTTATTTAATAATTATAGGATACGTCTCGTTTGACTCGCTTGCTCAATAAGTTGTTAGTTTTTTTCTCAGCACGAATCTTCACGAGCTTAGACTTTATCAGACGTTATTAGACGTTTATCAGCAGCATTCTTATTTTTTTTACGTATTCTCTATTTTGTGGATATTATTAATATTATTATTTTCATATTACCACGATATTTAATGTAAATTTCACTTCACTTTGGCCACATCATCACCTTTATGTTAGATTAATTTCTAGACGTTTTCGTTTATTTATCCTTGAGTAATAAATGTTTTCCGGATCTTGTGCAAAAACGCACGTACACAACGACACTTTAAAGGCAGTGAATGAAAACTTTTAATATGAAGTGTGTGGTGTGAATTTTCAGCGTCCCTGTTGATGAGTAGTTGATGCAGTTTCACAGAAGTGGGAGAGGCGCGACGGTTAGAGCAGAAGCATGTCTGCAGCTCAAGCCGAGTGAAATGCGCTTCAGTGCCTCTTAACTGGTGAATGACAGGTAAATTCGATTGCACTGGAATTCTATCCCGTGCCATTAAAAGGAATGCTTTCGGAGTAATGAGTTTATTGATAAGCGTGAGATTAGCCAAGCTAAAAGTTAGCTGCTAACCATAACGCAGTTAGGTAGTTACTAACTAGCATGAAAACAATCGTTGCGTGGATTTTGCTAAAGTTTATAGAGCTAATGAACTATCCGATCTCAGGTAAATGTAACATGTCTACAGGTAATATTTAATCAGTTTCTTTTTTTGTTGTTGCTAAAAGTAATTAGCACAGCTCGTAGCTGCTAGCTCGTTGCTAATTGATCGGCTAACAGTGTAAAAAGGAGGAAGTAACCCGTAGCTCCATTTTTAGCCTAGCTACTTGGCTAACAAGTGTTTGTCACATTAAGGAAAGTTTGGCCAGACAGACAGCTGTATGCCTTTCCTTGACCAAATATAGCACCGAGTGTCTTCCCTGTGCGCCATGATGTGTGTTTATAGAAGAGATGAGCTCCTGGTGTGTCAGCAGATTTTACACAGAGAGCTCGAGCTCTGTCACTACAGTCCTCAGAGCTGATTAAGCTCCATTAAGGATCAGATAAAGCCTGGCCAGCATTAGAAAACTCATGCAGACATACACACAGCTCTGCATGGCTGGGGGTAAAATAATTGCCTAATTTACACACTATTTATTCATATTTACATTTTTTGTTTCTGGCAGACACCCTGATCCAAAGCGACTTACATTTATCTCATTTATACATCTGAGCAATTGGGGGTTTAAGGGCCTTGCACAGGGGCCCAGCGGTGGTAACATGGTTGTGCTGGGAATTGAACCCTGATCTTTTAGCAGCCCAACACCTTAACCACTGCACTACCACTTTTGTATTAAGGGGTCAGCTTTGGCAGCTTAGTGGTCCTGGGACTTGAACCCACAATCTTCCGATAAGAAGTCCAACACCTTTACCACTAAACTATCAGTTTTTTTAGGAAGAGGTTGGAATTGATTATTGGAAGATTCGATTTTTAGCACAACCGGGTTACCACTGCGGGGCCCCTGAGCAAGGCCCTTAACCCCTAATCAGTCGGTTGTATATTATTTCTGTATAACCCTGTGCTGTGTTCACATACAAGATCTTTGTGCACTCTTTCGGCATGTCATGGATTTTCCAGTGCATTACAGTCCCGATTCAATAAACGACACTGAGCAAAATTTAGCTAACTGGAGAAAAGAAAAGTATAAAGTATTGTCTATTCAGCTCCTCTCCAAATCTGGCTAAAATACCCGAGCTTTCACAGCTTCTTTTTCTTGTTATTCAAGAGCTACTATATTTATATAATTTATTTTTTAATAAATATTATCTGATTGTATTTATGCAAGTTGGTCTTTGTGTCCTGGTGCTATCATTCTCTTTACAAGTGCAAATGAGAATTAGACATTGTATAATTAAAAAACATGCATAATTAATCATTTTTATATGGAATGATTTTTTGTTGTTGTGTATTGTTATACTCCTTTATATAATTAATGGATTTGTGATTTATGGTATCCAGTCAGATACCAGGCAAAAAACTTGTAGGACCCCTGATGATTCCAATCGCTTTGGAAAGAATCATTTGATAGCTCTGGTCTGGTGTTGCAGCAGGTGAGGGCTGGGAAGGAGAATGACAATGGCGCATGTTGGGGCAGTGGTTGCTGCGATCACTGCTGTGATGGCCATCCTGCTTCACTCCTCCATACACAAGATTGAAGAAGGACATTTAGCAGTTTATTACAGGTATGTGTTAAATATGTATTAATAATGCATGTTTTTAAACTAGAAATGAAACCTGAAAAACAAAGCTGACATTCTTTGTACTTTTTCCAGAGGCGGGGCTTTGCTCACCACTCCTAATGGCCCAGGCTATCACATCATGCTGCCGTTCATCACCACCTACAGATCAGTGCAGGTTTGTGTAACACCTGGGGTTTGTGTAACTCTGTGGTTGTTGTAACTCTGTGGTTGTGTGTAACTCTGTGGTTTTGGTAAACTCTGTGGTCTTGTGTAACTCTGTGGTTGTGTAACTCTGTGGTTTGTGTAACACCTGAGGTTTGTGTAACACCTGAGGTTTGTGTAACACCTGAGGTTTGTGTAACACCTGAGGTTTGTGTAACCAAGAGTCAGTATTATTTGTCTTTTTTTTTCAGTTTCTCATTGCCAGTTTACAAAACATAACTCGCATATGAATATAGTAATTCATCCATTCCTCTGGTTTCTCCATGTATTTATAACATCGCTATACACTAGTTTGTAATAATGATCTCCTTTTTTTAGACGACACTTCAAACAGATGAGATCAAAAATGTGCCTTGTGGAACAAGGTAAAGCTTTAATCACTGTTGGGAGTGTGTATTGATTAGTAGTTACCGGGATCTGTTTTCCATGTAAAACATGAAAGCTCAGTTAGGACTTAAAGTCTAATGAATCTTTATAATAATTTTTTTCTTTGTCTGCAGTGGTGGTGTTATGATCTATTTTGATCGAATCGAGGTGGTCAACATGCTAGTGCCATTGGCAGGTAATTGCAAGTCAAAGTATTATGTGAAGATACAGACAGCAGAATTGGGGGAAAAAACAACCCTAACACTGGCTATGACGTTTGTCTTCTATAGTGGTTGACATCGTGAGGAATTTCACTGCAGACTATGACAAAACACTAATATTCAACAAAATCCACCATGAGTTGAATCAGTTCTGCAGTGTTCACACACTACAAGAAGTCTACATCGAGCTGTTCGGTAAGACACAGTAATGTCTGATTATTCACTGACTGAGTATTTACATAACCTAAGCTGCAAGCTGTGGCGTGTGTATCCTGGATGAGTTCAAACTATTTGCTGTAAGTTCAATGCACTTTTATGGCAGCTGACCTTCAAAGATGGGTTGTGTATAGTTTGCTGTGTGGTGGGGTCATATGTACTCTGTTGTGGTGCAGATATAATCGATGAAAACCTCAAGACTGCTCTGCAAAAGGATCTGAATTCCATGGCCCCGGGTCTCACTATCCAGGTGTGATTTCACTTCATCTTTTTTCTTTTAGTCTGTGTCTTTAGTTGCACCGACATAAAAACTGTGTAAGAAGAGCAACATTTATACTGATTCTGCTGTCAAAAAAATATTTTTTACCCAGTTATGGCACAGCTCCCCGTTGATTCCTGGCTACAATGTAAATCACAGCTTTAAAATAACATCCATCTTTTAACTCATTATTTCTATAAAACTGTTATAACAACAGAGGTGTACAGATTTTAAAGCCAGAAATCAGATACACCTGTTATGTAACAACAAAAAAGATAGACTTTGCACCTGCACAGATTTCTGCGTGGAGATTTGTTTTATTTATAGAAGTTTTTAGACGTGGGTTTTTTTTAGGTTCCTGGTTATTCTGCAAGCTGCCTGTATTTAACAGACTGGATGAAAATATTCATTATAGCACACTTTTATGAAAACATTTAACAATAAACATGAAAACCGATAAAAGTATGCTTAGGATCATTTATGGTATCATTGATGATTGGTGCTATAAATAGAATAGAAGCCTCCATGGAGTGCTGTAATGGGAAAATATTCATATTCGGAGTGGTAACAGCTGCAGGATATCCGTCTATCATATCGCGGAGTTTTATTCTTTGTATAAACTCCACTTTCATAGTTTTTATTGTTTTACTGTTAGAGAACATTAGCTTCGAGTGCTTCGACTGGGTAACAGGTGTGAAAATAATCAACATGCAACAATTAAACTGCTTTAAATCAGTCAGAAATTGCATTAAGACCTGTTTTTGTGCTTTTTAACACTGCATGACCTTCTGTGATTGGATTAAAGAAGTTACATTAGGAGTGTAACGTGTAGGATAAGTGAGTTTGATCAGTGAGCTGCTGTTTACACAATCAGTGATTATTATGTACAGTCTAACTGTTAGCGAGAAGATTCGCTATATAAATATGGCGAGATTGACGTTCATTGACAGAGCGATGCATAAATTTAGACAGATGAAGTGATGCATAGTAATATTGACATTTAAAAGTCTAAAAAGGAGCTCTATTTAAGCGTGTTTATTTCTTAGCATTAATTCACACTCTTAATTTAAGATTACTTTAAGATTTCTGGCAGTTGTTTTGCATATTTAAAGTTAATGTATGTAATGATGTGACACCATTTTGATTTGGTTCTGGAGCTCATTGTACTTGTTGCATGCTGTTTGCAGGCAGTTCGTGTCACCAAGCCTAAAATCCCTGAATCAATCAGGAGAAACTTTGAGCTAATGTAAGTATCTTCACTTTAAAGAGAGAAATATACTGAAGTAAAAGTGGTTGTCTGGGTTATGTGACAGTGTTTGTGTTTCAATTATTTAATGGGACTGGCTTTGTGATTTCGAGCAGGAGTTCAATAAAAAGTTTTAAAAACAGCCTTTTATTTATTTGGAATTCATGCAGTACATCAGTGTGAAGTTTGGTAAATAAAATGAAACCTACCAAAGCCAGTTTTAATATTTTAAAATTGATGTTTAAATAAATAACCTGTAATACATATGGGTTCTTTGGGATTCAAGTAGTGCAATTTCATTAAATGCATAATTAAAATGTGCATGATGATAAAAATGTCATATTTCCCCAAAGCAAATGGTCACATTTTGCCATCATACTTGTCAGGTTCTGATTAACTGCTTAAATGTTTAAAAAAGCTGCACAGATTGTAGTGCTGTAATTATCTACAAGTGAAATCTCACTTTTTAAAATAAGACCGCAGCTTTAGGACCATCTCTTTATATTATTTATCAACATTTGCTTTGTGTCACAACATAATATGCTTTATTACAGGGAAGCTGAAAAGACCAGACTACTGATCACAGCTCAGACCCAAAAAGTTGTGGAGAAAGAGGCAGAGACTGAAAGAAAGAAGGCCATCATTGGTAGAAAAAAAACATACGCATTAGTCACTTTATTGATTTAGCGAATGGGTGTTCTCCTCAAACCTTCTATTTGTATTAATCTCAGAGGCTCAAAAGGTGGCTCAAGTGGCTGAGATCCAGTTCAAGCAGAAAATTATGGAAAAGGAGACAGAGAAGAAAATTTCTGAAATAGAAGGTGGAACTATCAGTGCTGCATAATGCTATAGCTTTTTACATTTAACGTGTCTAATTAATATCAATGGTTTCAGATGCTGCATTCATGGCCAGAGAGAAAGCCAAGGCAGATGCCGAGTTCTACACAGCAGCCAAGTTTGCTGAGGCCAATAGGGTAACAAATAATTTTTTTTTTTAAACATTTGGTGCATATTAGCATGTATTTACTGAAAAGATATTTGCTGCGAGCAGGAGCCCGAACATTTATTAATTTATGCAAATTATGCTAGGCAATGAAGTCTCAAGCCACTGTTCTGTTTCTTATAGCTGAAGCTGACACCAGAGTATCTGGAGCTCATGAAATATCAGGCCATCGCTGCCAACAGCAAGATCTACTTCGGCCAGGACATTCCCAACATGTTTGTCGACAACAGTGCCTCTCCCTTAACCAAAGAGGCTGACTCATCAGAACAGCTGGAGTCTTTGACTCAGGCTGGGAAAACCAGGAAAGCTCCTGCGCTAAAAGCAAGCACGGCGCACCACTGAGAGACCCACACAGGGCTTTGTCTCTGAAGCTGGGAGTGCTTGCGTGGAACGATAGCATAGATACTTTTCTGCTGAGGGCCTGAAACTAACCTAACTGTTAGTCATTTGACTTTAGGGCACTGATCAACAAAGAGGCTGTGTTTTACCATCACATGCCTGTGGTATGGGCTAGGGCTCAAATGTCTTAACAAAAGACTTGGATCTGTAAAGTGCGCTGATGAATCAGTGATGCTGCTGTAATTACACAGCATGCATTTTCCACTTTTACTTCCTTTTGTCCTGTTATTTGCAGTTTAATATGTAAGGAAAAAATTGCGTCTTTACAAATTTGTTTGCGTAACTGGAATTCTAACTCTTCATGTGAATTGGGATGGGGGAAAATCTATTATGCAGCTAAAAGACTTTTTTTTTTTTTTTTTGGTTGCCAAAATTTAGCTTGTGTCTTTTTAAAACACATTTAGAATACTGATCTTCTAAAATAAAATTGCATGTAGGCCGCAAAACCTGTCGTGAAACATCTTTAGACTGACTGCCGTCCCATATGTACTTCGGCTAAACATTTTATTGCTGTTTCGGTTTCATCAGTAAATTAAATATTGTGTACAGTTTATTTTCAATTCAGTTGAATCTGTGACAAAAAAAATTGCATTGTTTTCACCTTTTGTGTTAAGTAGGAATTCACGTAGTGGTTGATAGTACTTGCCTTCGTTTCTGTGCAAGTTGAATTGTGAGTGATTTATTGAATTGTGTGAGAATTTGTATTGAGTTAATTTTGATAGAATAGGTTTAGGAATCCAACGTGCCGTGAGTCTTTGTTCTTACAGCATGACTGATGTGATAACCTGAATAGACCAGCAGGAATCTACAAAGGGAATTTAAATCTAAAGGGCTTTTGTATCTGTCGATTATAAAAAAAAAAAGTAAGGAAACTAACAACCGAATGAAGGGCTATGGAATTGAACTGTTTGTAAAGCTTATTGGAGGTAAAGAATGATTCAACTCACAGGTTCTGTTATCTTTCGTTTCACCACTAGAGGGGGCGCTGGTTTTTCAGACTGGATGAAGTAATAGAGCCTCAAGTACAAAAACACTGTTTTTGCTCTATACGCTTTTAGTTTCTTTGTAAGTAATTAATGAACAACTTTAAGCACTTACAGTGGTTAGGGCTATAACCTGCTAAGTGTCTAGGTGCTAATTCTCAGGAAAGAGACGTGCAGAATAAGTTTACCGAAAGTATCTACTCAAGTTTTCTACTTTTTCACTAGTTTGGAGGTTTTTAGCCTGCTTAATTCATCTAACCCAGCTCAGCTGTTAGGACATTTCCCCCTCCGTTTGGTTAAAAAGATCTTTCATCAGACCTGTAATGACATTCAGATGTGCAATGCCCTTTTTGTTAAGCACTTCTCTTCTGTTTAATCTGTTTTTTCTCAGTTAATGTGGGCCAGATCTGAGGGCAGAGGATGCGTCCAGTCTCTGCCATTAATGTGTTTATAGGCTTTCCTCTTCTTTTCTATGACATCGACTTTTTCTCTTGTGATTTTAAAGAACATATTCTTAAATGTTTGGGACAGGGTTCATAAAATATCTAACATTTTGTTAAAAGATTTTAAGAGAAAAACATTAATTACATTTCCTATCTTATTAAATGTTTCTTGCATAAGGAAATTAACCTGCTTTTGAATTTAGTTGTGGTGGATGTGATTTTCAGTGCTGATCATTTTGTATGGGTGAAATGAAGCTATTACGTGAATGTGGCTTTTATAAGTATGCGTAAGTTGATTTCTTGATTTCAGTTTATATGCAAAATTTTCAAACAGCCCAGTTCTCACAAATAAATCTTATTTTGATACCACCAATGTGTTTAGATAGTTGGTGTCTGTTATATTATGGTTTAATTTTGCAGGTACACTTTAATAGTAAACACCAGTTGGGTTAAATAATTTTACAAATCATTATGCTGGTAAATTCCCAATCCTAATCGGCTAGAAGGTGTAAGGGTACTATATCATTAGGTTAACACTACAGAAGGGCTTTTAATGTTGTAATTGAAACAAACCGGAATAAACTATATATATATATATATATATATATATATATATATATATATATAATGCTAAAACCTGTTTTAAAGTGAGAAATTACACTTAATATGTTACAAAGTTCAGCTGGTTCAGGTGTTTGGAAACAATTGAAAGATTACGGATTAACATTGCTTGTCATTGCATGTTCATGTTTGCTTGGAAGTTAAACTCCTTTAGACAGTTATTTATCTAAAGACAGGAAACATCGATGGCTTTTAGCTCACTAGAACAAATGAATTGTTGACTTTTCTTTGTAGAACCAAACCAGTGGGCCTTGAGGTGTGTCGACGGAAAAAGGAAGGAAATGGTCATTTTAGTCAGCAGACAAAACCAACTAGTTCTCTCCCTGCCCTTTATAGGACACACTCATCCAGCAAATCTATCCTTTACGTTTCTGTGATCTAGTAACAAACAAAGCATTTCTTGCTCACTTTGGTGAATTATCCACTTTTTCCTTTTTCTTAAAGCTGTACGTTTCCCACTGAACTCACCGTGCTAAAAGGACAAAGACATTTTGATTAACTTTTTTGAGCAGTTGAACGTTAACTTGTGCACAGCTGGATTCGAGCACAGATCGACTATAATTGTGTCTTTAATGATGACTGTAGTAAAACTGATGTAGTTTATGCCAATGAGTCAGCAAAGCTGCTTTGCAGTTCACGGTGCTGCTGAATTCACAGCCTTCTTCCTTGATGTGGCACATTTCCTTCCGTCACCTTTTCACAGCAGGATGTTGTTCCACCTAAAGAGAGAGGGAGAGAATGAGGGAAAGAAAAAGAGAGAGCACGAGAGAGCAATGACCTTTGAATCAAGGACAGTTGCTAATATATTAACTTCCCTGTTTAATAACAGGATGAACGTCATAAAACAAACATCAATTACTGGTTGGCATATGCAGTAGGAATCATCCAGGGGTTTATATTAGCCTTTATTAAGAGTTTATATAAGCCATACTATGCCAAGGCTGGATAAAGCATTCCTTAATTCTTTTAGTAAGAAAACTCCCATCAACTTAGGCGAGATACATAAATACAGTTCTTCTCGCTGACTGAGTAATTTCATGGTGCTTCATATTGTCACGAAAAAATTTCAGACAATCTATTATTTACAACCCCAACTTAAAGACCACAAACTAGAAAAAACTGTCAAAAATGTTTGTCATTTGATGTACAAACCTCAAAAGAATTATTAATCCTTAAAAGCAATATTAATGGGATAAAAATAAAAAATGTTTTAAAACTCCATCTAATAGTGCATATTTGCTATATAACCCTATTCTTTAATGTTCCTCATAAAGTTGTCTGTGGTAGTTTTATACAATGGAAGGAGTTCATGGCTGTGATAGGTTATAATTTTTATCAGTTTAATAATTCTTCAGTATTCACCACTGCTTTAATAGATCGACACTGAATAAACTCTATTCTGCAGCTGCCGCCAAAGCAGGATGTGTTCTGACTTTGTTATACTATAATTTGCATCATGAGATCTATGAAGTGCATCATATTGACTATCATATCGCCTGCTCTCAGCCAGCCTTTACTGAGAGAGAGGCCATCTTACTTCCAGGGAATTCTGCAACACACAAGAAATTTCCCTTTAAATGAATCTTCAAATAATATTGTATGCGATTATGACACATACTTTTCAAAACTTTATTTAAAGAGATGTTTGGAAGAGAGAACACAAAGTTTTTATTATGTTAGAAGACCAAGCAGTGGCTTGAGTTACCTCAAACATGCTATAATTATCTATCATATCTAAGTTCCAACTGAAGACCATTGTGTCTGTATCCATTCAAGGTAAAGGAAGAGGAGCACAGATGTCATCCCAAAGCTTATCTCTGTAAAGTTTACTCCCCTGCCATGCCTGAAAGCATCTCAGTCATTTGTGTGTATTATGTGTGTGTGTGGTTTTTTTTCCTCAAGGTTTGTTTTTCTGCCTTTATCCTTTTCACAAGAATCTGTTGATTATACTTACCTGATATGGTTTTCTGACGCCTGTTGAGGTAATCATTTAAATCATAAAATTGCATTTCATTGTTAACATTTTAAATGTCCTCACACCGATTACACAAGATCTTACATCTGATTAAAATAAACTAAATTAGCTAATCCCTATTGCAAAGTGCAAAAAAGGGAATAAGAACTATAGAATATATTAAAAATGGGTTTTCCTTTAGTTCCTTAAATGTGCACAACTAGTAAAATTCAAGAAAATAGTATTAAATTTTTTTTTACATGGCTAAATAATAACTTTGTTTATCTTCTTCTTCTTCTTCTTCTCTTCTTCTTCTTCTTCTCCTTCTTATTATTATTAGTAGTAGTAGATGATAAGATAGACTTGACTTTATCTAAAAGAATTATTCTCTGTACTTGTTTATTAGTCTCTGGGGAGTAGAGAGAACATGACAGGGCAGCAATGCATGGGAAGCCTTTGCCAGAAGCCGAAAGCTCATCTGCAGATGACATTAGAGTGAAATAACGCGACAGACACGGCTCCAGACTTTCACTCGTTTGCAGCTGAAAAAACAACTCCATAGTCATGAGACGTGTATATATTTATTTCCTAGGGTTCCTGATGTAAACCATAATAGTAGCTATTACACAGTTTGGTTTTCGACACTGTAATTTGTTAAGTTAGAATTAATGTCTCAGTTCTAAATGTTGATATAAAGAACATAAGAACGGTGGCTGGACAAATTATTTCATGTTTATTGCTGGTGAGACAATTTATAACCCAGTGCTTGACAAGGCACTTATACAATAAAATACACACATCCAGACTGTTGTTTGACCCCCTACTGTGCTGTGTTACTTTCTTCTGCATTTCAAGGATTTCATTAGTGTAAGGTGACGACCTGGTGGGAAACTCACAGGGACTTTATTGAGTCAAGATACTTTTTTATGTGGGTAACAGTTTATTTTGCCTTCGTTAGTTAACAAACGGGTTCTATTATGTTTATTGCTCCCTGTCAATTATCTTTTGAGTTTCACTCAAATGGCAAATGAGTCAAATTAATTCTAATATATTTTTTACACATATTCATCACTTCACACATGAATTTCAGTAAGTCATCTAGTTTTAAGTAAGTTTTCACTCTTATGGAAATGTCTGCTTTCCTCTGCTGTCTTTAAATGGCACTAAATAAATGAACCTGATGTAAGTAACCCGCCCTAATGCATCATGCTGGTTTGTGGGCTTCTCTATTTAGTCTTAGCTTGAGTTAGTATGACTATGTCAAAAGCACAAAATAAGTCATACGGAAATGATGCAATTTCCTAATCAAAAATCAGAAACGGACAAAAACTTCCCTGCTTTTGCTGTACTGCTGTTAGACAAGCTGTACTATGCATTTTTGTAGGCATCTTCATCCCTGTTCTTGTTCTGTAAGTGCAGGATTAAGCTGTTCATTTCAGCATATGTTTCACCAGTACTCCGGTTTTATGCTCACCTGAAAAACTTGCTGGTTTATTCCTGAACTGTAAAAAGCGAGTCCTCCTTTTTACTGATGCCACACGACTTTATACTATACTAACATTTATTTGTGGGATATATTGCATTCGATGAAAAAATCTATAGTTTAAGGCAGATAATTTATTACAGACAGTTTCAAAGCACTCAACAACATAGAGATGTGACACTGTAGCATTTTAAGTAATTAGTTTCCTTTTGGAATTTTTATGGTAGCTTACTGGCAGTTTAACTTTAACATTGTTATTAGTTGTCGTAATTTACTTAAACTGAACTGAAACTGTTTTAAAAGGTGGTGACAGTGATAACTAACGGTAAGGACTATTTAAATGTTTATTTGACTACTTTTATATGCACAGACGCATTCTTCAAGCTGATGTGCTGCCCCACTGCTGTCCTGCCTCATAGACTTTTCTTAGCTTTTCAAACAGCAAAAGAGCTAAAACAATGCTCAATGCCGTGAGTCACTGAGCTTTAACTGCTGCTCCAGATACCAAATCTCTGTTCCCACATTCCCTAAACTGCCTTTTCTTCCAGTCTGAGTCAGTCTGAGACATCGCACCGTGTGGGGCTGAGGCTCAAGAAAAAAGATTAAGACTTAGATGAAATAAAGGCAAACATGCAGTAACATATACATTACTAAGCTTCTCTTTTACTGCAACAAATCTTTTATATGAAAACCCTGGTTTTTACCATTTTCAGAGTAAGTTACAGAGGATGTGGCTTCTAGGAAATGTTTTAAATACATATATGGCAAATGATGTCTGTTGTGCCCTGAGATTTTAATAGTTATTATATAGATCATAGCATCATAAGGTCACGCTAGAAATACAAAAAAAAACACAAGCTACCAAAAATAAACCTGATACTCAAGCAATTCCACAATACACGAGAGGAAGTTCATCACCTCATGCATTTTGTCTCATTGCTACTCTTGATTAATCATACATTTTTATAAACTTGTTAATCTTCAATGCTATAAACTGAAAAACTTTTCTTAAGAAGAAAAAACAGCCGTAAGCAGTATCTTACCCTACGTTCACATAGAAAAGTCCAGAACAGTACTTATATATTTACAGTGTTCTTCTGTCTGTTTTATCTTTTTTCCTCCTTTGTGCTAAGTGTACCACCACAAACTGTGACCCTAACCCTAACCTACTATCTAGTCCAAAAGTCTACTCAGATAAAAACACTTGCATGAAATATATAGAAATAAATGCACACGTGTGTGAATATTTAAGCAATTTTTAAGATGTATTGTTTTAAGTGGCACTGAACAGCAGACACTTTTAAATAACAATGATGAGGAACAGCAGCCATTGGCAGGAAGTGAGCCCTGAGCTTCATTATCACTGCTTACATTACCATGTTGGTAAAAACACATTGATGTAAGAAAATACTATTGAGCCAGAAAGAAAGAGAACAAGATGGACAGAAAATGCATGGGACAAAGAAGTATTGTTACCAAATGCGGTGTGGTGACATGCTTCCTAACAATCAATATTTCCCCTAGTGAGAACGTTGTGTGTATAATGTTTTACGTGTCAATTGTCTAGCAAATATATGATGGTACACTGTTGAATCATTGCTCTTATTTTTCAGTGTAAAGAGTCTTTAAGAGATTTAATTATAAAGAGCATAGCAATAGATCCAAAGTAGTAAAACTGTAGTAAATATTCCTTTAGTAAGTTACATCTAATAACCCAATAAATACATTTAATAAAGCTATTTATACAGATGGTATCATTGTGTTAGGCACTGATAACCTTTGTGTGGCAATTAAAAATAAATAAATATATTTGGATCATTCTAACCTTATCCAGAGCTTCCATCTTATATTTATCCCATTTTTATCCAACTAAGCTGTTAAGGGTTAGGAGCCTTGATTATCAGCCCGGCTTTTCAGGATGGTGACTTTCTTATCAGCAGTCCAACACCAAAACTAGAATTAGTTAGACAGAAGAATTACCATTTAATTTACAGCGGGTTTTTTTTACTATATTTTATTCAGATTCAAATGAACTATCAAGAATGCAAGCAGCGGAAAATTTAAAGAAATTATAAACAAACAATTCAGAATTAATAAATCATGATTTTCACAAGTGTCACAAGCTACTGCCAAGCAATATTACACAAACAATCTGAAGCGACAACACACAGTAAAGCAAAAATAAAAAAAACTTATTGGGAAACAAATATCTGTTAAATTACAATTTCATCCACTGCAATTCTGCTGAAATATTTAGGAATCACACTCAATATTCTTATTATATAACTTAAATTTTTTTAGGCAAGTTGGGATGTTGTATAAAATGTAACGGAATGCAATACATTGCAAATGGCAACAACAAAACATAGTAACAGAACATTTTACAGGAAATATAAGGTCATATTGAATTGGTAATGGATGCAACATGTCTCACAAAAAAGTTAAGATGGGACAACAAAAGGCTGAGGATATAAAACTAAAATAGTAGCACCTGGGGAACATTTTTGAATGAATAAGGCAGTAACATGATTGGTTATAGAATGTTAAGATGGGCAAAAGTGTGGAACAATTTTAGAATAATGTTTCTACATCTACAGTACATTTTATATCCCAACTTTGGGGGAATTGGGGTTGTAGCAATATAATTTCCGTATATCGAGTATTGTGCTATCAGTAGCTGCATTTACATGGACCTTAATGATTTGATTGGAATAGGACTATAAGTACAATTATATATTTTTTTAAAAAGGAGAATTTAAACACGCTATACTGAATAAATTGGCGAAAACTAATTTTAAAAAAATATATTTCGTTCATATTGGAACGACGTTCATATTGTCTTTTCTAAGACAATTGAGAGGACATGTAAACACTTCAGATTAAAAATTAAATTGATAAGTTCTGTACATGAGCAGTGATGTACTATTTGTACCAAGCTTAAATTTGATTGTAAGCTCTGTGTATATAAACCCTTTTTCTGTGTCCATGTAAACACTGAGTTCGGATTGATTTCATTCCCATTAAAACAAAAGTGTCCATTTCAACGTAGCTGATAGCATTAAAGAGTGAGGAAAACAAAATGACTGTCTTTGTCTAGCCCTTGTATGCTTTTATACTGTGATCACAGTACTGATGTTTATGGGATATTGCTGCGGGCTTTTGACTTCTCCAAGTGTTTAGTCAGGTCCTGAATGCGCAGGTCTTTCAGATGAACCAGATGCTCCAGCCGGCTTACTTTTGCCTGTAAAATCTGCAGGGAAAAACAGTCAGACATGCATTACGTTGATAAGGAAACAGTTAATAGAACATTTGACCAAACATGCTTTTATATTTACAAAAGTCATCAACTAATTTGGCAGCTAAAAGTTAGCACTAGAACAAAATGCTTTGGGGTGGGCTGTAGTGTTGCATTTCAAAGAAACGAAATTTAAAAAATTTTGACACCTCTCATTGTTGCGTAAAATAAAATGTATTTTAAAAATGTATATAAAATTATCTGTATATAAAATTATTATATATATAGTTACCCTCAGAGTAATTGACCCCTTTGCATTTAGTACTAATTTTACATACTAATTAACATATTTACTTTTTTTTAAATCAGATCCCAAATACATGCACTAATTTTATTCCAGCTCATTCACAAAACATCATTTGTTAAACTGACACACACGAGAGGAAAATATACAAATATATAACAAATCTCAGATTCGGCGTGCACATACAGAGATCTCCAGTTTTACAGAGATCTCCAGCCTTTTAAAACTTCAGGTGCTAAATAATGGCAAATATTTATAACTGTAATAAGTTGCATATATTTTAAGGCATACACAATTTTGCTATTTTGGACATGTAGAAACTGCAGTCCTCTGTAGTCTTACAGGAGATATTTTGCTTGTCCATAGCTTACACATTTTTCTGTAGGTTTTATTAGATCCTCTTCATGTCATTAAGATTCCAGGTCTGACGCTTGGCAACTCAATCCTTCAGATCCTTCCACAGATTTTCTATTGGATTAAGGTCTGGACTCTGGACCTTAATGTTTTGGGTCATTGTCATACTCGCATACCTATCCACAACCCATTTCCAATGCCCTGGATGACTGATGGAGGATGGTACATGGTGAAGTTGTCCTGTCCCCTAAGCAGCAAAGCATACTGTTCCCACCTCCATGTTTGAAAGCTTGGATTGTGTTCTTAGGGTAATCAGCAGCATTACTCCTCCAAACATGGGGAGTTGGGTTGATGCCAAAGAGCTTGATTTTCACCCAGGTCTCCTGTGAAGGATTCAGATGTTTACTGGCAAACTTTATTTGGGCCTGTACATGTGTTTTGTTTTAGCAGAGGGACCTTGCAAGCGCTGCAGGATTTCGTTCCTGCAGTGTATTACCAATTGTTTTCTTGGTGACTATGGTCTCAGCTGCCTTAAGATCAATTATATCCTCCCGTGTAGTTCTGGGCTGATTCCTTACTATTTTCATGATCACTGAACCTCCACAATGTAAGATTTTGCATGGAAATCAGCAGGGGATCAAATAATTTTACCCCTCATTTTATGTACTTTTTAAAAAGGTTCATGTAAAAGAACTGAGTTCTTTAAAATACATTTTTGATAAACATGTACACCCTTAGTCAGTTACATGCCACTACTTCTGCTTACAACACCACAGTTGCAAGAAGTTACAGGAAGTCGCTTTTCTAAAAAACGATGACATTGCCTAAGTTCCTGTAAAACAGAGGAAGAATGTTTATTCTTGCATTAGAAAAGATTTTTTTTATTTTCCAAGTAAAAAGTTTCAATGATGATGTGTCATAGAGTCCAAAGAGGACAAATGTTTTTTGGCATTCATTTATGTATGGTTTTTATTTTTATTAACTCTCTCTTAAGACATTTTTTAATTGTAAATTATGAGTTTGTCTACTAAATATGTTTTAAAGGATAGCACACGTGTGTTCTCATCAAACCTTTAGTTGAAAATGCTAATTTTCCTAATAAAGAAAGACAGAAAAAGAGGATGATGCTGAAAGAGATCATCACTACATTAAAAAAATGTAGTTAATGTATTATACAGCCAATTTTTTTTTTTTGCCAAAGTAGTGTTTAATGTAAAGAAAAGGGTGTGAGAAAAATGAGGCCCCTTTTTAATCATTCTAATAATTAGAAGCAGAAAAGGTGCAACAGTGTTGTACAGTTTTGTAAAGTCTTACCTCTACAGTCTCCTGTAAGGACAGCAGAGCCTGTCCCCTTTCTTCCAACAGCAAGCGGACGCCTGGGTCCACATTTTCACTTAGTACTATAGGAGGGCTGTAAAATGTGGGTGCTCACGTAAGATACAGGACTTCAACTGTCTAATTCTTTAATTATATAAAAGTATTTAGGGTAAATAAATCCATGCAGGTAGTACTTAGATTTCTGGGTCTTCTTTTCTGGACTTGTTGTCTTGTTCTCATTTAAAGTCTCCAGACCGTTTTCTGTAAGATTAATGTTCAATGTGAAACATTATAAATACTTGGTAAAATATTAGTGTCTATAGTATATATATATATATATAGTATTTTTTCTTTACATAATTTGTAAATAATAATGACATATTTATTGTGTTATTGTGCAAAATGTATATTGTGCTTAAATGTTTTAAATAATTAGAAAGATTAATAGATTTGAACACTTCATCACAAACAATAAAGCTGCTTCTATGATAATCCAATTAGCCCCTATGTGAACCTCATAAACACATCACGGTCAAACGATTAGAGGGAAAATGATGGACTACAGTGCACTACTAAATATTTGGTAATCCATTAAAGTAAATTATTATTTTCTTATAGTATAGTTACTGGTAGTATAAAAGAAATTTAGACGTACTACATCCGCCATGTGGATATTGACATCCGCCATATGATGTCACAGCAGTTTAAATTTAAAATTAGATTATATAATAGATTATATAACAAATAATTAACTTGACTGCTGTTAAACCAGTGCAATTTAACTACAAGGAACAATGGCTTTTTTACTTAAAGCTACTTAAAGCACCTGAAAAGTGACGTGTGGCTGCTAACCACCACTTAAGCATATGATCATGTGTCGACTCTCGTTGCCTCATGGAATAGTAAAGTGTGCAACATATGCATACTTTAAAATCTGGGTCATCCGGGACTTTGTGTGTACTGCATGTTACACACTGAGGTTTTGGACATACTACATGTCTTGCATGCTTAATTTTGCCTACTATATAGTAGGAAAGTATGTGATTTTGGACAGAGAGTATGACTTTATATATATATTTGGTTTAAAATATTATTAACATGAACAACTATTAACAACAAGAAGATTTGACCTTTGCAGGGTCTTATAACAGTTATGTAGGAAAATAACATAACATACAGGGTCTTATAACTGAAACAGAAAAACCAATAAAACGATTTCTTCCTTAAAATCATTTACAACTAGCATAGTTTTCCTGATATTGGAAAAGTCTGCTTCATGCTAGCAGAAGTAGACACCCTGGTGCTGAGTCTATGGATAGTGATAAGGGCCATCTGGTGAAAGGAACTGATAAGAAAAGCTTTTTTCTAAAGCTGACCTCAGGCCATGGCCTGAGATAATAAAAATGAGGTGGGGGAAACTGCGAGCTAAAATGACCAAAAGGTTATTAATATGTATGTTGTTTTAATATGTGTAAAGAAATGTAAAAATAAAAAAAATTTACTTCATCTACAGATGTACATCTACAGCAAATGCCTAAAACGGACAAAAACTTTGTTGGTTTTTAGAATTAATTTAGTTAATTGATAGATGGGCACCTGATGCGTGTCTTTCAGTCAGACGTTTATAAGTTTGAAGACAGGCAAACACAAGATGCCATGTTGAGTTCTGTGTGGGACCCTAATTGCTCAGATGCATTCTGTCTCATCTGCAGAAAGCTTTTGGTGAAGATGTCAGTCAAATGCGGTTGAAATGAACAGTTATAAACAAATGACCATATAATTATAAATAATAATCTTTATTCAGTACATTTAAGTGGGAGCTATATTTGTCTATGCTCTCTTATAAGACTTTATTATAAGAATTATAAGAATTATGTTGACATATAATTATATAATATCCTAAGAATTATGTTGAAACATAATTAAATAGGCATAAACAACTAAGCTAAGGTTTTTTTATTGCTTTATCAGGGGGGTGAGTACTAGGGTTAGGGTTAGGGTCATCTTTACATGTTAACAAAGAAGCTGTTGATACCCACATTTACAATAATAATACTGGACGCAAACCCAAACACCATTTAGGCCATTTATTTCTGTAAGATTTTCTTAAGAGAAAAAAAATATTATTAGTGTTTGCCTTTGTCCAGGATAAAGGTTTACGGTAACATGACAATGAGACATTTATAAACTTCAACTATAAGCATTTTGCTTCTCAAAAATATGTCGGTAAAGGCTTTAGTGGGACAAATACTATGAGTAAGCAAAAGAACTGCAACAGTGGAGGATTTTAGTTTATGCTGTGGCGAAAGTAGAGGATTGGTCATGTACCACCCAAAGTAATAATGAACCCAATGTAAGCAGTGACTTTAGGACTGAACCTACCTGTTTTTACTTGTTTATTCTCGGTGCTGAAGCATTCTAAATCCTAAAGTAAACAGAGACATTCTTATTATTTATGCAGTCGGTGAAAAAAACAAAAAACATACACAAATAGAGTTGCAGTAATTAACCTTGGTGCAGTATGAAAGTGGTTTCCGCTGTCTTTCCTCTATTTTCTCACGGAGAGCACACAGAACTGGCTCGATGCTACCCGGGTTGCTGAGTGTGATCTTCTTCAACGTGTCCTCTGGTACATGGAAATTTAGCTTGCAGAAAACTTTCCTAAGTGAAAAAACAAAAAATAATAATTTTATAGCCAAAACATTTGTGGACACCTGACCAGCACACTATCCCGTAAGGCCACAAGAGAGACAACTCATCATATGTGGAAGCGTTGAAAAGCGTCAACATGGCACTTTTCAAATGCTTGAAAAGTTTGCAAGATGAATTAGTGGTAATAGCCCAATTTCCAAAAGGGTTACTGGAAAACGTGTTAGCTAGAGTTGCACTTAGCAGCAGAAGGTATTATGTAGTGTTTAGCAGGTGACAATCCAGCACTGTAATTATATGAATATTGTAGTGTATTTTTAATACTGTATCGTACAGAATCTCCTGCCCTAAAGATTAAGACTCTATATTAAATATATATATATATATATATATATATATATATATATATATATATATATATATATATATATATATATATATACATATAACTCTAGCTATATATATATATATATATATATATATATATAGGTAATAAAATTAGATCAATAAAATAATCTTAACCTTGGTTCACCTCTGGACGTGTATCAACAGGGTGGGTGCAGTACGTCTGAATTCTATTTATACTACCTATAACCGTACTATAAGGACGTACTTTAACACTTAAGAACTACATACTTACTAAAATGTAGTACCTAAATAAGTAGTATGCAATTTAAATGGAGAAAACATGTTTTTTAACCACATATTTTTTATTAAAGTACTTGAAAAGTGCCACTTGGACGCTTTCCACCACTACCGCATATGACAAGCTGCTCTCTTGTGGCCTCACGGGATAGTAAAATAAACATTGTATGCATGTACATGTTTCAGACCTCAACCCCAATGAACCCCTCTAAGTGAACCAGAGGGCCAAAAACAGGCCAGACCTTAGACTCACCCCACATCAGTGTTTCATCCCACTAATACTATCATGGCTGAGTGAGCAAATCCCCACAGCCACACTCCAGCCACATTTCCATAAGTGTGGGGGTTATAAGTAGGAGTGAGACTTAATCAGAAACAGAATGTTTAAAAACACATATGGATAAGATGGTCATGTCTGGCCATAGAGTGTACATGATGCAACTGTTGGATCATTTATTTTATACAACAACGGGTACATTTTTTGATCCTGGTTTTTCTTTCAGAAGGTGTTGCTTTCAGAAGGTGTTCATTTTATATAAACACAGTTTTGTGCCAGCAGAAATTCAAATCAGTTTTACAATAATATACTCACTTTACTTGTTTCTGTAAATTCAAGTGAACTAAATTTAATCTTTATTGACATTAACAGGTAAACCTAGAACTTTTATAAGTATAATAAATAATAATAATAATAATAATAATAATATCCTGCTTAATAAGGTTCTGAGCTTAGTATGATAAATTTAGCAAATATACTAGGTCAAAATCGATCATTCAGCCGCCACTTTACCAGAACACCGATGTAGCCAAATTGTTCATTTATTTCATTTGGAAGTGTGTAATTTAATGTCGTACTGCCTGAACATCAAATACATTCGCTTGCCTGTTCAGCGTGTTCCAGTTACTCAGCTTCTGTGGTGTAGCGTGTGCAGGTGTGTAGTTGTGTAGATCCACCAGCTTGGGAAAGAAGTGCTTAACAACTTCAGCAGCCATAACTACAAATATGAAAACAAGACTGACCAGCTTTGCAACATCATAGGTCAACCTTTACTTATCTAATTTTTATAGAACTAAACAGTTAAAGGAATGAAGTCAGGGGTCCAACATTGAAAATTTAGTAAACTCTTTGTAAACTTTAAACTCACAAAGATCTTATCATTAGTAAAACATCCTAACCACTAAGATACTTCCATCCACTCTGAGATATGTGGGCTGAATCACCACACTGCTTCATGTGATGCCAAACCCCATTTGCATTTATTTGCTTTTAAAGGATCGGGTAGATTCGCTCTGTCCAGAGCAACTTACATTTATATTTGTCCTGCTTCTAAGCAGTTAAGAGTTAAGAGACTTTTTCAAGTGTTTCTGGCGTTTGAACTCAATACCTTCCCACCAATAGTCCAACATCTTAACCACTACGAAGGCTGGACTATGGATGTTAAAAAAAGAGCTCAGTAAGCAGTGCATCTCAAATCCACTACACTGAAAATACCTTACTGAGCTCATAACAAAGTTTGATATTAATTTAGTAAGTCTTACATGTGGCTTGCTTTGATTTGTTATATACAAGTTGCTGCTTATCTGCTGCATAGACTAATAAATGAATACGTTAAAAATATATTTCATATGTTGAATAGTTTGTATTGTGCAGTTATGTAATGTCTTGATCTCTCAGAGTTAATAATAAAGTGAATTAAAACAAACTGATAAAGCTTTTTTGAACCCTTTAAAGCTGGACGTAAGTTTGCTACACCAGCAGCGTCGCCAGCCAGTATGAATTACCTCCATCACTGAAGTCTCGTGAAATACTTCTTTTGGGTCTAGAGAGTTTTATTTTATCGATCCAGGCGTACAGGTCTTGTAGTGCGTCTTCATTCAACTCCTTGTTCATCATGAAACACACTTTTTTTCGAGTTTGAAGATCTAAACATAAATCTAACTGCGCTCCATTCAGATCCGCACCTGTCAGTTTGTTAAACCGGTGTCTAGACAACCAAGATACGGCACACGACAATGGACAATTACCTCAAAACGAAAAGGCGATTCGAAATTAGCAACGAGCGGGAATGCAGACAGGAGTTTTACAACAAACAGGGAGAGACTTTGCTAAACATCAAACCACTTTTACATTCAATATGTTGTGACGTCCCTATAGGACATTTGTCTTGTATTATACGTCATATACCGTCATATCGCTATATAGAGTGCGCATGCGTGGTGAGAACACAGGTGTGTAGAGTTCGCGTGTGAGTTGTCTCCGCACGTTGCAAAAGGAAGTTTCTTAAATTGTATTATTTTGTTGTAACTATTTATAAAAACGTTAAGTTTTCTAATATCATTATTTTGGATAATTATGGGTTGTTGAGAAAGTTGACAGACCAAAATACTGTAAAACAAACAAACAAAATTTATTTTAACATTAAATAAATTAAATACTACAAATGATTTAAGGTCTGAAAACTTACAGAATTGAGGCTCTCAGACCAGCTGAGAAATAACTGCAGTAATGCTATGATAACACTACTAGAAACAGCACAATGATGCAGTCTTAAAAAACATTGTGAGTGAAATGCCATTGAATGATTGTAAATGTTACAGAAATAACAAAACATTTTACATTTCAATGTGACCGCAATGAATTCACTTTAAGATACAGTATGAATAGTTTGCATGTTCTCCCAGACAATTCAGCTAAACATTAAACTTATTAAATAAATTAAGTACATAAAGGTGTACCAAAATAGGACATTTCCTAAGCAACTACATCAAGTAGGACATCGAGCAAAAAGAGCGTGAATACCAGAGGGCTTAGAACATTTCATTCTCTGTGAAATATTTTCCCCCATTTTAAAACCCAAGCTGGTTCTTCCTGCCAAAGTGCACATTAAAGTCTGAATAATCTCCCAGCTTTATCCCTTGTCGAGGCATTAAGATTGCTCATAAGGCTTCTTTTGAAGCTCTCGATGATTCAGAGAAAGTCACTCTGCTTACTCTCATCTGAACTTTGGAGGTGGTTTAAGAGCTACCTTTGGTACAGCAGGTGCCTGATGAGCACAACAGACAAAAAAATTGTTAAATGAGAATTGTGATTAATCCTAAACACACTGTTTTATTATTTATGTTCAAAAAGCTCACCTGACAGGGATTTCTTGTGGGGTTTGTACATGATGCTTTCACAGGAGGCACTGGTGGGGGTTTAGGTTTATTCGCCTATAATTGGGACAAAGCAAAATTCTCAGGAAATGTTTGTATCACATATAGTACAAAACAGAATAAATGAGGTAGTAGAAATAAAAAAGATCGACGAGCGTTAACAGTAGGACTATTTTTAAAAACAAACAGTGGAATATAGCGACTTACAGGCTTTATGAGTGGAGGTAATGGCTTTGATGGGGGTAGTGGTTTGGACCCAGGAGGTAGAGGTTTTTCCTGTTTTTCCAAAAATTGATATTAAAACTGTGTTGTTTATAAACTTTTAAAAAACAGATTTTTAAAATTAGAATAATGAGGAATAGTTTGATAAATATATCATTATAATTTCAATACAGCGGAAGTGCTTCATTTGATTCATACCTGAGCAGAACTAATAGTGTTAGCAAGCATAGGCCATGGACTAGAAGTCTTCCAAACCTGAAATAAAATAATAAAGGCAGTGTGAATTTAGACTAAAAGTAGTGTACAGGTGAAAAATGTCAAGGATAGTAATATAGCCATTTAAATTTAATGTGAAATTAATGTGGCTAATGCTAGCAGCAAGTAATCAGTGCACCCTCTCACCCTATATTTTTTCAACAAATGTAGTCCTATACTGTAGTCTGTGATAATTCACTCTGCACATGTATTTATAGTCATGTAAATGAGTGAGACAGATTTCAATAATCTAAAATAAAGTGCTACAATTGGACTTGAGGTTTCTTTTGTATGTTTGTGAATTATGATAAATGAATCACCTCTTCTCTTTGGTTCTGTTCTTCTACTGTTGGAGGCTGCATGTGAAACATGAGCAGTCATTAGTATTCTATAATAAATATAAATGTAAAAAAGGGTAAAAATAATAAATAATCGAACCTGTGGTGGAGCTCTGCTAGGTGTAATAGGAGTAAATATAGGTGTACACGACTGTGTCACAGATGATTCTAGAAAGGTGGGCTGACTGATACGAGGGGGTGCACATTTGGGGCTGTTCTTTGCACTGACTGGCTGAAATGTTGGGTTACACTGTCCCGGGTAGCCATTCATATCCTTAAAGGAACTGGTGGATAAAAAAACAAAGAAGATAAAAAAACCAAACACAAATCCACATTAATATAAGAATCCCTTTAACATGTTTTATACAGGAAATATAGAGCCGAATATACAATTACATATGATAATCTAAGAACATTTTCTAACCCCTTCTTGCTGAATGGCCTTCGTTTTTTGAAATATATCAAGCCTCCAAAAATGGCAGTAATCACCAGAAGGATGCCTATGGTGGTAATCACAATGATCACCACATTTTGCGCTGTTAGACAAAATCACAAAGATTTAACATGGCAACATTAGCCCATTATTTAAACATTAACATACACATTAGAAATAGTTCAGTTAAACAGTTAAAGATAAGAAATTATCGACGTACCGCTTGAAATGTCGTAGAGCTTGTTGTCACAGTAGGGGGGAGCCCAGCCTGGATCACAATGGCACTGCCTCTCATGGTTACACACCTAATATTCAAATAGTTTAAAATAAGCTGAAGAATGCTAACTAAACACCACAAACAATAGAATAAATGTCAGGGTAAACGAGCATCTACTCCTGTTCATTAAAAGACCTTTACAAGCCTAATGTTGAACAGGAAGTTGTAGCTGAATACATACCCCATGATTATTGCATTTTGCAGAGCAATTGGCAGATCCATAGATGCTTACATCCTGACAAAGGCTCTGGTGACAAACCTGTTAACAAAAATTTATCAGACAGTCAAATTTACAATACACTAGTACTATAGGAATAAACCTAAATACACGTTATTCACTAACCTTGTTTGTTCCACATTTGGTACCTGTTGGCACCATCCCTATGTTCTCTGTGCCTGGTACATCCACAGCCACATTGCATGTTCTCCTTCCCATTGTTATAAAACGTTTACTTTGAGTTATTGGATATTCATTTCCACCTGAGCAGTACAGTGTCCCACATTTTTTGTTTCTATAGAAGGATATATTAGTGGCATTTTAGATATAATTATACTGAATGTAACACTCAGTTCAGGTAGCAAAAGGAAACATACTCGGAACATGCGCTGGGTCTAGACCACTGACAGTTGTTGTCAAAGCAAACATCATCAGCAACGTCAGCATCTAGAAAGTGATATAAAATAAATGAAAACAAAACATGTTTATTTATTAATGCACCACCTCTAACTGCTTTATTTTTGGTCAGCCACAGAGGATCCAGGGGTTATCATAGGAATGCTGAGGAATACAACTTGGGTGGGATGCCTATCCCTTACAGACATCTGAATCTACTACTATGTTTATGCGAGGTGGAAGGTACGTAGAGGAAACCCACATAGACACAGGAAGAACAAGTACACAGACCACAAACCTCATGATCAAATGATACACCCTGGGTTCATAAAACAATGCTACCCACTTTACGTTTAAATGATAAAATATTTACATATTTACAAACATCAAAAACGAAAAAAAGAAAGGGCACCTGGTCCCCACAGTGTCTGGCAGTGCTCCTGGTTTGTTGGACACTGGCCATTATAGCAGTAGCCTTGATTGGAGTTACATGGAAGCCCGTTCATCTTATAGTCATCATTGGGACAGTGTGCTAATTTCCCAGTACAATGTTCCTCCAGATCACAATCATGAGCGCTGGGTCTACACAGACTTCCTGCCTGCTTCAGCTGGAGGCAAGATTAAGCATAATGAGTTGCACCTTCTGTCCCTCATATAGAAGTAGCACATTTATAAACAAAACCACAAGCATACAAAGGTTAACAAGATACCTTAGAAATTCATAAATATGATACGATTCAAACTATTTCTTGGATGAAACTATATGAATAAAAGTTTGCAGCTAAAACCACAAAAACTATTGTCCAAGTGGATCATCGTCATAAGGTTTTAAACACCTAAAGCCTGGGTGAAGTGTAATAAATAATATATGTTATTACCTTGCACTGGTCACAGCACTCCCCATGTGCACACTCTGAGCCTTCTGTCAGTCGGCATGTGGTGGCATTACAGCAGGAGTTCTCACATTCCTAAAAAAACAGTCAGAATTTCCTTGTAAACTATAATGAAATAAATAAACTAGATTACAAAATGACTGTATACATGACCTCATTTTACCTCCAAAGTTCCACAGTCACACTCCTCGCCTGTTTCCACAATGGCATTACCACATAATGGACCTCCAAACAGATCGTCTTCATTTGGAACATTTAGAAGGCAGCGGACATCATAGTTCTGTAAAAATGTCTCCATATCCATTTTGCTACAGCTACTGAAGTGCTCAGGAAACAAATATCTATGGGAAAATGATGAAAGATAAATACATCCAAATACAGGAATCTTTTAGCGTTTTTTTAAAAATTGAACAAATTCTTTATTCTTACCCAATACTCTCTCCCATGACACAGCCCTGACCAGGCTGAGTGTTTGGACAGTCACAATTTGCTGTATCATGTGACATGCCCAAGTTATGGCCCATTTCATGTGCGATAGTGGACGCAATACCAAGAGGACTTCTACTATGATCCTGATGAAAGAACAATGCTTTTAGTGCATGGTTCACCTTTACATTATTATAATTATTTTATAGTAATTCGTTGTTGCAACACTCGTGGTTAATTATGTAAAGCAAACCTCATTCACAGCACCAGATGAAGGAAAGCACATTGACCTCAGGGGAGCCAAGCCAACAGTGGAACCAAGAAAATCCACTCCACTGTGTAAATTCAATAAAAAACAAATAAAAAACTGATATTATTCCACAAAATATATAAAACTACACGAGAGTTTTGGACACCTTACCAGCACACACATATGTGTGTCTTCCCCAAACTTTTGGGAAAACACAGCTATCTAGAATATCTCTACATGCTGTAGAATTGAGATTTCATTTTAAACCAATATGTGTTACAGTTAGCTCTGACCTTAATCCCACTGAAGATCTTTGGGGTGATCTGGAATGCTGACTACACCCCAGACCTCCTTACCTGACTTTGGCACCTGATATCAGTAGTTTTTTTTCCAAATTTTATTGAAAAGTCTATTTAAAAGCGTGGAGGTTTTCATAGATTTAGGAGTGAGACTAAATTTGGATTAAGATGGTCATTAAGATGGTCATCGTTTTAATAGTAAAGCGTTCCAATACTTCATTCCATATAATGTGTTCAAGCTGTATAGTCTACAATTTAAGAAAATATGAAAAAAATATTTGCATAAAATATACTTAGAAAGTAGCTTCTGAACAACATTAGGCTTAGCTGGGACAGTTGAGTTTATTTTAAATTGACATTTTCCTTTCTGCTATTTGGCAAATCAAAACTTTTGGTTATAAATGATGTCTGGACATTTAGTCGCTAAAGCATTATCAGTTAGCTACTGGTAGCTAATACACTGGACTGTTTATTGGTTAAAATTTGTTTATTGGCCACAAACTTATAAATGTGACTATAACAAAACGAACATTAAGATACAGTGCAGTAACATCTCATACTCAATATTCTAAAAAATCTTTTTAAAACCTCTGATCTAAATAATTGAGTCCACAAAAAAGTCTTAGTTGATAAATGTGCACAATGATGTCTGTAGTTCAAAAATTGATCTATGGTTTACTATTGAAACATTTTAAATCGCAACACTTACGTAACAAATTGTGCGTTGTCATGTTTCTTTCTGGGCAGCAGTTCTGTCTGACGCCACTTCAAAAAACGGTCTAGAGTTTGCTCAGGCGCAATGCTAACATCAATCTGATCTTGATTACTCCAGACTTCTAATCCCACCAACATTACCCGAATACCCAGAGGACGATAGAGCTGCAAAGAAAGTGTTCCAGAATTATTTCTTTATTTATTATTTTATTCGGTATTAATTAAATTATTCAGTAAAACAGTTCCTGAAAAGTGTGTTTAAATCATTTCAGTTCATATCACAAAAAAAGTAACAAGATGAAATACCTTGTTTACATGATTAGCAACTTCCAGCATTCTTGTCTCTATATTCTTTAAGTTTCCATATTTTTTGTACTAAAAATAAATAAGAAATCACACAGTATTAAAAAGAAGGCAAGTTCTATAAAGCCTGACAAATCATTAAAAAAGAAATTTACCTCTGTATTATCAACAACTATCAACATCTCAATATATCGTCCTTCCTTTGGCACTTTGATTTTCTAGGGACATAAAAATGATTTAAGGTTATATAAAGTCTATAAATTAAGAAAGGAAGCCCTGAATGTGTTACCATTAAAGGCTTTAAATGAAATGCTACAACAGAGCAATTGGTAAGCACAATGGCTTCCATGTAGCTTTAAACAATTAATAATTTAGTAAATAAATGAAAAAAGTCTTGAGGGACGGTTTTTCCTAAAACTGCAATTTTATATGCATTTAAACACTTATATATTAAACACCAATATTACTTATATGTTAAGTACCTTGTTTTTACTGTTATAAAGCCCAGCAAGTCTTGGTGCAACGTCATAATCAGAGACAGTATCATTGAAATATCCATGTGTTGCCCTCTTAGTTCTCAAGTGCTCTTGTTTGTAAACGGCATGATCTCCTTTTACAGAATTCTCCAGAGGCTCAATCAAATAGACTTGATTTTCTGCTCTGAAAACCCCTCTGAAAAATTTCCACACCAGATATGTTTAGTAAAAAACAAAACTTAAAGTAAAAACCAGTAAATGTTCTATAAATACACATTAAACATTCATTTAAACATAATAATGTTATAAAGCATATAGTATACTTATAGTTAATGCAGTGTTCAATCAATATAAGTTTTCAATTAATATAAACCCATTACAATTTTGTGAACATTAGAATCAATTTAACTTGTAATGACTTCACTGTAAGACCATTTTAGCTATATAAGTGTATATTATCTTGTACAGTATACAGAAACAATCAACTATGCTTACTTAAATAACAGACTTAAAACTATTTTGATATATTTGATAACCACATTCAATCAAATAAAAGACATCACAACATCCCTCACCGCATTCCTGCACACATGCCAACACTCACAGAGGAGTCATTTATATTTCGGATCTGTCCCTGATAGTAGCAGTGGTCCTATAGAAAGTAACAAATATCATTTATATCTATACAATTAAATATGTACAAGAAAGATGTACAATTTCAGCTTGAAGTGTCTTACCACATTAGATGGATACGTGATCTCTTTTGTTCCATTTTCTGTGTAATAAGTCAGAGAATAATTGTTCCCAAACAACTCCCTAGAGTGAAACACAATGTTAAAATAAAGTGAAACACATTGTTAAAATAAAACGAAAAACTACTGTAATTGTTTTTATTTATGGGATTAATGTTTGTCACACCTGTTCTTTTCCAGAAATATTGTAAAGCTTTTTCCATTAACATTTAAAGAGTATTCAACTGCAGCTGGATATTTCTGTTGGCATAAAAGACATTTAGGTAATAAATAGAGAAAATAAAATATACTTTGCATATGTATGTAATTAAATATTTATTAGGACACCCAATTGATCGCACCTCGTGGTTAAAGGTGCTCCTCTTTACTCGGCCTGTCCGCAGCCGCACCACCTCATAGCGCAGCGCATGGGGGAGACGCGCATGCGCAGTACTACAAATCTCTGTGGGGGGGGGGAATTGAAAATGTAACTTTTTCATTTAATCTTTCTTGTTAGCTAAAATATATTACATATTTGTATTCACAGCGTGTCACTGATTACTATACACCCATCCCACATCTAATTAACACTGAATACAAGGACACGGCACGCCCTTCCCCGTGTTAAAATAAATCAAGTGGACTGTTATTTTACTCACCCCAAACTGAAATATACGAACAAAGTAATAAAAATAGTCCAATAAAGCGCATGGTTGTTCTGTTGTGCTGCTGGCTGGTAAATGAAATAATGTTAGACGTCTCAGACTTTTGTTGCAACTTTGGCCAAAGCTCCGCCTCCGACAAAGAATATGCTGAGAATTAACATTAACATGAAATAGCATGGGTGTGTGTGTGTGAGACCTCCGCATCCGGGAAGAGCCACTCATCGTCGTCGACTCAGCGCAAAGTCCCCCCCAACCCCCCGCCCCCCCCCCCCCCCCCCCCCCCCCCCCCCCCCCCCCTCCCCCCCCGCCCCCCCCCCACCCCCCCCCCCAAAAAAAACAACCGGATTTCCCATTTAAACCAAACACGCCATCTGCAGGACTATAACTAATCAGGTCCTAATGCAAACTATTATAAAATGACAGCACACAGGCTCATCCAGGGCGTTGTTCATATACAGCTGCTAATTTGCATACAGCTGTATAGGATGTCTCTATGCTGCACAACTTCACAATTCTCCTTCATTTACATTTACATTTGCAGCATTTGGCAGACGCCCTTATCCAGAGCGACTTACAATATCCCTTGTTATACAACTCTCATTAAAGTAGAAAGGTAGATAAAAAAAAGAAGAAAAACAAACAAAACAAACAAACAAGTAGCAAAAACCGGTAACAATAATAAATAATATAAATAAAGATACTTTACAAAAAGTGACATTTTACAGTACTGTGTAATTAAAACTGTACATTATTAGACAGTAATCACACAGTATTGTAAGAACCAAAGTTTTATATGATGTGTGTGTAAAAGGGCTTAGATTACTATTACAATGATTAATTGATTGATTGATTGATTGATTGATTGATTGATTGATTGATTGATTGATTGATTGGTTGATTGATTGATTGATTGATTGATTATTGTACATAAAGATATTGCACATAAAAATGTTGTACCATTTAAATAAATTGATTGTAGAATTTGGTTGCTCTAAGGATGAAGGATCTCCTAAAGCGTTCAGTACTACACTTGATTGAGACTGGAAGGTATAAATACATGGAGATCTACTGGAATAGGATCTTCAAAAAAAAAAACCCTGCCATGTCTACAAAGGCTTGGCTGTATAGAATGCTGTATGTCGTATAGAATACAGGTTCATTAAAAGGTGTCTGGAACTCATTAATGATGCACAATTGATCACAGTGGCATGAAATATAATACTTCTACAAACAACACAACAGGACTTACTGATGAAAAATAGCTGACTACTAAATGTAGTACTACTAAACCGTGTTAATGCTGTGTTATGTTTTAAGTGTAGAAATTTGATTCACAGTTAAAAGCAGCAGCAAATTTAAATTCCAATCAAGCAGGTTTTACACCTGAGTCATACTGTTAATTCCCACATCGCAAATCTTTAAAAAGTTGAACGGTGTCTAACACGTTTACTGCTTTTAGAATTTGTGCTGCGGGAACATTTTTTTTTGTTTCCCAACAGGCTGCGGGGTTTGCTGTCCTCTTGTGTCAGTATGGGGGTACAAATGAAATAGGTTCGGTTACAGCCGACGGTGTTTAGGACCTGTGAGACGCCAACTGCAGTGACGCATACATGACGTTAAATAAAGTAAATGTGAGAAATAAGTGCCGTGACTGGATCATTTAACAGAATATACATTTTTAATTTGTTATTTTTTTTATTTAGAAAAATAATTTTAATTGTTATTGATTAATTTATTTATTTAGTTTTATTTAATATATTATTCATATCGGAAAGACCCACACTCCAGTATAGTAGGTGGCGGTAATGCACGTTAACTTTGGATGTCGATCGCCATAAAACAAGAAGAAGAAGAAGAAGAAGAAGAGGAACTAGTTCCGTGCAATGACAGTCAGATAAAACATAAATCAGCTATGCAACAGTGCAATAATTTAATGCAGCTTTTGGTGGGCGGTGATGCACAAAAAATCGAAATTCATTCAGTACCAGTGGTGGAAAACTCCAGCATTTTATATATTCGAGGCGATGGACTGGAGGAAAAGAGCTCACCTTTTAAATTCACGCCCCAGAGAATCCGTTTATATAAAGATGATGAGATCTTTGCGGTATGTTCACTTTTCTGATCTTTTTATGTGATCTTAACATGGGTTAGATTATATAGGGATGATGGCCACTACGGATGTCTTGGACATACAAAACTCTTTTTATTGATTTTATTAATAAATTTTTTTCAATACAAAAAAAAATTAGGAATTTATAGCAATAATAATAGTTGCCAAATGCACACGTAAATTGCTCCTTCTAGACAGAGACACCTTCTCTGTCTAATTAGCTCAAGTGTTATACGCAAATCTGTAAATGACTTATTTATATTTTTAGAAGAATAATATCTTAATGACTGTTAATTGCCCCTTTTAATAACACATTTATTATATGTGTCCTTGTTCTTTTAATAATTTTTGTTTCTTTTAAAATGTCGATCTGAACTTGAGTCTGTAAATTACTAAAAGTCTGGAAAATATAAAAACTTAAGTCTGGAAAATCTCTGGCAACATTTCAAGGCCAGAAACCCTGTAGACACATGGTAATTCAGGTCTTGGTGTGTTGCAGGGCAGTGGGTTCAAGTAATGAAACACACTCTCTGTCTGTAAAAGCCCTAATGAAATAAGTGTGGTGTACGCCGCTGCAAAAACCATGTTCCTGTCAAATTTGATTAGTTTTTATAGCACAATATTTTAACCTTTATTAAACTGTATCCATTACATTTCCAGTATCAGGTTTTAATTTAAAAGTTCACTAATTTAAAATAAGACTGTAAGAAATTTACTTCTCTTGGTTCTCTTAAATTTTATTGCTCCGCTGTGATAATGTTTGGGGCTGTATCTATTTTTTCCACACTTTCAAGGATTTTACAGTTTGTTTCTACGCTAACAGGATGGCGATGTGCATCGACACTTGTACTTGCAGGATCTTGTGATGCCTCTCACAGAAGAATCTTCAGCGTTGAAGTGAGTGTTCTCAGATTAATCATTAAATGCACATCAAACAGTTTGATCTTCTCGCATGTATTAGACCTGACTATATATCTAGTTACTAAAAAATAAAAGTATTTTTTTCTCTTACATATTTATACTGCAATGATGCTATATTGTCTGTATTTTTTACTATATATAATATTTATTGAACGTTTACTTTTTACGTGGGTAGTGTTACCTAATTTGCCGGTTAAAAGTAATTCTTTTAATTAACTGTTTTCAAAAAGTAAGCATTTCTAAGGGATCATCATTAAAATTTAATTCAGTTTAGATTTACTTTAATTAGTGTAAAACCAACAGTTGCTTCAGGCTTGTAAACGTTTGTCTAATTGTTTACTTAGTAAGCATTGCCTGTTGTTGTTGTTTTTTTTGTTTTTCTTTTATAAAGATGTCGCTCGATTGTGGTACTGGGATTAAATATTACAATGCTACTCTAAACTTTCAAAATGGCAAAGAAAAAAAATTTGTAAATATATATTATAATAGTTTACGATTTGGGTTATGATTATACATTGATGCGCATTAATGTTAAATGTTTTTGACTTACTTTAAGCATTGCAGAATTCCAGTGTCACATTGCTGGCTGTAAGCAGCTCTTTGACACTCTTGAAGGATATGAACACCACTACAATTCACTTCATCGTCATGTGTGCTCCAGCTGCAAACGCTCCTTTCCATCCAACCATTTGCTGGATATACACATATTAGAGTGGCACGACTCTCTCTTTCAGGTCATGGCAGCAAGGGAATCCATGGTAATGTCGACACCAAAATGTTTCGATTTATTATAAAGTGTACCATTCTGTTTGCATTTAAATACCCTATTTTGTTTTGTTCTGTACCTACACGACCAAATTCCTAGTATTAAAACTTTATTTACAAATACTTGAATGATTAAAGCAACCCCGCAAAATGTGCTATGGGATTCATGTGGTGCATTATTGAACCAAGCAGTGCTTTAGTCAACAGCAGCTAAGGATATTTAAATAAGTGGACAATTAACAATCACCAAACTGCTATAGTTTTAAATAGCTAGGATGAGCATCATTGAGTTTATAGCGAATATGTCCTATGCTTTTGGCATTTGCTACAGCTTCTATAATCCCCCAAAGCATGAAAGCACAGTTAAAACATATCTTACACATGTTCTGAAAGAAAGCATCTCTTGAAATAGATCCAGTTTATAGAAATTATATACAGCAGGCTATAAGAAGATACTGTAGTATGCAGCAGTTTTTAAAACAAAAAAACAATTTAACAGTAAGAGCCAAAAACATACTGAAGGGTTGTTATATGAAAATTTACATTAATATGTAATCTAATGTGTGTAGCAGATGCTAAAATCTTTTGTCTAGTGAGTGTATTTTTATAAAATCGTTCTTTGTATAACGCTTCGTATTTTGTCTGCATGCCTTGTTAAGGGAAATAATAACTGTGTTTTTGCTTTGTGTTGTATCCTAATTGTTAAAGACTTAAAATAGCATGGCTACATGCAAAATGGAAACAGACTACTCCTACTACACAACTGGAAACAACTCGACTGTTGTTAAGATGTCCTATCTAATATGATTTTCCAGTTTTGGTGTTTGGTTGAAGGATGTGGACTAAAATTCCAAACCAGCAAAGAAAGGAAAGAGCATCTGATTACAACCCACAGCTATCCACCAGACTTCCGATTTGACCAACCAAAGAAAATCAAAAGGTGTGACTGCTGAAATTACACTACAAGTCTATTATGAATTTGCTGGAATCTGGATGATAATTAAGTTGTGCCATTTTTTACTAAAAATCTTGCTTAAGTTTCAATATATTAGGACATTACCTTATGTCATTTTTATTTGTCCTTTAGGGGAATAAAAGAGGAAAAAATTCCGCAGCAGGAAAAATTTGAGAAATGTGAAGTTATGGATTTTTCTCTCTCCGAAGAGACGAAGAGCCACAACTCTGACATTTCTGAGCGGCAAAAACCGCATTACTCATATAAGTAAACATCTTAACCATCGAAGTAACACTTGGAAAACATGTCATTATGTTGTTTTTTTGAATGCTTATTTAATGTCATTTTATTTTTTTCCAGGGTGCCACCAACTATCTGCTTTGGCCATGGCTCAGTCAGAGGCTTTAGAGGTGGAAGGAAAAAGAAGTAGTGAAAGGCTTGCATTTGTACCAAACTGTATATATTTTTTAAGATTTAAATGTCATAAATGAATTTCAAGGACTATTTTTACAATAAAAAGAGAACAAAAAATTCCCAATCCTTCATGGCTTTTTGTAATATATTCTTGTTTCAGTGTCTATTATATTATTGTTTGTTTAAATTGCTGCAAAACGTATAATGAATTTAACACACTGGAATAAGTGTGAATTTAGCCTAATGAGTTGAAATGTTAAAATTGTTGTCCTTACAGCGCAAATTTAAAGTTGAATAAACCTGGCAGAGGCCTTTCAGGTTTTATTTTCAAACTGAACCAAATATGAGAAAATGTTGGCCAAATTGTTTAGAATTTAAACACGATTTAGTTAATTTGGATTAAATGATAGTACATAGCTAAATATTAATCTCATACTATTTTCTTATAAAACTAGCACCCATGTAGTAAACCCTTAAAACGGGTTTAAACGGATGCGACATTGCAGTCCGCCTCGAAAATGTTCCCGTAATTCATTCTAATTGTAACATTTTACCTGAATCTTTATTATAGATCGGCTTAAACGGACCTTAAACAGCAAAAACAAGATTTACCCGTGTGAACATCAATTTCGGTTTTCTTTTAATAATATAAAATATTGCCGGTCTTGTCTGCATCTAGTAAAATAAGGCACACTCAGCTTCAAAATGTATTTTTGTTTAATACAAAAAAGATTATTTTTCTGTATTTTATGTACAAATATATACAGTAATTTACAGGAAGTAAATGTAAACACGGCATAAATATCAATTCTATTCGTAATTTCAAATGAAGTTGAAAATGTATGCTAATATATACGCTTATTTACATTTATATAAAAAGGGCTAGAAGTTAATTTCACAATCTGTCAAACTATATCATAGAACTTATAGAACAATGGTGCTCTGGCTAAAGAAAGAACCTAATGGAAGTCATCGTTGAGGGCGAATGTAATCTTATGAAACGTTATAGTTTTCATTAAACCAATTACCTCAGAGAAAAAGTATGGAGCGCAAAAGTATCTACTTAAACACACTCCAAAACGGTAGATAAAAATGACAAATCTCTGCATTGTAAATTGTGATATATTCTATTTTTATAAAATAATTTCTAGTTAGACGTAGGCCTACACGGCGAGTATTCCAATAGTCCGTCAGAGAGGTTTCTGGTTCTCATTAAAATATTTTATAAACGGTACCAAAGTAATATGTTAAATATCCATCCTAATTTAAAGTACTGGTTTCTCCTAAGACAATTTTAACTTTAATCAAAACGAGTTCTTCCTTCGACGTTTTGGGGGCTTGGGGACTAATTAATTTATTTTGCGGGCATCACTAAAATCTTAACATTTTTAACATTTTTTAATTCTTTCTGATTGAAATGTGTGCATGGGTTAGCGCCGATTTATTTTTAAATTGTTTATAGTCGGGTTTTTTTGACGTGTCCGTTTTATGACTGATGTTTACAGCAGTCTTGTAATTAATTACACTGAACACATTTAAGACAAATAATACATCCCATAGGTAACAGGTGATCCGAAAAGTCCCGGCACGGGCAGTGAAGGCCGCGGGTAAGAGCTCGAAGCTGCGTACAGACCGGGGGAACCCACGTGCGCTCCCAGTGGGAAGGGAAAGGCGAACGCCGGTAACAGAGGCTTTGAGGCGAGTTTTAGTTTTTCTAACTCGGCTTCTTGAAGTCTCTTTGCTTTCGCTCTTCTGTTTTGGAACCATATCTTCACTTGTGTCTCTGTTAAATTCAGTGAATTGGAAAACTCCGCTCTTTCTGCAATGGAGAGGTACTGCTTCTGGCGAAACTTTCTCTCCAAAGCGAGTAACTGTGTCGTGGTGAACGGCGTTCGTGGTTTTCTGTTGTTCTTGTGTTTTCGGAGCGCGCAAGGAGACGGACTCGAGTGTCCTGTAAAAAAAACAGCAAACAAACAAACGAGCGTGAGAATCAGAGCTAGAAGAAAAGTAAGGAGTCATTGGCAAGCCAAGCAGTTATACTATTCGAAAAGTTCTCCACGACTCTGACGTGGGTTGATTAAAAGTTAATTATCTAAAACCCATTTTAGATTTTTTTTGGACACACAAAAAAAACAACATTTTAAAGCAGTAATCGGATTCATGCATGTCCACCCTTTAACGCCTACTTGAAAAAATACAACATAAGCGAATTGCAAAAGTTACGTAAAAGGGGAATTTTGTTTGGAATTCTCACTTACTTGGCGGGGAGGCGTATGGCGGTGTCTGAAACCATCCGCTCTGTCCTTTCTCATTCCGCTCTTCCGACTCTCCTCTTTTCCCTACAGCCAAGTTTGAGACGCTATCCAGCGGCAGTTTTCTGTCTGCGTAAAGAGCCATTGGGGAGAGTTGGGATCTCTCCTCGGAAGGAGATACAAGCCCTGAGTCGCATACGGAAAATGATGTCCTGGAAGTAACTCTGTCTGATATTAGGGACTCCACACTAAAGGGAAGACTAAACGCCTTGTTTTTACATCCTTTGGGCGCCGATCTCTCGGTGCTTTCAGCCTCTTCTGCGTCCGTGTTTGCGCGCTTTTGTGCTTCACCTTCTTGAGAAAGCGGTCCTTGAACAGTGCTCATCGTGGAGGGTAAAGGGGCCATACAAGTTCCAAATGCCAGGCCCTCTTAATTTAACTCGTCCTCGCTTCGTTTTCTTTCTGTCATTCGTTGCGTCTCTGCGACAATCCCTTCTCTCTTGTAAAGCCCAAAGCTCTCCCAGCTATAAAACTCCCAAAAGTTCGCTTTCTTCTTTGCCGCCATCCAATCGCTGCTCGATTTTGACCATATGACTCCCCATGTCTGCGTTTTGATTGGCCAGCAAACTTTCATAGGGACGTACGTCAAAGTGATTTTGAAAGAAATGTGCGTGGTCAATCATACTTGTCTTGCCGCGGTGGTTTATTGATGGCTCCAGGGCTCCAGTGTTTGAGCTATTTGAGAACTTTTGTTGCAATTAACCGGAGGGGCCAGCATGAGAGAGGGAGAGGGAGAGAGACGCACTCATTAGCTTAACCTTTATTGAAACCAGGCAGCAAGACAACCAGCCACTTCCTCGGGGAGTTCTTCCTTATTTTATTTTATTTTGTGTGTGTAAAGAATCATCTAAATCTGTTTAAATCCTAATACTATTGGACTATTTTTTTTTAACGCTTTACAGCCCAATACTACATAAAAAATAAAAGACAATTAGACGTATTTAAAATTGTAAACATTTTTTTCCCGGCAAAAAATAACAGGACAAATATAGTTAGAAATTACGGTTAAAATTGTAATAATAAATTGCACCAATTAGAACACGTTTATCTTGATCTTCGGGGACAATTGATAAATGATGGGAGCGAATGAATGACAATTGTGTCACGCCACATTACAGCAGTTTAAAGCTTGTCTTGGCCCTTTAAGGTTGCAAAAAAAGCTTCTATTGAAACGCAACTGGCAGGCCTTCACCGTAAGTCAAAGCATTTCATAAGGCAGACAAGTCGTGCTTTGGAAGGCGCCAGTCTCGGCGAGATCAAAAAGGAAGCTACCTCAGGGAGAGTAAGGCAGCGGGTAGCTCCACTTAACCAATTCTCTCCTGCAGCACTTTAATGGCAGGGAAATAACTGCAGAGCGAGCAGTTCCCACACATTATTACATTACAGCTACACGCAAACATCAGCAAACTCCTAGTTGACTTTTACCAAAACACATCATTAATAACGAAAAACTGAAAAAGAACCGGCTTTAGTCTGTTTACATAGTTTCTCTTAACAGATGTAAACAAACCATTAACTTAAGGGTGATTAAATATTTAACAATGCATTTAATTACATTGATTGCTCAGTGTACTGCTTGTAAATATTTTATTTAAGAGGTCAGATTTTTGTATCTATTTAAACACTTATTTTATAATGAATATATGTGTTTAATTTTGTTTGTATTGTTTCGTTCGGATTGTCGGTAAAGCGAGTGTGTTAAATACGCGGTTGAGCTATACTTTCTTTTAAAGTAATATTTAGTACAGGAAAAGTATTACTATTAAGTATTTGGAGAATTAATTAATTAATTAATTAGCGTGATTGAACTAATTATTTATACTGAAAAGCGAATGCAAAATTAGCTCATATATTAAGCTTTAAGCACAGTGGATAATTTAACATTTCAAAGGAAATTGTCAGTGATGTTTCCCGCAATTAAATCTTTTAACAAAAACAACAAATTAAGTTGGAAACCGGTTTATGACTGAACAAATTTCTAGATTAGTGTTAATGTTATTAATTAAAAAAAAGCATTGACGAGCATATTTGTCCCCTGTTAATGTTAAACTAGCCTGGGAGCCTTTATTGTGCCTCACTTTGCTGTCAGGAAGGCGGTGTGTCAGTGTAATGGCTTGGCCCATGTATACTCCTCTAATGAGAGCACTTGTGAATGTTCTTCAAAAACCAGTACACATATTGAAGTGTTTTCTTTCCCTTAAAGGAAGTGGTCTTCTGATTTATTACAAAGCAGAATACTGTAAACAGTCTGCTGCGCTTTAACTTAAAATGACAGAAAATGACAGGAGACTTACTTATTAAAACAGCCTAGTGAATTTGTCATTGACGAGGGCATTTGGGGGTTTAATTGTTTACCTCTGTGCCCTATTACTTTGCTTAATTTTTTGGAATATATTATTCCAACATAAGTATAAACAGGTTTCAGATTTGTGCCTCAGTAAACATTAACATGCATGCTGATTCTAAATATTAAAATATCTCTGTTCATTGCTTTCAGTATATTCTTTCCATACGTTTTTATTCAGTACATAATTTATATCTAAAGGGGTATTTGAAAGGTTATTAGACAACCTAAATGGTTATTTATTGTTATTTTGTAAATGTATTTTACATACAGTCTTGAGCTCTTGAATATGTTTTTTATTATTATAAATTAGCATTACTCATTATGATTCATAAAATATTTTATTAGTAATTTGTCCTGAAAATTGTAATTAGCACAACATTACGTGCAGTTAATGGACATCCCTGCAGCGTAATAAGTGTGATACGTATTTCTGCTGTTGTTTAGTAAAGGTCAGGTCTAATCATCGACATATCTAACAATGTCTCTGTTACAGTACGCCTTGCCTTTTTTACAGCTATTAAATCATTTTCTTTGCCCTTATCTAAGGGCATTATTTTACTTTACTTGGGAATTTGATTCAATGTCATTTTGAAACCACCCCTCACTATTCCTCTTTTTATTAAATTGTTAATTTTTCCTGTTGCTTCTTTTGGGCTTAGTATAATTGCTTAAAACATCAACACAAAGTGGTTTTTTTTTTGGGAATCCCTCATGATTTCACTATTGCTTTGCCAATAGAGCAGTTGCTTTGGTGCAGTGCAGTACTGTTTATGTTAGATCTTTGTGTGTAAGTTCAAAGTTTTGCAAAAATCTGATTTTGGATGGAATGTTTGTCTGTGTCCAAGGGGGGTTACATAGATTTCTCATGCATCCTCCACCTTTTCTTTCTATTTCCCCCCCAAAAAAGCAATACATAGATTTACGGATGTTACTGAGTCCCACAGACCTTTAAGCGGTTTACATATTCATCCAAACCACAAAGAAAAAAAGCAGAAATATTTTTACTTGCTTCTAAAAGATTTTGGAATGTTGCAGTCCTTAGCAAATATTTAAAATTTTACTTTAAACAGCCTAAAATTTATCCAAGTTTGCATCATACTAATTCATGTCCAAAAGTCATGAGCCAGGTGATAGTATGCTCTTGGCACGAGAACCTGTAATTACATGACAATTAGTAACACACACAAGTTTTTACATGCACGTCCATTACATACCAAATACTTAACCACTCCCAATACCTGCAGCAGTTTTGTGTCATCACTCTATATCATCGTTGGTATTTTATATCTGGTGTTATAGTGATCATAACTAAATCTTTGTATTTGTATAAATAATGATATTATAATGTACACTAAAATGTTGAATTTAACAGCTTTTCATTAACTGTGATTTTGGTGTTTTAACTAACAGTTTAGGTCCATTAAGTTTTTATTTTTTTGTGTTAAATAATTTTAAATAAATTATTCCCCAGGCCTTTCATTCGAAATGTAAATCATTTAAGTTTGATTCTGCATGTTTTTATCTGACCATAATGTTGTCTCATGTGTATTGAAAGCCAAACATAAAGTTTATTATTTGGGTTTCACTGTAAAATGTCTCTGTATAGAAAAAATATACAGGCTTCATTAAAATTCATGCAGTTTTGTATATTCTGTTACAGTGCAAATGTACATATGACTTTTATTCTAATGTTAGTCTAAAGTGGGGCACTAATAAAATTGTTGTGTTAATTTATATACCATACCTTTTTACACAAGCATCTTTATTTTAAAACTTGCTCTTGAAGTTTAATCTAAGGGTTTTACTTCAGGCTCCCTTTAGTGGTGCCTTGTTTCAAATATTTCCTCCTCTGACTCCGGCAAACATTTCTGTCACAGCGTGGAGGCAAGTAAACCATGTCAGAAGTCATTACAGAGCTTGAAAGCAGATCTGTCCCTCAAGGTCACCCTCAAGTGGGATGGCCATTTTCACAGAGTGGATGAGGGGCAGCTCGTCTAGTACACTAATTCAACGTTTTCCCTACAAACAGTTCAAGAAACTATGTATATAGTATGTATTTTATGGCATAATGTATACGATAGATAGATAGATAGATAGATAGATAGATAGATAGATAGATAGATAGATAGATAGATAGATAGATAGATAGATAGATAGATAGATAGATAGATAGATAGATAGATAGATAGATAGATTCATAAGTATTCATAACTCTGTAATCTTAGAAATCTTTTAGAAAGATTTTTCTTAAATTTTTACTTATTTTTACTTATTTCATATTTATGTTCAGCATTATTTTGTATACAAACTAAACTAAATTGCATTATTTGGGATTGTATTTTGCTATGTGTTGGAGTTAATAAACCCTGTGACACGACAAATATGAATGTTATTACTGCATATCACTGTAGTACACACTAACCAAGTAGTACACACTAAACACGTCATAATTATTTCAGAACGAAAAAGTATTTGTGTAAGTTAAAATGTCAACTGAACTACATTGTTAGTACCTAATTGAATGACCATCTTTACCTTTACTCTCTAAACCAGAACACATAGAACTGTTAAGGGTGAAACCTTCAGTGGTCAGACATCATAAATACTGTACTTAACTATCTCAAAAGGGAAACTGCAAATCAGCTTTGGGTTTACATCCATGCGCATAAGGTTTCCTTAGGATATTTTTTTACTGAGCCCTGAGGGGGCACTTAAAGTAGAGGCCTCGGGTGACACGGATAAGTAGAAAGTATGTTGACCTTTTATTTGACTTAACAAGAGCTTGACCTGACCTAATCATTTTAGGCTAATGTGGTCCCAAGTTCTAGAATCCATTGACTTTCTTTAAAAAATGATTGCCTGCTTTTGCTTAATTGGCAATGCTCTTGATTTAAAAAAAAAAAATAAGGGTAAGCTACTAGTGAACTAATGAGCTGCCCTACTGTGAAATGTAACCTACCACATAGTTTTGTCACATGTTTTGTTTCATTAGACAACCTGCATTAGATGCATCAATTTACATGGTCAAAATATTAAAACATCTTATATTTAAAAATGATGAATTATATGTAGCCTTAATTTTCCTGCTGTACTGTTTTTGCTAAAAACTCCAACTTCTGTGTTCAAACATAGAAATGTAAAATATATTTTACAGATGACACTAAAGGTATATCCAAGGGTTGACACCAGTAATTGGAGTCATTTTCTGGGCTCTGATTGCAGACTTGAACCAGGATTTTTAAGTGAAGGCCAGATACAATGAGAACGGTCACACAGCCTTCTCTGTGGGAACACTAAGAAATTGTGGCATCTTTGTGGTTTTAGTGAGAGACCAAAAACTCTGAACACACATTCAAATACTCTCTTTCTTTCCAGCTACTCTCCAGTGGCTAGACATACAGTGAGTTATTTTTTCACAAAAGCCATGCCATGCCATCAGTATTCCCCATTGCATGTGCCCAAGTTTAACTGTTTCCAAATCTCCAAGCACAGAGATGTTTTCTGGGCAAATTCACTATAGACATGCTGACTGATTTATCAAAATATCTCTCTCTATGCAGCAATTTCTCTGGCTAATTTAGTGACAAATTAAGCTGGATTTAACATCTTCGAACTATAATTGCTCTTAGTGAGTTATAACTCCAGCAACATTTCCTTACATTTATGTATTACATTTACTTACAGTGTTATGCCTTACATTTCTAGCAATTATTTTGTTTGCTTCTACTTAAAACCTGTCCCGGCGTAGTTCAGTAATGGCAGATTCTCTGTGGTGAAATAAAAGCATTCATTACTTATCTTGTGTAATGATTAAATTAACATAATGCACAGGCAAATGTCAGAGGATTAACTATTTTTAAAGCATAGATTAAAAAAATTGTCTTGGTTTTATTACATGTGATATTTAAGTTGTTACCCTGAATGCTGACCCTGAAGGGTGATTTATCTAATAATTTGATTAACCAAGCTCCAATCTGACTCAGTGTGCTTGTATTGAGGCAGGTAATAGACTAAACTAGAGTACTTTATATTGCTTTGTCAGCACTTCAAGCTCAATTGGACAACTAATTTAGTTATTAGCCCCATAGGAACTTATTTTTGGCTGTAAGGTTTGCAAGGCTGGGCAACCAGGGGCAAGTAGAGCTGCTTGACAGGTACTCGTGTGATTTAAAGGTTTTCCTGCTATTACAATGTAGACAGGAGCTGAACAAATAAGTCAGCCTGATTGTCCTGAGATTACAATTTCCAAGTCCTCCCATGAAACGCAGAACAAAGAAGAGGGAGGAGAGTGAAGAGGCCCTCTGAATAAACAAGCCTTAAATTCTCACTGAAACTTGGGCAATCTTAGTTTATGAAAACTTAACTTGGAGTCCTCTTATCACCTTAGCCTTGTGTTGACGAATTTCTCTCTAATCCCTGACCAAAAATGTTTAACAAAAAAAGAGCAACATGTTTATTTTACACTTTACCAAGGGTGTGTTTTCATGATGCTTCTTTTGAAATGCAGACTGTGGGATGGAGGGCTGGAATGGGAGGGGGGCAGCGGGAGGATGAAAGCTTTGTTGTGCTTGGGTTTAATGAGCTGGAAAATACAATTGCACTTTTCTGACTGTGAAAATTGCTTTGAGGGCATCATAAATTAGCTGCTGGGAGATGGTTGAATTGACTAGGCTTTGTGTGATCCCTGCGCATTGCTCTCAGTGTGTCAGGCGGCGCCTTCTGAGAGACACAGCCAAAAAGGCACAGTGGAATTCAGGCTCTCAGAGTCTGGACAGTCAAGTGCTTTCATCCTTTTTAGGCCCTCTGCTGTTTGTGAAGGCTTTCAGGCAGAGAATCTGTATTCTGTAACACAAGACTATGTGCTATGCAGTTGAGTTAAGGTGCAACAAGTGCGGTTCAAATTTGCTCACAATAAAACTAATTCAATAAAAAATATTATAAAAGTTTGTGTTGTTTTTGGAGGTTGTATTTTCATTTTTAAAAATGGCTTTATTTTCACCCAGCACCAATAAAATGTCATGCACTACAGCTTTAATATTTACATTATCATGCAAGTGCAATTCATATTTTTCCAATCATTGGGTAAAAATGAGACAAGTTGTGGTAAAACTTTATAAATCATGATTCATACTCCACACTTCCTTTTGGCTTCTGTTAGCCTGGCCGCAGTTCAGGCTTCTACTGCCTGCCGGCCTGCATATCTCTGCATTCTAATGCTTGGGCCCTGCTGGGTTTTTAACTTTTGCTCTATGTAATTGATGGCTTCCACACTCCGGTGGAGTTCCTTAGCCTTTCCCTGCCGATTGTTGGTATATTTCTGCGGTTAGGGCTTTTTAGATCTACTATTGTCCTTGTAATAGAAGTGTGAGCGGGGGCTGAGGAGCAGGGACTGGGAGAAGGCAAAAAAGTGGCCCCTGATATTTAGTCAACTCCGAAGGGCACTTTTTATTCTGGCTTTGCAAGCTTGGCACATGCCTTCTGTTACTAAGTGGCTTTGTATTGAAAGACTCTGCAGCCTCCATTCTTTGGCCCACTAGGTGCCCAGACTTACAGCTCTGGCAGCTGCTGGGCTCTCCAAAAGAGGCTATAGACCATACTCTGCAGGTGTGCTCTCCTGCCAAAGCAATTTCCAATCAAAGGCTCTTTTCAGTTCTCTCAATGGGAATCTGACTTCGTATGTGCCACTGCCCGAGAAAAGCATTCACAATGAGCGCCTTCTCTAAACAGTATTTCTCATATGGAGTGCAGCCATTCTGACTCTTTTGCTATTCATTTTTTCTCTCCATGATCAGAACCAATGATTGCAGTAAGTTCCTTTTTTTGGATGGTGCATAGGCAACTTTTTTCTTAATAGTAATTATTATGCGAGCTGTTATGCATTACTCATAAGGTGTGGCTCTCCTCTCCTCTCTTTTTCTCAAAGGCCTCTTCTGTTTTGCTTAAGAAACTGCTGGCAAGCTGATACATCTATTCATTTGGCTACTTGAGTGTAATTACCCTGCACTTTAAAGCCTGTGAGAAGCAAGTGATTTTGCCCCTGCCCTCAAGCAATGCTGGTGACATCTCCAGCGACCTCTCTGAGCCCCTGCCATTGGCAGAACACCTCCGCCAGGGCAGCCACCATACAGAGCAGGGATAATGCAGCCCTAGCTGCTCAATTTCTCCTCCTTTTCATCCCTTTCTTTGAAACTTTTATTAGCAACAGCTTTCACGCTCACATCAAGCTCGCAGTGGACAAGGGAGGAGGGCTCCCTAACGCCAGTGACCAAAAGTCACTCGAGTGCTTCCTCAACATCAATAGAGTTAAGAGCAGAGGCCATATTTAAAAAAAACACTGCTTGTTGAATTCACTCCTGTAGGCCTATTGCCGTTCCCCTTTCATGTTTCATATGTCACTAGAAGGTATCTTCTTTAGATAATGCCAAAGCCTGCCTACATATATCAATTAGGCTACATTAATTAATTATTTTGCATTGCAAATAGGTTACATTAATCAATCAGCTGAGCCTGTACATGCTATTTAAAAGAATATATTGTCATGCAAATTCTTTTTTTCCCTTTTCTAAATCTTCAACCATAAATCTAATTTTGGCCAAAAGATTTTTTACTCAGTCACATTGTACAATAATCTTAATACACTAGGTTATAAAAGATGTTAAAATGTGCTGAGGCAAAGCTATACCACACATAGCTCAAACCGAGTGCCTGAGCTAATTAAATTTAGTAAGTAGATGTTATCTAATTTTCCAGTAATGTTAGAGGCTTTTCTTCAATCACCTTCACTTTTTGTTATTGTCTGCCCAGGGCTGTTTACTTTACTCCTAATTACATTCAGAATTTGATCAGGTGAATTACTTGAGTTTTGGGTGGCTTTCTTGGATTTCTACGCATTGTTTTTGGCAGTAAGCCCAATTACTCTCACTTTCTTGCTGGTATTATTGCCAGCATCCAATAGTCTATTAATGATGAGAAATGTTTAGTAGGCTCAAGGATGTTAAAGTGAAAAACCTGCTTGTAAATTTTTAATACCATTTTAATAAAATTAAAGTAATCAAACCGATCTACAAGTTAAGAATGCAGTAATTTGCTCAAGTGTGTGTGTGTGTGTGTGTGTGTGTGAAGAGTAGATTTGTATTATAGATTTGTCAGTTTATTATTTTATTAAAATTGTATTAAAAAATTACAAACGCATACACGTGATATATCATATTGGGCATTTCTTGATGATTTCTTTTTATTCAAAATTTAGTTGATGCAATAAAATCGTTGTAATTATAAATAGTCTTGTGACATTTGAAATTTAAAAATGCAAAGTATGATTTGTGTGACTGTAGAGTATTTAAGCTCTGTTTACATCTTAAAAGCCCCTGAAGCATTACCCTCAGTGCAGCTCTTTTCGCCTTTGATGAACAAGATGGAAACCAGGTAGACTGTAGACAGACAGACGCTATCCCCTGGTCCCTTTAAATTCCTTTACCTCCATGATGTCACCATTTCAGCATACTGTGCTTTACTCTGCACAAACATAAAGCATAATCTGTTCCCACAGTTTAGAGCCAATGTTGGGGAAGGTAAATTTATGATGATGGTTAAAGTCTATGCACCAGGCAGCTCTTGATAGGCTGGTTAAGTCAGCTGTATGGAAAAGTTAAATTTCTAAGTAAATGATGTTTTGTGATTGTAATGTAAAAAGTCGATTGATTTTGTAAATTGATATAGCAAGCTCTTAGTCATGCTGACACTGAGAAATGCAACCAGAATACACTGTGAATTGTCCCTATCAATACACAGGGTTATTATGAGTTTGATCTGTTTTCATTCTAATGTTAGTCTCAAGAAAGTTCAAAAGGTCAAGGATGCCTTTACTGGAGGCCGTGGAAAAGTACAAAAAGTTGACAGAATGATGAAATTGAATGATATCACAGACTTTGTGCAAGGGATTATAATATAGTACACGAAATAAAATACTGAGGGGTCAGATATACGAGTCACTTTTGGATAGAAGGCAATAAAACAAAAACATTCGGAATATTGTATGCTACTTGTTTTTTTTTTTTGCTTTGAGGTTTTTAAGAGAGAGAAGCATTTCCTGTAGCCAAACCAGCTGGTAACAATTTTGAAACATATTAAAGCAAATCTTTGCCAAGAAGCTTTCCTTTGGGAGATTATGTAAACCAATAATGTAATTATGATCCAGTTTAGCAAGAATAACTAAGTTCTGCATTATTTATTTATGTGAGGGTTTACAAAGAAGCCAAACTTATTTGATGACTTTTAGTAGCTTGTGTGATTTAAAACTTTTTCAGTAAAACCTCTTTTTATTTTGGCAATGCCTTGGAGGAATGCACCATCCTTTGGAAGACCTTTGTTTCAGTCATACTGCAATTAACTATGCCAACATGTCAACATGAAACCATAATGGTTTGTGTGTTTAAATGTTTCTTGAATGTCTGTATGACTGGGCAAGGAACCCTAAATGCTTTAGTAAATCAACTGTGCTTAGAGAGATTTTTGGTAAATTAAATTGTATCATTAAACAGTCAGTGTTAAGGATATTTTTGTGAAGATATCATTTGAGGTCATTTTTATTATACTGCAGATGTGGTTATTATTTTGCCTCAGTTTCACAGAAAGGGCCATCTGAGAACAGTGTAAACTAGTGTCCTCATGGGGTGTTCTTTACCCTAACGAGGACCACATTTGACCTTGGTTGTATGTTTTCCTTTGTATGTCATGTCTTATTATAGACTAAAAGACTTTAATAGTTTAGTGGTACCGCAGTCTAGGAAGTAAATGCAAGTGAGAGTAGTCTATAAGTCCAGCTTCATTGTTCTATTGTGACCTCTTCTTTGTACTTTAGTTAGATTATTCAAAATAAAAATGTACAGTATCTAATTCATGAAAAAAATGTCTGTTTGTAATCTTAGATTTAAGTTTTTATCTTTATTTGATTTGCAGAAAAAGGCAATCACAAAAGTCACTTAAAATATGTCTGCAAAATGTCTGTAAAACCATACAAGCTAGTTACAATACAGTATGAATTATGCTTTCAGATTTCATTTCTTAAACACTGTGGTGAAGACCTTCATCTGCTCAATTTAAACCAAAGGAAACATGTCTGCCATACTGCATCTCATTGTTTATTTTTTATTGCTACAGTAAATAAACATACAATGTATTTTCAATTGCATAAAATGTAAGATATACTAAGAGTTGCAAAACAACAGAATGTCTGAATATAGAGTCTTGAGAGATAAGCCGCTTTATTACTTTGGTATTGTATGTGGTTTTTGCAAACATGTAATTACAGTTTTTGAGGTCTTGGGCGAAACAATCCAGACTACAATAGCGCTGAACAATATACTAGATGGAGATGTGGGCCTTACCTCTCCATCTCCAATGTGAAACATAAAATAATGGGACATGAGTAGAGAATAGATAGTTTAGGTCACAGGCATTTTTTTTTTACCGTTTTTGATCTGTTTAACCTGACATAAAGGCAATATTTGGCTGTGCAAAATGGCCTGTGGTTATCCTTATTAAGCTAGGTGTGTATAAAAAAAGTCTTTATTGTATTGTCACACTGCACAATATATTATGCAAGTTATCATTTTCAGGCTTGAAAGATGAGTGAGAAGTGAGTAAAACAAATGGAGAGATAAAGTAAGTAAGTAAGTAAGTATATTCAATTTATTGTCATTGTGCAAGGTACATGTACAGAGCCAATGAAATGCATTTTTCGCATATCCCATCTTAAAGCGAGAGAAAGAAAGAAAGAAAGAGAGAGAAAGTGTGTGTGTGTGTGTGTGTGAGAGAGAGGGAGAGAGAGAGAGAAAGAAAGAGAGAACTTAGCGTTTAGATAGGAGAGAACTTGCATCTAAACTTTTAAACTTGTAGACTTTAACTTAGTGACTGATTACTGTAAAGTGGTTTTAGACAGTGACCTGCCCAAATTATTTTTGCTTATGACTAAATATATATATATTTTTTAGCTTTTTAATTATTATTTTAAAGACTAACCACAGCAGTATTTTATATTCTTTTTCCTGGACTGATCTTTAAGCCAGTGGTCTATGCCAGGATCATCACATCGCTCCTTTAAGGATCTGTTACTCTGACCCTGTGACATGCTAAAATTACTCTAATCATCTAAAAGTAAAAAAAACATTCAGAGGACACCTACATGGCCATAAACAGCCCTGCTTTGAATTAAGGAATGTTAATAAAAATGTCATCTTTTGAGCACAGGCTCTATTGCCTTTAAATCAATTGGTTTTGTCGCGTCCTTCAGGGCTCCATTTTGGTGCTGGGCAGACTGCTTCAATTACCCTGATGGAACCCATGTGGCTGCTATCAGCGCTGCCATCTTCCCCCCGTGGCCTCTGAGAAGACTGGCTCCTCTCCATAATAAGCAGAGAGCAAACACACTCGCTCTCACAGGCTGTAATATCATCCCACACCTCTGCACTACACCTTCATACAGACCCACATTAAAGCCCAGAGTTCAAAAGCAGACAGCGTGGGCACCTTTGACTCAGCATTATGTAGATGCAGATATCTGCCAATTTTTGAGCAATTATAGCTGATATAATTGAAAAATCCCAAAATGCCATAATATCATATTGACACATTTTCCATTGTAACTGCATATGGCATACATGTTTTACAAATTTTAAAGAGTCACCATGACAGAACATATAAGATATTAAGTGATACTGAGACTATATATAGACAGGATGTCAAAATTATGATAGCGCATCGGATTGCCACTCAGTTTTGCTTATTGACTCTGGCTCCGCTAGCGCCTGTCTGACTGGACAGAGTGGTCTCTCTCTGAAGCCCCCATGCAATCTCTGGTAGGGGTGTATGGCAGAGCAGCAGACAGACGCTCAGAGAGATTCCAGCTCTACGGGTCACTGCCACTGCACTACCCATGCAGTCCATTGATCTCCAGCCACTCAGGGACTGTGGCACCGGGCCAATTAAAGTGTGAAGTCCTCAGGGAGCATTCAACTCTGCGCCATGCCATCATGAGCAAGTTAGGCTCATTTACCCTGCAGCACATTTCTTTTTCTAAATATTAAAGTTATAAGTTCTACTTTCTGATGACATTGAACTATATCATACAATGTATAAACCATACAGAGTGGAACTAAGAAATCAGACCATTAAAGTAGAGAACTGGAAAACTGAAGGGAAAATATCTGTTATTTCAATATATTAGACAGACTAAGAAATACTCATTTTAATAGTACATTTTATTATGTTTAACTTATTGCTTTTCAGATATGATCTTAGAAATATATCTTTAGGACATTTTTTTTTTGTTTAAAAATTATTTGTCGTTCAAATGAATTATTTGTTTTTCCTGAATACTCTGAACAAGATGAAAAAATAATATTTCTTCTGTAAACTTAAAATGAAAGGAATGAACCCCTTGTTCGTAACTTTGGAAAAGGGCGCACATATTTATTTCATAAGGATGAAAGAACAAAATTCGTGAAATCCGATCTTTCTGTAGCAGGCACCATTTCATGCTGGAACAGCATGATCTCTACCATAATTCAGAGCCATTGGAATGGATAAGACTTTGACACGCAAACAAAAAAAAATCTAAAGTAAATGTTTCTGTTCAAAGCCAAAAGTGATTTGGAAAAGCATTATCAAAGTCAACTCTTCGGCACGGTCTCGAGGGTCTGGTGCTTAATATTTTTTTGAGCACCCAGACAACTCCTATGAATGCATGGCTGTTAGTGAAGTCACTGCTCTTAAGGCTCTATCTAAACCAGTCATGAGTCTAATCAAAGAGCACAAGTTTGTCGAAATACTCATTGCTTGCGCTTAGATCAAAGTAGGCCTAACATTTAGTAATGAAGATCTAAAGCAGTTTGATTAGACATAATCAAAGCCAAAAGCACTGAGCATACAGGAGTTACTCTTTAAAGTACAGTCTGTCAAGAGATTTATCATATGGTTGATGGTGCTGTACCTCAGTGATCAGCAGCGAGAGTAAAAAAAATGCTGTGTCTTATTAGATTTGTTTCAGATTGCTAAGACAACAGAGATACAGGGTAAAATTCACTCAGCCTTCACATATTTGGCTGTATGATTTGTTTTCATTCTTTTTTGAATAAAGTTAAAAAAATCTATATAAAGAAGGATTATGGTTTCTTATTTTGACTTGCTTGTAATCAGTATAAACCTGAAGCTACAAAGTATAAAATAACAATGGTGTATAATTGTTATACAAGACTAACTCTTGTATAAACAGATATAAACAGACTATCCATTTGCTAACCAAATTAAAATTCTTACAGGATGGACGAAAACTTTATAATGTGAGATTGGTTTACTATTATAAACTACTATGGTTATTATACATTAAGCTAATAAAGTAAAATCTTCATACTATTAATAGAGCTACTTATGCTGTGACTGCACATTGATTAACATTTATGGTCTGTTCTTTTTTCTATTGTTATTAGAATAACAGGTAGATCATTTAATGGGTGGTGGTAGATCAGTGATTATGGTGTTAAACTGCTAACTGGAAGCCAGTGGGTTCGATTTCCAGCACCACCAACTGGGCTCCTGAACAAGGCCCTTAACCTCCAATTGCTCAGTTGTACAAATAAAACAACATTTAAATTGTTCTGAACATGGGTGTCCGCCAAATGTTGTAAATTAAAATGCCTTAATCTTAACTTAAAAAAAAAAAAATCAAATAAGCTATTTTTATTTACCTATTAAACAAATGGACTCCAACCACATTTAAATGTTTTGTTTTGTCTATATCTTTCAACACATCATAATGTAGTTACTATCGTAGCAAGAAATGCTACTGTAATACCCATCGGGGTTATCTGTCACTGCCCTCCCTCCTTTCTTCAAATTCTGACTTTTGTCTTTAAACCAGCTGATAACGCTTTAGCCTTCTCGTAAAGAATAGGCCTCTTTTAAGCGATCCATTAACATCCTGTCCCCAAGAGTCTGACTCTGTCTTCTGAAACAAACCAGGAAACCTTGAAGGAAAACAGGATGGCAGACAAGCTCCAAGATCAAAGACCCCCTTCGATTCCCTGTGCTCGTTCCCCAGACATCTCCAGTCTTCCTTCCTAATGGTTTCAATTAGAGCTTTGGAGAATGTTTCAAATGGTAACCTTATCAATTAGTCAGCAATCCCTGGGTTCGGTTCTAATGGCCCTAACCTAGCTATAAAGATTTAGTACCTGAGAGGGGGATATCAGTACAGGAAAGAGGGGTCTTCATGTAAAGGGGATTTACTGCTGTCTGCTTCTGCAGGTCTGCTACCTAGAGCTGAATTCTCTGCAGTACTTTTCACTGATTGTCTCCAAAGTGATTGTGACTCTTTTTTTCTTTTGAAGTCTACCTTTTTTCAAAAATGTATGACTAAATGAGGATTAATAAAGTTTTTTTTGTAAGTAAGGACAGGTAATATGCCTTTAAAATACAATTAAATGTTATAGTCTTTTTAAAATAACCCATGGTCTGAGCTTTATGCTGGGTTTTATACATGCAATACAACGATAGCTCATAAATACAACTGACAGCTACTAAACATATATAAATGCCTTCAAAGAGAGGCTGTAATAAAATATTTAAGCAAATTAAGTTAAAGTTCTACCCATGCTAGTTTGCATACCACTATTAATGCCTTTTCCTATATCTGATTTCAGTCACAAAACTGATTCCATTACTTTTAATATAGAAAGTGTCTTTATAGAATTTAGACTACTATAAAGTATGCAATGTACCAAGCCTGAAAATCATTTTATTGATGAATTATCAAACCACAGACAGGATTTATAACCATAGCAATATAACCACCTGAAATAAGTTATTCAGAAGTTATTACTATTAGCTTAAATACTGATTCAACATTTTTGGCCTTCATTTTTTCAATACAAGACTCACATACAATAAAAGCAGCAAACAATTTACAACATGTAATCCAATTAAATTTGGTATTGCCTAAAATATATTTTGAGGAAGCATAAAATGTTATATAATTACAATCTAATTATTATCTAATTAAATAGTTTTTGTAGAATTATGACATTCTGCTCTTTACAAATGTCAATATTTATATATTTATATACTTTAATATTTATATACTTGTAACATTTTTTTATACTCACAATTTTAATAAAGCAAACGAACTATAAGCATAAGTAAACATGGAAGGGGAGGCATTGGGATCAAATTCTAGTAAATGTATCATATTTCTTAGGTACTTGCAACAGTTGTATGCAAACAAAGTGTTCGGTGCCTCTCAAAAAGAAATCAAAATCTGCTATACTGCAATAAAAGTCATGCATTATTAGAGTAGGGTATTAATCTGTACTTTCACAGTCAGTTTGGTGACCCTGAAGAGGTGCTGGTATTGCTGTGCTTACTGACTGAACTGGAGAGGTCAGGGGGCTCCAGCTGGCAGGCAGGGACACAGTGGGACCTGGAGTCAGGCTTTTCAGACGCCAGTGTGGGGGAGAAACTTTCACCTGACTAAGCATCGGCCATGTGTTCTACCCCATGATGCCTTTCGCTCAACATAAACCTTTAAATCTCATGGTACATAATCATAAATCTTTTCACAATTAGCTATTAATTGCTCACATGCCACATTGCATGAGTACAAATATTATACTGGAATTACCTGGAACCTTAAAAATGCTTTCTGAATGTTGTTTTCTGGCTCCATAAACTGCAATAAAATTCAGGAATATAGCCAAAGCTGTAGCAGTATTACACTTTTGTGTAAAATCGAGCTGAATACAAGAAAATATCTGTTCATCATCTGTCAACAACATTTAAAACAGTGCCCTCAAATATTGCATATTTTTGTTAGCCAAAAGGACATAACTTGTGTTTATCTTTGATGGATTACAGCCACGGAGAACAATTTGCATTCCACTGCAGCAACGTTAGGTTCTCCACCTAATTTTAAAATGCATATTTTGGGAATATTTAATTGCATGTGGTGCATATATTTGCTATATACATGTATGTGCATCTGCTAAGATCTTGTATTGACTCAAGTGAATATTTGCATAATACAAAAACCAAAATGAAGAACTTTCCTAATAGCCCATCAGACCATGTTCAGTTTAGTATTAAACAGTACAAGAAACATTAGACGAGTCATTTTTATTTTCTTGCTATTCGTACTTGGCATAAAGTCAACCAAGACCAATTAACAATGAGTCACTCATTTCATATCAATTATGTACTTGTCAAACCCTTGAATGGAGTAATTATCTTAAAAAGAAGTGTGTTCATCTTACTCTGACAACCGAACGAGGCCCGTCCAGCCTGCCAGCTGTTGCTCTACTGCCAAAACACAAAGAAGAAAATCTATAACAGACAAAGGCTTTTCCTTTGCGAGATGCAGTTTGTTGAATAGCTCCAGAAGTGAGTTGGCATGGAGTTAAGGTGTAAGATGTGTGGACAAGCAGTGTAATTAGGAAATAATCTTACATCTTAGGTTTGAAGTTTTCATGCTCAAGACTGTTGTTAATAAGAGATACATGTTTTTGAAGTGCTAGTAAACATGATGTGACATGCATTTAAAAAGGTTTGGACAAAGATCACGAAGAGATACAATTTAAAATGTGTTTTATAAGAATTTAACATTAATATCTATCATATATGCTTGAAATAAAGTTCGTTCTTTTAAAATCTGTTCAATTATAACATGTCTCACTTACAAAGAGCAAATCTTTAAATAATATATTATGTTATATTAATCTATTATTTTAAAATACTACTAAAAATCAATTTAAAAACAAGTGATTAGATTGGTGCTTGAGTAGATGTTAGGACACTTATACGCAACTACTAGCTGGTTTGTCCCATCATGACTAAATTTATCTTTATTATGATAAAGCCTGTGACTGTCTATCTGTGACTGTCTATTAGTCGAGCAATATTTACTTACAGGCTCATATGTGTATTATTCTGTAGCGTATATTAAGTGCTGTGCTAAGTAATGCAGCTGAAAGAGAGCTCTACCTCTGTAGCCTAGCTTTGTCTATCCTATTAGGGGTTATAGGGCTTTGTGAGTGTGTAAAACCATAAAACAGGTCACAGTTGAATGTTTGAGTGTCCATTTTCACATTAAAGTAAGAGCGAACACATGTCCTGTTGTGCCGGTGCAGTGTCATGTTTCGGAGCAGAGGGGCTTATGGTGCAGAGCACCTCAGTCTGGATGGAGATGACAGGACTAGAGCTGATCTCGGAACTGCAGCGTGGTTTGCTCTTATGAATGTTTATTAACACTGCATGGTTTCTGCATATTCTCTCTCTGGAATGGTTGTATTTGTCATTAAGGTTTGCTCAGGCATTTTTGCAGGGGAAGGGCTGATAGCCTCACATAATATATAATTGTTTGACTGTTTTCCATGACTTAAGTACATCATTATGCATGCATGTGCAACACTTAATGTTCTGTTGGCTGTTGGCACAACAATAATCTAATTTAGAAATAGGGGTTTTATGAAACATTAGCATTAGCAGAGTGGAAAATGTGTTTAAATAAAAAGTACAGATCACAGTAAATAGCTTTTAAAACCTATTTAAGTGTTACCAGATGTTTATGGATGTGTTTGTGTGTGTGAAATAAAGGTGTGTGTGTCTGAGAAAGAAAAAGAGAGAGGGAGCGACAGAGAGATGCATAATTAAAATGTTTAATACTGTTATAGTAACTGTAGAACATAGTTTGAACAATATATATGTATGGCTCCTTTTGCTGATACATAAATACAAACTAATTCTTAAAGTGTACTATGATCTTGTATTCTTAGTCACATGTTGCTTGTCAGTGTGAGTATTTGTTGTCTTGCCCATTAGCCCGCAATGTTGTAGTATTCTCCATACACAACTATACTGTAGCAAAGATTTATGTAAGCATTTGTGTACTGTCATCCGTTACTATAGCTGCACTTAAATATGTATTGACAGGTTACTGGGTGTTCCATCTGTTTCCGGTGATAGAAAAGGGTATGGAAGTCTTATTTGACCGAGTCACACACAAAAAAAGACTAGTGAAGAAAGTTTTATGATAATGTAATAAACATATCATCAAGCGCACTTTTCATGAAAGCATGACCACTTTTACACTACACTTTATGACCCACAGCGGAATTACTTCAACAAGTCAATCGTTTCTGTCACATTAACATTTGCAGTAAAACTCAGCAAAACGGTCGTAAATCATGTGTCTGTCAGCAGACTGGCTGTCTTTGAGTGAATGCTGTGAGTGCTGGAGTGTAGTTGGAAGTGTGCTGTCTGTAAGGGGAAGCCACAGTCTGCTGAAAGCTGTGCCAAGTAGTTCCAGCGACGCACTTTCTCTCTCTCTCTCTCTCTCTCTCTCTCTCTCTTACACACACACACACACACATAAATATATATATATATATATATATATATATATATATATATATATATATATATATATATATATATAGATATAGATATATATATGCACACACCAGCCACATCTGCACTGGCTAAGAATGTGAAATGATTGACCCAAAGCAGCTGTATAAGGGAACAACATTTTAAGACTTTGGTAAAGTGTGCAGAACCAAAATATCTAAGCCCGGAAGGTTGTTTAAAAAAGGAATGACTAATTCAATTAGAATTTTATCAATGTGGCATGACAGAGTTCTCATGAAGCTGGGACTAAATTGCTATACAGAAATCTGAAAAACAATGGACTCAACTCCAATATGTGTGACTAGGCAGAGAAAATATTTGGCATAGAATTTTATGTTTAGGCCCGAAACTCGAATGTGAATAGAGAAAATATGCTTATTATAAGTCCACTATGGAAGTCAGCCATTGTTGCTAAGTCACTCACCACATAAACAACAGGAATAGTCTAAATCACTCCTCGTTCTACTTTAAGTCCTATCATATTCAGTGATTAAGCAGCTTAATGGCTGTCGAGTGCACAAATAGGCGTTCTCTATTGGGGTTATTAATGCCCATTACTCTGAGGGGGGTTCGTGCCATCTCTTTGACCACAAACCAAGCTGTTAAGTGACAAGGCAGATTATCTCGACCCACAATAGAGTCAATCATATTCCCTAAAGTTTAAAGCCTAAACCTTCCTAAAGAGCATAAAGGCCCCCATGTTTAAAGCCTTACCAAAAAGAGGGCTCCATTTATGAGTAAATCGACAAATGAACATTCCTAATTCAGCAGTTAGGGCAGTGCAGACTACTTTCCCTACGATATGTCTGGGACAGACAGTGAAACTGAGCTGGCTTTGTTGACCAGTATCATTAGTAGGTGAGCTAAACGAAAGCTGGTAATAACTTCCTTTCCATGATCAGAAAGCTGTTCCCACGAAAGCAAGAACCCGAGGACAATAGTTACTCTGGCTCCTTTCTCAGCTGTGTGACACACACACATACACACACAAACCACTCTTCACTCTCCACTGCCACCGAGCTCAGCTCAAAGTTAGAGGGCTCATTTAGTTCCACGACGATGGAGCGTATAACAAGGCTCTATACAGCAGTCAGCTGATGGCTGTCATCAGCGCTGCTTTGCGTTCATCTCAGACTGTCCTATCTCGCTTTAATTACCCATCTTTGCTCTCACAGCAGGGTCCTCTCACAAATTATACGGCATTGTTGTACAAAGATTGGCCTGTCATCACACAAGGAGGGGAGTGTTTCAACGTCGCCATTGTAGCCCCTGGTACCCGGCTGCGACTGTACATAGCGCACCCTTGCCTGCCATTACGCCTGGTGCCAGGTGACTCACTGACCCAGACAGCATTCTGCCATGTCAGCTTGGCGCCACAGAGTATAGTTCGTTCCTGCATAAAGACAATGGGCAAACTCAAGCTTCTCTAAAGATGGGTTAGGGCTCATGATAATCCACCCCCTCTGTTATCCTATTGTTCACTACACCCTTGGAGCTTAAAGCAATAAGACACATGTGGGTTTGTTGTCCTATCTAATCACCTGTTATTACAGGTCTGTTTAGTGGAATGCCTGTTCATAATGTCTCATAAGGCTCTGAAATTTAGGCTCTTTGGTTATGTTCTATGTAGCCTTATTGATGTATGTGGGGGGCACACATATTTTAACTCTGGTAGATTGTAGGGGATAATGTTGTGTAGAAGACACTTTACTCCGACCTCTTTTGAAAAAATAATTAAGACTACAAGCATGACAACGGTGACATCCTAGAAGGCAGATGGTCTTCTTTTAGTGCTTGTATAGTGCTGGTGGTGCTGGCATGAAATGTAAGATAATCACTTACTGCATTTGGCAGACGTCCTTATCCAGAATGACTGACATTTATTTTATTTGTACATCTGAGTAGTTAAGGGTACCTTGCTCAAGAGCCCAGCAGTGGCAGCCTGGTGGTCCTGGGATGTAAATTTATGCCTTATATCAGCAGCCACTGAGGTACCACCTTTTAAAGAGAATAAAAGGTGAATTTTTTAAAGAATTTCTTCAGGTCCGGCTGAATTGCTTGTTGTTAATGCATTTAAATGTTGTTTAAATGCCTTATTTCCTGATGGCAAATGTTCATATACTGTAATATTAATTGATGCCCATTAACTTAACTGAAGAGCGTGGTTAAATTATCTTTAAACATGGCCACGGGACATGGGAATGGAAAATAATTAAATGAACGTCTCTGATGCTATAATATATTGCTTATGCATACTTTAACAGTGTGTTATTAAAATTATCAGGTTATTACATTAAAGTTTGTTACATGTTTTATGGAGATACAACTGGGTGTTTAATTTGTGCCTGAAGTCACAACTATATTTAATTTGAAAAAGCATGTATAAGCAATTCATACTAATAAAAAGGAAATAAAAATGCATCAATAACTTATTTCAGCAGTTACAGATGTAGATTTAAAGTAGCAATTTCTGTAATACATTAAAGTAAATATTTATACTTTTAATTGATAGATTAATTAATTCTAAATGATTTTACACATATATCGTTTAAATGACTTTTAGCAAATATATTTTTATCCTTAAGAGTAGATTGTATTACCAGATATTTAAAACCTTGGCATAGCAAGTTTGTAATTTTAATGAAATTTGAATTCATATGTAGTATTTTATAAACTATAATCAATGTATAACAAAGCAGAAGTAAGAATATCTATTTTAAATAACTGTTTCAAACAAAACAACTGCAAATATTCTATAGTATTTTTAGTTGGGAACGTTATTTATTTAAACTAATCCTTGGTGTTAAATCTTATTTACAAGCACAAATACCAGATTTTTAATAACATCTGTTCAACTAGATTCTTTACAAATAAAACTAAGCGTCATTGCTTTTAATAGTTAAATTATTAAAACAGAAAATGAATCCATTAAGAATGTTTAAAGACGGTGCTTTTAAAAAAATCTAATTAAAAATCTATTATAGAATTTTAGTCACATTGCATCTTTTATCACCTATGGTTGTATATACTTAAAATATGCTGTAAATGTTAATTATATGGGCTAGAGACTGTGAGCCAAACATTGCAACAATATCCCTACAATTACCATGCAGTCTGCCAAATGTGTTATTCGTAATTACTCACATATGCCTAACAAATGTGGAATTTTGTTGTGGTGATGGGTGAAGTCTGGAACCACACTTACATGCTAGACACTGAACGGTTGAGTATATTTTTTTACATTATTTGACAGTTCAAAAAGCTGTCTCAAGCTGGGCCGTTCCAGCATGAAGTATGTCAAATAAGATACAATTAAGAATGATAAGAATTCACTTTGGCCTATTGTCATGTTTAAAGTTTAAAACCACTTAAAAGAGTGGAAAGTTACATCGTATCATCAGAATCAGCAGTGTTTATATGGCCAAAAGTCATAGCTTTATTGATTAATTGGTGAATTAGCCTGTATTAGTCAGACATGTTGAAAAACATGTTACAAAGAAATGTTTGCTTAAGTATTAAAAAGAACACAATTCAACGATAACTCATTACGAACTGTTTATGTTTCTGTGGTTTTTTTGGTTTATCAAATTAGAATCAAGTTTATATAGTCGTAAGCTAAATACATAATACAAGCATTTATGTGTGTTAAATGAGTATCTGTAAACAGTCTACAGGCCTCACACACTGAAAATAGGCAATTTTCACCTTTTTATTGTCATTATCCTTATTAACTTCATTAAAAAACATATTTATTTCCTCTAAATTATACGCCCTGAGCTACATTTACTCATTATACCCATTAACCAGATGTATGGCAATGTTGTGTTAGCTAAATTGCTAAAGGGTGCAACTACAAATACACTGAACAGAGTTTCTTTAATGTATGTGCAAAATATGGTGATTGTACACGTATAATATTCTTTAGAGTTGAAATGTATTTGAATAAAGATCTTTTTGAGAAGGTTATAGGAGGTTCCGGAAATGTTTAGCATATAGTGTAAAGTTTGTAAGATATTTTCTGGACTTCAGGTCCCTAGATAGAGCTAAACTTTTATAAGTGCCCATTCGAGCTAAATTAATCCATATAAATAAATCCACTTCAATATTGGAACACAGTCAAATATTTGTTTTGGTGGTTTTCCCCCCATATAAATTAAATTGCTGCAAGCTGCTACACTTGGAAAAAGTTCTGGCCCAAAATATCAGTTTTCTGTGCACAAATCACACTATAATGCTGCCTTTAAATAGTTACAGACAGACAATTTATTCTTGGCTTACTATTCATCGCAGAAAACTTAGCCAGCATGAATGTGTCACGCTTTGTTGCCAACAGTCATTATTTGCTGACAGCTCTAAGTCACTTTCCCCTTATTGCCGCTTTTTAAAAATTTTGAAATGCTAAACTAACACGCTTCAGGACATTGTGATTAACTCATGACATGCAGAAGATTGTTGTGGAAAAAAAAAAGATATAACACTTAACGCATTGGAGATTATTCGAAATCGGAATGTATTGGAAATGGTTTTGTTTTTGCGAACAATGCAAATATAAACCAGATTATTTTGCATAAAATATCAGGGCTGAAACATTTCTATTAGCACTTTGCTTTGATGGGTTAGCGTATTTCCACCCCCTAATTCGTTCCATTCATTATATTAGGGGCTGGATTTTATGAGCACAGTTTTACATATCAGTGAAACATATAGAACAAATATTAGTACTATACTCAGTTCCAGCACTATGGCTGAATGTAAAACATTTGCTTTCCCTCCCATCAGAAGCTGATTTGGTCAGTCAGGTAAGTTAGTACAGGGCCACATCAGCTGATTTTGTACCATGGCATGGTTTTGACAGAAACGTCTTCTACAAATCATGATTATTTGTTTGAACTCCACTCTGTGTGAAACTGATCCCGTGCTGAGGCTGGCTCAGAGTGCCCTGATAATTGCTCAATCATAACAAAAATCAAAATCCAACAGTGATCCCCTGCCCAGCACTCCCCCCTCCCTCCACCTGAGATTCAGCAGGCACAGCCTTATCCAAATGGAGCTGGCAGTGATTTTCCCATCGTCTGGGTCGGAACAAGAGCTTGCATGCTCTAAATTAAAGCAGCGTGTACCAGCTATTCACTTTGAGCCTGATGTTAATGGAAACCAACGCTGCTCTTTTATAATTCATTTGTGCTATTAGTCTATTAGCCTGAGCTTAACGACAGGATGTCATTAAGAGATTTGGTCTACAATTAATGACAATATTTGTGCATGGAACTAGGTCAAACAAAGAGAGCATTTACCACATCCTTTATGACTATGATGAAAGCGAAACACTGGGTTTGCTTACATTTGGGCAAACTGTTTACTGATAAATGTCATGGCTTTTGATTTCCTCTCCACAACAATGTCAATGAATGTACAATATCGTTTATGAAGTAATTTAATGCTTTTTAAAGAGATGTTGATGGTACATTTGTAAAATTGGTTATGAGGATGTGTATTATCGTTAGTCTGGAAATCCTGAGGTCATGAAGAAACCCACACATATATGTTAAGAGTCATGAGCCATTTGCTTGGTACTCTTTTACACTGTTAGATGACATAACAAATAAATAAATGATTCTTTATGTTAATCGAGATTAGATGTGTATCTTATTTATTTGTCAACAGTTTAGAGCTTATTTAGGCTACTTTAGGGTGAAAGGAACAAGAAAAATCATTGCTTGTGTGCTGTGAATTCCTCTTCATTTTTAACATTCCAAAATGCTAATGTCCTCTGGGGGGCAGCATGTATGGGAAGTGCAGCCTCGTCTCGAGGAATGGCTGAAAGCCGCCACACATGGATCCAATATTGGAACCAGTGTAGATACAGTACATGCAGACGACATGGAGCCATCCTTAGTTCAGCAGAGGAAGTTAGTGGTGTACGTGTCTGCCACTGGTTCTCATTTGCCAGCGCTGAGCTTCTGGGAAAAGTTCAAACAGTTGTTTTTACACAAAACTATGTGCTGCTTGCCCAAGCGATTTGTCGAAGATGTTGACATTATTGACTGATTGCTAAGCATATTGAATAGTCTAGCTTGATGAAATGCACTATTAGTAGCAATAATTTAGATGCTGCACGTTTATATATTTTTTAAAGCTAAACTGTACAGCTTTAAAACAATTAGTTTACAGTTTACCACGCAAAAGGAAAACACTGGAAGTATTTTGCATATCTAAATAATGGTTAACTTAATTGAATCAGTACACACACAATATTGCTTATAGTAAAACATATTATGGTTACCAGTCAACTTATTAAAAATCAAACATTTGTCAGCCTAAAGAAGTTTCATTCATGACATCTGAATAATTAAACGGAATGCTTTCTAAGACCAAAAGCACCGACTGGTTATTATCATTTACCGCCACTTAGCTGTTAATGTAGGCTTTGTATATTTAGCTTAGTCGACTTTACACAAATGGTGGTTTAGTAGATTTGAAGTAATGTGTCAAGACTGTTATCTAAATTAATTGGCCAAGCCGGAGCAGAAACAGCGATTGGGCGATATGCATGATTTTTAAGACAGAGCTGCAATTTTTCCAGGAGTTTAATCTATAAAGGAATGTAGACAGAGGTAACATACTTGTCTGTTTCCAATGCCACAGACTGCTCTGTGACCAACTAAAACAAATAAGGTCAGACTGCAATAGTGGGGTAAAATAATAAATCCACTGAATCATGCAAATAAATTTGCATGATTCAGTGGAAATTAAAAATGTTCTCTTATAAATTTAGTGCCAACCATGCATAAAATCAGGTCTGAACTGACTGTAAAACACAAGAGCCATCAGTATGAGCAATTCAATGTTCTCCAGGTCTTTTAAACTGCAAATATGTCTCAAACAGCATGGATGACTTATGAAACAATGTAGTTAACTTTTAATGTAGACATAAAATCACAGAGCTATACAGATTACAGCTAGCCAAATGTAAAAAAAAAATAAAACAAAACTTTTTAGAAAACACCACCTTTAACAGTTTGGTCTAAGAAAATAATAGCGGTTTGCAAGCCAGCAGGAAACATCAACAGTTTATTTTGCACAGGCAGTAAGAGATCTGCTGTCTAATCAACATAGGATAGCATTATAATGCACTACAGTCTATTTTATGATTATGAGCTAGTTCAGTTTGTTTGCCATGTAGCCCTGTAGCATCAGTGTCCTAAGGCAAACGTTCACACAAAGCTCGTCTTTCGCCGTGAGCCATGAAGTCTGAGTGCCGTGTACCTCTGGAACATTCCTGAAGAGGCTCAAAAGAGAACATACACAGTAGGAGATTGGGGCAAGGCCAAGGAAAATACAGTCACGTTCAAGTTTTATAAGTTAATCTGATCAAATCAAACTGACCCCCACATGTTATTGAAAACAAGAAAGGCTTGGGCTATGAGCAAATCTTTTATATTATATTATATATTCTGTATGTATACTGTGTGTATACAAAGACATATATATATATATATATATATATATATATATATATATATATATATATATATATATATATATATATATATATATATATATATATATATATATATATATATATATGCACACACTTAATTCTATGCATACACATAATTCTTACCATACCTATACTAAAAAGTAGTTGAGGATTGTAACACTGTGTATCCATGTGCAGTTGCTTTAAACATTTATCATTACTTAATAAGACTTTTTTGAATACTTATTTACAAACTAATTTTTATTAGAGAATTTATCTAAGAACAAAACATTTTAGATAATAAAAATTATCTTACAATATGATAGCATCACCAGTAAATATAAATTATTACTATATAGAAAATAAATAGGAAGGGTTGCCTATCTTTTTATTTGAAATTGCCTGTTTGCTCTCATGTTCTGTAGTTTACAGTGAAAAACAACCTTGATTTTCTACATAGAGGATCAATACAATCGAAATATAATCAAATGTGTTTATGTAAATTACACTGTAATAAATTAAAACAATTTTAACACCACACCAAATTTGCCTAACATATAATATAGAGCGGAGGCCTAACCTTCTGTCTGCGGATGAAATATATTAAATAAATGTTTTGATGCACATTAAATAAGAACCTAAGACCCAAAAAGAATCACAATTTTTTTTAAGATATTTGCATTTTTTTAAACTGCTTAAACACTCTAAGTAAACCCCTGATGGTGTTTGGCAGCAGACAGAGGGAAGCAGAGGAGCTCGATCAAGCATGCGGTCTATATTACTGGCACCAATAAATACTTTGTAGCACTTTATTTAGTTCCATGCCGTGGGCCATTTGTTCCCACAGTCCGTCACTCAGCAACTGCGTGGCTGATGGCGAAGAGAATTATGCCACGGCTGTAATAATTAAAAGCAGTCCACTGTGGTCCAATGTGGGTCCATATTCTTCAGGGCGTTCAAAGATTTTTTTGGGAACAGCCAGAAATAAACCTGGGCAGAGAAGGGGAAAAACAGTGCTTCCTTTTTTAAGTCTTACATTATTATAAGGTAACATGAAGGTCAAATAGATAACTAAAAGAATTGCACTACTTAGAAATATGTAAGCTAATGTAAATGTATTAAGATGAAAGAGATTGTCAATGAAACCTTTGATATTTTAGTATCTATATGTACATTCTAATGTTATAATTACTTTGACCATGTTTTATCACAGAAATTTAAAAACGCTAACAGTATTAGACAAACATATCATACTCACAAAATTCTCTTTTAAACCAAACAACAAATTCATCTTTTATTTTATATATTTTTATACATGCATTATTATTTGTAAAATACTGATGTGTTATATGTGTACATATATGTCTGTAAACCAAGAAAAATAATAAATAATTTAATGGTTCAATTTAGAATTACAACATCATTAATTCCAATATTTATAGAGGCTTTAATGACCAGTGTACTGAGTGAACTTTTAATTTATTTGAAATCTATTTCGGATTGGGGATTTTTTTTTCTTTAAAATAAACGGTTCAGTAAAAAAAATGGTTCAGTAAAAATAAACATTATGGGTATGTATGGAGCGTAATAAAAATGGTCACATAATAATTACAATTATTCTAATGACAAGCACATGTAAGTTGCATGTTTGTTATACAATAAAAAGCCTTGTACAGAAAGATGCCCCAGAGCTTGTGGACTGGATTTAGTACCCAGGTGGCTGACTCGAACTGATATAACCCCATTTTAAACAGTTATTAGTAAAATGACTTCTCTATATAAGAAACTATTTTAATGCCTAACCACCCCCAACAAAATAAAACAAAAAATAGGGGAAAAGTGAGCATTACTTGTATCTTTAATAAGCACCCTAATATAAAAGTCCTGTTATCATACGCTTTTATCATACCCAGTTTTATTGCTTCCAAATTCTTTATGCTGTGGTACTTAAGTTAAGAGTTCTTCCGTTTAGGCTGTAAACAAGGCCAGGCAGGTGAGGGTGAGTCAACCTCAACCCCCTCATGTCTAACCAACATACTGAGTAAACATTGTCGTGTTACTTAGTCTACTTGGGTTAATGAGGGCAAGTACTTGGCAATAAGATCACAACACACTTGTCTGTCTTCAGTCTCCCCCACACAGCTCTGTGGGAGGTGGGTGTGGATTGTGTGGGTGCCCTTTTAGTCTCTCTAGTATAGCAAATCCTGCTATTAGAGCACTTACTCAGCTGCTGTACTGTTGAGTATGTGATTAAAATAATTAATTTTATATTTTTATTTACTTAAATACAGGAATACAGAGACAGCCTGTACTGTAAAACTGTCTGTTTTGTGATGGTATATTAATATTAAGATAAATATTGATTCTGAACTACTCCAGATGATGTACATGGCACAGTTGCTCTTGTAGTTTAGGGGTTTGGAGTCTTAACAGGGTTTCTTGCTTTAATAAAAAAATTTTCATCCTGAACAATTATAAGGTCTCTCTGTGTATAGTGCTACGCTGTGTTATATTGCGTTTTTGTATAATATTGATGGTTTCTAAAATTGTGATCTGATAGTGGTGGTATTAAGAGGTGTATCAGTCAAGTAAGTCCCCAATGAAGGCCCAGTTGCCAAATGCACCGCCCACCACTGATTAAAGGTATATGAAGTGACAGCAAACTACAGTGTTGTCTGAATTTACTGCTGTTTTGTATAGAATAATCTGTAAAGAATTTTTTTTTAATTTATCCCAGGTCAGTTAAACATGGTCAAATCTTGTGAAGAGATAAATCTGACTATCTACATAAAGCCATTTTTAGTGTTATGCTATAGCTATACTGACTGTTTTTCTTTGTTTTAATCTGTTTTAGGTTTCTCATTTGTTGCACTTCTTGTTTCTGTTCAAGCAAATGACTGCCTGCTTTGTGAATAAACCATACATGTGGTCAAACACATGGAAGTAATAATTTGCACAAGGATTTTTATTTTTGTTATTTACTGTTTTGCTAATACGCATATGAAAAACTTTAATAAATGTGTGTATGTCTTTTGTATAGTATACGAAAACTAAAGATTGATAAGACTACTGACTACTATTGACACTACCATGTATTTCTAAGGACCAAAGTCTATGATTACATAAACTTATGACCCATGGTCTTTTATTACAGTTTTTATACTTACCAAAGGTTATGTGGCAATCTATTTCATCGTTTGTTGTGCTCCTGAGACATAAGAACCAACAATGTTCAGGTAAGTGCACACAAGTGAATTTTACCCTCTGTCTTCATATCCTATTCTTTTGTGTATAAAGACATATTACCTTATATTACAGGTGCTCTGTTCTGCTCTGTTTGTTCGTGTTGCTGTACAGCACCACATCAAGCCCATATAAATCAGGGGTGTGTATACTTCTACATTGTTTTGTCTTTACTGCTTTTGTGCAGTTAGCATTGTGTATAAATGTATCCAATGCCTTAATTGAATCTTTTTAAATATATATAAATTTTACACCAAGCAGTATATTTTAAATGTCATTTTTAAATAACATGGATTATTATTATTATTTTTTGCTTTTGCACAATTCAAGCCCTAGTAAGGTATATCAAAGGAGTTAAATGGCAGCCTCAGCATGGGTTTTTAAAATAATTAAGTTCTGTATGTGACCACAGAATGCAAAGTTACAGCCAAATTTTAAAGACCTACAATTAAATAATTGATTACATCTGTGTCTGTGAACCACTGGGCCTAAGACCATGCTATATTGGTTGAACAATTATCAAACAGCTTTACTTTCATGCAATGTGCGTTATTTAAATTATATATGAAAAATATCTCTAAATTTATTGCAAAAAAATGTTTTTGGTAAATGACTTAAACATATACTGTATCTATACACTTTTTAGTGTTTAAGACAAGTATCTTAACAGCAATATATATTTGTTAATATTCTTCAATAATAATTAGTTATGATTTCCTTTTTAAACAGGAAAAGGAAAAGCAGCAGCAGTTCAAGATACAAGGTTATCTTTTCTTAACTTGAGTTAATAAAATAAATATAAAATAATTATAACTTAATAATATGGATTTCAATTATCAATATATAATTAATCTGACTTCTTTGTATCAATGTAGGTATTATGATTATGATGAAAAGATGGTGCTGGGACTTAAAGAGGTCGAACCTGTAGAGAAACAGGATGTGACCGAGTTTGACATTGATCCGCACATGGCCATATGGAAAGCTATGAAGCAGTTCCGCCAGCAGAAAAACACTAAGCCCAAAGAAGATAAAGACAACCTTCCATTTAATGTTCAGCGTTTAACTGGAAATAAGCAGGTTGAAGCCTACCTGGAACCCCAAAACTACAGGCAGGGTCAGCTCTATCAACAAGTTGAGAAGGACCCGCATGATGTCTACGATCATGTACAAGGTGAGAACACAGAAAGAGTGTTACAGCCTGAGATACCAGTATCTGACAAGGCTGAAGCAGTGGAACTACGCAAAATGAGTGTGTATTTGACCCCAGAGGAAGACAAAGATGGCCTGTATCATGGGGATATTGGAGTCCAAATGTTCCAGGTTCCAGTCATTTTTCCAGAAGAGCAACCCAAGAATGATTATTCAGAACCTGAAGAGGACCAAGATCACCTGTTCCATAGCTGAAAAATAATGCACTATAAAATCACCTCCAGAATGTGTTAAATTACATGAATATATAACAATAATAATTTGTAATAGACTGATTAAATTGCCATGTATTCCTTTTTTCCAATCTGCAGTTAAAACTCTGGTAATAATCAGAAGATTGCAATTTTTATACCTACAACTGACAGCTCCATCAGTGAGTCCATTACTATGACTGCAAAACTTTTAACTGCTCGTCTGTAACTTTGGATTACATGTTGCCTCAATTCTATATTGCTCTGAATAGATGTTCAAGCCAAATAAATAACAATCAACAATACTGATGTTGTGGTTTATTTAATAATTTATAATAAATCATAAAATAGTCAATAGGTAACTTGTGCAATCATGTGTTTCAGTGTTTTTCAGCAAAGCTCCTCAGGACGAATTACTCCTTTCTTGATAATGATGTTTCCATACAGAGCAGTCTCCCTGTGAGAGAGATAAGAAAGATTTATGATACCAAGGTATAATTAAACGTAACCCTGTAGAGTTTTACTTGTACTATACCCTGTTGCTACAACAGCAAACGCTTTCCTTGCACGCTCATAGAAAGCAAACCTTTCAACTGCATCAAAATTTCCCTACAAAAACAAACAAATTTAAAAACATTTTACACATTTACCAGAAGAACATGTAAAACTCTACATGAGCGGTAACCTAAGATAAGAAACGGCTTTGAAAATACCAGCTGTGCCACTTCAACTGAATTATTACACTGTCCACATCACATTTAAATAAAGAGAAAAAAATGTATATCAATGTGTCCTATGCGGGCATGATGACAGCAACCTACATCTGATCCTGCTTGTTTTAGTAGTTCAGCGTAGCAGGGCCACACTGGCACTACAAGACCCTGCTGACGGTCACTTTCCACTAGATCCATTACGGCTGCCTGAAAGGACAGATACGATATGGTGAGTGGTGTATAGACAAACATGTCTCAACTTTTCATTTATCTTTAAAAAGTTTTACATTTAGATAAATACAGATTAACTATGGTTTCCTAGATAATACAAAAATTGAATTCAACTTAAAAAATAACAAAAGGATTCATCATAAACCAGCACCACCCACCGGACATTTAACATAGGAATCAAGAGGAAAGAGCTTCAATATTGCTTCCAAGAGCTCTGGAATACGTAAACCTAAATGATTAAAACACAGCTAATACTTTATTGTGTTCAGTAAGGGCAATACAATATATAATTTTTTTTAATTTAAAAGAAACCTACCGTCAGCTCGTATCTCCATGGGACCACATTTACAAACTGAGGAGACAGGAAAATTTGCATCTGCAAGAACTATAAAAAAGGGGGGAAAAGAATTTCCCAATCATGCAACACTATAAACTGTATACTGTTATATCAAGTATCGGGGTGTTTGTTGCATAATAATGTGTTAAACTGAACAGTAAATAAGTATTTATTTAGATACATCTGACATAAAACTTTTATTAGTCATTTAAGATGTACAAGTTACTAATTATTGTGCAGTCAGTCCCTCTGTACGAAGAAAAAGGAGGCCACTGCTAGTCAGATATCTGAGTAGTGAAGCACAGGCGCATGTACAAAGCATTGATATTTAAGGTAAAAAGGTAGAAATCAGAGGCTGTCTTGGGCACAGAAACTTCGCACGTTGAGGATTTTTTTTAAAACCATCGGATCGTTTTACAGTCTTTAGATGTTCTTTCGGCGTTAGTCTGTGCCCATGATATGATCAAATTCTTGTTCTTGCCAGGCAGGTGCGACACCCAATGTGGTCTTCTGCTGTTGTAGCCCATTCAACTCAGGTTGATGTACTATAGTAAGGTTGCAAAGAAGTTATTTAAGTTTCTTTATTCATTTTAGTCCAAATCTGACCATTCTTATCTGATTGTCTTAGTCTGCAGACCCTCTTTTTTGCATTTAAACTGTTGATTGTAAAAATCTCAGGCTGTTGATGTCATTGAAGTTCCTAATCTCTGTATGAGTTATGTCCTCGTGCCATACGGTTGACTGATTAGATAACTGCATAAATGATCTGGTGTAATTTACAATAGATAAGATAATAATAAAACAAACAGCTATGAATTGTTGGGGGGGAAATATTTAGTATTCTTCCGGATCATCCACCATATTGAAAAGCGGAATTACGTCACTCACTAAATGTTTCGACTTCCGGAGAAGCGCGTGTCAAATGAGTGTTGTGAGTGGAGCGCTCGTATGGTTTATTCTAGCAAACACGTCGAAACAAACAATAAATTCTATTGTATTCAGCGTAAATTAGGCTGGACAAAGTGACGTCGCAATTATATTGTCAGTAAACCTTATGGTTGTGATTCCATGGCGCTTACCCAGTTCGTCTCCATGCCCCATTTTAGCCAGGGCATACAGCAGTTCAGGTGTAAGTATGCACGGTATTCCTTTCAGCACGACCATTACAGAGCAGGTGACAGCACACTTGCCGAAAAGTTAGAGAAGGTATCACGTGATCACACAATGCCCCGTAATTGGTCAAAAAAAATGTGCGCGTTGGCGGCACGCGCTCTGCGGCTTCATTCAAAACCTTAAAGCAGACTAGGTGTAAAACAATCGACTGTAGTTTTAGTTTTCGTAGAGTTTAATGGAAACATACACACGCTAGCTAATTGACACGGAATCCATATAATAAAATTTAAAAAAATAAAATGTCTATAGACTTAATATGACTTATCCGTGCTTTTCTTAGATATTTATAAATGATTTTATAGAGCCGGTAATAGAGTTTCAGCAAACGTCTAAATGTTTTACTCTATACTACGCTTTTTATAATAATACAATAATGTGCAATGGCTGATTGTCAAGATTAGTTAATAATATACTTTTAAATAAAAAAAAAATAGCTCGTATAAATGTTAGTTATTTAATAATTTTAGTTGTAGAGTTAGTGTAGTGTATCCATAAGTAAACACGCTTTTAAGCGTCACATACTTGATCTGTGCGTAAACGTCGGCTACAAGCTGAGAAAAATGGGAGAAAAAAATAACGCTAATTAAATAATTAACCACGTTTTTGGTTTTTTTATTTTTTTTCTTATGTAAAATCCGAGCGTGATTATATAAATAGCCATGAAGTTATACAATAAGTATCTGCACATACAGCACATAAATAAAAAAAGTCAGGAAAAACTAAAGGAGCGTTTGAGTGAAATAACTTGGCATGTTTTAAAACGACAAACCCCATCACATATTTCTTCCGAGTTTGTTTCTTCCGTGTGATGGAAGTGCGGAGGCGAAGAGGAGAGAGACTGATGTAAGAAGGAGAACCCATCCGGAGCCAAGAGCGTCTGATCAGTTTGAAAGCTCTTTTCTTTAAGTGCGGCACCACGCTGCTCTCTCTTTGGTTCTGCTTTTTTTAATGAGTTTATCACGCCATGAGGGGTTTGCCTTTGCCAAAATGTAACGTTTTGCCTCTTTTGTCTGAGCAGAGCGCCTCAATTGGGTCTACATTTATTATTTTGACCTTTCGTTAGCAGGGGACAAACTTCAAAGCGCAACTGCTGCTTTGCTCGCTTTTTGGAGACCTTTGTGCTGTTTCGATGTGAAGAAAGTTTTTTAGCCTCTTTCAAAAGTTTTGTTCTAGGAAAAAAAGAAGAAAGTCGACTCGAAAGGAATATTGAATGAAAATTAAAATCAATTAGGCTATGGACTTTTGAGAGTATATGGGAAGTCGCCGTGTGAAGAAAACCCTGAGATCCTAAGAGTGAGAAAGCGCCCTGATAGCGAAATAAAGGACAATAATTACATTTGCTGTGCTTCTCTGTGACCCGCGTGTTGGATGTGAAAACAGTTAAACAAAAACACTATCTAAAAATGTTGGTATCCAAAGATATCCGTGCGTAAAAGTGGCGTCTTCCCTGATTCCTGTAGAGAAATTACTTTAAATAATAATATAAATAACAGTGTAAATGTTATTATAAAATAAAAAAATGCAAACAAATGTACAAAATTGTGAGCAATTACAGCGAATTTTTGTGAGTGAAATGATTTACAATTTGATTTACAAATTATCGTCTAAATCTTAATTTATGAAGTAATTCCGTTTGGGTCTAGTAGTAATAAAAAAAAAGGTCTGCGCACAAAATGTCAGAATAAATAAATATTTTAAATGTCATTAAGTTAAATATTAGGAGATTTATTTTTATTATTATCGCTATAAATCACACGTGCAGTTTTGTTAACTTGCTGGAAAATAACGGAATAAATGTTTTACCAATCGCTCGCAAAGGTTATTACATTTGTGCGTAATAACCAGTTTAGAATAAAAAAAAACATAGTAATAATACCCGGAAAACCAAAACTACAGCCTTTACATGAAATGCTTATTATCCCTAGAAGCACAGAATTTAGAATATGTATATCAGGAAATAAAGTGCGGTGACTGAACAAGTTCAGAATTAATGCTCTTTATACGTGCAATCTGCCAGACTGTCTTGTCAACCAGTCTTCTGAAGGAAACTGTTTAATGCTGAAGTCCTGTAGTGTTATCGCCACCTAGTGTGTGGAAAATGTACGTACAGCCTAACCAACAGTCCTCAAAGTTTTACTCTTTTGACGCATTGTCATTATTCTTATTAAGAGACAAACTGTTTATTTATCCAAGTTGTTAGAATAAACGAATAGCCTGATTTTTCCTGTTTATTTTATTATTAAATTCACAAACAGTTGCATGCTTGAGGATCAGTAATGCAAAATGAATAAATTTAAATGATAAACTGTTTTGCTAGAGGGAAAGATCATTGTACCATGAACACCACAAATCTTCTACAGTTTTGGTATCCATAGCAATCTTTCAGTAACAGCACTGGATCACAAACTAATGTATATTCGTGTGGGTTTGTTCCCCCCTCCCCCCAAAAGCCTTGTTTTATCTGCTTTGTTACTTGTCCTGGAAATCAGCTTTCCTCTTCTCGACAAATGCAGTCATGCCCTCTTTTCTGTCTTCCTGTTTAAAAAAAAAAAGTCCAGACATTTAATTTTCTCTTAAAAAAACAATCTTTTTTTTAATGTTTTTTACATATTATCTCACAACTTACTGTGGCAAAACTGGCATGAAACAATCTCTTCTCCAACCGATTGCCTTCATTTAGAGACAGTTCAAACGCTAAAAGAAAACCATATCTGTTAGATAAAAATGTCAAGAATGTACCAGAACAGACAAAATAGTATCTAAAAGTCAGGGGCCTTAGATAAGGCCACATGCAACTACTCCACAAAAAAGCCCAGAGATCTAACTGCAATATTCAAAAGTGAAGATAAAACCAATACTAAAAGCTTTGTTAGCAGGGTTTGATAAACAGCAGATGTCTTATCATACTTTGGAATTATTAGTGAGTATAATTTGGTAAAAAAAATAACATACCTGCATTAACAGCTTCTTTTGCCATGGCTGACACCAGCTTAGAATTACTTGCGATTTTCTCTCCACATTTGACTGCTTCAGATACCACCTGGTCAGCAGGAAACACTTTGCTTACAAGACCTTCAGAGGTGACACAAAATAACAGAAAGTCAAATTGCATAGTTTACTTATTCAGTTTAATATTGGAAAGTAATTTCCACTTCCATTATTAATAGGCTGAAATAATGAACATACCATGTAGATGTACTATAAAAACTAAATCAAAAGCACACACCAGATTGTTTTGCATCCTGTGCTGAGATCCTGTCTCCTGTAAGGACCATCTCCATAGCCAGTGACTTTCCCACTACCCGAGTGAGTCTCTGAGTGCCACCAGAACCTGTACACAAAAATAGTAATATAAAAATTTTCTTACACTATCTGCTATTGGCAGCCATGATTTTATTCATTAAATCAGCATCTTTGCAGATCCAGACATACTTTACTCACCTGGAATGGTTCCTAGTAAGATTTCTGGCTGTCCAAACTGAGCCTTTTCTCCAGCGTAGATTATGTCACACATCATCGCCAACTCACAACCTCCTCCAAGCTACAACGAGAGGACTAGTTAAGTGGTTTTGGTCAAAATTTCTGAAATATCTTCTTCAATAGAATATCAAATTTATATTTAAAGTATTACTTACAGCAAATCCATTTACAGCAGCTATAACTGGCTTTTTAACCATTGATACTTTGTTCCAGTGTGCCAAAAAGTTTCCACTATAACACTCCTGAAAAGTTCTGTGCTGCATCTCTTTAATGTCAGCACCCGCTAAACAAAAAACATAAAATTACAACAAGTCATCCATAACCATTAGTCTGCACTAATAACATCTGGACTAATCACAAGTTTCCTACCTGCAAAAGCTTTTTCACTGCCTGTGATGACTATTGCACCAACCTCCGTGTCGTTCTCAAAGGTGTCCAACGCCTTACCCACTTCAAGCATCAAGCCATCACAGAGAGCATTTAAGGCCTTGGGCCTGTTTAACTGAATGAAACCAACATTTTTCTTTTCACCTTTTTTGTCAACCAGTATATACTGATACGGTTCACCTATACAAAAAAGAAATCAAAAAAATTAGATTATAATTAAATTAAATTATAGTTGTTTTATAACTTATAACCAGGGACCCTTTTAATTGTTATATTAAAATCGTAGACACACTCAGTACAGACCAGATTTTGAAAATTGTTTTATATATATTATTAGTTTACATATTTATGACCTTAAGTAACTAACCGGGTTGTTTTGTATCTAGAATTATGAACCAAGCATGAAGCAGGATCACTATGCACAAATACACACTTAATTTACAGTTACAGAATTTGTCAAGCATCCCTATCAAGAGCAACTTACATTTATCTCTTTTAGACAACTGTGCAATAAGAGGTTAAGGGCCTTGCTCAGGGGCCCAGTGCTGAGTGTGGCAGCTTGGAGGTGCTGGGAATCAAACCCCGATCTTCCAATTAGTTCATTATGCACAATTTACTCTTAAGTGACAATGTATTGTATCTAACCCAACATTGATTTGCAGCCACAGGAGGGGCACAGAAAGTAAAATATCTGTTTATTAGTCTAATAACTGTGAATTTCTGAACTTTCCACTGATACAACACTTTAGACCATGTTTGAAAAGTATAAACATGTTAATATTTCCTACGATATATAATTTTTTATTCTTGTATAACTTTAGGTTTCTTCAGAATAGCATGCTTCTTTATGAATTAATAATTGATACTAAAAAACTAGCATGCTGTCGAATATGTAAGTGGCGCCACCTGGTGGCTGTAAGAGCAAGCACTAGCTACAATTCTGCTAAAAGAAGATACCAACACTGCCTTTCATTTCACTTTGACAACAATATGACGTTACTATATGTGGTGTTTGAAACGGAAATGTATTTAACAACAGGACAGGTGTATCTAATAAATTAGTGTGTAATGCATAGTGCATTTATCACCCCTGTAGGGAGCAGGTATCCACCTGCTAGCAGATATTGTGAATGTTTCGCCATAACCCCTAAAAGTTGCCTAGCTATAGCTAAGCCACGTTCAACTTTAGTTGTTATAAACTCTTCGATAGAATAACCAATTAGTACATTACAGTATGTCAATATTTTTTAAAAAGGCGCATAAAATTGTAAAGTATATCTATACAGCGCTACATAGCCAGCTAGGAGCTGTTAGCGTGTTTAGCTACCCGCCAGCACTGGTTGCTGTACAGCAGGACACACAATCAGTGTGACATTGAACAAGGAGCAAATGCAGTTGATGGTGATTTTTATTCTATTACCTGAGTGGCAGTGCCGAACAGCTGCAAATGCAGAGGGCAATAAATTGATGGGCTTTAAAATTGAAACGGCGGATCTGCAAAACACTGCCATTTCTCTTCAAGTTCAATGTTTCACCTCGGCAGCACTTCTTACTCCGTCACTGGAACAGCGCTGACGCTGGGTTGCCAAACATTACAGAAATAAACTCGTAAGTAAAAAATTGCCATTAAGGACAGTTTTTTTCAATAACGCAAATTTTGTAATAATTTTGGTAAAACAAAAACAAGTTACGAATAAAAATTTGAGTAGTTAAGGGTTGGGATTTGCTTTAAAAAACGAGTAGCTGGGATTGGAACTTAAAACCTTCTGAGCTTGTATACACATAACATTTAATCTTACCACTAAGAGTTCTTAATAGTAGCAAACATTTTTAACTAAAATTAGTTGTTTTTTTTTCTTTTCACAAATCTGCTGAGACAAACTTACTAAGGAATAGATAAATAGTAGAGTTAAGATAAGTTTAAGGGCGGGGTTGAACGCGTTGCTATGGATGACGTCAGCGTGCCTATTAACTATGCACACAGTGATAGGGGAGGAGTTTGTGTCAGAGATTCATTCATAAAAGTAAAGTATAAAGCGCAATATTCAAATGAAGGTTCAAAAAATGTTAATTGCTACATTTAAATAAAGATTTTAAAATGCAGGCCAAATGTTATTAAACAAGTATATGTTTAGCTAATTGTCAGAATTGAAAGTATATAAATTGTGGAAAGATGTGAGGTCGATCGAGGGCATTTATTGTTTGATGCAATATTCTGCTGACAGATGGCTAAAATATAGCTAGTTCGTCTGGACTGCATAGCTGCATTTTACCTGTGGCCAGGTGTCAGAGTAATACCCTTTGCGATAAGACAATATCTTTTAGAAGCTAATTATCGTCAAATCTTTAAGTTCTGAGGCAGATTTGTGACGGATTTAGGAAGTTCTCTTCACTAACATTCCACAGAATTAGAAGCTGATTTTAGAGCTAAAACGCTTTGTGAAATAACCTTAGAGTTCTAACTTTAGGACTGACACGTCCATTATTTTCAAGATTTTCTCCTAAACTGGAGAATTAGAAGCTACTTTTAGTCTTAAAATGTTTTGTTAATAGAGACCCTAATTAGTAACACAAAACCTTTCTTAGGGATAGATACATAATAAAAATCATCCCGAAAGACACTTTTAAAATGATCTTAGTAAAGAGATAGAGGCCTTTAAATTCAGTTTGGATAAGCACATGTTTTAATAGTGTGTTTATCAGTTATACTGACTCCCTCTGGTGACTGCATATATTCAACTAGGACAACACAGGAAAGATGTATGTCACGAATTGCTGTGAGACTGGGTTGGTATGTACAGTTAATCAGTACCTCTATTAGTTCCCCTTAAAGAAAGCTTTATCCTAAACCAGGACCTATTTTTCTGCACAATATTTTTATGTATTTCATATATTTATTAATTTATAGTACCGCACTTGAATATTTCATTGAATTTTCCAGTATAAACACTATTACTTTTTATCTTAATACTGTCCATAATTACCATTAACAAAAAAGAATACCTCATTAGCACACTAGGTAGCACAAGTTAGGTAATTAAAAATACATTCAGAATTGTATTGAAATAGCAATTAATTATTAAGTAATATTAATTGGCATACCATAATGTTCTTTAACAAATAAGTCCTTTACCTATTTATTTCAAGTTCCACTGCGAGGAAGCAAAAAAAAAAAAAACTTCATTTTACAAACCGTGTTGGTAAAGCTCAGCTAGTCAGTCTGTGAGGTGTGACAAGGCATTTTGTTAAAACAGTGTGGAAATATCTGCATAAAATCACAATGAACAACAGGATAAACAATGATTCTTTACAAAGACTAAACAAAGAGCCTCTTGTTCAACAAATGCAAAGTGCAAAAGCAGATTTTCAACTAAATGCTTACAGTGAAAGAGTGTTAACAGCTTTGAATTTAAGGCTTAATGCTTTAGGTCTTGATCATGCAATTTTTTGGCAGCTCAGCTATGCAATAAATGCTAATAAGTAGGCATGTAGAGTTCATCATAAAACCTTAAATGCACATTTTTACAGTTGCCTACATTGTAAAGAAAAACATTTTAAATAAATCAAGAGCCTTAAATTTTCTATTTTTTTCCCAATACATTTAAAATAATTTAACTTAAGACCCAGGTGTCTGCTGCATTAATGTTTAAGGTCAACATTGGATATAATAATAGTGCTCTGTAAAATTAATGCTCTTAAATAGCACTTTTGTTCTGAAGGTAAATTAAAACGGTACTATGTGTTATTATATGATTTATTTTGCTTCATTTTTAACTTCCTGTTCCCTCACAATGAATTTTGCAGTTGGATCATGTTTTATTAGTAAACATTAATAAAAGAAACAAAGTATTTTGCTCATTGAAATGTTTTATTTTGTAGTAAATATCAAGAAAGAGCAAATATGTATTGCTTAGTTCTGTGTTTGGTGTGTATTTCGAAATTATTTAATAATCACCCATAAATTATAAAACAAATTATGAAAGCTTTTTCTTGGAAGAATTTCTCACACTAAGCTCTTTTCAAAAAGTGTTAACTAAATTCTATGTCAATTAATTAAAGATTTTGGTAAATATTAGATGCTAAATGGCAAAAAACAGTATTCCATATGCACATCTTTAAATAAAAAAGGCAAATGCAATTACAAGAACAAAAAAAAGAGTCAACACATGCAAAATTTTAATTATGAAACCACAATTCGCATGTACTGACCCTACAAGACGGCTATAATAGGCCACTGTGCAAATACATGTCAAATAATCCCAGAATCAAACAACTGATATAACGGGGGGAAAAAACTAAATTCTATGCAATGTTTAAATAATCTATAGAATTTGATGTAGAATAGTGTAAGGAACAGTTGGGTTAAATATCTCTCACACATTACATAGAAAAAAAACCCTGATCAGAACAATATACATCCATTGTTATACACATAATAGGTTAAATCCCATGATAATTTCATCCTATTCAAATCAATTTGAATCTAGTCATTTAAGCACATAATATACATCTGTAGAGCTGAAAAACCAATCGGGATCATGAGGAGCCAGACTTAACCAACTGATAAAAAGAAAAAAAGAGGGTCAGTTACAGTGACTGTACGTGTATAGTAAATGCATGTAAATCTGGGTTCTCATTTCAGCTTGCTCCCTCCCCGTGCTTTAAAATTACAACATAAATGACAACTACATACGGCCACGATACAATTAAAAATGTTAAAAATTCCTGACCTTGGTTTGTTCTGTAAATGTTTTACATAAAGATTTTCTGTCTTGGAATTATCTGCATTGCACATGAAAAAATAGTAAAATTTACTACTTTCATGTCAAGTTTCAGTGTTTCGGTTTTATATGAAAATCTGCTTCTGAAACAAGTGATATTCAACAGCTGTTTAAAAGCAAACCAAAAGTTTGGCCTGAACAACAAAAGGTTTCAATATTGCTAAAATCAAAATAATTCCCTTAAGGCAAAAGCAACCGTTTAACAAATGCTACATTTTTTTTTTCATTTAATGTTTTAAGCACCTACAGGGTCAAACCTGCAAATAAACCAAAAGTACAATATTCCAAGTGGATATAATCAACATAAGTGCAGGTAGGCAGTAGCTGTAGCATGTTGTCTGGCTTGTGAGATGTCAGAGTCTGGTGCTTTTTACTGTTTTGTGCTGCTAGTTCAGAATACCAATCAGGCTTAACCATGTGGGGAAAAAACTCATTAGAGCCTGATAAGCTTCAATGTTTTATGTGTTACTCGAATAATGTGGTTATGCTTTTGTGGCCACTTAAATAAAGACATAACAAAGTCCAGTTAAAATACTTAAATAAAGCAAGTAAAATTCCAATAAAGCAGGTATAATTAAGACATCAACACATTTACTTGCACAGACCAGGTGACAAAAAAATACTGTCCTTTAAGCACTTCTGCATAGCAGAATATTAACTTAGAGAGTGCTCGGGGTTATAAGATATAATTAATGTCTTACAAATGGTGCTAATAATAAGCACCACCATTTTTATTTTAAAACTATATGTAAGAAGGTGCAGGCTAATAAGGTAACAGTTGTGTGAACATATGTTCTTCCATCTGGGAAAACCCAACAGTATTTTCAAAAGGAAACCACAAAGACATTTAAAACACATAATACACACAAAAGAAGGCTTTCCTTTGGCCATAAAGGTAGAAAAGTAGTTTTGTAAGAAATGACATTGATGTTCAGAGGAACAGCATTTGTTAATCAAGATAATTACTAATTACCTGCTTCATCATAATCTTTTTTTACAGCTAAATTATCAGCATGGATCATGTTACATTCTAAGAAGATTTTTTTAAATTACAATCATTAATATTTTTACTAAGCTCAGATAGGATAGGTTGTAAACAGCAGGCGGTTTTTAATGTACAATGTATAAAACATAACTAAAAAAAAAAGATCTGACCAAAAATTCCTGTCCTGGTATTTTTTTAGAAGGTCGGGGCACATCAACGATTTGAGATGACTTGTTGTTCAACAATCACTTCTGCCATTATTTTCCAGCGAAAGTAATAAAACACCAAACGATTCCATAATGCACTACATTCTGCATTCATATAGTGAAAAATATTTATCCAGAGTGACTTTCACTGATCTCATTTACTCAACTGAACATTTAGGGGTTAAGGGCCTTGGTCAAGGGTCCAGAAGTGGTAACTTGGTGGTGTTGTGAAATCAAAAACACAACCATTACAGTTAGTAGTCCAACACCTTATCCACCACTTTTCCCCAGTTATTCATATACGTCAATTTTATAATGTTCTGAATTAATAACTTAGCAGTGGTGGAAAGAATACTAAAAATTTCTACTTAAGTAAAAGTATTGCTACTTAAGAAATAATTCACTTGAGTACAAGTTACTGAGTTACTAAGTATGTAATGGGATTTGAAATCATTCAGGTGCAAGAAGCTGATCTCAATTCAGGACTTATGGGCTGTTTTCTGTGCCGCACACACAGAGATACCAATCATAGTGGGCAAATTCTAAATTGATTTGTATTCATGTTTTATGCTTGAACATAAGACAAAATATAGACAAAACTGTCTTCAATAATGTTTAAAATTGATAATGTTTAGTTTAGTTGTTGTTTCTGGGATTTATTTTCTAAAACCATAGAATCAAGTTCCTCATGTAAGTGTTCTGTAGGTTGCTAAGTTTTGTGGTATTCAGCTGCTATTCAGCTGAATAAATATGTTTTATAAATAAATATAAGTTTAAAATATAAGGTTTTTGCCTTATTTAAATCCAAACTTTAATAAGAATAACGATCAATAAACAGAAACAGAATCAATATAATTCAAACGATACTGTTACTATTCAAGTGTCTGACAGTAAAAAAATAATAAACTACTACTTACAAACAAAAATGTATTAAAAAAAACAATCTTTACTCTTGAAATAGCATTAGATCACTATTTAACCTTTAAAAACTACATTATATAATCCCATATGTTTACAGCTGTACTTTTTAGGGGTAAAACAAATTTTACAACCCAAGTAAAAGTACCACAATTTAATTACACTCAAAAAAGAAGAAAAAAAAGAAAAAAATCTACCTAAGTGCTGTAACGAAAGTATTTGTAATTAGTTACTTTCCACCACTGTCACTGAGACTGACACATTGCACAGAGAGGAAAAGAACATAGCAAATGAAAGTAAGTAGTCATGTGGAGTGTATGAAGAAGCAGAACCTTTCAGACCATTTAAATCATTATCAAAGCTAGGTTTGGTCACCTGTCCGAAGTCCTCTCTGGAACGTGCTCTGGTGTGTTGGATTAGCCTAGCTTGGTAATATGCAGACTTCCATCTATCCTGATCATATCAATGGTCAGCAAAGACTTTACTTTGTGATAAAAGTCAAACAGCTGATGTCCATCGACAAAGATCCTAAAGCGCTGGTGTTCACAATGGATCTCAATCTGCATTAAAGGAAGTAAAATACAGAAAGCAAATGTAATCAGAGCAATAGAAAAAAATATAGAGGGTTAAATGCAAAATGCACTGAATTATTACCCTGTATGTTTTGTAAGCAGAAAGGAAGCATGTATCCAGTTTTGCATGCTTATCTAAGCTTTGTATTGAATCACTGATTGATTTGGAAGTAGAGTGACCTGTTTCCTCCAGCCCCTTTCACCAACCTTATTTCACCAATACCTCTATCTGCTGTACAGCTAAATGTGACGCTGTTGGATTTTTATAGCTTCTGTAGCTGTTTAGTGTAGACCAGTTTATTTCTATCTAATACAAATTAGGCTTTATTACAAAAGAATTCTTGGCAATTCTTGGCGTAAGCACTTGCTGCAACACTCAGAATTAATGCTAAAATTCTTCACAACTGGCTACCACCAGGTATAAAGTTGTCTTTTTTGGCTCTTAGAACAAAAAAGAACAAGCTGTGTAGCAGTAGTTAGCTGTTATGGACTGCCAGAATCTCAAGCCAGACAAGTGAGACGATTAAAATAATGGTTATTAAAAATGCCTTGTGACACATTACAGAGTAAAGTCTGATAATTACCCTGAATGGCTGATCCTGAATAAAAGGAAAATATGGAATAGCTGTCTCCTCTTCACTCCATTTCCCAGAAATCCTTGCATTCCGCAAAAACTGTCGTTCAGCAAACCGGGCACTAAGTTTTAGAGCCACATCTGTGACCTCCTCCTCATCTTTGTCTTTGTTGCAGCTACAGGTTAGACTGACGTCAAAGCTGAACAGAAAACAACCATTTAACAAAACAGATGACATTTACTGTATTCATTTTTAACATGAGGTTTTGGCGTGGTTCATAAAATAAATGAACCAGTGAGACTAGGATATAAAAAATTACAAAACACTTAAAAGATACTTCATGTTTCTGTTGGAATGTTTTATTATTTACTATTAAAATTAATACATTAAATAAGTTTTAATTAAGTAAATAAATACGTTTTAATTAAGATGAAACAGATAAAACAAAATTGGATAATTTTGTCATAGTAGCCAACATTATGGTCCAAACTAAAGATATCTGAGGAATGGCAGTCTAGAAAAAGTCAGATATTGCGGCTTATCAGTATGGCCAAAATGAAAATAGATTTGCAGTGTAGCCTTCAGTGACACACCCAGAAGCTTTCACTGCTATAAAATCACATTTTGTCAGGTTGGGTAAACACCCATTGGCATGCTTAAACACATGCCATTCATCTACAAAGTCTGGCGCATGCCCATAAGGTTCCAAAGCATAGACAAAATATTACCCTAATATACATTAATGCAGATAATAATATTAATATTTATTTGCATGAGTATAACTGTATAGGTTATAGTGTAACTAAAAAAAGACCATGGTGGATTGTACACCAATCAGGTCTGCCATTATTTCCAGTGAGAGTAATAAAACACCAAACTATTCCACAATGCACTACATTCTACATTCATATATCCCAAAAAATAAATAAAACCCACAAGCCTTAGAGTTAGTAGTCCAACTTCTTATCCATCACTTTTCCCCAGTTATATACACTTTTCCCCAGTTATATACACTGCTCAAATAAATAAAGGGAACACTAAAATAACACATCCTAGATCTGAATGAATGAAATATTCTTATTAAATACTTTGTTTTTTTACATAGTTGAATGTGCTGACAACAAAATCACACAAAAATTATCAATGAAAATGAAATTTATTAACCCATAGAGGTCTGGATTTGGAGTCACGCTCAAAAGTAAAGTGGAAAAACACACTACAGGCTGATCCAACTTTGATGTAATGTCCTTAAAACAAGTTACAATGAGGCTCAGTAGTGTGTGTGGCCTCCACGTGCCTGTATGACCTCCCTACAACGCCTGGGCATCTCCTCCCAGACCTGGACTAAAGCATCCGCCAACTCCTGGACAGTCTGTGGTGCAACGTGGCGTTGGTGGATGGAGCGAGACATGATGTCCCAGATGTGCTCAATTGGATTCGGGTCTGGGGAACAGGCGGGCCAGTCCATAGCATCAATGCCTTCGTCTTGCAGGAACTGCTGACACACTCCAGCCACATGAGGTCTAGCATTGTCTTGCATTAGGAGGAACCCAGGGGCAAACCACACCGGCATATGGTCTCACAAGGGGTCTGAGGATCTCATCTCGGTACCTAATGGCAGTCAGGCTACCTCTGTCGAGCACATGGAGGGCTGTGCAGCTCTCCAAAGAAATGCCACCCCACACCATTACTGACCCACTGCCGAACCGGTCATGCTGGAAGATGTTGCAGGCAGCAGAACGTTCTCCACGGCGTCTCCAGACTCTGTCACGTCTGTCACATGTGCTCAGTGTGAACCTGTGAAGAGCACAGGGCGCCAGTGGCGAATTTGCCAATCTTGGTGTTCTCTGGCAAATGCCAAACGTCCTGCACGGTGTTGGGCTGTAAGCACAACCCCCACCTGTGGACGTCGGGCCCTCATACCACCCTCATGGAGTCTGTTTCTGACCGTTTGAGCAGACACATGCACATTTGTGGCCTGCTGGAGGTCATTTTGCAGGGCTCTGGCAGTGCTTCTCCTGTTCCTCCTTGCACAAAGGCGGAGGTAGCGGTCCTGCTGCTGGGTTGTTGCTACGGCCTCCACCACGTCTCCTGATGTACTGGTCTGTCTCCTGGTAGCGCCTCTATGCTCTGGACACTACGCTGACAGACACAGCAAACCTTCTTGCCACAGCTCGCATTGATGTGCCATCCTGGATGAGCTGCACTACCTGAGCCACTTGTGTGGGTTGTAGACTCCGTCTCATGCTACCACTAGAGTGAAAGCACCGCCAGCATTCAAAAGTGACCAAAACATCAGCCAGAAAGCATAGGAACTGAGAAGTGGTCTGTGGTCACCACCTGCAGAACCACTCCTTTATTGGGGGTGTCTTGCTAATTGCCTATAATTTCCACCTGTTGTCTATTGAAATTGATTGTCAATCAGTGTTGCTTCCTAAGTGGGCAGTTTGATTTCACAGACGTGTGATTGACTTGGAGTTACATTGTGGTGTTTAAGTGTTCCCTTTATTTTTTTGAGCAGTGTATATTGGTCAATTTTATAATGTTCTGTATTACCCGCCATTAAGTGATTATAGTATGTTTAAACACCTTTTGTACACTGTGAACAACTGTCCTTTTTTACTTTGACTAAAATGTATAAAATTAATGATAAAAACATAGATACACACATGCAAGAGGATAAAAAATATGATTCTGTCAGTGCAAAATACAATTTTAGTGAGGAATCAGTGCTGGTAAATATAGTTCTGATAGTCATTCATAACATTTTAATAATTATGATCCAGCAATGAATAATATAGTAAAAAAATGATAATAAACTTCCAATTTCACTCTTGAGGCTTCAACAAGAGGATCCTATTTTTTTACTGTGCTTTATTATAGAACCAAATAAAAATGACAGTAATGCAATGACAGCAATCTATTTATCATCACTACCTGTCTGGCTCTGCATCCACGATGCCCATGACTATTATTTTCTTTCCAGGCCTCATACCTCCTCGGATCCGACCTTTGAAAGGCACTGTCTGTAAGATTAAAATAAAGCAGATTAGTCTCAGACCAGCCCAAGCAGGAGCAGTGGCCAATTACATGGCTTTATTTTCCACTTTGATATATGAAGCTTCTCTACCAGGATCCGTGAGATATCCTCTTTGTCAGGGGAGATCAAGCCGGTGTCCCCTATTGAATTGTTAAGATGTTCATCCTCAGTGGTCTTCAGTTTCAGTTTCATCCAAAAAAGAAAACAAAGAGCAGGGTTTAAAAACGAAACCCGCATAAAACCCTATTGACTGCAATTAAAAATATTAAAATAAGCGCACACCTTACAGTTATTTTTTTTAACCTTGCGTAGATGGATATAGATATAAAAATAATCATTACATCATTTATAACCCAGGCCAATTTTTATATTTTTTTTGCTTCAGCGTTGAGGAATGTAACGAACATCACCCCAAATATTCAATTAGTCATGATTACAGCTTCTCGTTATTCAGATGACACTACATGCAATTTATGGATTTACAACCTGTAATTCATACCGTATATATACCATGCATATTATGTCCATGCAGTTACAGTGAGATGTAACGAAGTAGGGTTTTAATATTATTATATGTTATACTCACAGTCGCGTCCTTTTCCGTGCTCGGCTCCGCCATCTTGTGCAGAAAGACCATAGGATGCTTATGGGAGCGCAGGAATCTGACAGCGGCACGCGCCTGCCACAGAGCGTAGTGTTACAACAGGCACGCGATCACCGGAACGCATTTGGTTTGAGAGACAAGACACAAAAGCTCGAGTCTCATTCACCACACCGGCTGTGGGAACTGATGGTGACGTGTGAAATGGCAGGGACGGAGCTTAATCCAGTGTCTATATCCCGCCCTGGCTACGTCCCAAATCACATATCCGACTACGAACTGTACTTAATTGTAGGGTTGAGTTATGTGAAAATAACATTAGTCTACTATTGCACAACTTGGTTACTATTGTATCACGCGAAATGGAAAACACTCTGTAAATGATCCAAGCATTGTGTGCAATTACCCTGATTTCCCAAAGGGGCAGAAATATATTAATTTACAGCGACATGACTGACTATAACGGCAAGCCTACTGAAATATTACTAAAAAAAATCATCGTAATTGTGGGGGTGGGTGGGTGGGTGGGGTGTGGCGGGGCAGGGGGAAAGACCGAGACAGTTAGGGGGGGGGGTTAGAGAGAGACTGAGGTCGGAGAGGGAGAGAGAGAGAGAGAGAGAGAGAGAAAGAGAGAGACATATATAGAGAGAGAGAGAGTTAGAAAGAGAGAATGAGAGAGAGAGACAGAAAGAAAGGGAGAGAGATTTAAAAGGACACACAGGGGGATCAGCATGCTGGCCACATTTGCATTTTATATCCTCTAATCTCATTAATCTTAATGTCATAAAACATAACGTTTTAATTTAATTACAGTGATGGATCCACAACCATGTATTAATATATTTATGCCTATTAGTATTTTGTGCCTCACAGTTTTCGGGTCTTAGTGTTGATCCTGAATACGGGTTTTCCCTTGGTTTTCCAGTTTGCCCAAAAATACGCAAATAAGCAGGATTGGCATGGAGCCTTATCAGTGTACCATCAGGGGCAAATCCTTCTGCACTTCTGCCAGTGTTGCTGGGGTGTTATCGAGATCTGCCCATGCTTATGATAAAATTCATGCTAAACTTGAAAAATAAATACATAAATAAATGGATGAATAAATAAATTGTTTTTTAATTACCCTTAATTAAAACCAAAAGTGATTAAAAATCTTTGCATGTTTTGTTTAAATTAAGTTATATTGACTATATTACAAATTGCAACCAACTGGGGTACACTGTAAACTGTAAAAAAAAAAAAAAAAAAAAATTTTTTTTTTTTTCAAAAAAGATTTATTTGAATATTATTTATTTCAATAAAGAGATTAAATTAAATTTGTTAACAATTATTATATAATGTATCGTTATGGTCCTCAAATGTTGGCACTTAAAGACTAGTCCTGAAGAATCACCAAATTTTAAGGGTGACTTGGCTACCAGTAATACCAGTAGCCCCAGAGAAAATCATATATGTTATGGGAGCCAGATCTTAACATGGTACAGGTTCAGTGCCCACAGTGCCACCATGAAAAGACCAAGCAGCGTTAAAGAGACTGTGAGCTGCACTGCATTACATGTTTAAGAATAAAATGCATTTTTTCTCTATCACAATTCAATTTTTCTCTATTCACAATTCAATTTCTATTAATTCTAATTCATTCATTTAGTCAGTCATTTATTTATTTACATCCATTCATCCATCCATCCATCCATTCACATATTCATTCATTCATGATGCTTATAATTTTAGTTTTTTTTGTAAAGTTACTATTATAATTGTTATTACTGATTTTATATTTATATTCATATAATTTCTGAATTATGTTTACATCCAATTATTTGTACTTCTTAAAATATTTTTAGATCTTATTTCATTTAAATTTAAAAAGTAATTGTTTTTTAATACTTTGCAAGTGTTATTATGTATATGATGCCACATAATTGTTTCGAACACTATGGTTTGTTACATACATATGTCTAACCCCCACATTTCAGGAAATACTTTTCACTACACAATTTGAACTGTAGCTTTTGAAGTGTTTCCATTTAGACCTTTAGAGTAGGAGGTCTGGAGAGCAGTTTGTGTTTCAGTTCCTCCCAAAAGTGTTTAGTGGGGTTGAGTCTGAGCCAGAGCTCTGTGAAGTACATTCAGGTTCTTCCATACCAACACTGACAAACAATTTCAAACAGGTTTGGACCTCAGATTTAATTTTAAAAAATAATATAGAGCAATGCTATAACACATTCTAGACATCTATGCTGGAAATTTTGTGGCAACAGTTTGAGATAGACAAACATATTTTAGACACTAGAGGGCAGGCTTGTGCAATAAACCAACAAACTATCTAACGAGTTATGCCATATGTAATTAGTATATGGTATAGTATATAGTATATATAATTATCTGGCCACATAAACGTAATGCTTAATGTCATATTTCTTGCTAATTATTTCCAGGTATTTGTTTTAAAATTGTATTTAAGGAAGCTACTTAAAAATTTATATAAGCAATAATTAAATTTGCTCTCTTTAGGCTTCTGCAATACTATGAACATCAACTTACATGGCTTTAGCATAAACAAATAGTGCACATCAGATCAGTAAAAACTGTGTGGATTGTTGAAGTGCACTGATCAGGAAGCATTCTGGCCCTGTCCGTTCATAAGTGTATTTGAGCATGCAAATTTAATAAGTGTTTATTTAGCACGGCCTGGCTGTAATTAGGTTAATGTTGCAGTAGCCCGGTGCTACTCTCCCACTGCTCTATTCTCTTCACCTTCTCATGTGGAAAGGCCTGTACAAGGGCTTCACACCGGACACAGTGATCTGACTGAGTGCACCTGGGCCTGCCGAACACCTTATCTGTCTATACACCACTTTCTCCTGCTCACAATGTCTAGCTCTTTTAATTGACACAAACAGTCATCCACCACTATAGCTCTGGTGACAATTAGGGCTTTTGTGTGGTCTAAAAGACAAATATAATAAAATGATACTTTAAAAAAAAAAAAAAAAAAAAAAAAAAGACTCCTGGGTTTTAGCCATATTTTAAATTTTACATTCCTAGACAAAGATTTTACATTCATTGTCTATTATGTTATTCATTTTCTGACTTTTTTTCTTTATCTTTCTCTGTTCCTTGTTTGTCTGTTTTTTAATGTCACACTCCCACACACTTCCTCACACCCACTGCTTCCATGCTGCAGCTGTGCGTGGTCTGCATTTTACTTCCTGTTCTGGCTCTTCACTTTGGGTCTTTCCCCTTAACACTTGTACACTGGAAATCACATGAACCTGTACATTTTGACATGCAATTGAATGACTTCACTCACAAAACCTAAACACAAGTGCACAGTGTAAACAATTTAGAGTTAAGACAGTCTGACTGCATTCTTGTCCTATCTTTGTAAAATATCTTTTGTATAGCACAAATGTGACAAGTACATTCAATTAGTACTTTGTTAGTGTAACAATTGGTGTGTTGAGAGTAGCTGTCTATTAATACCTGTTACATTTTTAAAGGTATTTATAAAACTATGTAAAATGGATATCAAGTTAGTCACTAAATTTAGTTTCGTCGGTTGCTAGTTATCAATATCTCAATTTGTCATTCATAATCATTCACCTCCAAAGACGTTTGCCACGAAAATCCAGCACTGAAATAAAGGGAAAATTACTGGCTCTGATATGCAATAAGGTACATTTATTGTTGGTATAATAATAATTTTGCTCAACTTGTACCCTTAGGAGGCAGGGCCAGAGCAAATCTATACAAAGTTATTCTGACTGTTCTTCTTTATTTTACAGTATGATAAAACATTCGTAATCTAATGCCACTGCTCCTATCTACAAGGCATACAAGGCTCACCACATGATAAGTATAAAAGTGAAGGCAATTGCAGTTAATTACCACAAAAGTCAGCTAGTGAACACCTGTGGGAGATTTTAGCTCCATCACCAGTGTATTCACCATCATTCATTAGATCAACTGTGAGAATATATTTGAAGTGAATGTTGTTTATCTTTTTACTATACAAAGTATGACTATGGTAATACCTGTCATATTCTGCTGTACTGTCGGCTGTGTTAGGCCTGCTGTTTTAAATGGTCAGGGTGAAGGTTTTTAGTCTGGCTGTGCTTGAGAAAATTGCTGTTTATCTAGTCAGTAGACATGATGTGTCAAAATACTTCTGTAAATACTCCGCTTTCAACATTCTTGATTCCTCACATTTTTTCTTGAAAGGTGTTTAGTTAGGAGCTGAAAATTTTGTGCTTCATTTGCAGTTATTCCTATGAAACTTTTTTGTACAAAAATGACAGCAATACACCAATGCAACATCACTAGTTCCTCAGAGGGTGGAGGGAGTAGAGACGTAGGGGCCTCCACACAGTGCACTCCACATTCCAGCCGATGGGGGCAATGCTGTGCTGACATCGGCATTATATAAACGTGTGTGTGTGTGTGTGTGTGTGTGTGTGTGTGTGTGTGTGTGTGTGTGTGTGTGTGTGCTGAGCTGGGCTTGTGGTTGGCGGAGAGCAGGCGTGGCTTTGTTCCCTCCACAGGCCGAACGAAACAGGATCATTCAGATAGCCGCACAAAGCCAACCTGACAGGGAGAGGTGGAGGGAAGGCAGGAAGGAGAGCAGAGCAGAGTGCAAGTCTACTGCAGTGTCTCTCAGCGCCCCCCCCCGCACTTTCACAGAAACAAGAAGGGCTGGAGATGCCCTCTGTGAACTAAGCAGAATCTAATTATAAATGCAGCTGCTTAGATTGTCTCTACAAATACGAACACTGACTCTAATAGATGCTATTTGTAATATTTATAACAATTTTCAAATAACCGACTTACCGTGTATAGAAAATAAGTTATAATTATTTTCTATATGCAGAAAATTACTTATTATGTAATGCACACAACACTACAAATGAAAAGTAGAAGAAAAAAGGAAAGATATGTGCCAGTACAGACTGAACCATCAGCACTTTCGAATAGAAATACAGGTGTTCACGGTTAGTCATCCTAAACCTGAAACATCGTCACAGCTGTGCTAAAACATTTTGCACAGCATTGGTGACCGGGTTGAAATGTTTTTTGGAGAACTTTTTACTTCACAGCCAGGTTTGGTCACAAACTTGCAGAATTTAACAATTCTCAGCCATTTTGTGACTGGATGTCAATGATATAAAATGGAACATCTTCCATAACCTCCAGACTTTTAGCGAGACAAACTTGTTTTCATTTACTCACTCAATAATAAGTTTTTATTCACTCACTCAAAAAGGAATAATTATTTCCTTGTCATTGGTAAAATAGTTCTCCTCAAGGTTTCTTCCTGATATCATCTCAGAAAGCTTTTCTGTTTTTTTCTGTAAAGCTGCTTTGAGACAATGTCAATGTTAAAAAGTGCTATACAAATAAAACTTAATTGAATCAAATTATTTGGAGCAAAGTATTAAAACATTAATGTGGGCATCCAGAATTTCCAAATAAGATGAGTGCAAAATGTCGGGACACTTTTTACACAAATTCTAGCAATTTCATTTATGCTTGACTTGTAATTGTTTATATTTATTGCTTATTGTTTTTAATATGCTGAAGTATCTGCGTACCCTAAGTAGTAACTGACAGGCTTTGCCAGAAATGTATTAAAACCTTAGGCCCCTGCTACCAATACATAACACTTTTTTGGGTAAAATGACTAGCTAGAGGACATAGGTTACCTGTTTACATCTATATCAGATCTGATCCTTTACAACCCTTAAAAACACTAAAAAACCAGAAAGAATTTTACACCAGCAGATATTTTTACACGATTTTTAGTAAACAATATGGCACAATTCTGCCATATCTGATTGTTTATTTTCACAGTAGGTTACAAATCCACTTTTTTTCAATGCATAACAAAAGTGGTAGTGCAGTGGTCAAGGTGCTGGACTGCTGATTGAAAAATCAGGGTTCGATTCCCAGCACCTTCAAGTTGCCACTGTTGGGCCCCTGTGCGAGGCCCCTAACCCCCAATTGCTCAGTTGTATAAAGGAGATAAGTCGCTCTGGATAAGAGTGTCTGCAAAATGCTGTAAATAACAAATATTCTAGTGGTTGTTGACAGGATTTCCAAAGACTTGGTTCCCTCATTGCGTTGCCGATGGTCTTTAAAACTGCTGAGCGTGTTAACCAGTATTTCAACATCTTTAAAAACAGTGTCTGACAGGGGGCCTCACTTCACTTCACAAATAGGATAAGGATCCTTGAATATATGTGGAATTCTTAGTCTATTTGTCATTTTCAGCCGAATAACCTATAGTAGCAAACCAATAAATAGAAAAATGTTTTAGGACTTATTAATTAATTAATTAATATTAATTGTGCTACTGAGCTGTTAGATTAGTGCTAAAACAAAAAAGCAAACCCAATAAGAGGTAGCAAGAAATCTATGAAGGAAGCACCCTTCACTGACAGGGGCATTACCATCAGATTCTGTCAACTGCAACTGCCATGATTCATTACTTGACTGTCAGTTTATATAGTTTGGATGGTTTAAAAATGTGAGACTGCATTGATGACTGAGTATTCATTAAGTAACCCTACTCTACTAATTATTTTTATTATTCAAATCCGTTAAAGGATTGTTAGGCTGCAATAGTCCAATAACACACAATATATTTGTATATAATAAGTCGAATGGCATCTACAATAACGTCTGTTCTTTGTTATTCTGCGCTCTGAGCTGAACTTGAAGACAATAAGGCAATAAGTTTCTCAGTGATATCTTTGCTGAAAACTTTGCTACAGTAGGTGAGTACATGATATATATAATATATAAAGGTGACTTGAGTTGACTCGTAAACACTACACGGCCTTACTAAACTACGAAACTACACATTGCTTATATACAGTACATATAATACATAAAATCACATGAATCACATGTACATAATATGTACTTATTTTCTCTCATTTTTGTTTTAAAACTTTGGATACTGTGATACTGTGCTGTAGTTTAATTACAGTTAAAGTGGACCAAAATGCTCCTAACTGGCTCTTAATGACCTTTAATGTTTACAGGTTGACTTAAAAGTTGACCAAGTCTGTTTCTGAATATTGTTATTGTTAATATTGTCCGATGAGATGTTAGACTACACGTTCACAATACCTGCATACCTGCTAGTGGGTCAATACCATTATTAGTCTACCTATAATGTTGCTAATCTTGCGGCACAGACAGCCATTACAGTATTTTTACTCCATTTAAATTACATATTAATGACATAAAAGCAAAAGATATGTTTATCTGCTAAATAACCACAAAAAAACTTGTGGGCGATGTTAATAGTCTAAGTTTGTGTGTTGTGTATGCATGTTCATAAAATTGCTGAGTCATCAAATTGACACCTCATTGACAACTGAAACCCGATTTAAAAACAGTCCGAATGATTAAGATGACTATAGTGAAGTTACTAAAGTCATCTAACCCATTTAGACTGTTTTTACAATACTGTACAATATTCAAATCATTATCAACGACATAAAACATGACTGCTAATTATAAAATATCAACTATTACATGAACTGCCTTTTAAAGTCAATGCACCCAGGCTTTAAAATTCTTTACAGTTGGAATTTGCTAGTTTCTCTTTGACACAATTGTGGTACACAAATAAAGATTGGTGTTTTGACAAAAGTTGCATGATTTTGTTTTTCAAAACATGCTATCACTAAAATACTGCAAATATTACAGGAATGTTACATGACCAATAGACATAACAAATCAAAACCTACTTTTCCAAGAAAAAGGATACGAGTGTTGTATGTAGTATAAACTGTTCACTGCCATGGTTGCTGCGTGAGTGACTTATCTTTCACATAAAGACTGCTCTACATAAGGGAAAAAAAAACCCCTCATTGTACTGACTAGATCACCAGGCCGTGCCCATGCCTAGCTGCCTTCTAGTGCACACAAATGAAACACAGCCATGCGCTATGAACTAAATGTGGCTCTGCTCTCTGCAGCTGTGTGGCCCCAATGCTGGAAATAGGCTCACAGAAACAGCTTATGAGTCACAGTTACAAAATGGTGGCAACTGTTGTTGCAGATATTAGCTCTGAGATACAGAGGAGATGGCAACAAAATATTACCCAGTCGATAACGGTGGAGTGTACAGTATCTAAATATAGTACTAGAAGTTATGAGACATATTTACTTTTATGATGTGTAAATTTTGTAAATGTGTGAAGACAAAAAAAAAGAATAGAGATCAAATTCATTTCAATTTGAATAGTTTATTGTATGATATAAAACTACAAAAGTAAGACTGTTTCAAATTCATAGACACCTGTCCATATTTTATATATATTCTACAGTCCACGCCTTACTATAAATACAGTGATCATCAGTTGGTGGGTGGATTTTCCTTAAAATTAAATATGTTGATAATTGCATAGAAAAGGCACAGCTCCCAAGGTCTGTGAAAAATACAGCCTCTCTGACTGAGCAGGAACTTCCACCCCTACCCCACTTCATCAGCTCCTGGTGGTCTCTAACTAAAACCACTGAACTTGTTACATTTTCCCCCAAACAGGTGGCCAGGGGTATATTTTAAGGACAAAGAGACACCATGTCATACTAACAGTAACCGGCATTACAAAGCACTCATTTCTGCTTTTCATATGTTTTGGCATTGAGGGTTGTAGATAGACTCTCCTAAAAAAAATAAAAAAAATAAAAAAAAAGCTTTGGAGTCTGAACCTTAAAAGTTTTTCGAAGAGAATAAAGTATTGCTTCACAATTGTTTTCTCTTGCACACCATGAAGAACATAAACGTTAATGTCTCAATATTTAAACAGGGGTAGAGAGTGTAGACATAAACACTGCCGCATACAGCACCCCAAAATTATAATATAGAAAAGAAAATAGTAACAATAATAATCATAATAATACAATTTTAAAACAGAAAAAAAAGATGGCTTCCAACCCCATTCAATTTATAATACATTCCTATAAGCAGAATACATTCCTACCATACATTCTGTACACATTACTATGGTAGATTCACATCGAAAATAAATATATTTACACAAAAAAATAAAAATAAATAATTTATAACGAAAAAAATCACTCCAAATCCAAACAACGTCTAATAATTCTAAATTATAAATGAATAATGTCGCCTGCTTGGTTGTATACCAAATTCTTACATAATCTCTTGAGCACGATAGTGAAACATGAAATTTGTATCCCATATCTGAAATGGTCACATTAGAAAAGAACCAGTTTTACAGTTCGCTGTCTGATAATGCCTTTGTGAATATATGCTAAGAAGCCAAGATGCATTTGAAATCTGTGACAGGAAATGATATTTGTTCCAAAGTTTGTTTGTTTTTTACTGATTACCGGCACTTTTTAGTAAACAGGTCTATAATACTAAGCAGCTGATATGACAAATGGTCCCTTTGCACATATATGCTGTGATTAGTCAGAAATGAACTGAAAACACAAAGTCTAAATCCCCTACATCCAGTTTGATTGCGATAAATGGTTTGCAGTGGGTTTCAGAGCGAAAGGCTTGCGTGCCTATTGTTACACAGAGGCTTTTTTAAACCATGAAATCAAGACTGGTAATACATAAAATATAAATAGGAAAAAAGATATTCTCTGCTATTTTAAACAATAACAGTGACATCACTTATGCACATTTTAAATTGAACATTTCTAAGGTTTATGTCTCCAGTCATTCTGACCACTTCTACTGGTCCAAAACCATCAAGAGAGACAAGGAGCCAAGACAGGACATTGTGACATCATCAAAACATGACCAAAAGCTGTGCATAAAGTCAAAAATAACCTAATTGCTCAAGGTTATAATGCATTCCTGCATGCAATATAAATAATGTATCACTGGCAAAGAGAAGCTATTGAAAATGCTCATTTATGTTGTATCCAAAATTAAAATTTCTGTTTTTCCTTTTGGAAAAATCATTATAAAGTTGAAGCAGCATATGGCAAATTATGAAATGACTGAAACTGCATTTTTAGGCACATTAAGGCCCTTACTATAAAATAGTGTAATTTTTATAGGAAATTACATTTTTTAAAATAATACAAATCTGTAAAATCAGAAAATAAACATGGGCATTTGCATCACATGAACCTTTTTTTTAGATAAGAAGGAGAGCTCCTTGTCACATCGCCATTGCAGATCATCTAAAAAAAGCTTAAAATTAAATCTTATATCAAGCTCATGTTTAAACACATCAGTTGGGATTAAAGCATGTTCAGAAATTATACTACAGATTCAAAGCTATTTCACAAGTTTGTTCTGAAACATTTTTTTATGATATTATCCGAACAATAAAATAAAAAGCACATAAACCAAGTTTTTCGTTAAAATTTGTTGTGCTTTATGAAAATGTGAGTTATATGAAAATAGACTTGGTTAAGCACATTCCTGCACCTGTATGCCATAGGAGGGAACTAGAGCCGCTACTCCTTTTCTGCTTATTAGGTAAAATAAATACAAACAATTAAAAAAGACAGAAATTTACTAAGTGGTCATTTTTGATGAAGGCACTTGAATCTGACAGAAGCCAAGTGTGTTCCTTCATGTTCATAGCTGGAAAGGCGAGTGCATGCACAGTGTTGAAAAGTAGTTCTGGGTGACATCACGACAATTGCCTTGCCTTAAAAATAAAAAACTGTACAAAACACCCAAAGACATGGGTGAGTTTTTAAAATGTCTCTTAAAAATGTAATTATTTGTATTTCCAGCCTAATGTGGTCACGATCCTACTAGCACCTCCATGATGTGGTCCAGCTCAGTAAGGTCCATTTTAAAAGGCTGGTTGGGGGTTAAAGTCTTGATAAGGTCATCAGCCGTCACTACAGGCGATAGTTTGGATGAGGAGGCCCCCGCTGCCGATGTGCACGGGTCAAAATCATACATAGAGGTGTCAATGTCGGCAAAGAGAATATCGTCCAGGGCCAAATCCGTGAGGAAGCCTGAGGAAGAGGAGGAGGAGGATGGCAAAGTGCTTATGTCCAAGCCACTTGTAGGGAGAGAGTCCAACCCTTTGGGCTCAGTAGCTGTTGTACCTGCTGTGCTTGTTGTTATTAACCGTTCCACAGATAATACACTTGGCCCGTCCGGCTTTGAGCTGCTGGATTTGGTGCAGTTTTTGGAGTCTGAGGCTGTGGTGGGCTGACTGGAGGACTGGAGAGGCATGGGAAGGGGTACGGTAAGTGAAGAGGTAGTGATTGACCCTGCTGCTGTGGATGATGGACATAGTTCCTCGATTTCATCTAGGGCTGAGGAGAAGCTGTCAGTGGTCGTGTAGAGACGGGGTCTGGATGGAGAGTTATGGATTAAAGAGGGAGAAGTGCAAAACACAGTGCTGTCCTCTTCCAGCAATGAAGCCGGGGTAAGGCAAGCATCCAGCGGTGTGGGGCTGACTAAAGCTGGGGACGGAGGTGGGACTTGAAGCTGCTGGGATAAAACAGGGGGTGGAGTCACCACAGAAAGCACACCGAAAGCAGGCTGCGCTTCTCGGAATCCCTCATCCACTGAGTGGTCTGGAGGAGGCGAGGAAGGTAAGAAAAGTGGCCGCAGACTGCCCTCCTGCTTCAGCTCATCCTGAATGCGCCGCAACATGTTGTTAATAAGTACGCGCTTCTCCAGACTCGGCTCGGTCAGTGCTCTCTGACTATACAGCTTCATCAGTGAGATGTTAAAGATGGTCTGCCTCTGCAGAGTATACGAGACCTTGGAGAGGCCATCGGCCATCGCCAACGCTTTGCCTTCCATTCCCTCATCATCCTCGTCTAGCTTCCGCTTTGCTCCTTTACCCAACATATATCTGGAGGAAGGACATGAAAGAGGGAAAGAGAGGATTAGATTCAAATCTAAAAAAAATTCTTTATCGCTTAGTATTTGTTTGCAAATAAAAAAAATATATAAAATTAATTGCATAAATCATATTCATATCCTTATTTTAATAAGAAACAAGCAGGAAAATCTAACACAGTATACAAATGTGTTAGATGTTTGCTCATCCAGAATAAGGATGCTAAATAAAAACAACGATATGACTTATTGAATTGAACAAGATAAATCCACAAAAAACGAACTCATAAAGGCAAAATACAACAGTAAAGTACAGAAAAACGCTTCGTTGGAAGGAAACACATGGTGTTTAGTCAATGAAATGAAATGTTAAAACTTGTTAGGCACATAAACTAAAGTAACCATAAATAAATGCAATAAACATCATGGACAGCTACATGGTATGTTAGACAAAATGCACAACCAATGAAACAGACACCCAACCCAAACAGCAGTTGGCTTGAGCATCAACAGGTAGACTTGGGTTAAAAATAAAAGACCATTTCTGTTACCAGATTGAAGCTTTGTTGCCATGACATTGGCCCGCAAGCTGTCATCATATTAGCATTCTGAGCCTCCACTGGGATGACAGTCTACAATATCTGTACGATGGCCGCAGAAAAGAAAGAGCACACAGCGACTTACGTTACAACTATACCAAACAGTTAAGGCAACAAATCATGGGACAAGGACTTTATTCAAAACCAAACTCTTCAAACTGCTATGATTCACTCAAGTTATTAATGACCATACACTATTTACACTAGAAAAAAAGGGCTTTCATTTAAAGAAATATTGTTCTGACTACTGCTTCCTGAGTCTTGCTGTTAAGAGAAAGAGAGACAAGTGTGTGTCAGACTTTTAGTTACAGTTCGATGCGTCAGTGTGTAGCATGAAAAACGCAGTGCTGTGTTTTACTCCGGTATAGACAGAGGCGAGGAAGCGGAAAAGGCAGAACAGCATGCTGGGCAAAAAAAAAGGGGCAACGGCGAAGCTGCTCTCATATCCCATGTTAGGAAACAGAGCTCTCAACTCTTGTTCCAGCACAATATACACCAGATTTACAGCCCATCTCAGGGGCCGCCATGTTGTTACAGTAAAGCGCTGTGGAAGGAGCAGCAAGAGTAAGACAGATAGAGACAAGAATAGGGCAGGGACAAAGGAAGATTGGACAAAGTAAAACTGTAATATATGGTTAAAAATCATCAATAATTACCATAAAGCATAATACATACTTAGTGACAGCTTTGTATATATTATAAGGAATTAAACAATTGTGCTTTTCACTTATTTGTCAAGGTTATAACCTTATATCTCTTTCTCTTTTGTCCTTTTTTCATATTTATATTATTTATTTATTAATACAGTAATAATGCTTACAAAATGTCTATTAATTGCTTATGTAATCCACTTCGAGGCGTAGCTTAGTTAATTCGGTAGCTTGTATTCTAACGTATCGAAGAATGAACGGTTGACAATAAGCAACAACAGGAAACTGTCAATATAAATCTGCTATAAAATTTCAATCAAATAAAGTTATATAAAATGACCTCAAAAAAGACACAAAAGACATGTAAAGTTTTTCTTCAGTTTAGGATCAATAACAGAATAATAAGCATAAAAGTTACCAAAAGAAAAAAATTTACACAAAATATTCTTACAATACAAATTTTTTTCCACAATTCAGTCACAAAGACACAGCGCATAGCACATTACACTTCAACCGCTTTCACTACATAAGATTAGACTTATGTCCTCTATCAGGTCACATGATGATGATGTGCAGTATTGCTGGTATTTTACAATGATTAGGATGTTTATTTTTTTTAGTAAATTAAGAATATAGAGTTTTTTGCGTGCTTATAAAAAATACCCACATTGGATACTTGCATTTTTCATCTGTCTTGCAACTCGTGTTTGCACCTAAGCAAAGATTTATTATCAAGTTTGTTATAAGTAAATGTATATTACAGAGATTTTAGTTTAAAAGTAAGATCTGGGTACCTGTGTCATATACCAGGGTTTACACTGCATACTTGTCCATTTAGGGTCTATTTTTAAAAAAATGGCATGCATGGTGTATTTGGAGGGTGCAGTCACACTCACACTACTCCAATGACAAGCTTACATGCTGGTCTAAACCTTTTCCTAACAGACAAGAGAAATTTCCAACCTGGTGCATTTGATTCCAGGGTATAAGTGAAACTTTATGTCTCAAATGATATGTTTGCTTCAGTGTAACAAACACCTCTAATAAAAAGCACAGGCAAGAAAACAACCATGAGTACCGTTATCTTGGCAAAAGCACAAAGATAAGGAGAGAGTGTGAAGGAGGGCAAGAAGCAAAACTTAAAGCAGTAGAGAAAAGAGAAACAGGAAAAAAGACAGAGATTGAGAGAAAAAAAAAAGAGCAAGGCAGAAGAGAAAGAAGCCTGTTCCCGAGGCCTCTCCTCATTACCATAAAGTGAAGCCCAGTAGCAGTAGGCAGCATTGCAGTGTGCTTGAACCTAATCCACGCTGACAGCTTCGTGCACCCTGGCCCTGTCTGTGTGCTTACACACACACACACACACACAAGCAAGCCAACAGAGCGCAGGCGCACCTCTGTCAGGCATTTCCACTCAGTCAGGAAGTGCAAGTGGCTGGGCCTGTTGCCTCGCTGCCTGTTACCATGACAAACATGGTCAGCTGGGAATCCGCCCAGAGAGATGACAAAGAGGGAGAAAGAGAAGGGTGGGAGGAAGTAAGGAGCGAAGGAGGTTGGGATGAGGGAACTTACACTAAAAAAATAAATAAATAAATAAATAACTGTTTTTTTGGTGCTGTTTCTAAGGCAAAGCATGTGAAACAGAAAAATATGTGTTGGAGGGCAAAACCAGTTCTGTCTCTTGTTGCTGTGTGAATTCCAGTGCTTACAGAGGAAAGGCACACTACACAGAAATGAATAGATGAACAGTGCTTGTAAAAGTAAGAAATGAAAAAAAGAGACCGGGTGCGTGCAGGCCGTCCAGCAAAACTTTCATTCAGTTTTTTTGCTTCTGTAGATTGAAGAAAAAGTTTTGTTATACAGAATCACGAGCCCTGAAAGATAATATATCAACCAGGTAAAATGACTGTTTGTGTGGGTGATTTTTAAATAGAAAGTACTTTAAACATACTTTTAAAAAAATGAAAGAGAAAACAAATGTTACTGAGATGGACAAATATGTAACCTGGGCAGCTGTTGGCATGTCAGTGGAAACAGGGAAGGAACATGATTCAGGTTAGTGGTTTTCTCCTGATTTACTGCCCTCTTCTATGTTAGGCGTTTGGTGGGAACAGAGAAAGAGACATTGTTGCGGAATTTATGATGGCTGGATACATTAATGGCAAGAAAAAAACGAAAGAATGAAAAAAAACATGACTCTTCTTAGTTCCACGTTCTATGAAAGACAGACAACTCAAATTTAAAGTCCCTTTAAAAGTACTGGTAAGGAAAAAATGTCAGTGCAGCTAAACAGGTCCCTGTGACTCACGGTGAGGAGTGGAGACAGATATGTGCAGCACTGACACGCCATTACTACTCCACCCTGCACATTCCTCTTTTCCTCTTTTCTCCTACTTCATCCGCTTCCCTCCAACTCTAGGGTGAAAGTTCACTAAGAGAGCAGAGTACAGAAAAGCCAAGACTAGGAAAAATGGTGACAGTAGATATTTAGAAAGTGGTTTCTAAACTAGTAACTAAGGTCAAAATCTGGGGAAGGGAGAGTTTGTTCTGGCCCTGCGAAAAAAAAAAAAAAAAAAAAAAAAAAAAAAAAAAAAAAAAAAAAAAAAAAAAAAAAAGACACTACCTACTGCTTCTGACCTGAAACTAAGGACAGTAACAACATGAAGATACAGTGAATAGAAGAAGAGAAAAAGAGAGAGAGAAAGAGAGAGAGAGGGAGAATGGGGAGCGCTGTGTTCCCACCTCACTCAGCACACTCTGTTCCCTCACACAGAGACACTGAGGAACACACAGCAAACTGCCTCTCCATCACTGCTGCACCAGCGCTCGGAAATGACCGTTTCCATGCGTCCTCTTCATAACATCTTGAACAGTAAAGACACTCCGTTAAAGAAGCGCTTGTTCTTTTTTTCTTTTCTTTTTTTTTCGTTGTTCATGTTGTAAACCAGTCGAAGATGGCTTGGTTTTACAGCATAGCTTTAAAAGCATGTCTCAGCTGCAGCTCACTTCCTGGATACCACTCCTGGTAGTAGCCAAGCGTGTGAAACAGAGCACTGGATAAGTCCAGAATTAGTGTAAAAGCAAGACTGGGGCCTTTGGACAGGAGAACACAGGGCTGTCATAGCAGAGGCTGGAAACAGTGCAGTGCTTCTAGGCTGGCTGCAAAACATATACGTAACAGCACACAAGAAAAAAATTCATGTGACGGACCAAACTGCATTGATAAAATGTGTGAAGTTGAATCTATGTCTGTGCATGCTAATGATACAATATCTCCCTGCTTGTCTGTATAGGTTAAAAGACGCTTCAGACATAATGTAGGATAAAACTCTGCATCTATCTGTGTATAGTTTGTGGTACTGTTAATGCACTTTCTCCACAATAGCACAAACAACTACATATCAATGTGTTAGTGAGGAAGCTGAGGAGAGATTTGCGCGTGTGAAACGAACGAGTGAATGAGTGAGCTCATGCATCAGCAGATAAATGACGATCCACAGGATGAATGAATAAATGAGCGAGCGTGAGAGTGTGCAAAAAAAGGGGTGCACGAGCAAGTGAATGAGTGAGCAAGCGTGTGCACGCTGAATCATCAGTGATATTATGATCATGTAACTGGATCTGCACGTTTCCATGCCTTGCCTTCTGACTTCCCCTCCCCCTCACCTCGGTGCTTTGCTATTTCGGGTCCTGAGGGGACGGATTCACACACGCGCACACACATATACCAACATGCATGCGTATGTACATACAGAGCTTGCAGTTCTGCTGCAAAGCTCTGTTAAAGAACTCCGCTAAGGATGCCAGGTCAGGCTACACAAACAGTCTGGACATCACTTGCTTGGTCTGCATTTGATAGCACATACATTACTGCCTAATGAGAGAGAGAGCGAGAGAGAGAGAGACGGAGAGAGAGAGTGCTGAAAAGAGAATGACAGCGATAAAGAACAAGGTAGAAGGCGCACACTCTCTGGTGTCATCTTACAGTATCATTACAGGCGCATAATACATGTTCATCCTCCACTCCGCCTGGCCTCGGTACTTACTCGGCACGCTTTGTCACGGCACTTGATGGCACAAAGACGGGGTGTCATTTGTGTGGGCTCTCCTGACGAAGGCTCAATACTGAGCACAAACAGGAGAGGGAAAAAGAGAGAAAGAAATAAAAAAAAAAAAAAATAGAAAGAGCACATCTATATGGAAAGAGTAAGATCAAATGATATCGTACACCAGACGCATGCATACAATAAACTAGTGTACTTTATACCTATAATCTAACTGTATAAAGAAAACAGTGCTACTACAATTACTGATTATCTCATTATATCAACAGATTAATTAAACAAAATTATCTGCTAGACAGACAGTCGGCTTTGTGTGCTTGAAAGCATTTTAACTGCATAACCAATATCAGTCTCCTGTTAAGAGCCATATGGATAAAATTGCGAAATGCTGTAGCATCTTTCGTTTAAAGTAATAATATGCCATATTAAAACCCAATTTTTAAATATTGCATATTCTGCATATGTGTAAAACACAGACAGCCTGTTTACTGACAAGAAATAAATTAATGGAACAGTTAAGAAACGTATGTCAAAAATCTTCATGAACTTGCAAAAGAACTTGTATTATTTGTCTTTTTAAAGGACCTTCAGAAGAAGAGTTAGTGTTTATTGTAGTCAAAGTAGCTCTAAGTAAACACCAAGTGTAGTACTTAGAGACGAGTACTACATAAACTTCAAGGAAAATGAGTAACAGATTCGGGGATACACTACAGATTCTAGAGAACAGGAGAATCAAAGAACAGAACATTAAGGCCAAGTAAACAGAAGAAAGGTGCGTTATAACTTATTTTCTAACTGTGATTTAAAGCTTAAAGTGATGTGTTTTCTCCGGTATATTTTATTTATTTCTCTGATGCTGCATTATTCTTCATTATACAGCAGAAATGGACAGGACATGATGGCTATAGGGAGCAGGCGAGCACATGTGCAATGAGGCAGCAGCGTGTAGACTGCAGCGCAGCTTTACGTCATCAGCAACTAGATACGTAGACTCACTCAACAGCCCCCACCGTGCAGACTAGGGAAAAATATCCATGTATCATACATCACTCTATATAAGACTACATATGTGCACATTGCGGGTGTGTGCTGTGTAATTTGCACATATTTTAAAGAACATTTTCTGAAAGAGACTTAATGCAGTAATGCTAAAAAAAATTTTGTAAATCAAGACATTTTAAAAATCTCTATCATTTTTTTTCCACAAACGACGCTGTATACCGTGCTGAGGACAGGGCGTTAAAACTGAAAGTAGTTTAAAAGTGTGCCGAGTTTAAATTCCCTGAACTCTAGTTGTCTGCTTGTAGAGTTAAATGCTGGCAGAGAGAAAAATGCTTTTCAAACCGGTTTGACGAGAGGGGCCAAAGGCTTGATGTGCGTGTGGGGGTGTAAGACACACACTTACATGCTAGTTCAGGAAGAATACAACCAAACTAGCAGCAATGAAGATTACTTCCTAGGAAAGCCCAAAAAAGCACACTGACTTTTATTTTTTACAGGTTCTCATCACACTGCACTAGATTTCACTAGAAAAAAAAGCTAATGTAAAGAATTTAGTACACATTTCTAACTAATAAAAATATCCAACAAATTTCCATGGTATTTTAAGAATTTTAAAGAGTAACTGGAGACCTAGCCTGGACGTGTGGTGCTGTTTGTTTTCTTAGCAAAAAATGCCAAAGCGTTTATTGAAAGCCTTCAGTATGATTTAATTTTAAGGGCCTACAAACAGCACAAAAGAAGCACTTGTACCCACACAATGGACTAAGGGTACATAGATATGTTGATTTGAGGAATGCTGCATATCGCACTGCACTAACTGAATCCAGCAAGTCAAGATGTGAAAGCTGCCCACATCTTCTGCATTAACTTAAATGTCCTTGCTGCATGCCAATTAGCCTCGACAATTCATGCCTGGCCACATCCTACATATGTTCGTGCTCTAATATCACTACAGTCCTGCGAAAATGTACACACAGGCAAAAAAAAAAAAAAACATTGTTAAAAATACTCAAGCTCCACATAACTGTATTCCTGTGCTACAAAAGGTCATAAGGCAAGAGAAGATTCATATATATCCTAATACAGTTCTGTAGACTGTACTGTACTAAAGCACTGGAAGATAGTGGGTATAATCTGCTCCAAAGTGAACATTTACAAGCAGCTCTAACTGGACCTTGATCTCTACTGAATTTACTGTGTGTGTGTGTGTGTGTGAGAGAGAGAGAGAGAGAGAGAGAGAGAGAGCGAACGAGAGAAAAAAAAAAGACAGCATGTGTGCGTGTAAGTGTCCTTTGGACACTGCATGTGTCGCACAAGGAGACTTACTAGAGTGCTTGAAAAGGCAGACTGTATTTGGCGGATTTTTCTTTCCAGATCTTAAGACATTTTGCTCAGTGTGAACCCAACAAGCCAAACATACTTACATAACATACCTTAGACAGACCTATTTAATAATTTTTCTCTAGTAAATAGCCAATAAAGAAAAAAAAAAGAACAGAAGCTTAACTCGTCTCCAAACACTGTATTTCAGCCTTAGGTTGTTTCTTGCATGCATTCTAATTTTAAGCTCTAGCTAACAGTTGAAACAGGTCACCGGCTATTTTCCTTTCCAGTCACCTGCCAAATGGCGCTCTCAGTCAAATACCACAGCTATATTCATTCAGCATTAGCTTAACATTATAGCCTCATAGCGATAGATCTCTTCAAGAAAGAATAAGTCAAAAAAGCAATGACACATTTAGATACTTAGAGGTGAGTGTGTGATGAAAAGATAAGACAGAAGGTTACGAGAACTGAAAAAAAAGAAATACTAGTACTAATCCAGCCTATAATTTGAAACAAAACTACACTTTCATTAATTATATTATTAACAAATAAGTGCCAGCTACCAACACCAACTGTTTTAAAGTGTGTGACGGCTAAGATTATTTAAATAATATATAAATAAAAATGATATGGATGGCACTGTTAAAGAACATTAAAGGGACTATTCTGTGCTTTTATTTATTACTTGTCACCTCACACTATGTGAGCAGAAAACTGTACAATGGGAATTTCATATTAAACGATATTATTGCATAGTTTGACAATTTTGTAAATATTAATTATTGAACAAAGGTATGATTAACAATAATTATATTATTACATTTGAAGTGCTTTTTTCACATTAAGCACTATGTCTATTGGTTTTGATGCCACTGTTAGCTAAAGTAAATGATATTCCATCTACTATTCAAAAAGCCTCTTGACATTGTGACATTTTTTGCCAAATCGCCAACTCATAGAAAGAACTTTTAAGACTGACAGAATTCATAAAATATAAATAGAGAGAGAGAGAGAGAGAGAGAGAGAGAGAGAGTTCAAACCTCATCTCCGTGATTGACATTTTGAGTAAAGTGAAGAAAAAAGTCGAGCTGCTGAAGTTTACGGAAAAAAAGAAGAGAGACAAACACCAGACAACAATAACCGAATCCATTATTATTGGCTTTCTGTCAGTGACACGCAGACAGTGTAAGTAACCCAGGAATATCTAGCAGTGTGTAAAGCAGTAAGTCAGTGTAGTTTACAGTATTTCAGCTGCGGTTGGTGTGAGATCTTTGAGCTAGCGTTACTCACCACGGCCAGGTCGAGTGGAGCTTTAAAATGAAGCATGGGGGAATAAGATCGCTTCAATGTCGACAGCGCGACTTCCAACTGGAGCGACGGACAGCGACAAAGATCAGGTCAGTTTTTCACACCGCCGAGATAAGAAAGCTTTTGCGGTCGGTGAGCGGAACGAGTGCGCAAAATACAACGAGAAGAAAAAAAAACATCGGCAGCCAGTTAAACGGACGGCAAAGGAACAGCACAGCGCTCACCACAGTAGCTGTCGGAGAGGTGTGACGTAAAGTGAGACTGCTGCGCTCACTGCTGGTCCGATACACACACACACACGCACGCACGCACACGCACGCACGCACGCACACACACACACACGCGCGCGCGCACGCACGCACGCATGGCGCCTCCGAACACTCCGCCTCCATCCGATTCAGCACAGCCCTGCTTGGGCAATGGGCTTCCACCCAGTTCTCCCAAAACACATTCGCACACACTTTTGTCCTATTTCTTTTTCTTTCCAAATTTCTTTCTTTCTCTTTCTTTCTTTCTTTATTTTTTTCTTTCTTTCTTTTTTTCTTTCTTTCTTTAATTAATTTAATTCTCTCTCTCTCTCTCTCTCTCTCTCTCTCTCTCTCTCTCTCTCTCTCACACTTAACAACAGTTAAAGTTCATCAGAATAACCAACCCTATTCACTGTTATAGACAAGCAAAACTGCCACCACATGGCACGTATAAGCACTGCATGGGGCATGCTACAGATCCTGATTGTCCAGGTTATATGAACAACCGCTTTGTGGTATGTTGCAAAAAATAAGATGAGCCTATCAAGACTTAACAGAAAATTTTTTTTAATATAAAAATTCCACAAGGATTGTCAAATATTAATAACAAGTGAAAGTGATAAAAGTGACAAAACAGACAGGTTATCTTGTAACACAAAAAGACAGAAATAAGCCAGTACTGTATTGCAGGTGGACTATGTCCTTATATTGAAAGGCTATAAATATAACTAAGTTAATTGTAATATTTAGTTTACTTTAAGTTGCGGACGGTAAGGTTACATTACATTTGTCCTTGTTTATCCAAAATAATTTTAAAAGGGGACAGAAGACCAAGAAAAGGCTTTTGGCAGCAAGCATTATTTTTTGCATGAGGAAAACCTTTAAGTGCCCATCTAACAAAAACTAAAAGTTCATGCACAAACAGTGCTGCAACTCGCCGCTTACAGAATCACGCAACAAGTCATAGCTTGCAAATCACAGACAATGATTTGCTTCTTCACCCATTTAAACTAGCCTCAAACCTATTGACTGTCCTCTCTTTATATTTCAAGAACATGAAACATTAACACAATCAACTAAACTGCTTATTTTAAAGCTGCCTAAAACATCATTTAACCTAGCGGCAAAGAATAAACTGCTGTATGTTAAATCAGAAAATTAAACATTGTTCACACTGTGTGACAACAGTTTCACTCATATTTGCTGAGGTGGGGAAAGCTGCTGGCTGGACTTTCACTTTTCCAGTATCGAGTGTGATTTAAGGCAGCATGCACATAAGCCAACTGGTTAGAGTTTTTTTTAGCAATCTTGGGTAAAGAAAACACTGCCTGGTATGATAGAAATAAAGTTCCCTGATAACAGAGTAATTTAAATTTGCTATATTATGTAATAAGGTCATGCCATTTAGCCTGGTGCCTGTTAACAGGCATTTTCTGCCAAATACTTGTAATAGAAGGGATACGAGTTGGTATGAAGCTGAGTTTTTCTGCCCATCTCTGTGTATCATGAGTGAGGAGGAGAGTGGTGAGCAGAGGGGTGGTTCTAAATAAAGCTTTCAGGTCAAAACAGGAAATGGCTCAGTGAGCAGTCAGGGCAGGAATGAGAAATGCTGGCTTTTAGACGGTATCCACAACATCCCCTTTGTTCATGTACACAACTAGAAACTATAGCTTTCTATATCTAAACTAAATCTTTGTTTATATCTCCATTACATTTAATCACTTTTTCAACATTAATACTTTTTTTCCACAAAACTGTGTGTGCACTGAACACTGCACGAACAGTGTGGGCAGCATGACTCACTGTTAAATCATAAGCAACAGTTGGAATCCCAAAATAACCAAATTCAGACTTGCTAATGTTAACTATATTTAGTTAAAAAAGATTATTTAAAAGAAAAAAAAACTACTTGTGAATTGGATATATTATTTCACTGAATGTGAATGAACAGCTAATTTATTTAAAGCTGAAGGTACTGCTATGTAAAAAAAAAAACCCAAAAGAATAAGCGTGTGCATAAGTGTGTGTGAAAGAAAGCCATTAATAGACTAAAGTTTACTAATCTACAGAGATATAGAGTATCTGTGTCAATAGGAACACTGCAAAATGACACTACCCAGAGCTCACCATTTAACACATAGATGTACACACAAACGGGCCGCTTGATTACAGTGCCTTTAATTACAGAGCTCTTTAGGGTTTCAGTAAAAAAAAAACCCACAGAGAGCCATGGTGCCAGCTAAACTATCCCTCCCACCATGTCTCCCCTCTTCTTCACACTTCCCCTTAATTTCTCTCTCTCTCTGCTCCTCTTCATTCCCCCTCATATTCATGTGGAGGGTACGGCACGCCTCAACCCCCTCATTATCCAATTTGGCTCATTAGCCATGCAACCAAACATCAGCAGGGGGGGTGCCTAAGTGCGTTCTCTCATATTAACATCATAATTAATAACGGCCCATCAAGAAACAGCTGCTTGTTCCAGGCAGCAGCTCAGGGAGGTGGCATGAGTAGGTGAGGAGTTAAAGCAGGTCTGAAATGTGATTCCAATTCAGTCTTAATTATTTATTACCTGTCACAGTGTGAATCAGAGAGATTCTACATTTGAATGCCATGCAAGCATAATGTAGGGAAAAACCCAGACAGGACCATCTCCTCGAACAAAAAATCTACATCGACACTGCCCAGCCCAATAGGATAGGGCAGCTGAAATATTATATATAAATAAAAGTTTGTTTTTACAGAATATCTTAGTTGTTTCTTGGTGCTAAACAAATGTGCACAAAATAACATTATTGTACTTGGCTTATAGACGCTCTATAATTCAAATATCAAAGCTTTCATTAAATTCTTACAAAACTCAAACCTAAAAATCTACAACAGAAGATTTGTTTTTGAGAAATGAGTCAAAAACATCGAAGAATCTGAATCTAAAAAGCTTCTCAATGGTAAATATGTCTAATGGTAAATGTCTCAATCTACGAAAATCGTGAGCCAAAAAAGGTATTTTATTTTTGTAATTAATAAGAAATGTCTAGAAATATTACAATCATCTTACATGTGGCTTCTGGTAATCTTACAAAAGAAGTACTAGATAAACCTATTGTCAAGATATTTTCACTTGTAAAGTTGTTGTATTTTTTTTTACAGCTGGGGGTGGCAAGTTTTATTTAAGGATGGCAGCTCCCACCCTGTATCCTTTATATGCACACACTTTTGCATAAAGTAAATAATGGCAGATAAGACAATCATTACAACATTTGGTGACATTTAAATATAACATTCTAAAAAGATGGTCAGGGATGTGATAAATGGGATAACTAGTGGAGCTCACCAGTATGGCCAAAAGTGCACTGTTTAAGTTTACCAAATGTAACCTAAATATGGGAAAGCCCAACCTTGTGTCTTAGCCACACTGTTGTCATGGAGAGCATACAGATAAATATTGATATGGCACTAGACATTTAATACACTTCTCCAGGCAAACACACATTCATACACACTAAAACACATGGGCATGTGCATAGACACAAATACATACACACCCACCACTGCTGGAAGAAAACCAAGATAGTAATGGCTGTGGTTTTAGAAGGGGGCTCCATATGTGACAGGCTTTCATTCATCACCCTGTTTTTCCTTTTTATTTCACCTCTCCTGGTGGAAAGCCATTTTAAAAAGCTTTAGCTGCATTTATTAAAAACCAAACTTTTAAAAGAGCCAAACGAAAATGCAACAAAAGTGGCAAAGTCTAGCACTAAAGACATAGATTAAAGGTTACGGCTTGGACTAAGTCCAAAGAAGTCCTGCAAGAAAAAAAGAGTTGATTCAGCAACTATGATTGTTCTTCATGAAGAATGTTTATATGAACACTGTACAGCAGATCATATTTTTTTCTGATATTCTGGGGATAATATTCTGTATAACACAGAAATAAATACTGTGTATGCAGATCTGCATGTCATACAAGGAAGAAGACATTAAAAATATCTTATCATACTTAGATGTTTAAAATGTGGATAGTATGAAATTCACAAGTTTTTATATGTTTAATGTGTTACTAATATTTAAATAGAAGGAAGTAAATATTTCAACTGAAATATATTGTCTTTATATCTGTTCATTTTTCTGCTATTTATATGAAGTAATGTATTGCAATATAAATGTACTGGGTGTGTAATATGAAGACAATTACCATAACAGTGGTATCATCATAATATAGATCACATTTATTATTAGAAATTTATCAATACAGCTAACTATTGACATTTTTATTCATGATAATGTATCAGTATATTCTAACCTCTATTATCGATACATATTTAAATAACGTTTTGACACTTACAGCCATTGCCTCATAAACAATCATGACAAAAAAAATTAAGCCTCTGGCTGTGTATTTGTTGTATCTTTAGCTATTTGTATATAAATTGTATTGCAGTATGCATTGTATTGCAATATAAATTATGATTATACTGTATAGTAACCCGTGTATCGTATCGTGAGGCCCTTGCCAATACGAAGCTCTATTTCTTATGTTATTATTATGTAAGTGTGGTGTAAGTAGAGGAATCCTAGACTTATCTCAACATGTGAACAAACACAACTCACTATGAGCAAAACCTCTTCTGTAACCCTTGTTAGACAAAACCGGCCTGGTGAGTATGAAAACATTCCGAAAGGCCTATTCATAGAATAATCGCACAGTACCAAGCCTACACTTGGAAAGCACAGAAACTAGTTATGCTTTTTTTTGCTGATGGCAAATGCTCCTCTATCGAGACATGCTTTTCTTATGAGTTGACTAATTCAATAAACATTCCATAGTTTGGACATTGCCCTGTCTTCAGTGCTGCAGACTGTTTTTTTCTCTGAACTCCACTGGGATATAATTCCATTTTCCTGAGACCACATTACCAGTGATTTGACAGGAAACCGTTGACAACAGACAGTCAGACAGATGAAAGACGTAGCAATAACTGTAATTTCTAGATGTGCACAGGAGTTGATAAATGTAGTAGCATTATTTTTTGCTAGCCTGCTCTTAGCCATCCAAATTCAGATATGACAGATAGTGAAAGGGAAAAAAACAGAATACGCCTAAAGCTAGATCAAGTAACATAGTAAAAAAACAATCATTTGAGTATTTTGTGCTTTTGCAAACCATCAACTCCTTGTTAAAATGTCTGATTCCAAACTTGCTTTTCTTAGGAATGTCTCTGATCTATTTGTATTGTCCTTTTTTTACTTTCTATTTTTATTTTGGTATATTGTGCTTCTCGGCTGTGTTATAACTATTGGCTTTTTAACAGACTTTTTTTCTTTGGTAAAAGTGGTGTTTAAATAAAGCGTTTATGTCACTCAAAAGATCAATTATTGAATAGACAAACACTAATAGACATTCAAACTAAAACAAATGCTTATTATCAGCATCGGAATGTTACAGACAAAATTAAAGTGTCTTGGTCCTCTGTGTAGGACAATTGCTGGACATTCATCTGAATAAAGGATCTTCTGTGGTACATATATATATACATACAGTCGGATGTTTTGTGATCAACACACAGCACTGTACATAAATCTGCAAATACATTATCAGAAGGAAGTCAATCCTAACATCCGGATCTACCATACAGCTGGAATACCAAACAAGGTGAGTCTTTTTTTAAATTTATATAAAATAAAACTAAAAGTATTATAAATTACACAAGCCAACATTTTATTTACAATAACACACAGATAACAGAACCAATGTTTAAACAGAGAAATTTTACAGTTTTATGCACTAAATGAGCTCGTTTTAAAGATTTAGCTAGGAAAACATTTACCAACCAAAAGTAAGTAGGTTGACATCAGGTCTGTAACATAATTAGCTATAAAAGGAATGTAGAGGTAGAATATCTCAGAAGTAAAGATGGGCTGAGGCTCTCCAATCTGTAAAAGAATGTGTAAAAAGATTGTGGGATACTTTAAAAACAACGTTCCTCAATGAAAAAGGCTTTGCAAATCTCATCATCTACAGTGCAAAACATCATTAAAAGATAAACTGGAGAAATCTTTGTGGGTAAGGGACAATCCCAAAAACTTTTGCTGGATGCCCTTCTGGCCCTCAGACGACACTGCATCACTCATCGGCATGATTCTGTAATTGACATTACTAAATGGGTCCAGGAATACTACAAGTAACCAGTGTTGGTAAATCTGCAGATTTCAAGTAAAGCTCTATCGTGCAAAAAGGAAGCCATATGTGAACATGAAGAAACGCTGTCGGTATGGGCAGCTAACATGTTTTGGAAGGCACTATGACTGCTGAAAGGTATTTAAAGCTTTTAGAGCAACATATGCCCCCCTTTAGACGATGACTATTTCGGGGGAAACACAGCACATACTGCAACTATTACAACAGCATGGCTTCGTAGTAGAAGAGTCTGTGTGCTGTTTTGGCCTGCCTGCAGTCCAGATCCTTTAAGTATTTGAAATGACTACATTTCTTGTTATAAAAGTAAATAAAAGGTATAAAAGAAAAATTTTACAGTTAAAACATTTGTTATTTGTGTTTTATCATGAAAAATGTTGCCTTATATGATTTGTCAGTGGACAAGAAAAATTATACAAAAATTCAATATCAAATATATATAATACACTGGAAATGTTTTATAATGACAACGTTGCACATTCTTGAACACAGAGCAGTCTATGAGCAAGGCCCTATACTTTTTTTTTAAGTATAACAGCTATGCTTTAGACACACAATTACTATCTAAACCTAATATTACAGCATGTTATAAATTGAAGGATATACTGTCCCTCCCTAATTGCACCTGTTCCCTCAATTTTGGGCACTGAGCCACCTACCTGCCTCATCTTATTTTACTTCCCTTGAACCTCTATATCGTATACAGTATGCAGTTTACTGGGATACAACACAAACATTTCTTTTTTTTTCTCCTTAGGCAACCTGCTCTCTCCCCAACTGGCTTTATCCTCTCCAAGCTGCACACCAGACATCTATAAAAATGATTCAGCTTTCTGTCCACTGGTTGGCCACTGTTTCCCTCTTTTTCTGCTTCACTTTCCTCCTTTCCCTGCATGATATCAGAAAGCTTACCGCCCCCATCCACCCCTCTCCGCTCTCTCTCTCTTTCTCGCTCTACCTCTCTCTCACTCGCTCGCTCGAAGTGCTCGATCTGTGTGTTGCCTTCAGGGCTTCTCCGGCAAAAGGAAAGAAAAGGCTTCAGCACTCACAGCTGTTCCCAATGCTTTAGTCCCTATTGCTCAGCAACCGAGAACAAAACAAAAGCATGTCCCCTCCTCTGTCCTATCCCTTCTGCACTCTATGAACCATTCCCCCTGCCTCAGCACCCACTTACATGCCCCAGCCCCATTCCCTAACCCTTTCAGCCTCCTGCCACCCCCACCACCCTTGTACTTATACGACAAGTCCTTTGTCCAAATTCACTTGGCAAAATATATATTGTGCAGTAATAGTCATTTAAAGTCTCCAGTGCTGAATGTTACTATTTATAAACTGCAACAGCAATACACTTAAGCAAGGATACTATACTATCTGTCTTAATTGATTGTTTTTTAAGTGTCTTTCTTGTGACCCTGATGAGAAAGACATAGCATTGCATTTGATCAACTTGCTTAGGAATAAATCGATGTTATTATTTGAGAGAAAAAGAAAAGTTGCCTGATTATGATGAAATCAAAGGTAAAGCCATATTGTTTGTCAAATATCTTTTGTATGAACCATTTTATGACTCTTGATGTTTATATGCACAACTGGGTTAAAATAGACCAATTACATTTCAGCAGAACAGCATGTAAGCCTGACACAAGGAGAGAGAGAGAGAGAGAAAGAAAAAAAAATTAATTAACGTGTCATTAATAGAAGAGGGTGAATGAAACAGGAAGAAAGAAACAAGCAAGAAATAAGATTCGGAAGGAGAAAGAGATAAAGAGATAGGCATGGTATAAGAGAGAGTGGGTGAGAGAAAAAGAGACAGAGAGAGACAATCAGAATGAATGTATAAGAGAGTCTTAGAGGAGCAGCTGGCCATCAGTAAGCTCTGTTCTCATAGCATATGTGGCTGTGATTCCCAGCAGCTCTCTATTCTGTCTCATGCACTTAGCAGAATGAGACAGAAAGACAATATCTCCATCACATAACTGCTTTGCGCTCATGTTTATTACAGCCAGCAGACAATAGGGAAACACACAGGCTAAAAGTTGATCCGATTTGTCTTGCCTCTGCCAGCTACAATCTTGGCGGTATCTTTACTAGCACTGGTAACAAGCTGAAGGTGTGTCACTCATCTGGCACATGGTGCTGCCTGCTCACTCTTCCTTTTATCCAGCTATTCAGCCCCTCACTCATTATAGTTTTACGCAGGTTGGTTTGGAAATCAAGCATCTGTCTGGTAAATCAGAAGAGTGTGAATGCCACACCTCTCGCTGAGACAGATGGGGTGCTTCATGCTATGTTATGTCACATTGGGCTCACCTGACCTAAAAATAAAACCACTTCCTGTGTTAATCTTTTAATATACCATATTGGAGTTCTATAAAATCGACAAATTACAAACTGCAAGTTACACCAAGCTTTTGGTGGAGATTTAAAGACCAGGTCAGAAATAATAAATAGACACCACAAAATAAACACATTCTTCGACTGTCTTGACAAAGAGACTTCTTTTGCCTTTTTAAAAAAAACAAACAAACAAAAAAACAGTGATTAGCCAGGCTAACATAGGCAGGAGTCTAGGAGTCGGCATGGTGCGGTGTGATAATGGGGAGTTTTATAATAAGGGTGGAGCAGACTCGACTCCACTCCATCCACATAATGAGGGGCTAGGAGAAGAAGTCCAGCCATAAGAGAATGTGCCCTTTATTCCTGCTGCTTGTCGCCTGACTGCAGCCTCTGTTCACCAGGCCTGGCACATATTTATGATACAAGGCACCAAACCAGCACTAGCTATGTGTCTTTTACTACAATGCCGAGTTCAGCTGTTCAAAACAAGGGATAACAGCTACAGCTGCCAATAAATTGCTAATTGTCATTACAGTAATACACCAAAGTTGTCACGTAATTTTACATCTATTACAGGACTTATAATTGTATTTAGCGACATTCATGCAAGTTAAGTCATGAACAATTATTTCACTAATATTTTTACTCTAAAAATGTTGTGCCTCAGCACTCTGTAAAGACTATGATTGATATCTAATATTTACCTCAGAACTCAAATATTATAAAATACTATTGGTATGAGGTTTGTAGAAATGAAGCTACCAGGCAGAAGGCAAAGATGAAGACTAAAGAGGAGGTATATAGATGCGATAAATGAGGACATGAAGTTAGCGGGTGTGAGTGAAGAGGATGAAGAGAAGGTGGAGACAGATGATTCGCTGTGGCGACCCCTAAAAGGAAACAGTCGAAAGGAGAAGAAGACTAAACAACTAATTATTCATTAATTTTTTTCTTTCCCTCACAATAAATTTGTTTGGTGGCCTGCATGAACTGGAAACAATTTGCATAACTAAAGACGATTTTTAAGAAAAACAAGAAATATAAATGTACATATTTGGTAACTTATTAAGATTGCTTTTTGGTGGGCGCCTGTTGTAGTGGGTTATGGTCCGGGTGCTTTTAGGTCCCACCTCTTTCTATCTCCCCCATTTCATCCCTTTGTTCTATCAATAAAAGCAAAAATACCCAAAATATCTTAGCTTCTTGAATCATTTGTTTTTAGTGAATAAAACAAACAAAAAAAATACCCACCCCCCAAGAGGCCAACCTTTTGTCTATTTAACCTGCTCACTCAACACTGCTCATTCAACACAAAGTTGAATGTACCACCAGGAGTCTAGATGATGATCATCCACTTATTCTGTCAGCGTCCAACAGCTGGCTGAGAGAAAGGGAAGAGAGAGAGAGATCGGTGACCTAGGCCAAAGTATGGCATGTGAGGTCAGGCTGCTGATCCTGCTTACCTTGAAAAAAGTGCTTCCACTTTCATTTTCAGCATAAACGATTTTGCAGCGAAAAAAAGGAAAGAAAAATAACAACACCTCAGCAAAACCCTCTGATTACAGTATGTTGGCTACTAATAAATGAAGCCAAAAAATAAATAGTTACACAGCACAATTTAACAATCTGTCGACTGTGACAATCTGCAGTGTTAACTGAAATTAATCATATAACTATCAAAATAGAAGAAAAGGCTTCATTTGCTAGTCACGCCATGTATCAAACGCACATTAGTATCAGAAAGTGTCTCCAGGCTTAGTCATCAGAATTTTCCTGCTGTCTAGTTCTTCTTATTAAAACACAAAAAAATCAGGACTGAGGTACGAAACATAGACTCAACCAGGCATAAAGACAAACATGCAAATCAACCCACATCTTACTAACTGTTCAATATGTAATACACTGGATGTTGCTTCAATATAAAAGATGTTATTAAATATTATTAAATAATTAAGTTATTATTATTACATACAGAGACAACCCAAAGCAAAACACTGAAATGATGTAACAACACAACAAACTGGGTTTGTTAGATTTATAGTGTGCGAATAATCAAGGTTTGACAACAATCAGTGGCACAGAAGGGCCCCCAAATAAAATTCTGCTTAGGGCCCCTAAAATCTGGGGCTGGCCCTGCCTTCATACACAGATTACTTAGTCTTTGTCTCATAAAAGAATCAAAGTCTGCATGTTGATTTAAGAAAAAAAAACTGTAATACATTAATATTTATATAAAATTTGTGTTAGATCAACATTTTATTACTACTGTGATACATCACCTGTTAATACACTTAAAATATTACTAATATTACTATTAAATCATATCATTTGTTTATAATCGCAACCAACTGTAAGGCCATTCACATATACATATAACAAATATTAAGATAAACTGATATATATATTTTTTTTTTTACAGAACTTAAAAGATAAAATGCATAAGTCGGTTTGGTAATTCCAGATGACCATTCCTGACTTTTGTCCATACGTAATTCAACTATTGGTACTAAAGTATTTGTTGGTTTTTGAAGTGATGTGCTTTAATTCGAATAACTAAGAAGGTGTCAAGCCTTTCCCTACAGCGAGCATGTAACTGTTTAACACAAAACTTCAAACAAGACACACAGCATACTTAATCGCTTACTCTGAATCCCAACCACATGACAACACACACCTACACACACTTTTATACACACACCCCAGGTCTTGGGCTCCTGACAGTCTGAAAACCTTCTATGGAGTCTCATTCCATACATAATAATGTATCTATTTATTTATATTATTTTGCTGACGTTGTGCAAGTGTCTACCATACAATTCTATTGTTTAATTTGTATATAGAAATTTAAGTACACTTATAAAACTTGTGGATTGCCTTACCGTCAGTATTAGTAGTAGAACAGCACAAATAATATAAAATGAATCAACATTTTTTTTACTTTCGGAATACCTACACTAAAACACTGTCATAAACAATAAACAACCCAGCATGTACACAATTAACAACATTAACATTATTTTCTTTTAAAAGAAGTGACCAGTGAAAGGCAGTGATGAAGAGATCTTCATTCGTTCATTCTTCTATACCTGCTTATTTCCCAATTCGGGATCACAGGGATCTGCTGGAGCCTATCCCAGCCGCCTCTGAAAGGGCGAAAAGCAGGAAGGTTAAACCCTGGACAGGTCGCCAGTCCATCACAGGGCGAAAAGATTTTCAAATATCTGTAAATTCGTTATCACATGAAGTAATAATGGGTATAAAAAATAAGCGTAATTAAAACTTGCACCTACTGTATTGGAACACTGATCTAAAGAACACATTGTGGTAAATGTTAAGTAAAGAGTGTGAGAAAGCAGTATAATATTTTGCATTGTTCTGCCTATCAACATTGCTTGTCTCATCATGGCTCACCCCATCATCCTCCTCTGTTAAAGGTAGACTGATGAAATATTGATGCGGCAGGATGAAGACCTCTTGCATGTGCGTGTGTGTGTGTGTATGAGCATGTGTGTGTTTGTGTAGCTGCTGCTTCAGAGACATTTGATATATGCACCTCTGGAGTTTCCACCACTGCTGCTTCTATAGTGGCATTATACACCAATCGGTATAGAATAGAGCTAAAACATTTTTCTACAACGAAAACTACCCCTTACCCTTTTGTCTATGTAGTAAAAGAAGATGAAAAATAGTCTGTACCTTTCGAATCAACATTTTAAACATGACTGTGTAAAAAGTGTATATTACAATAAATATTTGAGGTACATTAACAGAACATAATTTATTGCAACTTATTAAAAAAAAAGCTTTTAAATCTGCACAATCAACCGATCACGTGGCAGCAAAACAAAAAAATCAGATTCCGGTCAACGGATATAGTAAATATTTATATCAAACAACACAATGAAATTAAAATGAGATATCATGCAATTTCAATATCTTGTAATTTTATTTTTTGTACTTGCAAAAAGAAAACCAGCCCTAAGGGTTGATAATTTTGTCTTTAATTTTGTCTTATTATTTTGTTTTCAACAAATTACACAACGTACATAGGTTAATATTTGAAGTTAAAAAATTTTGTCTATCAGGATTCAATAATTCACGGTTTCAGGTTCCTGGATAATTTTTTATTGTAGACAAGCATAATAAAAAAGCAGTTCCTTTTTTAAAAAAAAGGTTCTTATTTAGTAATTCATTATAAAACACATTAGGCATAAAAGTAACAAGAATAACAACAGTGAAACTAATAAGAAAACTATGCAGTTATACATTCTGGAGTTACAAGCTTTGGGTACTTACAACATAATACCTGCACAGCAAGTTTGTATTAAATCATTAACATATTTTGAATGTAATGAAAATGAGTTGTACATAGTTGAACCTCCACACAGCTACATTTAGTCGAAAAACTTCATTTTGCACAGGACCACTATGCTAATGAGGTGACTACCGTCCGTCTGAACTCTAACCTTAGCTGCACTTTAATCTGGATTATCAGCAAATTTAGTTGTGCTCGTTTAATCCAGCACAGACAAAACCGATCCACCTATTTACAGGAAGATGATAAAAGTTCAGTTTCTGTTTCAAAGACATCATCCTAGGCCAAATTATACCAGCCTGAGCAGTCTGCATAAACCGGTTTTAGTAATAATAATAATCAGCAGCAATATAATAATATTATTATTGTGTAATCATAAAAAAAAAGTGTGCGTACATGTGTGTGTACCATACAAACGAAAAAAAAAATACAGAAAATTCTCTGCATAAAAATTCACTTATGATGGAATTAGTTAATATTAATTAACAAGCCTGCTGTGTGTGTAAGCAAGATACATTTGTTTAAATAAGCATTGATGTTAATAAATATTATAACCTGTACCTATATTATAACAGTTACCTAGAGTTAATGCAGGGCTGGCCTAATCCTTTAGGTTGCCCTATGCAGAATTTTATTTGGGGCCCCTGGGTGACACCAATATGATTTGTTATTGTCAATACTTGATTATTTGCACACTATAAATCTAACACACACATCATCAATTGCGTGCGTACACCAGCTTAATATCTAATAATAATAATAATAATAATATTTTTTTTAAATCTGTAGTTAATGTATTTTTGGGGGCCCCCTGGTGGCCACAAGGGTCATAAACAGCCGCTTAGGTCGCTTATGCCTTGGGCCAGAGTTAGGTATGAAAGCGCCAAAGTTTACTTTGCCTTCAATAGGATTTGGAATTTTATTTTTTGTTCTGGTTATAAAACAGTAGACATTGTTGAAGAAATAACTTACATATTAAATATTTAAATGTAAGTTTAAATTTAGTTAAATAAAATTAAAAATCAATTCGTCTGAAATCTCACCCATATCCAACACCTACCCTCAGTCTTTCATCAAATCTCTACTGTTCTGAGCACATATATATTTCTGTTCGGCTCTTTTTTAGTAAAAAATAATGACAATGTCATTAATAAACCCAGAATCAACTCGTATGTGGCAAACCACAAAGAAGAATCCTAAAACTACGTTTGTTTAACAGTTTCAATGTGTGTTTAAAAAGGACAAAATATTTTTAAATAACTTTTCGCCCAGGAGGCAGAGGAAACAAAGTACCGCACAGTTTGCACTCATTTCAGGATACTGCCAGTGGCTGAAATGAGTCGGCAACAAAAGCAGTCTACCATCAAAAGCACAACACTGACCTTTTTTCAGATCCTACAAGTGTGCCACTGAATACTTTATGGATGCCATGTTTACAATACTAAAGAAAATTCCCAGACAGACATCCAGAGGATGCACCCCTATATAAGTCAGGTTACAGGATGTGCCTCCCTACCGGGGCATCACTTAATATTCTAAGCCTAACATGCTTATTAACAAAAACAACAGATTCGAATTATTTATATTTGGGGTTTCTTATTTTAAAAAAGTATGGTTTGTTAAAATATAAATGATAATATACTGTAAAACTACATTCACATTTGACAGACACCCCTATCCAAAGCAACTTACAACTGAAACTTATCCAACTGACCAGTTGAAGTTTACGGACCTTGCTTAGGGTCCAGCAGCAGAAGCCAAGTAGTGGTGCTGGGAATTGAACCCATGACCTTCATCACCCAGAGGTTGGAAAACTACTGTTTTCAAGATTCAACACATCTGCATGATAGAGGGAACTCCAGATCCACCCTGATAACTTGAGCTATAGATAACGTTTAATCTGGGCAATAATTGATCACTCTGTCAGTTATAAGGGTTCACTGCAGCAGTTCTTATGATCTGTCATGTGACGTAACTGTACAATGATCATAGAGCGTCCTGAAGCGGTCCACAGTCAGAATATCTAAATGATCAATAATGCTTTAGTACCAACGGGTTTTACACAAACACACACACACACGCACTCAGAGCACGTCATGCCTCTGCACTAACTTAAAATTGACTTTAGACATGCTGACAGTAGTTATTTCAGTGTAGCCGTGTCACTTACCCAGTTGATCAGTCCGCTCCGTCTCAGTAACTCATGTAACGAAGTAAACTATCGCAGCGGATTGTGGTCGCAAACGGCTGCTTCATTTCACATGCCACTTTAAGGATGTTATCCGTCATAATTTTAGGGCCAGAAGTCTTTCCATCCACTCGTTCGCAGCAGGTTAAAGATTTTGCAACCGTATGTCCAGGCTAAAATTGCGGAACATGACTGAGAGCACACGCAAAGACTCGAGGGCTGAATTACGCCGCTGGTCTCCGCCTACTGTGTGTAAATCCGCCATCAGGACTGCATAGCGAGGCGGCGCGTGTGTTCGAGATTGCTTGGGTAAATCGGTGTTAACACACATCAACGTAATGTACTAATTAAAATATACTGTACTTTTATATGGCAATGGTAAATATTCTGCTATATTCCAAGTGCAAGCATCGAGCTCATACATATAGGGGCATCTCTGTTATTCTATCAGTTTCACTCTCCTCATAGTAGTTAAGTAAATGTAATGCAGCATGCTTTAGTAAAAAGCATGTTGTTTTTCTTGCTTAGTTCAGCCTGGACTTCCTAATAGAAAGTGGAGTGCTCGTAATGCTAAAAATGCTTTTAAAACCAGGTAAAAACCTTTATCTGAGAGCTAACTGGAAAACCATCCATCTATCCAACCATCCATCTACCCATCAATTGTCTATACCCTCTTTTTCCTAATCAGGGTAATGAGGATCTGCTGGTTTCTATTCCAGCTGTCATTGGGCGGAAGGCAGGGGTCGTATTGTGCCAGTTCATCGCAGGACCACATACACACAAACAACCACACACACTCACACTCACTCCTATGGACAATTTAGAATCACCAATCAACCAAACAAACATGTTTTTGGACTGTGTGGGATACCTTAGTGAAGAGTACCTGGAGTAAACCCACACAAGTCCGGGGGTTAGGGGACATGCAAACCTCATAGACCTTATAGAAAGACACCTGTCAGGGATATGCACATGGGACCTTCTTGCTATAAGGCAACACTGGTAACCACTAAGCCACCCTGCTGCCCCCATATTGGAAATATTGGAAATCGTGTATCATTTTTCTCTGACAGCTAATGTGTTGAGATTCTTTGAGACTACCTGCAGTCAGTTTAGGGTTTGATACATTTAAAGTAAAAAGTTCAGCACCATAAAACTCTGCTCAGTTTGTCACTCTGGAGGAACAATTTTAGTTTCTATGCAAACTAGTCGCCAGTGGTTTCACTTTGAGACAAAGCTCCAGGACTCTAAAACTCATGAGAGTTAAAATGAAAATAAAGTTTGGTGATAACAGTTATTAATCTTGGCCCATATCAGTTTTTAGTATTAGTATAAAGTAGTATTTGCTTTCCGGACTGAGTAGTCATTATCTGCTTACCAGTCTCTCTCTCTCTCTCTCTCTCTCTCTCTCTCTCTCTCTCTCTCTCTCTCTCTCTCTCTCTCTCTCTCTCTCTCTCTCTCTCTCTCCCTCTGTCCGTCCCTCTTTTTCTCTCTTTCTTTAGAAAGACAAACTTAAAATCACCTAAAAACATACCATAAAAAACAGGTAGGGCTGCAAAATATACCCAACAACTTGAATAGCTCTATTTGAAAATAATTAATAATTTCAGAATGATTGGGTTGATTTTGTAAGGGAATGCATCTTTGTAAAATATTACACAAATTATAAGCATAGATAAATAAAATAGAACAAAGATGTAAATGAAATAAACAATTTCTCTGAAATTCAGGTTCCAACCTCAAAGATAACTAGCTTGTTTCAGCCCGGTGAAGAGTGCCGACAAATGGTAACGCTGACTTACAGCCTTTAAATGAATTGTATGTTTTATTTTTAATGTTTTTGTTATGTTATCAGATAAATACTAATTCTAAACTGCTCCAATGATGTACGTGGTACATTCGCGGTTGTAGTGAAGAGGTTTGGACTCTTAATAGAGTTTCTTGCTTTATTAAAAATGGTTTTCATCATTAACATGCAATATGTGTTTCTCTCCGTGATTTTATGACGTGTTATAATGCATTTTTGGATAGTATTGATGATTTCTATAATCAAGAGATGATAGTATGTTGCTGCTAGATCATTCCAGATAACGTACATTTTTGTGTATACTTGGTTAACAGCAGCAAGGGGAAAAATAGGCCTAATTGTGCCATCTAGTGGGAAGAGGATGCAAGTGTTAGTGTTGCATCATTTTGCAATTTTGTTGCATCCGCGTATACCTCGCTCTCTCTCTTTCTCTCTCTCTCTCTCTCTCTCTCTCTCTCTCTCTCTCTCAGTCTCTCTCGGAAACCCACCTCTAGGAATTCTGGGAAGTATTTCACTAGGAGAGCAATAGCAAAGCTGGACACTAATGTCAAAGCCTAAAGTAAAACCCAGTTTTATCGTCCCTGTCTACGGCTGAAATAATTAGATCAGACTTGTTAGATCAAAGAACTCAATATACACCAGAGTCATACTATAGACATCTACTCTACTTTATTGTTCAGTTGTTTGGGATGTCTAACCTTACGTCAGATTTACACAGTGTAAGGAATTATGACAGACTCGAAGGCAAAAATTGAATAAGTTATTAATGCCATGATCTGGTACAATAGTAGCTAAATAACTGAGGGTCGGAGAAAGCAAGACTTGATACATATTATAGCTAGTCTAACTGAGACAGACCTTTAGACTGACAGCAGAAGGTCTAAATTATAGAGCAGATTTTTTTTGGCACTTGGAACTTCAACTGATTAGTAACTGTTCCGTTGTTTGGGATGTCTAACCTTATGTCAGATTTAGCAAAGCAATGGCTTAGTCATTAGCACTGTTGCCTCACAGCATCAAGTGAATAAGCAAGAAGGGTTTGATTCCTAGCAGGGGCTTTTCTGTGTGGAGTTTGAATGTTCTCTCTCTGGGTTTATTCCTGGTACTCCGGTTCTTCCCACAGTCCGAAAACATGTATGTTAGAATAATCAGTGATTCTAAAATGCCAGTGTGTGTGTAGCCCTGTATTGGACTGGCAACCTGTACAGGGTGTACCCCTACTGCCTTCCGCCCCTTCAGAGACAGCTGGGTAGGATCCATGTGACCCCGAATTAGGAAATAACCAGGTAAAAAAGATGAATGAATAAATAAAAGTTTGAAGGCCATGATCTGGTACAAAAGAATGTAAGACTTGATACATGTTAAAGCAAGTACACAGCAATTAAATTATAACTATAAATTAAATCTAAATATACGAACGAAGTATGACCCATTTAATTAAGTTACTAGCCACGCGCACTTTTATCTGCCATATTTCTAAACTTACCTAATAATTAAATATAAAAAATCACGAAAAGCAACAGTCTCTGAAGTTGCATCATTTCGCCTTCAGGCGTAAGAGGGGAATGCGCATGTGCAGAGATCGTCTGCCCATTTGCGCACATAGAAGTCGCGCCGGCGCTACGGTCTTTTCAGTGCTTGTACTCACATTGTGCACGCACTCCTTCCTGTAAGCTGGTCTAGCAAGATTTATATCAATTTTCAGACACAATTCTATCCAGACATAAACAGGATTCGTCTGATAACTGTAACTTAGAAAACTGTTAGAAGTCGTTTTTAATCATGACGGAAAAGAAAAGCGAAATTAACGGACACGCTGTGTCCGAGAGCGTAATTCCAGGCGTCTCTGTAGAACCAGAGAAAAGGAACTTCAAAGATAAGTTCATGTACTTTTTACGTCGAAATCTTTTGGTAATTTTGACGGTGTCCGGGGTGCTTGTGGGTGTTGGGCTCGGTGTCATGGTTCGCAAAATGAATTTGACACGAGCGCAGATGACTTATTTTGCGTTTCCCGGTGAAATGCTGCTACGAATGTTGAAAATGATCATCCTGCCTCTGGTGGTGTGCAGTTTAATCTCGGGCGCTGCCAGTCTGGACACTCGCTCTTTAGGGAAACTCGGAGGAATCGCCGTGTCGTACTTTCTGGTGACCACGTTAATAGCTTCGTCTATCGGTGTCGCCCTGGCTTTCCTCATCAAGCCTGGTGTCGGGGCTGGAGCTCTTAACACCAACGACCTGGGGCTGGAAACCGTCAGCAACAACAAGGAGACCACCGACTCCTTCCTGGATCTAGCAAGGTACTGATGTCATCGTATCTAATCATCAGATTATAATATAACATCTTTAGAGTTAAATGTAAATGTGTGCACTTCAGTGTTCGAAATGATCAAGTTTCCTTTTTTCTGTTTTAGTAAAAAATGTTCCTTACACACAGTCCCTGTTCGTATTACTGTTAAAACCAAACTTAAAATGTGTCCTGTTCCGGTCCAGTTCTGTGAGAAGACTATACTACAATCTGGTTTTGCTTTTATTTTTATTTTATAAAACACTATTTTCCTCTTCCAGCAGTAAACCTCCAGTGTTTCATCAGCTGTCACTACTGTAACCAAATGCTTCAGAGTTTACTTACACAGTCATAAGATTAGACCAATAAGAGACAATGTTTGGACACCTTTGATCTTTTATAAACATTATTGTAACATTATAACAGTCCAATACTGTTTTATTTGATATCACTGCAGTTTTGCCATAATTTTGTTTGTAAAAGGTGTGTGTGTTAAAATAAGTTGCTGGAGTCACAACTTAAGTGAACATGTGAAACTGGGGAAAATTACTTTTAAACCAGAAATCTACCCTTAAGTGGTGTTTTCATGTTGTTTTTGTGTCTCTATTCCCGAATGATTGTTTTCTCTATTTCCTGTCCCTGTTGGTACTGTTGTGTTTAAACCTGATATGTTTTCTGTTCTACTCCAATTCTGTGAAAGACTAATATTTTGGGTTTTTAGGTCTTGTGAACACTGTTTTGGATTCTATTTATTTAGTAAAATGCTTGAAAATTCGATCTTTGTTTGTTTTTTAAAATCCTGTCCATACGTTACCAGTATAACAATTGAAATATTGATTGCTTGGTTGTATAAGAAAATGGATAAACGTAAGTCGCTTTGGGTAAGGGTGTCTGCCAAGTGCTGTAAATGTAAATATTAATATACACTAATAGTGTGAAAATTGATACACATAAACTGTAAATTATATATGTATATATTTGGTATAGTTTTTACACATTAAATACTATTTGGAACATCTGCCACAACGTAATCTTAAGTTGCTGTTTACAAACAGGTAAAAAATTCTACTGCCCACTGCCAGCATTTTATGCTTGTTCATGATTTTGTCTTTCTTTATGCTCAGTAGCACCAGGATGTTTGTTGCACTTTAAACCTGTGCTAACACAAAAGAGCAGACTGCTTGGGACACACCTACATGCCTCATATTGATTAAACAGCTTAGTTCATATATCAAAAATAGAGCTCCCTAAAACCATTTTTTTACAGCAAATTTACTGTAAGCACTAATAGTAGTTTGCTCATAAATCATGCCGATTAGTCACAATGTTAGTCAAACATCATGCGCAAGTTTAAGAGAACTCAACTGTCAGTGGCTTCAGTTTGGGCAGTGATAACATGGTTTGGAGTGTAGTAACTAAAATCTTGGTAGCCCATAACTGGAAAAGCTTTGGTAGGGTGCAGTTTAATCACACAGCAATGCCAAAGAAATACAGTTCCTGCATACACTGCATTTTTTACCACTGCATTCACTAGTACAGTGGTTAGAGCTTTCTAAGAAGATTGGCTGTCACTCACAATCAGATTACGATTCAGATTAGGGTCCAATTGAAATCTGGACCCTAGTATTCCTGGAAACATAGGTCTTGAATGCCTTTAGAGTAATGCCTTTTCAGGAATTGCATGTAGTATATTGGTTGTAAAGACCAGGGATTTTTTTGGATGCTCAACAGCATTAACAAGCCCATCTAATCTAAATCTATACCATTCTATATGTGGCAGCCCATGAAAAGAGTCTGAAAACTATGTGCTTTATGTACTCGAAATATTTTCTTTAAACTCAATTGTGGTGGTGTTCAGAATATTAACTTTGTTTTATTAATAAAGGCGAGCCTGCACAGTATTTCTTTGCTGTGCTTGGTCAGGCCAAACAAACACTTATGCTCTGCAACTACAGATTACACAAACGTATTTCTTTGTTATAACCTTTTCTAAATAAATCACGTTAACAATGTAAAAAGTTAGTTTATATATGTTTGTGCTTAGTCATGAAAATGGACAGAGAGAATGCTTGCGTGTTTGTGTTTAATGCCAATGAACCGCTTAAACAGTAGATTAAAGGAAAGTAAACACACAGCTAACTAAACAAACTTGCTGTAGTGACTGTGGGCAGTAGTCCATTTGTCTAAGAAAAACTGACTGTTTCTTGTTATACGTCATGACCAGATGGAGAGTATAAAGAGACTCGTAAATGACACCTGTTGTGACATACCAACCCAACAAAGTTTTAAAATATAAAAAGATATTAAAGTTTTAAAAAAAACCTTTTTTGGTATATTTTGTTTTGGAATTCAGTATAAAGTGGGTGGTTTAAGGACCTGCACCGTGGTGTAGTGGGTTAAGGCGCCCCGGCGACCTGGGTTTGATTCCAGCTCAGGTCCTCTCTTCCTATCTCCCTCTTTTCATCCTTTTGTCCTATTAATAAAGGCAAAAATGCCCCAGAAATATCTTTAATGTGGATTCTTTAAAAACGTAAGAAATATGTATATTTTATGTATTCTTCTATGTAATTTAGGATTTAAGCATCTTCCCTGAATTCTGCTGGCCATATCATTTCAAAAAGTCTATCAGTTAATCAAAAAATAATCAAGTTTATTAGACGTAGTATGTTTTTTACATTGCTGCTGCATGTTAATATAAAAAACACTCACAAGATATCACTTTTTTTTTTTTATTTACAGAAACTTATTCCCATCCAACCTGGTTGCTGCGGCTTTTCGCTCAGTAAGTCCTTTTTTTTTTTTTTTTTTTTTTTTTTTTTTCATTTCTTTTTAATAGTTCATCTTAGTCTGTAAACAATGTTAACAAAATCCGTACACAATTAGTACCAGTTTAGCTGCGGTATTTATGGCTACTTTTAAACCACAGTTCCTCCATAGTAATAGCCTTACAATGCTTAATGAAGAGAGTCCCGACTGGTGTGAGCTTATTCTCTTCGTCCAATAAATATCTTTCATGCTTTCTTCGACCCTTAAATGCTGCCCAGTCGTTGCCATAGCAAGCGTATTCCATTCCGTGATGCCTGGCAACCTGGCGACCATTACTAAGATGTATTTTATGGGCTGCTGCTCAGGCTTGTGTGAGCTTTGCAGAAGGCAAAGGGTCACATGGTTGTGTTAGGGGTGCAAGACAGGTCACCTGGCATGGTGGGCAATGGGTACTGCTGAGCGTGCGATGTTCCTTCAGCAACTCAAGCACGATATTAATAAGTTACTAATCAGGGAACATTAAGAAATACAAGTAGCCATGATACAGATTTAAGGAAGGTGAAAAACTAAAGTCAAATCGAGCGTTATACACTTAATCTAACTATTAAAAGTTGGTTATTTAAAAATAATAAATGACACTGACTATTTCTGACTGTTTATATAGGTTGTTTACATATTACCCGAAAGGACTGCCAGGCTAAGAGATCACAGTTGACGTAGTTAACATTTCTGAGCAAGAAGAGCCTCTGAGTACCATTGTCATTGTCCGTGTGTGTGTGCCAGTTGGCAGGTTTTATTTTAGCTGTGCTTTAAATCAGACTTTTGGGGTTTTTTTCTGGAGAGACATAATTAATTTATAGAGATGCCTGAATTTGACAGTTTTCAGTAAGTTTAAATTTATGGAAAATATTGACATGCATGTCTATTATCTATTGCTAATTATAAAATATAAAACCTAACGATATGATATCTTCCTTTTTGTAGTATGCTACAGACTACAGGATGATTGTAGTGGGAAATTCAACAAACGGAACTGAACTCTATCAAAAGGTATTCGTTTTCTCCTGCACATATACAGTACCATCGAAATATTGCTTCACCGCAGCATTCTAATTGCTGAAGCTAAGCTATTACTTTTTCTCTTTGTATTTATTGTTTGACAAATTACAAAATTATGTATGGTATTAGTTCACAGCCTTTTTATGGAACTTGTGGAGGTTTTTATATGTATAGCAAGATATTACAAATAATGCAAACTGGTGATGCTGAGCATGTTCAAGTTCTTTTTTTTTTTTATGATAGACACATGATATGCTTTTTACACTCTTACATAGATAAACATTATCTAATTTCCAATAACTAGGTTTCTAGTCAGTGGATTTCCTACTATAACCAGCATTTAGGTGTTGATGCAGTGTAACAAGATTTATCAAGTCTTGATCAACCTTATGAAAACATTGTCCTCATTTGATCTCTTTATCATGTGAGTTTAACATGTGGAAAATAACCAGCTAGACTCCTGAACTATACTAATGATTATACCAGGATGAACAGTGACACAGATAATGTTTAAACATGAGCTGAGACAACACGAAACAACACAGCTATATTTGCTCTTTGCTCTTGCTCTTTATTAACCTTTCTTGTTTTAATGTGTTCTTAAAAGTATTGGTGTTCTTAAAATTATAAAATGTTCAAACAGAATCACTCTTGCGGTCACTTTTAAACAGAAATAGTGACCTTCGCTGTAGGCTGGAGATAATAACTTAATAAATTGATGCAGACACTACCAATGACTGGTAAAATGATAACCAACAAAGCTAAATAAACTGACGAAACAGTGAAATAGTGTGTGGATGGAAGCAGTTTATTTTTGTCACAGTACAGTTAATCTCTCAGTAAAGGTTGTGAAAGTAACCATCTTGAATTGGGCTGATATCTAAAGGCTAAGTGATTGGTTTGCAGGTGCCAGTGGGAACAGAAACAGATGGAATGAACATTCTTGGCCTGGTTCTATTTGCCATGGTGTTTGGGGTGGCCTTGAAAAAGCTGGGAGCGGAAGGGGAGGAGCTAATTCGTTTCTTTAATGCCTTTAATGAAGCCACTATGGTACTGGTATCCTGGATTATGTGGTGAGTAAAACCCTTCGACTAAAGAGACCAACTTGATGAACAGAAAATACGAACAGGCCACATGATTATAATAAGTTGTTCCATGACAGATTTGCCCTACAAGCAGTTCGTTGACTGAATAAGTCATGATCTCAATAAAAATCTCTGCAACAGACAAGCTTTTTTTGAATTTTAAAGAGAATGTCTCCTAAACTGATGTATAAATTGTAAATATTTCCTGATGTTTGTAACATGTTGTACACAGTCGTGTTAAATGCATTATCAACAAATGTCTTACAGGTATGTACCTTTTGGCATCATGTTCCTGGTAGGCAGTAAAATTGTGGAGATGGAGGATGTGGTTCTGCTTGTCACCAGCTTAGGAAAATACATATTTGCCTCAATTCTTGGCCACATTATTCATGGTGGTATCATCTTACCCCTTATCTACTTTGGGCTCACTCGCAAAAACCCTTTCACCTTCCTGTCTGGCCTGATTACACCTTTCACCACAGCCTTCGCTACCTGTTCTAGGTAATTCCTATTGTGCATGTTACAGTGTTTAAAGTGTTTGACTTATCTTTAACCAAGCTGGATATTTCCAGCTCAGATTTTAGTCCACGGAGCAATTTTTCCAATAAAATCCTTGAAGGTTAAGGTCTAGTTTGTAATGCATTAAAACATTAGGTAAAAGATAATGTTTGTGACTGTTACCTCTGTTTCTCACAGTGATCTCGTCTCTTTCAATTGTCTTTACATTTTATTTCAGCTCAGCAACCTTGCCATCCATGATTAAATGTGTTGAGGAGAACAATGGTGTGGATAAAAGAATCAGTCGTTTTATTCTGCCAATTGGAGCTACTGTAAACATGGACGGAGCCGCTATCTTCCAGTGCATTGCTGCCGTATTTATTGCGCAACTCAACAATGTCGAACTCAATGCAGGCCAAATCTTCACCATTCTGTAAGTGCGTTACTGAAGGCATAACTCTGACAAAGTGACCAGGCATATAAATACACAGAGAGAATGTTTTTCTAGGCAGCGTTCCAGTTCCAGAAATTAAAACAACCCATCCATGTTGTCTTTTGCAAACTCTGAGCCATTTAATTTTACAAGCACAGGAACCAATATTGCTTTTCATTTTCTGAAATGTCAGGGACATACCACAAATGGTGAAGATAAGGAGTGTGTCCAAATTGAGATACCTAGCCTAAACAGCTAATAGTTTAGAACCTAGTTCTAGGGCTCAGAGGTGTCTCTTTTTATCCTGTGATTAAATGTCTTAATCGCTTACCCTTTATTGTAACAAAATGAAATTATTGATGTCCTGCAGTGTGACGGCTACAGCGTCCAGTGTTGGTGCAGCCGGCATTCCAGCTGGGGGAATAATCACAATCGCAATTATTTTGGAAGCCATTGGCCTGCCTACCAATGATCTGTCACTAATGCTAGCAGTGGACTGGATTGTGTAAGATTTTTTTTTTTACTACATAAAGTTTGTTACTCTCCGCTGCACATAATTTAGTTTAATTACTTGAAATATTATTGTTTATTATACCACCTATCTGAAGCTACGTGTGCTACGTATGGTGAAGAAACACCATTTCTTATATTGCAACCACAGATGCTGACTTAATGCGTCTGTTTAAATGTCATGTTTGATGTAACACATGCTCTGGAATTTAGTAAGGAGTTATTTATATGTTGGTATGTTCTCTATTTGTCCGTCTGTCTGGGTGCACATTCTTTTTTTAGGGATCGTACCACCACTGTGGTAAATGTGGAGGGTGATGCCCTGGGTGCTGGAATATTGCATCATATAAATGAGCAGGACATGAAGAAGCAAAAACGTTCTGAAAGGCAGCAGCACGATGAGGAGGAGCTAAAGGAGATTAAAGTGGAAGCTGTGGCTAATATCCAGGCTGAAGAGGAAACCTCGCCTCTTGTCACACACCAAAAGCTGGTTGATTTCTCGCATAACTCTGCAGATGAAAGGGATGGTGTGGAGTCCACGTTCTAAACTTTCTTTTAACCACTGATAGCAGTTTATCAATTCAATGAATTTCCAAATCAATCATTGCTTCATCCTGTATAGCTGTTTAGTTGTTTTGTGGTATTATCACTAGAGAATGGATTAAATGAAAGGATGGTTACATTCATTTTTTTTTTATTGTTAAACCATTTTATTAATCTCTCTCTTAGAAACATTTTCCATTTTTTTGTGTCTAAAAAGGTGATTATTCCTTATTTCCAGCATTTGTCAAAGATAGTAAGGAAAATCATTTACAGACTGGCCACTTTCACAGGCTCTATTTATTTTCTGGGGGGGGTTGTCTCCCTTGTGAAACATTAACTATTTTTAAGATGGATAAGATACTGCTGTAAATATTTTATATTATTTTTTGCGTGGATTTATGTCTTATCACAAGCCAGTTGAGTCAAGTCAAGTCAAGGACAAAAAGATTTATTGGCGAATACATTGCGAAGTGACTATCTGAATATTTCTTCTGCACATTTCACTAGTTTCTGGGAAAACAATTAGAATATATGAGAAGTTCTGGTTATTCTCTCTGATCACCTTTATGTTCAGTTTCTCATAGGTGAGACAACATTTGTGTTAAGATACTGTAGTGACACCCAGTGTTATAAATGTAATTGTACTGTCATTTCCAGTGAGGGTTTTTTTCATATACTTATGTTCATTTAACATTTATTAGATTACTAATAGACAAAAATTATTTGTTTACATTTCAATATTGATTTGCAACTAAATGTGAGGTAAAATGATTGAAAAGTTTTTTTAATATATTTTAAGTGTATTTAGAATTAATAGTGTTGTGATTTTACAGAAATAATTACAAACTTTTGTCACTTTTTTCTACAAAATTTGTTAAACCTATTTATTTTACCTTAGATGCTAAAATTATTGTCTGCCAAACTGGTTATACAGGTTAATTGTACCAGTACATACAATAAACTTCAAAACTGTAATTTCATTGTTATTACCATGATTTCACTTGGCTGTACATTGTCATTAAATCAAAAGCAAAATGGCTCTTTTTTTTGTTGTTTTGTGCACAGATTCAAGATGTGGAAACAGTAAAAAAAAAAAAAAAATTGTTTTCAAATGTCGGTATTAATTAAAAACAGATTCTCGTTTGTAACTTTAATAACATTTCTTGATTTAGGTGCATGCATTTTATAGGGCTGTGTAAAAATATCGATACAGCTAACTTTTTCAACAATCTTTTCAGTAGTGTATCAATAACATCTAGTAAGTTTAAATTACATTTCAGACTGATTTACATTTATGTTAATAAATAATTAAAACCCCTAGTTTGTGTTGAACGGCTTCCTTTTCTGCTCCTGTAGTTTCTGACATACCGCTATTGTCCTAATCAACATGGCGAAAATAATAAAGGTGTCTCCGGCTTTGTTTTTGTATTTAACATTTTTTAAAGTTTTTTAAGTATTTCCATTTCTACTGTATTGCAATATATCTTTATATATTGCATCGTGAGGTGTTTCGTATTATGGGGCCCTTGCCTATACACAGCCCTAGTATTTTAGCTTTTTATTAATGTCTGAAAATGTACTTATTTTTAATGCTTGTTTGTAGATTGACTAGATCTGGTTAAAGAAACAGACTTTAATAATTATTTAGCAATCTGCCACTGCTAATATGGTTTAAGTTACATGGGCAGCAGTACTGATCCTGAAGACCCTGGGCAGATAAGATTAACATGGCATCACATATGATTTAAAAAAGAAATATAAGAATTTAAATTTGTAAATGTAGGTGAGTTTTTGATAGTGTTAAGGCCAGCTGGCTCTGACTGTACACCACTGCTAGAAGAACAATCTTATGCTAATCTTATTAAAGACCGAAAGTACTGCATTAGTATTTGTATCAGTGTTATAATTCACTGAAGTATGATGTAATGCTATGTGTTAATTGTTCAACTTCGGATAAATTTTAAAATGTAATTTATTTTAGTGTTGTGTAAAACGTTATATGCAGGCCATTATACTTGACTGGTATAACAATGATTATGATTATAATAATATGAATGTAGAATGAGTAACATAAATTAAATAACAGAAGAAAAGGACTTCCTTTCTTCAATTTATCCATCTTTCCTTCCTTTCTTCCTTCTTTCCTTTCTTCCTGCCTCCCATCCATTCATCCATCCATCATTCCTTCTTTATTCTTTTTATACAAGCATTTTATTCTTGTCATGGTCAGAGTGGATTTGAAGCCTGTCCCAGAATCACTGAGCTGGATTGGAACACCAGGATACACACTTTCAAATGCTTGTTTCCACAGTTAGCATTGCTGGTCCATATACCAGATGGAAAAAAGTGAAAAACACAGAATAGCATGAACAACTAGACTCAACTAGACTTCAGCACAGAGAACAGTCCATAAGTCTTAAACTGTGATTAGCTTCTTGCTCCTGAATGGTTTAAAATCACATTACACATTGAAATCCTTTGTAATGTAGTAACTTGATTAGTTTTTTTTTAATAAATACTAAATACTCATTTACTCTTACTTGAGTCAGATATTTTTTAATACTTCTACTTGTACTCAAGTGAATTATTTCTTTAGTAGTAATACTTTTACATAATTTTAGCAGACTTTTCACTACTGAACAGAGGAAATGGGCACAGCAATTGTACACAGATTTTACAAAACTGTCATGTACTACCAGTCTAGCCTGGGACTGATCTGAGAACGTATTTAATGACACATTAGGCGTTTTCATCCATAGAAAACCGTTATAAGGAAAAGGTTAATGTGGCTTAATGCATTAAAACACCAAACACATTATCAATAAGGCATACAACCAGAATAAAAACACAACTAAGTATTATAATTACTGTAATTGTTACTTGAAAAAGTAATGGATTGCTTTTAATTTGTCTTTAATTTAATTTAAGTTTGCTTCTAATAAAAATTTTTTTTTTAAATTCCTAAAAACTGAAATTTAACGTGGCTTAAATCTTAAAAACGTGTTTTGTGTAACTGTTCATATTTTATGAGAAAAAGCTAAACTTTTTTTCATTCATTTACAGCTTTTATAATCACATAATAACCAGTACAAGCAAGAACTAAATACTCACTGTTTTGACACATTAAGTCACATTAAAAGCCTTTTCCTTATAACGGTTTTCTATTACACACTTAATGTGTAATTAAATGCGCTGGGGTCTTTATTCTAGACTCATCTGCATGTCTATAAATGGTACAGTTTCTTAATCATTTGTTTAGCGAGTCTGGTGTTTTTAAAACATTGTTTTAATGCCTTAAACCGCGTTAAGCGTTATAGAAAGTCCCCACTGAAGTGTTAAAGGCTGATGGTTCTATTGGTTGGCTTTGTCGGACTCTTCCGCTTTTCCTTCTGCCCTTTATGGAACCCGTTTTACTACCGGACTGTACCGGACGGAGTTTTTTTTTTTTTTTTTTTTTACTGTAAGCGTTTGAACTTCACAATGGCTACATTACGCTTCTTAAACTACTTCTACGATTAATCTGGAGAGGAAAAAGGTATTTATAGCGCACTGTTAGCCCCACATAAAATGGCTGCCTCTTAACACCGAAGACTGTGTAATGATCAGAAGTGGTAGGACGTTCAGCCTCTTTTGCGAAAAATAATAATAATAATAATAATAATTACACAGTATATTATTTTGTGTTTATTGCTGATGGTGGCAGTTGTATATAAAATGCCAATCAGCGGTGTCTTTGTTAACCCCCAGATATATAATACCCACAAGGAAAAATACCTATCAGTTTGATCAGCTCTGCTTATTTAGCTCGAGGCTTTCTATGTTTCATTAATTTAACGCTTGTTTTAGGTGTTTAAATTAAAGCATTTAAAAGTTTGCAAACAATCTTAGGCAAACTGTTGTGTAGTATAGCATCGTAAATATAAATCAGAGGTACTGGCCGAATTTAGTTATCTACAATGTTGTTTTTTAATTGGTCAGTTTCTAAACCATGGCGGTTTTTATCCCCTGATTTATAATCCAAGTGTTGAATGAAGTGAAAGAGAAACCTTCCTTCATTCCTTCCTTTTCTTCCTTCTCTTTCTTTCTTCCTTCCTTTCATACATCCATCTGTCCATCCATCCATTCTTCCTTCCTTCCTTTCTTCCATCCATCCATCCATCATTCCTTCCTTCATCCATCATCCATCCACTTTCTTCCTTCCTTCTTCCTTCCTTCCTCGTCCATCCATCCATTCTTCCTTCCTTCCATTCTTCCATCCATCCATCCATCTTTCCTTCCTTCCTTCCTCTTCGTTCATTCCTTCCTTAAAACCATCCATCTACCCATCCATCCATCATTCCTTCTTTCATTCTTTTTATGCAAGCATTTTATTTTTGTCATGGTCAGAGTGGATTTGAAGCCTGTCCTAGGATCACTGAGCTGGATTGGAACACCAGGATACACACTTTCGAATGCTTGTTTACACAGTTAGCATTGCTGGTCCATATACCAGATGGAAAAAAGTGGAAAACACAGAAGAACATGAACAACAAGACTTCAGCACAGAGAACAGCCCATAAGTCCTAAACTGTAATCAGCTTCTTGCACCTGAAAAAATCACGTTTACTCTTACTTGTGTCAGATCATTTTTAGTACTTCTACTTGTACTCAAGTGAATTATTTCGTTAGTAGTCATTTTAGCAGACTTGAGGAAACTGGAGATGTGAGGAAGCAGTGCTACCCAACTACTGTTTAAATAAATAAAACGTACAGCAGAAAATAATGTGTATTTTAAACAGTTGCAAATTTGTAATATACACAGTCCAAATGTATACATATGACGATGTTATTTGGTAGCCCTTAATGTTGAAAAACACAGAGGCTTCAGAATCGAGGTACACTGTACTTTTAAGCAGGTTTTTTGCCCTCAGCATGTAAGCAATTTCACCCACTCAAATTTACCATGGAAACCACAAATAACTGAAAAAACTGAACTACAAGCACTTCTCGCTGCTACAATTCATCACACACTGCACTTTGATTTTATAGTAATAAATATATCCAGTATGTATAGTGTGTACAGTGGTACCTTGACTTACTAGTGTCCCAACTAACGAGTTTTTCGATATACGAGCCATCTTTTAGTCGATTTTTTTCCTTTAAGTTGCGAGCTAAAATTCGAGTTGCAACCTAACCGCTATTTGGCAAAGCGAACGCCACAGTAAATGCTGTAACATCTACCCAGCCTCCCGTGTCTCACCCGATAGCTAGTCAGACATGCGCGATAGCAAGTGGAGTCGTCTGATCTTCAAGGTAAATGCTGTACATTATACTTAATAACTCCAGTTTATTGCAGTACATTCTATTGTATTGTTTTTTTATACAATAATCGCTAGTATATTATTCTTATTTAAAAGCATGTAACAAAAATAATTTCAGTGTTTTTTTGGAGACCCGAAACTAATAGCATTTCAATTAATTTAAATGGGAAAAACTGATCTGACATGTAAGTAATTTGAGTTACAAGGTCCGTCACGGAACAAATTAAGCTCGTAAGTTAAGGCACCACTATATATTTATTTAATTGTGGATAAAATGTTTTGTTGTTTTTAATGTTTTATATTGTTAATTTACATTTATCCTTAAACATTTTTTCTGCACATTTCCTGAAAGATTCTCAACAGATTGTGTCCGTGTATAAAAAGCAAATGTAATCTTAAATAGCAGGCAAGCCTAAGCATGTACTTTCTATTAGTTTGCTGAACCATATCAAGTAGCAGCCGCATCACTGCATTTACCTCAGCCCATTTTGTTTTCACATGCAATGTCTTGTGGAGTTATGAGTCGACTATCCGCATTGTGTGCGCTTTGATATCTACGTGTTTGCAGCTGATGTTGATTTCTGACATTTGTTCTTATTATTTTAACAGTCCAACTACTCTACTGATGGGGTCTGCCACGGTTTTGGTGTGTTCCTGGTGCTTTGGGAATTGACTCCGCTTTATAAGAAACCTTGTTACAGATGGAGCAAAGAAACGATGGAAGGCATAAAAGCAGGATCCCAGCATTTATTCGCAGTGGCTACACAAGACACAGACTTACAAAGGAAGCCAGTGACACATCGCAGTTACGGCATGGACAGGACGCTAAGAAATTTAACCAAGAGAGTGGTACTAGCAAAAAAGCTGTTACCATGGCACCTACTTCAAGATACATGACAGGCAGGAGCTTGTACATGAAACGAAAGCCACTTATCTCATCAAAGAACCAGGTTTCAATCCTGAAGAATCCTCTCACACATGAGGACTCAGAAGAGGTAAGTTGATAATACTATCAATTTTATAAGGTAAAGTTCTAATGTTTGTGGCATTGGTTCTTATATTACCTATTATATGATATATAATAAGTTGCATTATTGTTACAAAAACCTTTGACTAGTGCTATAATATAGGAATTTAAGGTCATTGAACAGTAAGTCTGAAATTTTACATCCTGAGAAACTCAAAGTTTAGTTTAGGATGTCTGTGGCCCAGTTTTAATACTTTGTTAGCGATACTGTAAGACAATTGATCCTGAACAGAGCCTGGCAGTATGTCTAGGGTATGGGCACAGACACACACCACAAACAACGGCATAAGAAAAGATGCGTGCCAAGCATTAAAACCAGCATACAAATGGTGATAGTAGCAGTTGATAATTCTGGATTTTGGCTTTTGCTTGTACGGTGACTATGAATTGTCCAAAAACCTTTTTAAATGCTCGCTATGGATGCAAAACATCTAATCTGATCCAAGTTTCGGAGGCAGTGAGTAAACATGATTGACACAACGTGAGGTTGTATTTATTTTTTACATTTTGGTCTGTGTGCAAGGACCTTTTACATTTTAACCTATTCGAATTTAATTTTAATTAAATTTACAGGTGCAGATGAGCCATGTGGTAAATTGTCAATTTCAAGAAGAGGAGACAAATTCTAACATAGTGGATAATTCAAGTGACCTCCAGATTATTACATCTTCCCCTTTGGAAAGCCGGGAAGACATTTGTGCTTCTTTGAATTTGTCTGACCTCAGGCTAGGTTCCCAAGAAGAACCTGATTTCAGCCCTTTTCATTTAGCAAACAAATTTGAAAGTCTTTCTAGCATTTCTAGCTCTCATTTTGACAATTTGAGCCTTACAGCCTCATTTAGCCCTAACTTGACTTCCACCCAGCGGAACTTACCTCATTCATACACTTCCCAAAATTATACCTCTCAAAGAGCAAACACAAAAGCATACAATCGAGAGAGACAGTCCCTTATTGACACTGGTTTCTCAGTAAGGAACAGCAGGAGCTACTCGTCTGAACCGAAACGAATGTCCAACCATCAGACCGCATATTGGGCGTGCGCTATACCCAGTGACTTACCACCTTCTCCTAACCGGAAGTCTCCTAACTGGGACCCTGATATGGAGTATCAGACCCTACTGGATTATACATACCCTCTAAGGCCCGACATGACAAATGCCTGTACTTTAAACAAACACAGGTTTCAAACTGACCAACCTTTTCAAGACTCTGGAATTGAGGTAGAAAGTTTTCGTAGCTCTTCTAGTCTTTCTTTTTTAGAACAGCCTCTTTCCAGAATGAGGCAGGATAAATATGGTCCAGTTTTTAATCATACATTAGGATTTCAAAGTCCAAATCTAAGAAAACTGGCACCATCAAAGTCATCAGACCCCAGGGTGTCTAGAAGTCTGAATTCCTCACTGGAGCAGGTGGGTTTATCATTGGAAAGTCTGGATTGTGGGCAAGACAACTTTCATTATAAGAAATTTGGCATCTTTTCCAAATCCAGGTCAGCCCCAACTTTTATCAGGTCCACAAGCATCTTGCCCCATCTGGGGTTACTTGGCGAGTGCGATGAGGAGTTTCTCCAGTTGCCTGAACAGCTACAGGAGATTCAGGATCTTTCTCAGAAATTAAAAGGGATCACAGCACAAATAAGTCAGCCGGCCACCAGCAACTGGGAGCCTCTGGAGACGAGAAGTCATTCTTCACCAGTGCAGGTGGAGAAACAGGCAGCTGAGGTCTCTCATGCGCAAGTGTCTTCTGAAGACATTTCTCACTCAGAACAGATGGAAGAAGTGAATAGTAGTGTGAAGTTAATTGGCCACCAGGTGACCAGCGATAGCCTAAGGAAGGTGGAAGCCATTGCGAGTCAGCTAACTGAAATGTCTTCGTACTGGTTCAAGAGAAAAACTGAGACTGACGAGGTGGTTGAAGAGACCCAGGAGTCCCTCTTGCAGCACATACAAGTAAGTTTACATTTTCTGTCAAACGAATTGTCACATGGAAGCTGTTGTAACTTTTTTTTGTAAGCTAAAAGTTTCTTCTTTCGTCAGATTTTTTGTTCAAACTTACAACAACTGATTCAGTGGTTGCACCAGGTGGTGGAAAAGATGGATGTCCTTTCACCTCCTTTAATGGACATTGAGAGTGTTAAAGCCTCTCTGGCAGACTATAAGGTCAGTACTATAAAAGATAAATAAGCTGTATGATTGTATGCATTGACTGATTTATAATATAATTAATGTACCAATCCTTGAATTATTTCCAGAGTTTTCAGGAGGAAGTCCAATCCCACAGGCCGCTTACTACATCTGTCCTGCAAACTGGAAAGATGCTTCTGTGCTGTATGAACTCAGCCTCTCCCTGTGAGTGTCTAAAAGAGATATAATCTCTGAAAGTTTTTACTTCTATGTGTTAAGAGGCTAATTGAATGTTTACATGGTATATGTCTTTGCATTGGTTTTTATAATATAATTTATTTACTGATATTGTTTAATTACCAAATATGAAATTGTTATAAAAACCTGTTTTCCATCTCAATCTCTAGTTTTATTTGCTTTGTCAAAAATATGTGCTATAGATTAAATGTGTATATATTTTGTGGTCAAGTTAATAACAGAAACATAGATTTAGGGCAGCACGGTGGCTTAGTTGTTAGCACTGTTAGCACTGTTGCCTCACAGCAAGAAGGCCCGGACCGGGGGCCTTTCTGTGTGGAGATGTTCTCGCCGTGCTTGCGTGGGTTTACTTCGGGTCCACAGTCCAAAAACATGTATGTTAGGTTGATTGGTGATTCTAAATTGCCCATTAGTGTGTGTGTGTGTGTGTGTGTGTGTGTGCGGCCCTGTGATAGACTGGCGACCTGTACAGGGTGTGTACCCCTCCTGTCTTTCGACCTGTCAGAGACCGCTTGGATAGGCTCCAGCAGATCCCTGTGACCCCGAATTAGGGAATAAGCGGGTATAGAGAATAAATGAATGAATGAATGAATGAATATCCTGCCTTTGTAAATAATCTTAAACATTATTTCTTTAAATCAATTAAATTTTTTAGAATCTTAACTACATTTGAGCCTGACATGTATAATTTATACATCATAAATAAATATAAATTATTTTGGATATTCTATACAAAACTAGCTAATTCAACTAAAATAAACATAAAGACACAAACAAATCATTGGTCTGTTGAAGTAGTTTAATAATAGTGAATAATGTCTACTGTAGGGACAATAACTATTTGCATAGTTTATTTATTTTATTTATATTCATGTAAATTCAGAGACAAATATTGTACAGTCCAATTGCTGTAACAAACAAGTGTTCTTGTTGGTAATAGCGCCTCCTGTTGGACACCATGTCCTAAACGTTCTCATACAAAAGAATAATTCTAAAATCCTCAAACTGTTGTTTCATTCCCTTAAAAATATGTGCTATAATGTGTTACTGAACCGTCAGAAGCTTCAAAGTGCCGTTAAAGCATTTCTTTCTTTTCTTTACTTTAAAAGACTGGTGTGTTCTAGCAGTGTGTTGTGAACCAATAGTAAACTGTAACTTAACACCACAGTCATGTGGGACAGCAATCCAGCAAGAGAATAAGGCCATGTAAGCATGATTATAAAAGCAGTATTGTTTTTTTTTTCTCTCTTCCGTCCATCACAGTCCATCCATATTTCAATTCGTTTAAATAATATTTTTGTTTTATCCTGTGGGCATTTAGTTCTGAAGGACACACTGATGCTCATAGAGAGGCAGTCATGTGCCTTGGAGACCCATTCAGAGCACCTTTTCTCCTCGATCCTGTCCACCATGGACTGTCTCGCTGAACCAAACTCTCAGGACAACACAGGTGCATTTATATAATGTTTGTCATTTTATATTGAACAATTTCTGGATATAAATTTGTGTGTATGTGTGTGTTCTGAATGTTGTTGGCTATTGACCTACGTTTAGTACAACATCGTTTTACAAACCTTTTGTTTTCTTTCCCAACAGAAAAGACATCATTCAGCAGTCAAGATCAGTAGTGTTGTGTAAAAAAATGCACATAAATAAAGTATTTAATACTGGGCAGTTGTTGTACAGTAACGTTTAATAATACTGATTACAAATATTGCCCAAATTATTCACATTATGTTGTGTGTTACACTTTGAAACATTTACTTTAAAGCTGTATTGTTACATTTTAAGCAAACATATTGATGTAAACTGTTACCACAGATGCACTTTTTAATTTTGCACTTTTGCTTTTAATATGTTCAGTTACATGTACTGTATATTGCTTATATTAGTAAAAAGGTCACTCGGTTTTATAAGTGTTATTTTGCAATATTTATGTTATAGTGAAGTGCTCTTGTGTCCCAGTAGACATCAGGATCCCATGTTATTAGGGCTATCCATTACGTTTTAATAAGAGTCGCTAATCTTCAATAGCAGCCCTGAAGCTTTAATTTCTATCTGAGCAGAAGATAACACAGTACACGACTGCAGTGTGTGCCTTTAAAAGAATCCTTATATAACTTCTATATAATATTAAGGTTTTATTGCTCATTCTAAAGAGACTGTATCATTTTATACACTCCCATGTTTAAAAAAAATCCAACTATTTTTGATCTTAGATGTAAAATTTTGTTGCACATTTCTGCAAAGTAAAAAGAATAATTTTACAACCCATTTGGATGCCCTGTCTTCTATAAATAAGCGTACATTTTATATTGTGCTTTTAAAAGGTGTTGTATATCTTGTAATATGTCACTACCTGGACAAGTGCAGTTTTTCTAATTTTTTTTAAAGAGTTGTGTGGATTTTAAATTTTATAATTTCTTTTTAATATTCATTAAAACTGGGGGAATTTTTAAAAGTACCTGGATGCTGCAAAACAACTCAGGTTAAAGTATTGTGAGGGAAAATAATGAATAATCCCAGAAGCAGGTATCTAATGTGTAATGCGTCACATAACAATTAGACAATATAACATCAGGCAATATAAAGTATATGCCATCCTGTTAACACACTGGTTCAAAGCGAACTTCAGCTGTCTTTATTACGAAAAAGAGAACATAGTGTTGTTAAATGCAGTTAGGCCACTTGCAAGATATTCCACAGGTAATTGCCAACTTAAAACTGAATTTCGATTACATTAGAGGAACAATATCTTTTTTTTTTATATATATATATAAATGCTTAATAAATAATCAAAACATACATGGTCTCCACCTATTGTACAGTGTGGTGGTACAATATTTATTTTTAATTGTTTGTTAAATGTTACATGTAGCGCAACAAAAGTACAAGTCTGCAGCCACAAAGTAAATACAAAAGATTTAAAAGTAAAACTACTTCGATAAGGTCTTCATTTCTACAGAACTGGCAATTTGATCTTACATATATATACATAATGTATATGTACATATATTTTACTAAATGTTTTCTGACATTGGACAGCCACTGTTGTGCAGTTGGTTAAAATGCAGATTGGCAAATCACTGTATATGGGGACAAAAACCTACACATGCTGACGTCATTAAACAGTAAAATAATCAACACAGAAAATATAAGAAACCAAAAGGAGAGAAAGAAAAGAAGTCATTGTATTTTGACCACAGTAGCCCTGCAGTAGGAATGCAGTGAAATGCAGTGAGAAATACACACAATATTCCTTAGAAACCTGCACACAGACACACAGTTGTGTGAAATTGAAATCTGTCTGGGGTTTTTTTTATGGGAATGGGTGGGGGGGAAAGGTGGTTTTAGGGGTGATTCAATGCAGCCCCAGACCCTTACCAAATATCTGACCTGTTAACATGTTTAAATAGGAGGGGGCCCAGGAAAGCTGTCAATTCTTCTACGGTTTTGTTGGTAGTGTGGCTACATACAGTACAATTTAGGCAACTTAAGTTGTTTCCTTTTTTTCTTGATCTCACCCTTGTCTCTGTGGAAATATAAGTGGTCTAGTTCTGTTTCTCTGATATTTTTGGGCCTTGATGCTTAGGATTCTGGGACTTTCTGGTAGAGGAGCATGACACACTCAGCAGCAGCCCCCGGATGCAGGCTTCACCGGAGTGCTCTGAATCTTCACGTTGGACTTCTCCGCCCCTCCGGCTGTTGCTCCAGGTCCCATTCGCTTCTTGATCTCAGCAGCCATGGTCATGAAGGCCTGTTCGACATTGGTGGCATTTTTAGCGCTAGTTTCCAGGAAAGGGATTCCGAGGGAGTCAGCAAACTCCTGAAGAAAGACAGAGGTTTGATAGAGTCTGGTTCATTTGTCTGATAACATCCTCAAGTTAACTTACAGCACATGTTGTGTAAAGAATAAAGCTCTTTGGGATACGATGTTGGGGTGCGATGTTAGAAACAGGGTGTTGCCAGTCAGTTGGGGCAAAAATATTAGTAAAATTTTGACCTCTAGTATTGATACATATCCAAATCGTGTTTTAAGCTGGTTTACATTTACGTATTGAGCATTTGCTAACCAGTAGTGAATGTGTAACAACAAAAGTTTACCTTTGCCGTTGTGTAGTCCACCACTTTTTTTGTTGTTAAGTCACACTTGTTGCCCACCAATAATTTGTTGACATTTTCACTGGCATAGCGATCGATCTCCTGTAGCCACTGTTTAACATTATTGAAGGACTCCTTTAAAGGAAAACACAGAGGTCAACATTTTTTAAGAGGTCACCTGATATCAACCAGATCTCATTATAAACATGCAGGTGCTTTCATTATTTGGCAGTCTTACCTGGTCTGTAACATCATAGACTACAATAATGCCATGTGCTCCCCTGTAGTAGCTTGATGTAATTGTGCGAAACCTCTCCTGCCCTGCTGTGTCCCACTGCAAGACACAACACAAAAACAGCATGAATACCAAGAAAGGCAGAACCTTTAAAAACATACAATCTGCTTTAAATAAAATAGAGAAGTGGTAGCTCAGTGGTTAAAGTGCTGGACTGCTAACCCGGAAGATTTTGGGTTTGATTCCCAGCACCACCACGTTACCACCACTGGGCCCCTGAGCAAAGTCCTTAAACCCAATTACACACAGTTGTGTAAAACAAGATAAATGTAAGTTGCTCTGGATAAAAGGCGTCTTCCAAACGCTGCAAATAAAAATCTGACTTTTTAAAAATGTTTTTGTCTATCAAAATGTGGAAACCAAATATAGGATTAAATGTTGACATATATGTAAGATCATAACAATATAAAGTTGTTCTGAAAGGAGACTTACGATTTGGAGTTTGATAGTCTTGCCATCTAATTCTATAGTTCTTATTTTGAAGTCCACACCGATAGTGCTAATGTAGCTTTCTGTGTATGTGTCATCCTGGTGGGAAAAAAAAGAAAAAGATGATTGGACTTTCAGTTAAAGCACACTGCATTTTGATATTTTTTGTTTCAACATAACAAATTGGTTAATTTAAGCTAATTATTTACAATAAATAGTTAAATTTCAGGTAAGCTGGTAAAGAAAAAAAAAACCCAGACATGACATGTCCTCATCAATCTAGGACCAAGGACTCACCACACTAACAATTATATTTTCTTTTGGCCTATTCCTGTCACAATATTTGCCATCAACTGCACAAAACATGGTATAGGATCTCCAACCTGACATAAAATTAATGGCAGCCCTCACAGGCGATTAGGGCCACAGAATATCACATATGTCGAGCAAAATCGGATTTAAACTAAGTGGTTATTATTTAGTCCTTGTGCAATGCTCACGTTTAAATCATGATTTATACATTTCTTCCCAAATTACAGTGCACGTTGCTGTCACTCAACATCAGCAAGGTGCTGCTAAAATGGGCTGACTGCCAGCGATAGTTGCAAAAACAGTAAAAATAGACATCCAGATTTTTTGAACTTACTACAGTAATTATAAAACAGCAGTCGAAATAGCAGCTTAGTCATTTAATTCAGTCATTTTTGTTTATAACCCTGTTTCAAATATAACTTTTTTGGATTAAATAGAGAAAAAGATGCCCGTTAACACTGACACAAGTTACCTACAAACCCCACCATGAACAATCAAGACTGAACAACTTGATCTCATCTTAAAACTGGAACTGACTTATTTTTATTTCACATACAAACAACTGTGGACACTTACTGCAAACCGGAGGAGAAGACAAGACTTTCCAACACCGGAGTCCCCGATCAAAAGAAGCTTGAATAAATAGTCACTGTAGAGAAATAAGCAACAACAATGTATTAAGACACTGATGCAGCGAGATATTTTGATATATTTAAGATAGAGCTACATGGCATTAAATTACAAAAATGCAGCAAGATAACTATTTCTCATTGGCAGGATGAGATAGCAGGTAATGTTAGAGGCTTGTGTAAGTGTAGATAATATCTCAGAGGAAAAAAAGAGATTCAAATTATTCATGACACCAAACATATTAAACATTCAGCAAATTATGCATGGAAAAAGAGTATAAAAATAAAAAAACCAAGGCCCAAAACATCGAGTGAATTGCCTTATTAAACAGCTGTGAGTACTATCTGGGTGTAGCACTTATATTTTATAGGCAGGCTTGGTTGATGCATGATGCCTTTAGGTCAGCTTCACTGGCATCATCTTGCTCAAGAGTGGCAGCTTGGTGGTCCTGGGAAACTGAACTCAAAACTTTTTAATCAGCAACCCCTTAATCACTAAGCTCCCACAGGACTGCATTTGCTGTAGTGGCAACACAGGCTTTTAGTGCAGAATATTAGAGCTGTGAATAATATATCAACATATAAACTATAGCAAAGAATAATTCACAGGATTGATTTATTATTATTTAAGGATATATATCCAGATCTGGACTGAAAAAAATCTTAACGAATAAAGAGATTTACAAATAATTAAACACAAGGCTTTGCTCCTGGCTTTGGCAAGTATAAATAACTACATTCACCACAATTTTACAAGTAGGTCAGATATGCTATACTATGTCTCCAGGTGAGAAAAATGCACAAAAAGAGGTTTAAAGACTCAAAGCATTTGTCATATGCACCGTAAGAGGAAACAAGTTGCTCTGTACAATGAAATTCGTACTTTGCTGTCCGCAGTGAATTACACAACAACTTAACTGACTTATGTGCAAATAATACTACAGTAACAAGCAGCTTCAGTAATATTGATGTACAAATGCGATGCAGCTACTTGATAATACCAACAGTAACAATAACCTATATAAAGACTTATTATTTAGCCTTAATGGGTGTTAGTAAATTCATATATTTTTAGTTTAAAAGTAACCTATCGCAAGTTTCTGTCTTTACTGTTTAAATCCTATCGTTTGCAAGTGAATTATGCCTTTTCCACGAAAATACAGATTTCCAGTTTGCAATCACCACCAACACATGCCACTGCAGTGAACATTTTACATCACACAGTTTCTTATTTAATTTTTTTATTAGAGACGATTAGTGTGCTGTTGCTTGTAAATGAGGCCGAGCCAACGATCTCCTATCCTGCCGACATCTAGTGGAGATACCAATTAATGTAAGTTGCCTTGTGTGCATATGTTATAATTATAGTAGGCAGTTCATAACATAAGGCTGGGGATACAGCTCTAACGTAGGGTGGGCTTGGTTTCAGCCCCACTGGCAGACATGCCCCCAACTTCAAAAGAGAAGAGAACACCCCTTTTAAAATTTTCATGACTATTTTCTTTTTTTTAATTTGGCTTTGTTTAGCATTCAGATTTGGTTGGGTGGTTAGTAACCTGGTTATGGTTAACTTAGGTGGTTAATAACATTTTACTGTGGTAAGAAACATGGAATACATATTTAATACTACCTTACAAGGACTTGTTAGTAGTGCATGTTAGTAGTGTAGGACATTATGTGACTTGTAAAGCGCTAAAATGGCTGATTCTGTGTGTGTGAAGCTCGATGTTGGGGAAACTCGAGTAAACAGATTAGGATACTTTAGAAAGGGAAAGCCTGCGGTGCTCAAGCCTTTAAACACTTCATAGTATTTCTATTTCCAAACGACTGAGAAGGCAAACACAAATTTTCTGGGACGCATTTTCAATTTTTCACTTTTAGTAAGGATCTGCATTTTTTTGTTTGATGTAAAGCGTTTGGCCAACCTCCACGCTGCGCTATATTCATAAAACAAGAAAAAGGGATGCTAATGTCTTATAATGAACAGGCGCATTATCTGTGAAAGATATCTACATAAATGTTTTGCATGCTATTGCAAAGAACGTTTTGATTTTTAAGGAAAAAAAGAACAAATCTGTGCTACATGTAAATTGATCAGAAACCCTAATGTGGCTTTTTGTATTTCCAAAAAATCATTATGTAAATTAAGCGATCACTACAACATTAGCTTCCTACATGTATTACTTTTGGTCACTTTATTCAATATTTTAACTACATGTTAAAGCACAACCCTGCCACCTGAAAGCATTTTAGGAAAGTAATAAGTTACCCTTTTGTGCACATAACAGAAAATATTAAGTATGTGCTTAATATAAAAGTAGTTTAGTATAAAGTATAAAAACACTATGTTTTTATACGTGCATTATAAACGGCTGTGTAACACAAGATACACACACACCCGTATTTAGCAAAGAACACTGAGGTATGAAACATGGTCAATACCTGTGAAAACTTGAAAAGTGAGCTCATATGTTTGCTGTAAAAAGGGGGTGGGTTTTTAAAAATCCTGTTATTTTTTAAGTCCCAACTAAGTAGAGCAAGTATGTTTGTGTCTGCTTGTCCTGCTGCTCTGGTTATTTCATTGGTTCTGCTGAAGATTCTTGCCCGATCTCACTGAAATAAATTCAAGTCATACGTTCCTCATTAGGCTGATGATAGCTGACAAAAACTGCTGCTGTTTCTTATTTATTCATTATTGTTACACATTTATGGGGTAGTATAGCATATAAAAAGTAGAGTATTATAACAGTGAATTAAATGAAAAAAAATCTATTTGATTAATCTAATCTGCTTGTTTTATTCTGTACTATAAGTGACAAAGCAAATTTTTTTTGGCTACAACTATTATTTAAAATCCTATAGTTGTTATGTCTTGCGTGTACAGTTTTTGTAAGCACATGGGGAACTGGCACAATCTCTGCTGACAGGAAACATCAGCATTGAAATCATTCATCTTTACTCCCTAAACACAGCAGAGTAACATTGACTATATAGCTAGCAATCCAAGCAAAATCCACCCACCTAAATGTTTCATTTGAATGACATTACTAAAAAATGGCACATTGCAAACTGTAGTCATTACATCCTGAAAGCAAGTGACTTTCCAGTTGCTCAGCATTTAGAATAAAGGATGGTAAGAGAGAGCCGTGTCATTTGGCATGTGATCTGCACATGACTAACACACAGCTGAACAGAGGAAGGGTGACTTCCGTTCTCAAACCTGGACTTCTCTAAGCCTTTTAAAAGAATTCACTAATTCTAAGAACAATATCTAAGGAAACCTGTGACAGTCATCATGGCAGATGTGTCTGTATAAGATTATTTAAAAAAATTATTTACAACGAAGAAAGCACCACTATCAAATCTATCCTTTTTTGTTTTGTCTATTTCAGCGATAGTGTAGTATAACCACTTCATATCTAAAGTGTACAAACTGTGGCTGTATTATTAGTGTTAAAGAATAAGGTTTTCCCCCCAGTTAATTCTGTAGAACAATGAAAACATCATCTTTAGGCGTTTTAAATAGATTTTTACACAATCCATAATTAGACTGCAAATGATCCCATTGCTAAATCAGGCAGGTTTACATACCAATAAATGTAAAGAGAAATGTATCATCCAAACACAAAGCTCTGAGTAAATAAATAATAAATGATTTAAAGCAAATGTGAACCGTACAGCCTTTCTTTACCACACATATGTTTACATATACAGTTACCTATAGATATAGAGTTATATATACAGGCTACAAACAGGAAATATTTAGCTGAACATTTGTTTACCAGAATGAAAGTTATTGTTAATGTGGTTCTAGTCATTTTTAGAAATTATTTTTAATCAAATTAATTGAGTTAATTATATTAACAATAGCTAGTTGACAATACATATTGAAATAAATGACAACACCATAGCAACATCGCAATTTCCTTTACAGTTAAGATGGATGGTTACATTACTACCGGGTTACAGTGGGTATTAAATAAACAGTTAACCTCACTGGGGTTAAACGGCTAACGTTAGTCAACCCAATCTGCTAATAACCGGCTGTTAAAGGATAACCAAACAAAAACGTTACCAGTGACTAACGCAATACAATATAACCACTAATACGGCTAACGTGGAGCTTAAATAGCTAATTTTGACACAACCAAGCAAGTCGCCTTTGCTGACAGAGAACTAGTAGATAGTTAACCTGGCTAGCTGTCAAACCTGATCACTGTTAAAAAAAAAAATGCTAACGCTAGCTGGTAAAACCTAGCAAGCTTATCAGTGATTAATCCACTTACTATTCGGGATTCATCGTGAATTGTACACTGTGAAAGTAAGTCCTCTTCTTAAATAACACTTCGGTTCTTTTAAAAGTTTAGAAACAACAATTCTTCTCCGATTATAAAAACTATCCGGCTAGCTACTCCCTCAGACTAGAGGCTCCTGGTTTGAAACCCAAAATGGCTGACTGATCAACCAGGAAATAGCAGCTCTTCAAACACACTGCGTCACATACGGTTGGCACGGCTTTCCGGAAGTAGTAGTTTTATTTTACAAGAGCCCAAACGTACACAGATGAAAATAACAAAACTAAAAACTACAATTCCCTTCTTTGCAAAGAATTAGTAATGAGTTCATAGTCGTTAGGCCGTCTCACTCACTACTACTGCAATCCTGCCCTCTATCATAAGAGGTAAAAATTACGTCATTAGTGAAACGTGGCATAGACTGGTGTGAATATATGATCAATGAAGTACGATCTATGTGTAATAAAGAGAGAGAAAAAGAAAAAGAGAGAGGAGGGAGGAAGTTCTGAGTCAACAGATTGTAATTGTGCCTGAGAAGTAACCACCTGTAGTTACAGTTACAATGACCTGTGACATGTAATAATATTATAAGCAATTATATTAATAACTAAGCAACTTGGCAATTATACAATTAAATCAATTTCCATATACTTTAGAACAGTGGCAATTATGTGAACAGACAACTGTTATAATAATATTGATAATAATAATAATACATTTATTTATGGGTGTCTTACCAACACTCAAGGTCACCTTAGAAAAATACATTTAAAACACACATCATAATATAAAACATACAATAGATAACAGAATAATATAATAAAGATTTTAAAAGAAGTAATAATAGATTACAGTAAACATGTTCAAATATAAAATGCAGTTCTAAACATAAAAGTTTTGAGTCTGGATTTAAAGGTTGTCTGAGATTCTATACTTCTAATGTCAGCAGGAAGACTGTTCCAGAGGCAGCAAGCAAAGAACCTGGATGCTCTAAGCCGCATAGTGGACAGTCAAGCTGCTGTTGTGGTGAGCTGGTTAGCAGAAGAGGATCTGAGTGTATGAGAAGATGTGTATCATTGGTGAAGCTCAGACAAATGCAAGATTATGAAGAGCCTTGAGGGTAAATAGTAGAACTTTATAATCAATATGGAACATCATTATATATATATATTATAAAATGTACATGTTGCACAAATTATAATAAAATACACGATTTTTATCTGTAAAATTTTTATTTGAGAGTATGTAATTTTGACAATAAATAGGTAATTTAGAGAGAAACAACATGTTTTTCCACTATATCCATTCCCTTTTTCCAGAAAGTATAGGGGAATTCCACTGAGGAAGCTGCACCAACCTCTCCCTAAAGAAAAAACCAAATACAGTCACCCCTCAGAAGTGAAATGTAAAAATATGTCAACAGGACAAACAACCACAAACAACCACAATGTGTAATACATGTCCTATTAGGTTTTTTGTATTTTAAGTATGCATAAGTGTTGCTTGTGTCTATAGTCATGCGTCTATTGAACAATTCCTTACACATACAGATCCGTCCAATTACAGCCCTCATGCAGGCTGTAGTTTACCTTTAGGTTTAAGGCAATAAGCCCAATTTCAAAGCATTTTTCTTCTGCTGTTCTTTTTCTTATATCAGCCAAGACAGAACAACATGCTTCTTTCGGAGACAAACCCTTGTAGGAAAAGAAACAAACTGAAGGTTTGCCTGTGGTAGCTGTTTAACACTGTAAACACTATACACAGATAACACTATTAACAGAAAAGTGATAGTGATTGTATTCACTTTTACTGATAAAACTGATATTCAGTCAATTTGTTTTTAATTTATATTTGTATCTGCAAATACTAGTATGATTACTGACAAATTAACAAACCAGGGTGATACTAGTCTACATTTAAGATACAAACATGAAATTGTTATAGCTTAGGGTTTTTTATGACATATGATCTCAGCTTCTTCGTTGTTTAAAAACTCTCAGCTCAGCTACCTCAAAACTCAGCTCAACAAACCTTGGTGGACACTGGCCATCCACATGCTTAGCACACATACCAAATGTTGTGAATATAGTATTAGTGGCCTCACATGCATGGGAATTCACAGTACTGTAACCTTCTGCACTCCTACACTAATCATGTCCCAGTACCCATAGTCCCCCGCATGTCTATTGATTTCCTCAGCAGATCAATAGACATGCGGTGGGTTGGTCCCCGCATGTCCATCGATTTCCTCACCAACCCACCTAACCCCTTAGGTAACCACCATTATTGTGCAAAAGACCTAAAGAAATTCCAAAGACAAATAATGGCATAAAAATTACTTTTTACTGCTCTGATACTGAGTATAAATTATAAAGATACATTTAACAGATAAAAATATAATAATAAATAAAAATACTTTAATGAAATATTTTAATAATAAAATATTTTTAATAACTAATACAACGATTAAGGTGATAATGACATACCTGTCTCATCAACTGTACAACTTGAAAGCTAGGACAATAGCACATAATTTTGTCCCCATCACCTGATGCTGTGATCGAGAAAATAACATTAAAATAATAACACTATTAAAGCGATCTAATCCATTTCTTGTAGTTTTCTTACATAAGAATGAAGATAAAATATAATTTATATACTATTGTAAAGTGATGTGCTGCATATAAGAGAAATATTTAATCTGATTAAATGTGAGAGCACTTTACAGAGAACTAACCTGCTGCAGCACCCACCTGAAATCAGAGAGAAGAATTGAATTCACTATTTCCCAAAGCCCAAGCTATTAAATTCCAATAACTTGTTAATGAACTTGATTGCTGGATATACATTTTGCCACAAAAATTCAATATTGCAATATAAAAACTGTAAAGTGTAAAAATTGCCTTTGCCGTTATGCAAGTGAAAAGCTTACAGTGTGGTCAGCATACAGGCCACAACCAGGAAGTGGAGAATCTCCCACTCTTCCTGGGACTTTGAATGGTTTTCCTGATGTAGAAACACCTTAAAAGTTGATTAGGACCATGTTAGTACATTTTGCATCCATGGAAATAACTCTATTACTGTTTATCCACAATGAAGAATGACCCCAACAACCTGGGATATTATTAACATTCAATTAAACAATTAAATAATTATGGAAAAAACGTAACACAGCTAATTCTCAGATCTGGATCAGATTAGAAAATTACTTTTTTATCCTCTGTAGTATTTGGATAAATTTCATGTGCTAAGATAAAAATGCATTCGTCACTTAACAAATGTGAACGCAAACATCAGGCCAAATTATCCTTACCAACAGTTATGTTTCCTGTAAGATCTAAAGCAATGACACCTGTAAGACAATACAAGACATCCTTACTCTGTTCTGTTCAGTTGGTTGTACTGTCACAATAAACAATCACAAGTAAATTTTATTATTAAGTAAAGTTTTAATCCCTTACACATTATGTCAGAAACTGCTCAAGGTAAAAAAAATGTGCAGACTCTTCTTAATATATCACATGTATCTCTAAAGGCTAAACAAAATACTGTAGAGAAACATACAGTAGAGAAAATGCAAACAGGATGATGTGGAAAGTAGAGATAAAACTCTGCACAAGCAGTAAACATGTCATCTTTAAATTGTCACATAAATAAAAGTTAAATACAAGTTATTTACAGTTAAATTGCAGATGTCTGTAAAACCCAATTTTTATTAATAAATAAAAGAAACTGATCAATTTGACTGAACAAGACTGATTAAAGCAAAAAATGGGCACCAGTTCATACTTACCAATTGTATCATGTCCTCTGACTTGTGTCCCCTTTTCAAGAAATTCCTTAAATTGTATGCCAAATTAACAGAAAGACACTAAATGGAATAATTGTGTTTACTGTTGTATCGGTGAATAATATTGGCCTCAGCCTCTAGCCTAAAGATTTGCTGGCATTGTAACTAGCGTAATATTGTGTGCAAGTACCTGATATGCAGTGGCTGTATGTTCTGAGAGCATGTTGTGATTGGGCTCAATTGTAAAACCCTGTTCTCGTGCGAATGCTTCAGCTCCTTCACCCACTAAAAAGCTGTGAGGACTTTTCTCCATTACTTGGCGTGCTACCCGACATGGCTGCCCAATTCTGACAATAACAACCAAAACATACAATCAGATGCATTTTTATACTGCAATCAGAGACAAAAGAATTGCAGTAAAAAGTGATAGAATTAAAGTTCAGTGGCAGGAGTAATATTTTTGAAATAGTAGGCCAAACTTATAAAATCTTAAACATATTTAGATGTACATGAAGCCATTTGATTTGAAACTATGATTCACCATCTCTCTCTCTTTACCCGCGCAGTGCAGCTACTGCCCCAAATCTCCCGGGCACGCCTTCCATTATTGCTGCATCACACTCAACTATTCCCGTGTTATTGGGGAAGCCTCCTCTTCCAACTATATAACGGCCTGTTTGCATGTCATTCTCAACATCTGAAAAATAATGAAAATGTATTCCTCTAATATACATGGTCATTTTGCTACAGTTAATTACAGGTAAGTTTTAATGTCTTTCAAACATTTTTTACAAACAAAATTACTTTTCTCACCCCTGTAAAGAAAATGGACTGGGACTTGCATTTGATCTGTAACATATGAAAATAATAAACGTTATATTTACCTGCAATTGCATTCTCTACAACATCCGTGGAACTGTGTTTCGCTAGAATCATGCAGTGCATTTTCTCTACAACAGGGAGGGAGAAAGACCAAGTTCCTACAGCAGCCATGCAGTGTGTATGTATCTGTATCTGTGCACTCACACCCAGCTATAGCTTGGCCGTTCTTGTGTTGGCTGAGTGACCTAAGTAAAGAGAACATTGTTGTTGTTCATAAATACAAACCACAATAATGATAATCATATATAAAATAATAAAGTATTTATAAAAATGAAATAATGGACTTTTATCAATTTATGTAAATTAATTATTCAAGAGAGTGTACTTAAAATGCACATATAAACACACATATAAACAATGCCAGACGGGTATGTATTTATTTACACTGTCATTTCTAAATTACAGAGGTAAAGAAACAAAATTCTGTCAATAAATATGTATTGACTGTTTGTCAATCTGACATCTGATCCTTCTGTGTGGAATAAATGTCATGTCTATAAGCAGAAGCTCCAAATTATATTTAACAAAATAACATAACAACTGGACATTTTTTAAATAAGCAATAATCCAGCTCCTAATTATTCAAATCATTATATTCCTCATAATTTGTTGTTTATTTGTTTTATATTATTTTTTAAAAATTACAATTATACATAACAAAAGAACAATCCTTGCCTTTTAGACTGTTTTCAATACGTAAAACTCGGTGACTGTTTAAACTGTACACAGACCGGAAATGTAGTTATGCGCAAGGCATCATGGGTCCGAGGGATATTAAAACGCCGGAAGTAGTTCAACGTGTAGGCGGAACTGGTTGTAAAGGCTCATGTTTTTTTGCGCCCGGTCTGCGACAAGGTAATTGCTCATTCTTAGTCGGAATATGTGCATATTTAAAGTCTTTGGTTTATGTTGTTTTGTATACATTCGGGTATTTTTTTTACGTAAGCGACTTTAGGAAATGATCCTGCTTGGATTAAGGCGGGTGTTGTTAACAGTAGCATAGCGGGCTTTTGCTAACTGCAGCTAGCTTTGCCTGAACTGGTGAGATTTTCTTAGTCTCACAGCTTTTACACTACTTGCAGTACAGACATATAGATATAAAACTGATATTTAAATCACCAGTGATTTGTTTGTTGGTGAATAGGAGCCGTGTTTGCTTTTTAAACTGGGAGAATAGTCCACGCCATGATTAATTTCCAAGCTTTCATGTTTTCTGCCACTTTCATTTAAGACGAAACGTTTCTCTCTTTTGCGATTAATTTGCCGGTGTCTGTTTCTTGAGCTTTTATTAGTTTTTTAGCGATTAATAGTGTTTATTTCTGCACGGTGTTTGTTGTTTGGTTGCTTATAAAAGTTTACCGCTGTATCAACTTTCTTGTACTTGCGTTTGCGTGGCTTTTCCCCCCCATTTTTTTTTGTTTTAGACATCTTTAACTTTTAGCGTCTCTCCATCAAAATGTGACACTAAATCTCGTCATAAGTAGTTTCAGACCTTAACAGGACAATAAAGATGTTTTGGTGACCGAAACTGCTGTTAATTTTCTACATGTAATCCTATATTATGCAGTGATATAAATGCTCTCTGCGTCTTAACTCGATTTAAGGGTCTGTTGCTGATGTGGGATTGACATTTTGAGGAAATTTTTATTGGGACATTTGAAAAACTAAAATCAATTATCGATTGATTATTCAATTTAAACTATATGGCGGCAGAAAACTGTTTTTCCCTCAATTACACCTTTATTTCACGTTGAAATCTTGTTTGAGCAATCATCCAAACATTAAACTACACATTCATTTCAAATGTACAAGTACACAAAACAACTAACAAAACAAGGTACCCTTGACTTGATTCTTGTTAATTAATAGGATTATGTCAACATGCGATTGCAGCCAAGTGACAGTCAAGCGGTAGAAAAAACAGCCGTTCTTTTGTTCCAGTGGTACATCAACAGGGTGATTGTGTTTTAGCGACAACTTTTATGATAAACTTAGGTTTTTTTTTAGCCTCATACAAAACTTCGCCTTGTTCTCTTCATGTTTACTTTCAAAGTCCATGGCAGTCGGTTTAGGCAGTAAATTAAGTGGGTCTCCAATATTAGCGCCCCCTTCCTGTAGCTGATTTACAGTGAGGGGGGGAAATAAAATTTGAGTTCCTGCTGATTTTGTATGTTCGCTCACTGGGGAAAAAAAAAAAACCCTACAAATTTAATGCTAGGTTAATTCTGACAGTGAGACGATAGCAACAAAATTATCCAGAGAAATACGATTTACAAAGGGTATAAATTGACATTAAAAAGGTATAAAAAGGCATTTTAATGAGTGAAAGTATTTGATCCCTTCACAAAACATGACTTGGTACTTGGTGGCAAGAGATCAAATTGCAGAGATCAAACGTTTCCTGTAGTTGGACACCAGGTTTACACGCATCTCAGGAGGGATTTTGTCCTACTCCTCTTTGCAGATTCTTTCCAAGAGTTACCAAACATCTGCATTAAGGGTTGCTTCAGCTTCCTTCACAGATTTTCTATGGGATTACGGTCTGAAGACTGGATAGGTCACTCCGGGACCTGAATGTGCTTCTTTTTAAGCCACTTCTTCCTTGACTCAATAGTGTGTGGGTCATTCTGGAATGCCAATGAATGACCCATTTTCAATGTGCTGGCTGAGGGAAGGAGGTTCTCACCCAAGATTTAACAGTACATCCATCATCCTCCTGATGCGGTGAAGTTGTCATGTACTCTTGGCAGCAAAACACCCAAAGCCTAATGTTTTCCACCTCCACGTTTGACGCTGTGGATGGTGTTCTTGGGGTCATAGGAAGCATCCCCTCTTCAAATACTGTTCCTGACTGTTCTTATGATCATCGAAACTTCACAAGGTGAGATCTTGCATGGAGCCCCAGACCGAGGGAGAGTAACAGTTTTGTTTCTCTTAACATTGCAAATAATCGCTGTTGTCACCTACTAACCAAGCTGCTTGGTGATGGTCTTGTAGCCCATTCTTGGACATCCTTGGACAGCTCTTTGGTCTTGGCCATGGTGGAGAGTTTGAAATTTGATTTTGCTTCTGCAGACAGATGTCTTTTTATACAAGTAACAAGTTGAGATTGGAAGCACTTGCATAAGAGATTTCTTTTAAGAGAGTTGTCCTTATCTCAGATCGCTACCTGTATAAAAGACATCTGGGAGCCAGAAATCTTACTGATTTGATAAGGCTTAAATACTTTTCACTTATTAAAAGGGAAATCAACTATTGACATTTTTTTTCATTTGTTATTCTGTCTTAATTGGAAAATAAATCTACTATTAAAATTCTAGCCTGATCATTTGTGTCGGTGGGCAAACGTACAAAATCGGCATCTTTCGCCCCTTACTGTGTGTAGTGAAATTATTTAAATAGTCATAGTGCCTCCCTACTTGCCATATGATGTCACACACTTTGATCCGCTTAAACATGTCAGTCGATGGGGTCAAAAAATTATGCAACTGGATACTGAGAAGGGGTGGAAAAAATACAATTCAGACGCATTGCGATTCTTTCTCCAACGATTCCTGAATCGATTTTCAAATGGTCAGAATTGATTATAAATTAAAATAAGATCGCGACAGTGCGGGCCTGCACGTACAAAACAGAAAATTTCAACGCAGGTTCGTCTAACACTTGCAATAATTTACCTACACACACACACACACAATGAGCACTGACACAAAATTAACAGTTTAGTCAGTTACATAAGCACTGACTGACGCACATACGCATGCTAGCGAATTTGCTTAATTTGAACAAAAATGGACATCAAATTTAAAATCGACACAGCATCGGAATGGACCGTAAAGTACCTAAAGATTCCCACTCCTATTACTGAGCCAATGTGTGTTTACTGATTCATGTGATGTAAAGCTGTTTATGCAAACCCTCCACTACACTGCACTACATAGTTATGACCACATTTTTCGACTACTCTTACGGCACATTTACAGTGCTATAGATTTTTTTGAGATCATTCTCGGTCAATTCTGCTTATAAACTGACTTATAAATGTGGTGGTTTTTTTTATTTTTTATTCTGCATCACTGAATGCTGTTGGACATCTGAACACAGTCTCTGGTTGCACCTGTGCTGATATTTGTCTGCTGTTAGCTTCATAACTGGACAACATGGAGCAGAACAACAGCTTGCCTCCGTTCCCACAAAGCCTTGCATCGCCTCAGGTAATCAGCATGCTAAAATATCTACCTAAAGTACAGTTTTGGAAAGAGAAAGTCAAAGAGCATGCTTGTTAAACTTTCATATTTTTTTTTGGTGTTTTTTAGGGGGCCATGACGCCTGGTATTCCCATTTTTAGTCCTATGATGCCATATGGTACAGGACTTACACCACAACCAGTACAGAACACCAACAGCCTATCACTTTTAGAGGAACAACAGAGGCAGCAACAACAGCAACAGCAGCAGCAGCAGGTGGCTTCTCAACAACAGGGTGGGATAGCGGGAACATCAGGCCAAACGCCACAACTGTATCACTCACAAGCAGTTTCTACCACGACAGCACTGCCAGGAAACACCCCTCTTTACACAACGCCTTTAACCCCTATGACCCCCATCACTCCTGCCACACCTGCCTCTGAAAGCTCTGGCATCGTCCCTCAATTACAGTGGGTTTTGAATCTGTTCTATTGGGTATTTTAATACACGCTTTATCTGACCTTGTTGATCGCTTTATTCATTGGTAATTAATAGTCTCTCTCGTATATTTCTCTATTATAGAAATATTGTGTCAACTGTTAACTTGGGATGCAAACTTGACCTGAAGACAATAGCACTACGAGCCAGGAATGCTGAGTACAATCCTAAGGTAACACTTCTCTACATACAAGTACTTTCTTTACACATGTCTGCGTGTGTAAATATTTAGCAGGTTGCATTGTCCCGCAAACTGACAATAATAATAGTCCTTCCGGCACGCTACCCGATAACACACACTTTACAGTGGACAAGAAATTTTAATGAGAGAAAAATCTGTTAAATGCTTTGCCAAAAATAAACAATTTATGCTTGATGAAATTTTAATGTTAATTTAATTTCATTAATCTGTAAATGTAAACTGCAGTTGTTTTTTGTTTTACAAACATTCAACTGCTTTAAAATGACGGCATTTTAAATTAAGTTTTAAGGCCATGGGTACTGGAAAATTACTTCAAAACTGCTTTAAAAAGTGAAAGATGCTTTAATGTAAACCCCAATTCACATCCTCTGTCTATACTTTTTAATTAATCTCACATGATAAATATGCTTTAATGTTCAGCTTCATTCTCATGCCTGATTCTTTCAGCGTTTTGCGGCTGTCATCATGAGAATACGAGAACCTAGAACAACTGCTCTGATTTTCAGTTCAGGCAAGATGGTCTGCACAGGAGCCAAGAGGTAAGAATTGCATCTCATGCGATCTTAATACTAGACTTAAGTTATTCTTTTCTATAACAAGCACATATGAGGGTCAGGTGTTTTTTCCATATAGCAGAACTTTACAAAACCCCAAACAATTTTACTAGTGTTAAAAGTGCCATCGCATCAAGGCTTACTGCCACTCCACAGGTGTAAAACATGACATATCCTGTTGCCAGCAGGTGAAGCTATGCTTATAATGAAATATTGGCATTTAAATGCGTTAAGGCCAGAAGTATTATACAACTTCTGAATTTTGGGCAGATTGGACATTATGGTTGTGTTACAACATACAACTTCAAGAGAAACACTAGATCTTTGGAATTTACTATTGCAAATGCCTTTTAATTAGACTGAGCAATTATAATGAAGACATTGAATGTTTTTGAGGAGTTTGAGTAAAACATGTCTCTTATTGCCAGAAGGTGGTGCTATGACTTACTGAATATAGGCTTGTAGATCTCTTCAGGTCCAGAGTCTTATTAAACATTACATGCCTGAGTTATAATATCTTTTATAGAGAAACTGTTGCTGGGCTGTTGTAGTAGTAGTGCATGTTTTAGGACACACTGAACGAAAAAACAGATTTTTGAAACTTTTAACATGAATCCTGTTTATAAAGCCTCAAAATATGCTGCATTAATTTTTTTACTGTAGAAATATTGTAGACACATCTTTCTCTCAATCCTAAATTAACAATTACACCTAAGAACAGTATCCTCATGGTGTGGAGGACTTTAATTTTAATGTGTGTGTGTGTGTGTGTGTGTAACCTGCCAAAATGCTAAAGTCAGCTTTGTTCTAAGTCCCTTAAACTTTTGCTTTTACTTTATAGAAGAAAACATACTGTATTGACATCAAACTTGGCTGTGGACAATTCAATAAGTATATTGTGTCCTTCCCCAGTGAGGAGCAGTCTCGTTTGGCTGCCAGAAAATATGCAAGAGTAGTTCAAAAACTTGGTTTTCCTGCCAAATTTCTTGACTTCAAAATTCAAAACATGGTTGGAAGTTGTGATGTCAAGTTCCCTATCCGTCTTGAGGGTCTGGTTCTCACCCATCAGCAGTTTAGCAGGTCTGTGTTTGACAAAATATTGTAAACTTTCTTTTGTGATTTCTCTGATTAACCTTTTTTTCTGCAATTCCAATTTTTCAGTTATGAGCCAGAGTTATTCCCTGGTTTGATCTACAGAATGATTAAGCCCAGAATTGTGCTTTTAATATTTGTTTCAGGCAAAGTTGTACTCACAGGTAAGCTATTTCATTTATTTTTTTAAACACAAGTTAAATAGTTACTGCTATACACTGCTCATGTTTCAATATAATATTTTCATTTTTAGGTGCAAAGGTGAGAGGTGAAATTTATGAAGCGTTTGAAAATATATATCCAATTTTAAAAGGATTCAGAAAAACAACATAATACTTACGACCTGCACCTTTATTATTGTACTTTTGAGGGAACCGAGTTTACTAGGACATCTGTTCTCTTACTTTTCTGTAAATACTTAATGTGTTATTTAGGGCTAGTGAAAAAATAACTTATCTTTTTATTTTTTTTTATTCTGCTGGGTTGTGGCTTTTACAGTCCATAGTTTGACCAGTCTTTTTAATGGTTTTACTCTCTGTACTTTTTAGATTTTTTTTTTTTTTAAATCATTTATTTACATTTCCTCTTTGAGCAGGCAAGTCCTTATTTTACTTTTATTTTCTACATAAGTAATGGACTGTCTGAATAATGAAACAGTGAAATATCTACCATGATTTACAGTGTTTGAATTTTACAGCGTTAATAAAGCTCTGGATGAGCTTGCGTTTATTCCCCCCTACAAAAGTGCTGGGAAGTATGATGCATAGATCAGTTAAAGATTAAGTGTTGATTAGCCAGGTCTGGCTTATTTTGATAACAGTTTTATACTGTGTTAAGAACTGCTTATTATTTCATTGCAATTCTTTAATATGTGGCAGGTCTTTCAACTAACTGCTACAAAGAATATCTCTCATCCATGGCTTTCCAGTGATATACGTGTATATTGATAACCATTAGTTTTGCTGTACTTATCAAAGTGTATGGTTCTTTTGGCACAAGTCACCGTAGCCTATTGTTTATGAAGGTTTAATTCGAGAGAGCCTGGACTGTAGTTTGGTATAGCCAGATATGTATTCGTTATATGGGTCACATTCAGCCTCTTGTCAAGCACTAAAGGTTTTTGGAACAAGCAAATAAATATTTCCTGTGCATTTTATGTTTGTCTTGTATGCTTATTTATCTCCCCCCCCCCCCCCCCCCGTTATGGTGCATCAAATAAAACATTTCTCTGCTCACCACTTTACCTGCTTATTTCTTTAATATGTTTAAAGCTTTAGCTATTTTTTTTATAAATGCTTAATGGTGTGGCTATAGACAGTATATACAGTACTGTAAGTAGTGATTAAACTGCTTGTTCCTCTGAGAAGTCTTGTTTCCATATGTACTCTACTGAATAGTTTTGGCCTTGGTCACAGCTGGCAGCACATGTGTAGATGGCCAGCGTCCCCCAGTCTATGCTGGCATCCGGGCTGTCCACCTTTAGATGGTTAAGCAACTGTGGCATGATCTGGAAAGAATACAGGTTTTAACTCGGTTCATTTGCAATAATAAAACTATATACTTTGCTGTATGATGCAAAATTCAGGCACAACTAATTTATTTTTACCTGAAATTCAAACATTCGTTTATTCCCACATTGGCATTTTGGGACATCATCTTGAGAGGGCATATGTTCAGATGATACCCAAAGTGGAGATCCTTCTCTACAATATCTCAAGACCTTTAACACCATGACAAAAATATTTTAACACGGTAAAGTTATAAAAGAAAAATAGCAAATGTTTTGGGGTTTTTTTGCCTGTTAAACTGCACTAACTAAAAAATAATGCATTGCATTTTAATGCCTTGAAATTTCAGGGCAGTAAGTTTTAAATATTTTTAATTGTAAACATTTTATTCAACTTTTCATAATTTAAAAAGTCAATTTTGAATGTTCACTCTCCAGAGTTCACTTCCTCAATATCAAACCTGTTTAAAAATATAATCTATAAAATTTGACATGCAATTTTTAAGCCTTGTTATTTACCACTGACCTGATCTGGCTCTGTGGCTATACGCTTCTTAAACCTCTGAAACGTTTCAGTGTCCTTTGATTCATGGAGGGCCATGGACTCTAACTCACTCTCCTCCAAATCTGTGAACGAGATCATCATTGCAACTAAATGTTTCACTTATCTATAATTACTCCAGATTTTTTTTTTTATTACCTGAAGATGAAATATTCACTTGCTCCAACGAATTTGAATCTACTGCCTTGTCATTTACTGCGACTTTTTCAGGTTCTGTTACCAACTCCCACTCAGGAAATAGGAAAGAATTCACAGATGCATCAGATGCAGAGAATGCTGTTTGTCAAAATGATAGAAAATGGTAACAAAAATGTAATTAATAAAAGATGTACAGTTTTGGTTCAGAGTTTTTTTTTTAATACTCACATTCAGTACTGCATTCTTTCTTATGTCGTCGTTTCCAGTCTATGGCCTGATGCTCTTTGCAGCAGTATGTTACTGCATGGCAGCGGGAACATACTTTGTGTCCTGCGCAGCCGCATAACCTGCACAGTTTCACTCCTGAGCCTAATATTTGCTCATCATTTGCACTAGCAGCTGGCTCTTCATCAGGTGGAGGGTCATAAGGATAAAAGTCATTTTTCCTCGGCAACTGGCTTCTAAACACTGAAAATACAATCGTTACTTTATTACAACCTACATATTACAGAAAACTTACAATGACAAATGAATTTGAAGATATGAAAATGAAGATATACTTCACAAAGGGAAAGTTCTGGAGCCATCATCAAATGGTGAATAAACTTTCGTGATCAAAACGTTTTTTACATATTTTCTATAATGTTTCTTATAAATCCATTTGTATAGTCACTTGAGGTGTATGGTTATCATTCACATGTCTACCCAGAAATAATTAAATCACCAACATAAATCTCATGAGAAGTATTAGTGGGTGGTCTGTCTAAGGACATTTGTAATGCAATACAAATTTAAGAAGCTTTGGTTTTTAATAATAATAAAAATTATAATTTTGGCTATAGTTGGACTTAGACAGGAAAATAAGAAAGTTATCGCGAAATTTTTTGTTTAATTACATTTACAGCATATGGAAGAGCGGCCTAGCAGTGGTAGCTTGGTTGTACTGGGAATTAAACCCACAATCCTCTGGTTTGCAATCCATCACCTTAAGCACTAGTCTAGCACCTGCCCCATTAATAAAGGAACCATCTGCTTGACTGTTTAATAAGCTTCTTTTCTTAGGCTACCAAACACCCAGGACTCACACAGTACAACCCATCCACTTCGAATACTCAAAAACCTAACCTACATCACTGCATATAATTATACTGTTTAGAATTATATTATCACACCTCTGTGTATACTGTAAAATAATGCATCAGATGTGTGTGTGTGTGTGAATTGTCAAACTGCTACTCAGATTGAATATTACTGCTATTTTTGTATTGTGTGTGTAATAATATTCACAATTTTAGTCCATATTTCACTGCAATGTCTGAGCTGCACTCTGGATTTTCTGAGCCAATTAAGTGATTTAAGAAGGAGTAATAAAGTCGGCTTCTTCTTCTCCTCCTTTTGGCTGTTCCCTTTTAGGGGTCACCACTGTGAATCACCTGTCTCCACCTAACCCTTTTCTCTACATCTTCTTCACTCACACCCACTAACTTCATCTCCTTGTTTATCACATCCATATACCTCCTGTTTGGTCTTCCTCTTTCCCTTTTGCCTGGTAGCTTCATTTCAAACATCCTCCTACCAATATTCTCACTATCCTTCCTCTGTACATGTCTAAACCACCTCAATCCGTCTTTTCTGACTTTCTTCCCGAAACATCTAACAGGAGCCGTCCCCCTGAGGAACTCATTCCTAATCCTGTCCAACCTCGTTACTTCCAAAGAAAACCTCAACTTTTTCAGCACCTGTCTCTTTCTCAGTGCCACTGTCTCTAAACCATAAACCATACATCATAACTGGTCTCAACACTGTCCTTAAACCATACATCATAACTGGTCTCAACACTGTCTCTCATAAGCTGCTCTCACCACTGCTCTAACCACATCATAGCTGCTGTCTCACCACTGTCTCTAAACCATACATCATAGCTCTACCACTGTCTCTAAAACCATCAGCATAGCTAGTCTCACCACTGTCTCTAAACCATACATCATAGCTGGTCTCACCACTGTCTCTAAACCATACATCATACTCATAGCTGGTCTCACCACTGTCTCTAAACCATACATCATAGCTGGTCTCACCACTGTCTCTAAACCATACATCATAGCTGGCTAGTGTCTCACCACTGTCATCTAGTCTCACCACTGTCCTTAAACCATACATCATAGCTAGTCTCACCACTGTCTCTAAACCATACATCATAGCTGGTCTCACCACTGTCTCTAAACCATACATCATAGCTGGTCTCACCACTGTCTCTAAACCATACATCATAGCTGGTCTCAACACTGTCTCTAAACCATACATCATAGCTAGTCTCACCACTGTCTCTAAACCATACATCATAGCTGGTCTCACCACTGTCTCTAAACCATACATCATAGCTGTCTCTAGCTGTCTCACCACTGTGTCTCTAAACCATACATCATAGCTGGTCTCACCACTGTCTCTAAACCGTACATCATAGCTGGTCTCACCACTGTCTCTAAACCGTACATCATAGCTGGTCTCACCATTGTCTTGTACACCTTTCCCTAGATTATAAAGTAATAAGCTGTAATAAAGTGATCTGATGAGCAGTATTGTGTTACCTTTAAAACAGCGGTTGTCGTTGGCGGTGTAACACGCAGGTGTCTTGCAGCAGAATACGTAAAGTGTCCTGTGAAAACTCCGCTCCTGTCCGACAATAGGGGCATAAACCTGCAGCAGAAATACTGTAGGAAGCTGGCATTTCTCACACACGAGCTCAGCGGCTGTTGGTAAATTCAGTTGGCTCAACCATGCGGGTCTCCCGCCGAGTTTACTGGGAAACTGAGCGCTAGCGAGCTGCCAAGGTTCTGCTTCCTCTAAAAAACCCAACACAACCCCGGTTTCTTTTTCTGAACCGGTACCGTTTTCAGACATATCTTTATAGTTTAATCAGTGTTAGCTAACTCCACAACACGATGCACTTCCTTGTGTGTATCTGTAATAAAACCTCGGGTGAAACACAACACGTGGTATAAAAGTGCCCGCGCTGATGTCAAAATTATAATATATGTGAAATTGTAAATCTTAAAAATACGATTACTTCTTGGTAAATTCTATTATAGTGACACGGAAAATGCGTTAAATATTGCTGACTCTATTGTATTAGCGTTTAACTAGTCGAGAGGATTTTAATGCAAAGACAGTAGGAAGAATTAAAAAAAGAAAATAAAACACGACAGGTTTTATATTGTGAAATATATAACAAATAACTAAAATATTACTTTAGTAATCGACTGGGGATAATATACCAGTTGTACGTGAAATATTGATACTTTAGTTGTTACTATATACTAACACACTATACATATCCACTAGATGGCATAACTAAGCCTATTTGCTCTCTCTCTCTCTCTCTCTCTCTCTCTCTCTCTCTCTCTCTCTCTCTCTCTCTCTCTCTCTCTCTCTCTCTCTCTCATATAATGTAAGAATGAAACACTGGGATTTGTTTGTTTGTTTGTTTGTCATTGCTGTCGATGTTCATGCAGCTGGATTAATATCACTGCAATACCTAATATTACATTTAACATTTACAACACGGTTTATAATATATGCTACATTTCAGTACTCAAAAGTAAACAACTCAATTCGCATAAATCACTAATTTACTCTGCAAACCTTTTTACATGCAAATGCAGTACCAATTGTTTTGTAAAGTGTATGTAAAGTGCACGTACTGTACAGTTTCATTCTCTCTTTTGCTTAATGTGTATTTGAGTGTGTGTGTGTGTGTGTGTGTGTGTGTGCGCCCGCGCTCGATGATGTCATTCTTTTAGAGTAAAACGATGGGGCTGGATCACATGGTCGAAGAGAGGAGGAGTGGACCCTCATTATCTTCACTCCAAAACTAAATCTAAGTTTGTTTCCGTGCCATACACACTTTATGTGCATCCCCATCCAGCTGTTTATATCTAATAAACAGATTTTTTTTCCTTGCATATGGAGATTATTTTCGCGTCAACGGAGTCGGCAGAGATATTTCATCTTATAAACATGAACTTGTACAGATTGAAGAAATCAGAGTTAGTTTAATAGTGTCTGTATGCAGTGATGCCTCCACAGGCTGTCGGGGAGTATAAACCCGTCTCGGGTTCTTCAGTGCCACCGGTACCACCGCGCAGATTCAGGAATAAGGATGTGGCCAAAAGGAGCCGCTGGGGTTCGGCGCCGGAGCGCAGGGTGAAGTGTGTGCTGGTTGGAGACGGAGCGGTTGGTAAAACAAGTCTGATCATTAGTTACACCACCAACGGCTACCCCACGGAGTATGTGCCAACGGCTTTCGATAACTTTTCAGGTAAATAATAAAAGCTTTAAACGAATTCTTATGATAATTATAAGGAATTCTGCAACAGTTTGTTGATTTGCCTGTTACTTAGGTACTTTTTAATGTTTAAAGTCTTATAACTTCTGCTTGAGAAAAAATATTTTGGTGTGTAAATACATTAATAACATTTATCAAATAATTAAATCATTAGGATAAAATGTTCAAAACAGCCCAGATGAAATTCAAATTGATCAACAACCTCAATGGAACAAAAATACTTCATCATCTTACTGTTACTTGTAAGATGTTTAGTATATGGCCTATCAGTCAGTCAATTTATTATGTAAATTAAAATATGCATAAGTTATACTAAAAACGAAATCTTTAAGAAAATCTTTGATGTAAAATTAACTATGTATACAAAAATATGTGGAGCCCTGACAATCACACCCTTTTGGGGTTCTTGCCCAAACTATAGCTTCAGAAAGCCTAATCTAGTTCAAACCTGTTCTAGTACAACAATGTCCAAAGTGTGGTCCGAACGGGTGGTTTAACATGGTTTATGTGAAAGAAATGAAATGGTCCATTAAACACTTTCTGAATGAATTAGAATGCCAGCTGCTTACCAGTCCCAGAGGTGTGCAAAGGCCCAACTATGAATTATTCCCTACAAATTTGGATTATTTGTCTGCTTTTTTTTGTCCATCTAGTGTTGCATTTATAATACATGTACCTCGTAAAACGTTTCTCAAACACTGAAAGAAAATATATTCAGTTAGATAGGAACAATATCTTTGTTACCTGAAAAGCTTTTAGATTTGTTGCTATTATTCAAGTTCCATCACTATACCTGTGTAGGTGAGAGAAAGAAATATGGGGGTCTCTGATTTGGATGTTTTTTTTTACAGCGGTGGTTGCTGTTGATGGCAAGCCTGTAAAACTCCAGCTGTGTGACACTGCCGGCCAGGTCAGTGGAGCATTTCTTCAATCCTTTTTTTTCTATCTCTGTAGCCTCTGGATCCTGTCATAGTGTACAATTAAATGAGACATTCATTGTCTAAATTTACAGAAGAAGCAAAATTGTGATTGAACACCAATCATGTTTTTAATTGGTCATAACTTTTTTGTTCATTTATAAAACAGAATTTTGGTAAAGTTTGTAAAGTAAAGTCAAATACTCTATATAGCAGTGCATGTGGGAAGAACTAGCCTAGGAGATTGCAAATTGGAAGCTTTGTAATTGTGATAAACGATTTGTGATCTGGGGGGAAAAAAAACTACTTTCGGTTGAGGCACAGCTGGGGCTAGTCAGTGGAAACGTGAGAGCAGTGTGTTTTATGGAGCCAAGCCGGCTGGGGAAAGAGTGAGCAGGGAGGTATGCCAAAAGAACATGAAGCAGCACTGCTGTCTTGATAAAGAAAAAGAGATTTAGGTCTCATTTTGGGTTCAGAAGCAGGAACATGAAAGCAAGTAAAATGTTATTTTGTATATATAAATATAAAATATAAAATTTTTTTATATAGGTTGTTGTTTATAAGCATCTGATCAAATCTGATCTTATTTTAGTAGTAGTAATTCATTTTTTAAGAAAACAGGTAAATACTCTCTGTCTACAAGCCAGCTAAAAAAAACCTTAATTTTATTTGTCACTGCAATCACAGTCATTAACTTTATAACTAACCTAAAAACTGGTATGAATTATAAAGGTTTTCACTTTGTGGTAAAAAGTTAACATAGCTGAATGCAAATCACTTTTGGCATATGAACTTGTTCCAGTCCAAAAGTTTATGAGGAAAAGTTAAGGTGAAAATTTGTGTTAATAAACAACAGTGTCTTGCTGAAATTCTATCTGCTAGTTTGGCAGTCTACAATAACTTTTAAAACATTATAATTATAATTATTATAATTATAAAATTATAGGTTCAAAGTCAAGATGGATAATTTTTATCTACTTTTATCTGGTCACCTGAAAAAAATATTAATTACAGAGAATAAATAAACTAATTCTAAATGTATTACAATTACTTTGCTTATAAAAAGCTTATGCTTAATGCTTATGCTTATTTCACCATTTAATAAATGTGTACTGATAGCGTAGAATAAGAAAACTACATTTTAATATTAGATTGTTTTAAACTGTCTAAATTCAACACACTAAAATGCAAGAATTACTGTAATCAAAAGTTATTCAACAAACAAATTTTCTATTTCTAATATTATTCAAGACTACCTACACTAATGACCCAACAGATTTTCACTTTGTTTCCTATCCAGGATGAGTTTGACAAGCTGCGACCTCTGTGCTACACCAATGCTGACGTCTTCCTATTGTGCTTTAGTGTTGTCACACCATCCTCATTCCAGAACGTTAAAGAAAAGTGGGTGCCTGAGATACGACGGCACTGTCCACGTACTCCCATCCTGCTAGTGGGCACCCAAGCTGACCTCCGACAAGACGTCAACGTTCTTATCCAGCTGGCCAAGTACAAAGAGCGTCCAGTTGAGCCACAAGAAGCCTGCACATGTTCTGAGGAGGTGTGTGCTGTGTCATATATGGAATGCTCAGCTCTTACCCAGAAGAACCTTAAAGAGGTGTTTGATGCAGCGATAGTTGCCAGTATTCAAAACTTAGACATCCAGCAGCAGAGGCTAATGAAACATACACCCAATAAGATGAGGACGCTCTCCAAATCCTGGTGGAGGAAATACTGCTGTCTTGAATAAAGAGACAAAATGGATGCTTACTTTTGGAGCTTTTGAGTATGGACTGCAACAGGAAATAGATTTAGGGATTGCTGGAATATAAATATTTATAAATAGAGATTAAAATTATATTGAAATGTGATAAGACAGTGCATACAAGGTAAAATAAAAAACCCTACAAATTACTTTATATATAGGATTCACATGAGTTGAATGTGTCTGGTTACATGTTCCCACTCTAGTCTGTGTTTTTGCTTTGTCTTGATTAACAGATAGCATGGCAATAAGAGCAACATGCAGTATATGAGTTTTTAATTGCTGTTAAATTACCTCTTAACATCCTCATTTCAGGTGCATTTAATTTTAAATGTTATATTTCATTCAGCAAAGCTCTTCAAAACTAACGAAACACAATGCGGTGAAATAAGCACGATGCTTATTTCAAGATTGTTTCCAAATTCTAATTTAGACAAACAGCGTTTTCTTGAGCTTGAGTTTTAAACTTGTTGTATGCTGTTAATGCATGTTTCAGTAAAAAAATGTTACTGATGTGTTGTTTTACATCAGTTTCTCTCTAATGATCTGAGAGGTAAAAGGCCAGGCCAGCTTATAAACAGCTGAAAAAAGACTTGTTTACTCTATGACTTAATCCTTTCATTCAAAACACAGCATGAGGTCATGGTCAGTAAGGGGAAAATTAAACAGGCCAGTTACAATTTGTATATGTACTGCATGTTTGCTCTTGCCTGAAGTGCTTGAGATAAAAAACAATGTTTGATTTCTATGTCACTGGACTGGTTAACTGTTATGAAGATAAAATGTGGAATCGAGGTTAGTGTTTAAGACAGAAGTTTTCCTTAAAACTACAGATCAATATCTTACACAGCTAAAGATCTAAAAAGCCCTGATAATGCTGATAAATTCGAATGTACAGTATGACATAGGTTTATAACACCATTATAGTTATATGCATTGTGTTAAATTTACACTTTCTATATATCTGTTATCTTCCTTTTCATAAAAAATGCCAGTGTTTCATTCATTGAATACAGCAATCAGCACTCATAAAACTAGCGAAGCTGGGTATAAATGTATATCAGAAGCCAATATATATATATTATATATATATATATATATATATATATATATATATATATATATATATATATATATATATATAAATAATGTATGCTATGCATAGTTTTTCTAGCTATGTAGAAACATTTCCAACATGGTTTCTGTTTCTCAGGTAACGGTGTATCATACAGGTTTTGTTTAATGACTATATAGTAAGTGACCAGATTATTATGCCACTTTAAATGTTGTCTCAAAAAAGAACTTATGATTAATTTAATTTTCACTAATTATTTTTTTTATTTTACAGACAAATCAATCATATTAACATTGGCAGTTACAGGTTTTAATAATAATAATTTTATTGTTTATTAGGAATCAGTTTTAATAGCCTTTGAGTAAATTTTATATGCATGGAAATGACTATGAGAAGACATATAATGAATATAATGTTTTACCTTGTCTCCTGTTAAGAACATCTCACTCTAAGGCATGATAAACACTACAGTTATAAAGCTTTAACATCATTTATTGCTCAAAGTTTATCCAGTTGTAAACTAAAGCTTTATTTCTGGGTAAATAATTGATTGGGTCCACCCACGTAGGGTGAACTGGAAAAGTCACCTGCTGAAATGGGACATGAGCAAGTGAAAACTGAGTGGCACTGAATAGAGAGGTTAAAGTTTCACAAGATAAGCAGTGGTAGACTCCGGAGTATCAATAAGCCTGCCCTTCCCAACATGCTTGTATCAGCAATGAACTGAAACTGAAGTCTATTTGAAGGATGCCTTCATATATTTAAAAACAAAAATAGCTTTTTAATGTCTACTATCGATAAGAGAGTAAGTGAATGTGGACAGATGGAGTTATTGGCTTTATGAATGTGAAAATCTACATGCTGTTTCTGTGCGCGTGAACGAGAACGCTCAGTGAACATACATACAACTGGAAATAAATATAGGTGCTGTTAACATATTTCTGAAGACAATAAATGGTACATTGCAGTCAAACATCTCAAATAACATTGTTAAGTTACATTATGTATGAATTGTGCCTTACACCAGCATTACCTTATCTTTGTTGTTGGTGGGTCACATGATGGGTCACCCTGACTGAATGCTACAGTACAGTTTCTTTTGATGGGTCTATTTCTTGCTTTCAACATTTTAACATGTGTATTATTTTGTGGTTATGAGCTAGTTTCAAGATGAGGTAAGATTTACAGTTTATATAGACATTGTCAGGACCTGTATGTGACCTGTTGGAGCATGAGATGAGATAACATTAAAGAAGTGTATATAGAATGTAATTCTTTTATAAAAAATAAAGATCTGATTTCTGTATCTATCTGTAGTCTATTTATAGTCTACTTATGCCTAACCAATCCTTGCTGTATATGTTATGATATACTATTTATACAGACTAGTATAGTATAATTATAGTAGGTTTAAGTTTAAATTAAGAGTTAAATTCGTCCTGAATGTTGATGGGTATATCTATAAAAGTTATTTTTAAAATAGTCACAATCAATTTTACAAACATTTTCTAAAATTATTTAGCTTGCAAAATCAATTTTTTCATATTTTAACTTTATGCATTTATTTATTTATTTATTTATCTTCTATACTCGCTTATTCTTTCTGCTGGAGTCTATCCCACCTATCTCTGAAAGGGCGCAAGGCAGGAGGGTTACACCCTGGACAGGCCACCAGTCATCACAGGCCACACACACACTAACTTCTATGGGCAATTTAAAATCACCAATCAACCTAACCCAACAAGCACCGTGCAAACTCCACACAGAAAGGCCCCTGCCTGGGAATCGAACCCGGGACCTTTATGCTGTGAGGCAACAGTGCTTCCCATGCTGCCCTACAAAACAGTACAATTTGGTACAACAAAATAACAAAAAACACAGCAAAACGTGCTAGTCATCAAAGGGTTCGTTATACACACAACACCTTTACAGTTTAATTTTATTACTGTTAAACATTGAACTACACTGAACAAACTAGATCCATTTGATATTTAATACAAAAATTAGAACCAGAAATATCTTTCTGACATATATTCCTCTCAAATAGAGTTAAATAATTAGCATTTTTATGCATAGACATGAGTCCCCCTTAACATCCAGGTTTTCTTCTAGATTCTTTTAGCTTTAGCCAGAAGTCAAAGGTGTTTTTAATGTTGAATGAACTGTTCTCTTACCCCTTACAACATTTTTAATAAAAATTAAAAACATACGCTTTGAATGGGTTTCAAATTGATTAATTAAGGTCCGACTTGAACTAGAAACATATAAAGTATTTGCATTTACAGATTTTGGCAGATACCCTTATCCAGGATGACTTTCATTTATCTCATTTATACAACAGAGCAATTGGGGATTAATTTCCTTGCTCAGGGGCCCAGCAATGGTGAGTTAGTGGTACTGGAAATCAAACCTACAATCTTCCAATTAGCAGTCCAACACCTTAACCACTGAGCTACCATCTCCATCTTTAAAACACTGAGAAACAACAAGTTGGAATCTGAAAAACCCACAGTAGAAGACCAGCACTTTTAACCAATTTAATTGGGCCAAGAACTTTCAAATTTCCTTTTTGCTCACTTTCCTCGACATCTTTTAATCAACTATCATTTTCTGGTTTCCAAAAATCAAAAGGTTAAAATTCTCGAACCTCTTCGCAATACATTTTAATAAAAGATAGAACATTCTGTTCATTTTCTCAAGCTGTACTAGAAAAGCAGCACAAACAATAATAAAATGTCTGTGCTCTGTAAGCGTCTGTAAGCGTCCCTGGAACAAATTATGTTTTAACAGAATTATTAGCACTCTGTGTAGTGATTTGTAAGAGTGTAAACAACATTGCATGCTTTGCTGAGTGGGACTATATGAATTTTGTGGAATTACATCGATAAGCAGTAAGCATTCAATCAAAGCAGACGTTGTGACAGCATTTATGCTTATCTATTTATTCATTCATTCATTCACTCACTCATTCATACATTTATTTATTTGTATTTAAGTTCGAGTATCTGTACTTTACCTGATTTTTATTTTTTTTCGGAAAAACAGTCTTACAACAGTTTACAGTTTTATTTAAATTAGTTTGATGCAGCTGGCACTCCTGCAGTTACAACATACATTGCCCAATTTGAATAAAGATTTTATTGCTAGCAATTACACTAATGCATCTCCCTGTGGTTTAATTAAATTATATTATTCAGTATACATTTATAGTAAATGGCGGGCGCCGTGGTGTAGTGAGTTAAGACGTCAGCCTACCCACCAGACCTCGAGGTTATCCCAGGGGCCCGGGTCCTTAAGTGTGGGTGCCGGTGCGCCGGGTCTGGCGATTCCGGAGGTAGGACCCGAGCCAGAGTTGAGAATGGGACCCATTCTCAACTCTGGCTCGGGTCCTTTTAGGTCCCTCTGTCTTTTCCCAGTTCCCCGTCTTATTAACAAAGGCAAAAAATGCCCCTAAAATATATGTGTATATATATATATATATATATATATATACTAAAAAAAAGTTTATAGTGAATAGCCAGCTAAAATGTTAGCATACTAGTAAATAGAAAACTTGAGCCATTGAGCCATTTAAATAACTTAACATCTTTCTTGTACAAGTAAAAGATTAATATAGGTCTGAAATTAGTGTGATCATGGCTAACAATAACTGAAATATGGTCTGTGTCTGTCTATGTGAATGTGTGTGTGGTCATCAGTATATTCAAGCTCAGGCGTTCCTCCAAATTGTCAGAGCCAGCCTTAAACAAACCATTTGCCAAGCTTTCAAGGACACAGCTGTTTGCAAATCTACCTCCAGTTAGTTGCACTGAGCAGAACAAGCCTTTTGTTGAAGCTGGCCATCTCTGCTGACCCCAGCTTCTGTTTCTGTTTCTGTCATTGTTCAAATAAAGACGACAGATTTCAGTTTGGAAAATCATCCCGCTGTTCACTACTGCTTGTCACCTCCACTTGGGATAAACTTTGGGGTGGGTACGAGTAAACGTCTCTTTGCTTCTCTTTGAAGAAAAGCCTTTAACATCAGGGTTATCAGGTGTCTGTGAGCGGTATATAGAGCAGACTCAAACTTTACGTTTGTGTGATAAGGATGAAGTGCTTAATGAAGATGGATAAATGAATGAAAAACCAAAAATCTGGTTGGAGAAATTAATCTCATACTGTTTTTTAATATATCACTTCTCCTCTGTTGTGTGCTTGATTTGGTGTATATATTTTGCTTTGGTGGGATTTGGGAAACATCTGCTCTCATCTAGCTCATGTTTGGCTCAGCTCCAGGACTATGTCACGCCTCCACACACTCTGTCTTGTTTTCATCTTTTCACTGCTGACACAATGTGAAAGCAGCAAGTGTTTTTCTGGGAATAGTGACTCACAAGAATATCCTGTCACACTTATAAGATGAAATCTGTGACCTTTTAACATGTTTTATGTGTTTTGTCTGTAAAACAAAATGTTCACTGCAAAAGTGACTTCTGTTTAAAAGGTCAGTAAAACAATAAAAAAGACAGTTGAAAATAATTTCTAAATGTTTAGATTATTAAATATTTTATGAGCAAACATAAAACATCCTACAATATGATGGCCAGGTTTGACCCACAGTGTTTTCCTGGTAGTTATGAAAAGTAAAGTAAAAAATTAATTCTCAGCCACAGAAAATGAAATAATGTGAATACCCTGTTGTACCTGAACTCATTGTTACACATTGATAATCAGTTAAATTTCCCACAGATGTTGTATTGGTCATATGGTTATTTTGAATGTTTGTTACTATAGCTATCGTTAATAATACCTTTAATATATGATTTAAGAAATTGTTTAGTTTCCTGTCATTTGAAATAACATTAATAACCAAACTGATTAATACAACTACCACTTCAACAACTATTATTAACAATAACAATATTCTAGGCCACCTCTCACCTATACCCATTTTTGGGGGATTAAATATATCTGGTGTTTGGAAAGCTTTAGAACACAAGCACAAATTTGATCACCTTCACAAGAGGGGACGATGGGTGACTATGACAGATTATTACTGCCCTCCTTTTCAATTGCTTTGCTGGGGTTTTTTTTAAGATATTGTGTTTTAATTTCAGCCTTTTCTGCCATACTTTACAGCTCTTTGGTCATCCACTACAATTGTCAACAATGTAGAGTTGCGCATTAAACTTTTTTAACCCAAAGGAGAATATGTGTGACTATGGCTTGCTATTATAACATTTTATGCTCAAATTAACTTTGCATGATCCGACTTATCATAATTTCCTCTCATAATAAAATCGACTTTAAAACTCTTCTGCTGTTATCTGTGTGCATCTTTGTGAAGTAAGTGCTTGTCTAAGTTGTGTGATGTCATGATGATGAAATGCAGGCTCTGGTCCGTGTTAGGGCACGAGTGCACCACATTCCCTCCTCTGCAGCCTGGAATTCTGTAGCATCTGCTGGTTTGGTGTACCTTTGGGTGTGGGGGATTGTTTTATTATGCAATAATAAAGAGGAGTTAACGTTTTTATTTTGTTGCTAACAGTGTTTAGATGATTTTTATTTAAAGTATTTTTGCATATCACTTCCAGAATCTCTATAACTTAACATTTTACATTAAAAAAAATATTAAATGAAATAAAAATAAGTTGAAAAGCATTTGGTTTCTGTGAAGTTAATGTAAAATCTGTTCACACTAGAAACAAGTTTAGTGTTTACCAGAATTCTTTAAAAAAAACGCTACAGCTACACTTTCCAATTGTTTAAAAAGTCTTAATCCCAAAAGACAGGTTTGTGTTCTTATCACAGCCCACATGCAGTGGAATTTTAACTCAGCTGCTATTTTCCACATGGCTTTTCTTATCCTTTTAGTTCCATGTACTTTTTTCACAGTTCTGTCCCATCTGTGTGGCCATGCCCAGATCCGGTATTTATACAGTGCATTTTGTGAGGGGAAAAGAGGAGCTGCTGTTATCTGCACTGATAATAGAACAGTCTGTGTGAGGCCAGATGTCTTTTGAAATGAAAACCTGACAGTGAAAATTGACCGGCAAGACGTGTTTAAGGCGTGTTTAATAAGCCACAAAGCATGCACAGTTCCTTTTTAAAAAGTTTGCTGTTTTAGCATTAATGCTATAGTCACTGGAATTTTCAAAAAGAATTTTATTTAAGTATTCTAAAATATTATAGATTTTTATACCTTGTCACCCTTTTTTTATTTGCTCACTCAAACAGTCACACACTTATTTACCCGGCTTTTATGTACACAAATAAGTTTACCACCAGTTACATCGACATTTGGCAGACACTCTTATTAAACTCATCCTTGGGTTAGCAGTCCAACACCTTAACCAATGAGCTACCACGTCACCGTTTGCTGCTGTAATGCACACAGGACATTAAGGATATACACACACATACGATTTTCTGTTAGGCCTTCATAAAAAGACATTCTGTATTCCAGTGAGAAATGTTACTGAGGCAGAAAAAAAACATCTGTAGCTTTAGTGTACTGAGAAACTCATTACATAATAAATTTTGACCGGTTGCCAACCTCAAGCAAATGCTGCCAAGTGCTAGTTCATTTAATTACATCCAGTTCATTTAATATTTTATAAACTTTCACATTTACTGCAAATCTTACTTTTGAGTCAATATGCTAATACCTACCTATTTAGCTCATTGTATTAAACTTAAAATGTATTTATGTGAAGAAGTTTAAAACCTACAATATATGCTAAAAGGGTGGAATTTTAAAGAATAAAAGGTCTCTGAATGCAAAACACTTGCAAACTATTGTTGAAAAACTAAATATTTAGACAAAATCTGGGCAAAAAAAAATTAACAATGTGTTGGTGCAGATGAGTTTGCCTTTCAACTTATTTTAGACAGGGATGTCACCAGTGAAAGGTCTTCATGAAGGTGCAGTGGGGTCATTGCTGATGCAATTGACTTACTAAGCTGCCCTGTGACAGCTGTACTCACCCCATTAGCATTCAATTCATAGCCACTTGAATACCACAGAGATGTGAATTCAGCTTGTGCTTATTGTCACACAGTCCGTTTATTATAAAGTTTTCTTTTAACTGACACTGGAGTAGCTAGCATCTTTAACTTTAAAAGAAGCACAAGAAAAACAAGCTGTGAGGTAAGATGAGGGACCTAGATAGAGAGGACATGACTGATCAAGACTAGGTCTAAGTCAATTAAAAATATTTTAACACAACAGGTGATAAAGAGCTTTCCAGATGTTAACATAGGTTGAACATTGGCCCAATTTTAATAAATTGTACCAATTCATTTAACAAAATTACCTAATAAGTGATCACTGCCCACCCAGTATTCATTAAAGTGTAGGGGCTTTATGCCCTAAAGTCTTTGATAATTAGCAGTGTTGCGTTCTCCAGCACCCGTAATTACTTGCAGTGACCCATAGCAGACATGGAGAATGATAGTGGCTCTCCTTTGTGTCTCTTTAGTGAATACTGCAGTGATCAAAAAGGGGCCAAGTCCCAACCCCTCTGTTCTCCCCTCTTCAACTCTCCCACTTTTACTCCTGTTGCTCTGCCTGCTGCCTTCCTGGCTGTCCGTTTCCAATAGTGATGGGGTGGGAACAATGGTGAACTCTGTGTACCATGAAATAGGGTGAAAAGGACGTTGCCTGAAAGAACGCTCTCAGCTTTGCACTCTATCCAAAGACATATTAAGGAATTCTTTTAGTTATTAAAGCAAACAACCTTTTTAGAGGACATTAAAACAAAGGCCACTCTCATTTTGGTCCCCTGCATCAATCGAATCTAAATGCAACTTAGCAAGATTTCTGCTATCAAAGGATTCAGTCCTCCTGTTTTTAGTGAGGTCTTGTCTGGTTTATTGGAAGAAGTACAATTTGCACTTTGCACGCCATGTCAGTCAAATTATACATTAACTGAGGCCAAAGATTATAGATATGAATGTGTGAATAGACTATTTATATGTACCAAAACATACGCTGTCACAAGGGAATCATCAAAGGGATACAACTGATCATGAAATATTTGGGTGGTGTTGCCATGTATTCACAGCCCAATAGTGATGCTGATATGATGTGTTGGCTGTGTAACTGTGTTGTGCTAATTGGACACAGCAACATTACTGAAGTTTCTGGACAAAGAAGTTATTGGAGAATGTTTAGTATATCAGAACACTGGTACTATAGTCTATAACTGTGGAAGTTTAACTTGTACACTTAACTCTGATCTTTGGCCGCAGTTAAGTGGTATAGTTTGTATGGCGTGACATAATGTTTCGACTTAAGCCTGCCAAAGAATGAGGCTGTGCTGACTTTATGATTTTGTGTAAAACTTATGTGACTAAGAGACATTAGTCTATGTTGCCTGACACTTCTTTAAGTTTAATTTACCTTGTTTATGCTAGTTATGACAAGAACATAAAGTTAAGAAAAATGTTGAGACTATCAACCAGAAATTCAAATATCTACTAGAGGAAGTGATTGAATTAAATAATGTATTTAATTTATTACTATAATATAGGTTCTAACACACACACACACACACACACACACACACACACACACATACATAGCCCCATAGAGTTTAGACAGTAGATTCTATCAGAACTACTTTTCAGCTCTTAGCTAAAACCTATCCTGGCTTCAGCACAAGGACGTCATTCAGAGTGTTTGCTGTTAATGTTTGTCTGTAGGGCTGCAAGTTAAGCTTCCACTCCTGGGCCAGCAGAGAGGAAGCTGCCCATAGGATAAACAGGTCTAAAGAGACCTGTTAGGTTTGGAAAATAGCGAGACGCTGTGTTACTAACACTGTCTGTACAAGGACATTTCAGTGAAAGCCTGCACTGTTAATGTACAGCCTACCAAGGCCTCTTTAAACTAACAAACCATATGTTGTTTAGAGCCATACAGCATACTGAAAAGACTGGGTGTTACTCTCCTGTTACTTGTAGAAAATATTATTTTATGACCTGCATCAAGGCCTTAAATTCAAGCCACCTGCCAAAAGGAGTAATTTCTTATAATACTGTGTATATATGTATATAGATAGATAGATAGATAGATAGATAGATAGATAGATAGATAGATAGATAGATAGATAGATAGATAGATAGATAGATAGATAGATAGATATTTTAATGTAGAATTTGTTGTGTATACAATCATTCTGTAAGTTAAAGTATGAAATGAAAGTATGTCACTATAAAAAAGGGCACCAGAAATAGGACATTTTGGACAAAAGCATAGCTCTTATCATGACAAGGCCTGACGTTTTTTTTGTGTGACGTGATCTTAACCTGGAATAAATGCGAGCACCCCTGGTTGCTGCATTCAGCTGAATAAAAATACTTCCACATTTCAGAATAACATCCTGCTTTAGAGAATGTGATGACATTTTTAGATTTCAAGGACAGTTAGCTTTCCTGCTTCCTGGCTACCACTGTACTGCAGTGATAGTCAGCCCCCCTGGTGAGGTGTTTTATGCCAGCATTGAAATAAATAACTAGTACAAAAATACTAATATAGATGATATTACATCTTTAATATCCACTTTTAAGGTGAAATCTAAGGGAGCTCAGCACTAACTGAACCAATACTCAGGGATCTTAGATATAATATCTCAGATATCCAGTCAGGAAGGATTTAAACGAAACAGGAAATGTCAAAACAAAGAAAGGATAGTTCAAAACTGCCTAAAGCACTATATATGGAATTCTACCAACAACCTCATGACTAAGGCTGTCACAATTATTAAATAATCGTATGATCGCAATTATTTGACCAAGCCACAAATTTGAATCCAACCGCAATTATTGCATACTTTTATCAGCCTTGAGGGGGAACTGTAGTACCTGCAGCACCCTACTTTTAATCAGAGTAAGTGAGTGGAGCAGTGTGATTTGAAAGTCGGAGTGTTGGGGTTTTCTGACGCTCCAAGCGTGCTTCAATATCACTCCATCACCATTTTAAGTCATGTTAATGACCCATAATGCAACTGCATAAAAATTAATTCATTTATATGTTGCTAAACAGATAAACACCACTGACAGAACACAAAATATGAATTTCCCAAAATACTATTTATCTATAATACAATATTTACAGTAGATTTTAATAAGGCACAAATTGGTTGCTTTTTTGAATGCTTGATTGTTTTTCACAAACAATTGGTTGTCAAAGCCTTGAAACAAACAATAATTCATTAAAACCCCAAAACAGGCAATAAATCTTCATAATTGCAATTATTTCTTTGACAATTACTCGTCACCCAAATTTGATAATCCTAAAACCTATTAAATAAGGATTGAATGTTGTATGTTATAGCATAATGTATCAGATTTTTGTTACAACGTTACAACATGAACATGCTTCTGGGTGCACAGCAAAGTCCATATGGACATGTTCTGAAAATTGCGTTAAGTAGACACTAAATGGCCTAAACACAACCCTGGCCTCAAACCTAATAGACACATTAGAAAGAATCCCCAGTGCCTTAGCTCACTAGCGCTTTTGTGCGAATCGGCACAGCCATGCTTTAAAATTTAAAATAAAATAATTTGCCAATTATCACAGACAATTTTTTAATGTTAATGTTAATGTAAAAAATTTGATCTTGCTGGTCTGTATCTGCACAATTTAGTCATCGCACTGCTTCTATTAATGCCCAGGTGTCTGGATGTATTCAAAAATTGTGATATATTGCTAAATTTAGTAAGGGACTACAGAATAAAAATTGTACATATTATGGTAAACAAACCCTCTTTAAATGGGATTTTTGTCCTAGTAGCTGCTAGTGACAAATTGTATGACTGCTATAGTTTGGTTTATTAATCCTCTTTTTGGTGTTAAAATAGACCAAACGTTTAGATGTTTAGTGTTTCCACTGTAGAATCTCTAGATAAACCATCTTTCCCTACACAATTATTGGCACATTTATAAAATTAGCAAAGAGAAAAACGATAGTACTAAGCGACAGTTTAAGATAAGACGTGATTAAAGGGGTGAACGGTGGGTGCAGTTTTATTTGAACAAATAAAAACTTGGGCAGTTGATCTTGTAACATCGCATTACGCCTTTCTTTTTGCTTGCACTTGAGCGACATCTGGCTATAAAAAAGAGTCGACTGCAAAATGTTTTAACAGAATTACTGCGTCCAAAAGATTTTATTATTAATTATTTATTTAATATAAATTAAAAAAGGATTAACAATTACAATTATTTCCCAAAGTAATAATTATGCAAATTCTGTAAAACCGACATTATTCAGATTGAGCGCTGGGTTATTCCATGCACCGTTTTAACGTTAATTATAACGTCTATTATTAAGTTTACAAAATAATAACTTAAAAAAATTACAGCTTTGTGCTTTTGTAATCTTTCTAAGATAAATTGGTTAATAACGCAACATGTCAGGATGGCCGAGCGGTCTAAGGCGCTGCGTTCAGGTCGCAGTCTCCCCTGGAGGCGTGGGTTCGAATCCCACTTCTGACAGATTAACTTTTCTTACTTATCACTGTCTTTCTTGATGAATATTTGTATTTAGAAAACGGGTAGATTGGTTAGAAAATGGGTCAAATAAGATTGCGGCGCAATGTCTCTTTAACATTACTTTTTTAACGTTACATACAGACAATCGTGCATTGTTGCTTTAACACATGTTGACAAGTAAAACTGATTTTGATTGGTCCGGTTTTTTTTTTGGTCCGAATGGGCGGGGCTACATAAAGTTTGTTAGAGAAATTGTAAGGTAAGTGAGACCGACAGTAAATTTTTATTAATCACTAAAAAGAATACTAAAGCCAATATAAACCCACGCTGACTTATAAAAAATAAAATTAGCACCCACGCATAGTCTATTTAAGTAATTTATGAAAAATAGCCCATTTTAGCTAACTTCACTCTATTATAGTTAACAAATGATGCTTTTCAATAGGTCATTTATAGTGATTAGATAATTGTCTGTTCATGGCGTAGCCGAATATCTTTCAAAACAATACATTTTGTGTCATTACATTTCGGCTTATATTTAATATAACCACACTCGTTCCAGTGCATTATTGCTTAAAGCAACAGTTCCATAAAGACCTATAACATGTAAGACACATCAATTAAAAATGTTTTGTATACTTATGTCCGACTATTGGAAACATAACTTTATATGCTAGCAGCAATTATTCATATATTTCTTATGAAGTGCTTTTGGTAAAAAATGAATGTCCCTGTCCCTCTAAAACAGTACAATGTCTGCTGACACACTGGCAAACGCAGCAGTATAGGCTCTTACATTGAAAGTCGGAACCGGAAGTGTGCGGCCTGTGTATTCTTTCAGGATGCGCGGATCTCGCTGAGGGATTGTCCCATTTATTTAATTTCCTCCTCGACAGTGCTGAGAAATAAAGCTATCTACAGTAAACATCTGCCATGTCCGAGACATACGGTAGGAAATTGTTATATCGTGCTGTACTGGTTTACAGGCTGAGTCCTGGTGCTTGTGCTGCATTGATTTAGCAGGTGTCCCGATGTGATGCATCGCAGTTATAACGGCTCGTAGGCTAATAGCGGTAATAACAGTATCTCACTAGACGCGCATGTTTTTGCTGCCTGGATTGATAGATGAACGACTAATATACTTTCTAGCTTTTGGAAATCGATTTGGACTTTTAAAAATAACGGAGAAACGATTTTCTCCACGTTCATGACTGCTAGAATGTAAACAGCGCTATGGAGCCCGGAAGAAGCGTATTTACGTCGCTAGGTGGCTGTAATTCCTGCACCTCTACACCCAACATCCCATCCCATTCATTCCCCATCCTATCCCATCCCCATCCCATGAATTACCGTTCGATATGAAACAGAACCTGGCATTATGCAATATATGCAGTTGCATCAAGAAGTACAAGGGATCAAAATGTTAATTGTTAATTTTCATTGTCGTCTTGTTAGTGATTACACACGCTTTGTTCTTCATGTTGTCCAAATATTATATATTAATATTATAACAAGTCACTGCCTGCCTTTAAGGGACGTTGAGCTATTTATTGAGAGAAACCCAAAGCATGATGTTCTCGGCCAAATATTGTAAAACAGACATTAAACTATATTGTGAATTATGGTCTTTCAGAGCACAGACCCCCAAAAATAAATAATCAAATTGATAAGATAATTTTACAAGATTAAGTAATATTTATTTGTTTTGCAGATTTCCTGTTTAAGTTCCTTGTTATTGGGAATGCTGGAACTGGAAAATCATGTCTCCTTCACCAGTTTATAGAAAAGAAATGTATGTTCAATAAAGTCACATACATTCATCATAAATCCATGTTATGAACAGCAAAATTAACTTGACAATTTATTCAAATTTGCTTCTTTAGTTAAAGATGACTCGAATCATACAATCGGAGTGGAGTTTGGCTCTAAAATAATAAATGTGGTCAACAAGTTTGTCAAACTACAGATTTGGGACACAGCAGGACAGGAACGGTTCAGGTATGGTAATAATTTGGTTACTCATTAACAGTTAACAGTGTCTTGGCTTGAATATAAATTCACTGTAATTAAATAATTATTGATTGCCTTAATGATTTTTTTAAAAATATAAATAAAATCTGCTACTAAGGCTGTCACAATTATTGAATAATCGTATGATCGCTATTACTTGACCCAACTGTGATTGTCAAATCTAAACCCAATAATTGCACACTTTTATTAGCCACAAGGAGGAGCTGTAGTAGGAGTAAGTGAGTGAAGCAGTGTGAGTTAAAAGTCTGAGCGTTGGGGTTTTTAATTGTTGCTAAACAGATAAACACCACCGAGAGCACGCAAAATATGAATTTCCTTAAATACTGTTTATCTAAAATAAAACATTTACAGAAAGTGTTAATAAGGCACAAATTAAAATGATTATAAAATGCTTTGAGTTGCTTTTTTAATGATGAATTGTTTTTTACAAACAATTAATTGTCAAAGCCTTAAAACAAACAATTAATCGCTTATTTCTTTGACAATTAATTGTCACCCAAATTTGATAATCGTGACAGCTCTATCCAATACTAAATTATGATACTATAATAATAACACACATTTTATTCTGATGATGTCTTTTTTTCTGTAATAAGAATGGGGAAAAGCAGGGGAAACTAACAACCAAAATGAGGATAGTAATAATATGAAGTGTAGATTAAGGTGTAATGAGTAACATTGTTGCCTGGGAACTGCAGGGTTCTGGATTTGATACTAAACTGAGGTTATTTCTGTGTACGAAAACCTCTAATTGTCTGAAAAACTAAAAAAAACTACAGGTAGCAGATTAGCAGTACCATATATATAAAACAATAAAGAAAAATAACAGTAAAACAAAAAAAACTTTGATTAAAGGAATACTAAGTGCATGAAGTAACAAATACTCATCCTTTTTTATGCAGTGAAATTGCTTATAATACCACAGACTTCACCAAGACACCATTTTGATTACTTAAGATAATAAAATAATATAAAATGTGGCTGGGGATGTGTTTTGTTTTTGTTTTTTTTATCATGAATTTGTGCTAGGTAAGTATTTTCTGTATGTAACAGGCATATTTATTTCCTCAGATCTGTAACACGAAGCTATTACAGAGGGGCAGCAGGAGCTCTCCTTGTCTATGACATTACCAGGTAAATAGTAAGTCTTTATTTGTCACATATAAAGCACTGCACAGTATCTTTTTGTAGGGTCATCTATAATGCAGTGCTAAGAGGAATAAAGGCCTTGCTCAAGGGCCCAATTGTGCCAGCTTTGAGTTACTGCTGCCCTAAAATGTGTGTTCTCAGAAGTGGGATTCGAACCCAGGCCTTTAGGCCACCCTGACAAACCGAGTTAACTTTAGATTGTTGAGTTGTATTGGTATACACATAAAATGTTAGTGCTTTAATAAGAACAAAAACATAATAGAAAAGTTATATTAATAGAAAAAATATTTAGTGTTATTTTTCTTTAGTAGCACCACCTGCCATGTTTTGTTTTGTGTTTTGCTGCCATTGTTTTTAAACCTAATTCTGGTTTGATTTAAAGTGTATTGTTGTCTGTATAAAAAAATAATCTGCAAATTGTACTTTTACATTTTTTCACTTTAGTCGGGAGACGTATAATGCTTTGACCAACTGGCTGACAGATGCCAGAATGTTAGCCAGTCAAAACATTGTTATAATACTGTGTGGAAATAAGAAGGACCTGGATGCTGATCGGGAGGTCACTTTTTTGGAAGCATCACGCTTTGCTCAGGAAAACGGTATGTCAGCCAGGATAAAAAATATCCAGTATTTACTATAAAAGGTTGCATATCCAAAAGACTGAAACATCACTATCTGGCCAGATTAAAAAAAATATATATATACATTTATTCTAATTACAGTGATTCTTTGACCCAACTAACAAGTTTTTTGAGATCGTTTCCCGGCTGATTTTTTGCTTTGAGTTGCAAGCTGAAATTTGAATTATGATTCAGTTTCAGACACCCCACCACTAGCTGGCGTAGCGAATGCCCTAACATACGCCCAGCATCCTGTGTTTATTGCAGTACATTCTATCATATTGTTTTTTTATACAACATTTGTTATTTAGAGGTATATTTTTCTTATTTAAAACAGCAGTGTTTTTTTGGGAACCCAAGAACAGATTAATGGCATTTCAATTATTTTAATGGAAAAAACGGATTTGACATACGAGTAATTTAAGTTACGAGCTTCATCACGGAACTGGTAAGTCAAGGCACCACTGTATAAATATTTTAGGAAATCTGGATTTTATTTTAACAAATATTTTCAAAAATTATATCGTTATATTATATTTCCAATATTGTTTACATGAAAGATATTCTTTTGCCAATTTTTTTAGTTTTTTAAAATTACGACTTAATTTGTTCTTACGTAAAGATGCACCACAAGGGGCCACTGCAGGATTGTAAATAGCTCTAACATACCGATGACTAGTACACTCTTATTTCAGTCAGTGGGTGCTCTCCTCCCAGCCCTTTCAAAAGAAACCCGACCCAGATGGATAAAGGCCTACTAATGTATTATAAAAGCAGTATAAAATCACTAGAGATGTTCCCACAGTATTTAATTCATAAAATAAAGGTTTTATATTTGTCTACTCTAGAGCTCATGTTTCTTGAGACGAGTGCTTTAACAGGGGAAAATGTGGAGGAGGCATTTGTCCAGTGTGCACGCAAAATCCTTAACAAAATAGAATCAGGTAAAAGCGCACGTTTATACTTAAGCAATGTGCCATGTCTGTTGGTCTTTTTCTAAAAAACTTTTGTTGTGTTGGTCAGGTGAGCTGGATCCGGAGCGAATGGGTTCAGGGATTCAGTACGGCGATGCAGCGTTACGGCAGCTTCGTTCCCCGAGACGAGCTCAGGCTGAGAGTGTGCAGGAGTGTGGTTGTTAAAGACCCAACAGCTAGGTCAGACTTTTTTTTTTTTTAAATAAGCTTTAAAATAACTGGTTCCCAATATGAGAATAACCAAAACACAGAAGTGGAACTTTTAACTCTGTTGACATTGCATGAATAGGAGCTGAATAAGGGAATGTGTACCTCTGGCATTTTCAACCAAGGCATCGGAGACAACCTCGGTCACCTTTGCACTGCAGAGATAACAGATGCACTGGGGAGGGTTTTGCTGCTCTTATGCACCGCCTAAACCCTATACTCACTAAAAATAGCAAGCCTTCCTAGAGGTTTTATATGGGATATATTAATGGGTCAATATGTGTTAATATATTTCAGATTTGTTATTTGATTAGTAATAGAATTTGCATCTTGCTTGAGCCAGGATTTAATTAATTCCATCTAACATTGTGTGCATGTAGTGTATTAGTATTTTTGCACCAAACTATTCTTATCTGTAATTTTAATCAGTTCTTTTTTTTATTTTTATTTGGAGCCCTTTTAAGATACATTTTTATTGGGCCTTATTGTCTCTGTTCTTAACATTGTTGGCTGTTTTAAAGCTGCTTAGTTTGACTTAACGTTATTAATATTTGTAGTACTTTTAAAGTTGGACTTCCCAATAACAGAAAAAAATAAGTCGCTCCACTAGTAATGCAAATCAGAGTAAAGTGTAAGAGGGCCACTGTACATTGGCTAGATTTAGTCCGGTGCAATTTGGCTTAATTTAATAAGTAAAAAGAGAGTTTAGCACTTCTAGACTATTATAATGTTTTGTCAAGTTTCTTTCGTTTCCCCTCTTGTCTGTAAAAGGATTTTAGTGGTAAAAGCTCAGCAGAATCTGTTCTGTATTTAGATTGCTCTTGGAAGGTGGAGTTTACTTTAATATACAGGGCTATTTTGGTCATTTAATGCCGCCTGAGCCCTGATCAGGTTTGCTCCTTCATGCCTGAGCTACAATGATACAGCGATGCTGAGCCATTTTAAGTATATCCTTCTACAGTTTCCCCCCCACACATACATTTACTCATACACAGACACATCCTGGGTCACAATTGCCTAAACCTTCATTCCCAGTCCTAGAACTTATCAGTTAGACCCCCCCCCCTTACAAGGATAGAACAGTGCAGACTTATCAGTTATATTTAACTCCAGACTCTCTGTGTCCTTCCCAGATCCTTAGCATCTTAGACACCTTATTTGGCTACTTTGGAATGCTAACTAGAAATAGAGATCCAAGGTGGTCCAGATTCCAAGATATCTATGAAAGGAAAGGGCTAATTAATATTTAGCTATGCGTAGACAACATCTATACTTAATACACAGAAACTGACCGATTTGGCTTTCGTTTAATTAATAGTTGGCCTGCTTGTCTAAAATAAGTACTTTCTGATAATGAGCTGGTTTGCATTTGCATCATAAGTGACATGTGAACATATGGTGTGATCTATCTCATTTATTACCAGTCACTTAAGGATGGCTTGCATTTGTACTGCCTAAAACATGTTAAAATGTTATTGTTTTTATAGTAGTGTGGGTACATGTGCCAATGCTACTTAAATGAATCAACCTTTTTTTTATATCCTAAAATAAAATAAAAGTTTTTGATGATGACACTTTATAGCTGTTTCACAAAGCCAAAGTGCAGCATGTATTTAAAAATTAATTATTATTAGTCCAATTGATGTGATTTGAGGAAAAAAACACTAATATGCTGTTATATAAAAATAAAATACTATTGTGCATGTAAATCTCATCACTTTGTGCCTGGCTACGTTACACCCCAACATTGATTAATTTTCTTTAACCTAATGTCCTGTCATCTTTTTTTCTTTACTATTATCTTTAAGGATTCACTGATTTTTCTACAGGAAATGTTTTGTAAAGTCTATTTGGAAAATGAGATGACAGACCCACAACTCTGAAGAGAAACTCTTTCCTCTCCTTCCTTTTTCTTCGGTTCAGACAAATCTGAGATCCTGGGACGCTGCTGTGCTCTAGAACAATCCAGGCTAAGACAAAGTCACCAATTGAGGATGATGACTCTAGGCCCTTGCAATCTGCACTGAGCTTGACTTATTTAACCCTCTATTTCCTGTCCTGATTCTATAAAAGTATTTAGGTCTTGTGTAAAAAAGAAAAAAAAGAATTTTAATCATTATTTTGAAGCATGTTTTATGGACTGTAAATTCATAACTTGAATGACTCGGTTTTATCAGCTCAGGCGTGCTATTGGTTCGGTCATATCAGCCGAAAACGTTTATTTTAACTGTTTTCGCGGATGTATTATTTGATCCAGTAAAGTATATACGTTCCATGTTTTATAAATCACTTTCTTTGGAAATGCTATTGTTTTGCTTTTACGTTTTAAGTAGGTTATACGTTTTTGCACATACATACAATTTATATCATATGTATATATATATATGTTACTTTTAAAACCTGGAATGTCAAAATATAGTATAGTATAAGTCACAGACTATATATATAATATATATATATATATATATATATATATATATATATATATATATATATATATATATAAAATATATATATATACTATTTATAGATATATAAAATATATAATATAATAATATAATATGTATATGTATAATATATATTTATATATTTATTTATATATTATATATATATATATATATATATATATATATATATATATATATATATATATATATATATATATATAGTGGTAAAACATTTTAATAAATGAAATAAATGGAAACTGTTAAATAGTGTTACTTTTCAAAGCATATCTAAATGCTGCTGTTTAAAATGTCAATTTGTAAACTCATGGCAAGTGTTAATAAACATAGTATCACATTTTATAATAGTTCTGCTGTGTATCTGCATTTACCCTTAATTTAACTGTGCTGAAAACGAAGCACAAAAAGCCACAAATATAAGGAGTGAAATGACTAGATGGAAACAAATCTGGGGCTAGAATAATTTGAGTGATCAGTCATTGTAATAAAAGATAGATTTACACTATGGTCTAGGCTTACTTGGAAATATCAGCTGACCTGTTGATACGCTCATATAGGTAACAAAAATACAAAAACAGTGATAGAATAGGGTTTTATTTGAAATAAAAACACACTGTGGTGGTAGTGATGTAAAGTTTAAGTATTTCTTAAACTTTTTAAGAAATAATAATAGAAACACTAAAGGTAAAGATGAAAAAAAAACAACTTCTGACTCCTATTACAGTCACTGGATACATGCACAGAACCACAGTCATATCTATTCTCCTTTTTAACCAGAACCAGATTCCCAGCAATACTTACTAGATCTTTTTAATTATGTGATTTACAAGAACTATATTATAGCTTCTTTACAAATACTGTAACAATTCACCTGCTAGACAAAATCACTATTACAATATATAAAATATATTATTCTTGAGAACTACTAATGGAATTTTATTTGTTTTTACAAAACCTGTAATAAGTGGTGGCCCTCTACTATTTCAAGGTAAGCAGATTTTTAGGATGTTGACTTCAGTAACCTACTGATAAGAGAAAAATAATGATTAACAAATGGGCACAGTTTATATGCAAAACAGAAGAATGTATTGTTTAATAGCAAACCAGGAAAATCTGATCTGTAATACCTGTAGTTCAAGACAATCTGTTATTTTATCATATTTCAATGAATTCCTCATGTTATGCATTACATATAAAATATTTAAGAGGTAGACCACTGCAGTACACAGCTAAATTATGGAGCAAATAAAATAGAAAAGAAGATTACACGTACTGTAATGTCTGACAATATTTAGGTTGCACAATTATACAGAATACAACTTCACATTAAACCAGATATTTGATCAAAGCTTTTGGCCCACGACAATTAACAGTAAATAGTGCATATAACTCCTAGGAAATGCAAAATATACTGGTCTTAAATTGATAACGCACCTTCTGAACATTCATTTATATGTTTATGAAGGTTCAATTATTCAACAATGCTTACACTAACCTATATTTTTGCATATTACCAGTGAGAATCTTTTGTGGATTACTTCACAAAGATATGAGGTCCTGTATCAATGCAAGTAAAATACTTAATATTTTAAACTTTGCTGCAGTGGCTTAAAACGACCATACACAATCTATTATTTTACTGGTCCTTCATAACTATTAAAATCATTACCAGTCTACAAACATTGCACACGCTTAAAATGCGATATTGTCATTTGATTTTTTTTTTAGGATAGCAATCCATTTAGGAAGACAGGTATTCTGGATTCTCATTTCTACCTGTGTCTGAATAGCATGTTCTGGCTGAATTATTTACGGAGACCTGGCAGAAAAGTGGCACATGTACTCAGTCATCCAAGGGTTATAATCAGGGACAACCTTGCTTTTGGTCAACTTTTCTAGGTCAGCTGATTTTGCTCTTCTCTTGTCCATTCTCTTCATCTCTTTCTCAAGTTCTCGCCTGTTTTTTGCTCGTAGTGCTGACTCGTGGATCTGAACATGAACAAATATAAATAAAGCCTTGTTATATTTTATAAAACATTTTACACACTGCCCTAATGTACACCATGCTTATATGTAGACCTGTTCTGAAATAATGCTCAAATTTTCCTACAGCAAACAACCTATGACAAGAACTACAGTATTAATATTCCACTGCAATGTAATGTATTTATGCAGAATAACATCATAACAATAAAAGCAGCTTACCTCCTTAGTTGATGTGGCTGGTCTGACATTGTGTGTTCTTTTCTGGGCCATATCTGCCTGTCTTTCTCCTGAGCCATACATAGCAAAGGGATGTCTTGTTTCTTTTTCAGTGTCTTTGGTGATATGATGCTTGGCTTTAGTTCGGGTTGATTTGTATGAATGCTTCGGTTTGCTTTTTGTCCTGCTCTGAACACGTAGATTCGTTTCTGCTGGGATGTCAGGGACAACAGGGGCAGGTTCGGTCTCTTCATCTTTTTCAGTTTCCTGAGGTTTCACAGCTTCTGTTATTTGTTCTGTTGGAAAAAAAGGTTAATTGATTTTGAAAAGTATAATATAATACTACAGTATAATCATACAGTGTATTAAATAAATAACTTAGTTATATATTACTTGCAGCATGTGGTGTACCTGCCCTAAAACTGTGAATTAAATATCTGATGCAATTTGGCATTTTTCCCCATTAGCACATTTCCTGATTTTGAATGCATTATGCTACAAAACACCAGAAATCGTGCATGACACAAACAAAATAAGTTGGATTCTGCTATGAAAATGGGCATTGTTAGCTGAAACGTATTGCTGTCCCAAATTTTTCTTCTTGTTTAGTAAATTCATTATACTAATAAAAATGCCTGTTTGTTTTAGTGAAACATTATCTATGTTCACATTTACAGGCCCTGGCAGATGCCTGAGCGATTTACATCTATCTCTTTTATACAACTGATCAGTTGGGGGTTAAGGGCCTTTTTCAGCAGTGGCAACTTGGTGGTGCTGTGATTCAAACCCTGATCTACCAATTAGCAGTCCAACAACTAAACACTGTGCTACCACTTCCATATCTCATGAACAAGACATGTCATGGATGATGTTTTTTAGTTAGGGTTTAGACATACCACTAATTTGTCTCGTATCAGGTTCTGTCTCCTCTTCTACTCCATGCTCTTTATTCACAGATGTCTCCTTATCGGTTGTTGCCTTTTTCTCTTTCTGCAGTCTGAACTCTTTCGTTCTTTCCTGAAGATTATAACTGTCGCTGGACTCGGTGTCGCTTCCACTTTCATCCCAAAACCAGGGGTTGTGTGTTTGCTCCAACATTCGCCTCGACAGTCTGTAACTTACCAAATTCTCATAACACTTCGCGTAGGTTTCCCATTTCGGATCCTTAAATTTCTTCATATATTCGGACCTGATCCGTTTGGTCACCATGTTCCTTGGAAATCTTTCGTCTACAATTCAGTGTAAAAATGAAGAATAAAAATATTTTAGTGCGTTTATTAATACACCTCGCCTATCAAAATCGTTAGTTTAGTGGACAACAATTAGGTAAAAAAAAAAAAAATGTTTACAGTCACTTGAACAGCGCCGTACGTCCTCCCCCTGCCGCCCTACATTTAAATCAAAACACGCGTTGAAGAAAACCATTTCCTGAGTGTTAACCAATCACAGACCAGCTGCTCGTGACAGCGCTTAGCCCCGCCCATCGTTTACACATTCACTTATTTTAAACTACCTCATTTCAATTCACACCACAAATTTTGGCATATTTACACAGACAAACGCGGTAAAATAAAGAGATAATCATGTCCCTTATACATTAATCCTTAAACACATATTAACTGCGTCGGTTAACATAATAAACCGCAAACATCATGCTTTTGTGTGTTAACACCACTATAGCCTGCTGTTCAGTAGTCTATATTATAATATGTCCATCATGTTTACATTATGGACTGGACTGTGCGTACAGTAAGTCTACACTGTGACCGTGTTCATAGATCTAATGACGATATGTACTATTTCTCAAAATGACAACAACCATCCGCCATGATATGTTAAAGGAACGCGGATGGATAAATCCCACCATCGTGTCATGTCAGTTCGATCCAAATCTGTTCCGAAAGATTATCTCGGATTTTACTCACGGTTTCGGGTTGCACAGCAAGCGAAATGCGGCAGGTGGTGTCGATAAGGCGACCCTTCACTGTTGTTGTGCTGTTGATTTGATTTGAACTCCGCCCACTGCTTAAAGCCCGCTGATGGAGATGGCAACAGGTGGGGATTAGACTCGAGTGTCCATTTTAAAAACACACCGATTTATAAAAAACCCCCTTTGTATAATATAGAAATAAATGAACCCTCCCCTATCAAATTTTTCCTTATAGATGGTAGTGAGCTAAATATACCTGCTAAAAATGTCTTATATTTATAGTTCTATTAAGAAATGAATGACAAGGGTCAAATGGTTAAAAAAAGAAAATAAGCCAGACATAACTAAGAGAACTAGTGTGTCAGCTTTCACCCACCTCAAGTTCATTCACACAGTAGTGGAGTGTGTTAAAAATAGAAATGACCTTAGGGAACACAGTTAAGTGCTTCCTTGGAACGTTTAGAAACTTTGATCATTTTATCAGTGTAACGGAAGGGATGCTGAAAAGTTGCTACACATATGGATTATTAGAAACTTTTATATCCATAATGATTTCTAATTTTTTCTGAAGTAGAAGAATAAGAAGCATATGAATATGAATAAGCCAGTGGATCATGTTTGATCATGTTGATCTTAAGCATTTAAAAATAGCTTTTTGACTTGAACAGTTCTGTCATGCAAAGTGAATAATATTAATAGACACGACAATAAAAAAAAAACAATCATACCAAATAATGGACTTTAATAAATTAATATGTATGTACATTTCACATTATGCTGTATGACATAGCATTCCAGTCATCTTGATGTTTCTTTTTCTTCACTGAAGTAACATTGCGTAACACAGGGTTACAAAATACATTTTAAGTAAATCTGTCCCCTGCCAACGGACTGCTCCACTGCTGCTCTGTTTAAAGCGAGTAGACACAAAGGATAGCGATTGTTGCGGATTTAGAAGCACTTGCGGTGGACAATGCTGGGTCCAGCCTCATCATATTCCTGCTTGGTGATCCACATCTGCTGGAAGGTGGACAGGGAAGCCAAGATGGAGCCACCAATCCATACAGAGTACTTACGCTCAGGTGGGGCAATGATCTGAAATAAAAAAAAGGGAAATGTGTTTTTAGAAATGGCCAAGTCATTGTCAGCATAGACTAAAGATCATTGTTAGAGAATACACTAATCTATTACCTTGATCTTCATTGTGCTGGGGGCCAGAGCAGTGATCTCTTTCTGCATACGGTCAGCAATACCAGGGTACATGGTGGTACCACCAGACAATACATTGTTGGCATACAGGTCCTTCCTGATGTCAATGTCACACTTCATGATGCTGTTGTAGGCAGTCTCATGAATGCCAGCAGACTCCATACCTTTTTAGATAAAGATGAGATCAATATTAGATGACTTAGCGGTTACAAGTGTGGTAGGCATGTTGTAAATTTAGACTGTTAATTACCCACCAATGAAAGAAGGCTGGAAGAGGGTCTCTGGGCAACGGAAACGCTCGTTACCGATGGTGATAACCTGACCATCAGGCAACTCATAGCTCTTCTCCAGGGAGGAGGAGGAAGCAGCAGTGGCCATCTCATTCTCAAAGTCCAAAGCAACATAGCACAGTTTCTCCTTGATGTCACGCACAATCTCACGCTCAGCTGTGATGGAGAATTGTGTAAGGATAAAAATGCAAACAAAACCCAAAACAGCAAAAAAGAAAAGTTATATTTACCGGTTGTGACGAAAGAGTAGCCACGCTCAGTCAGGATCTTCATGAGGTAGTCAGTCAGATCGCGACCAGCCAGGTCCAGACGCATGATGGCATGGGGCAGAGCATAACCCTCATAGATGGGGACATTGTGGGTGACACCATCACCAGAATCCAGCACAATACCTGAACCACAGCAGAAAGTGTCAAGTTAATGTTTCAGAATATTTTTTTTTATTATTTACAACTTTATAAACTTTATAATTAGTTTGTAAATGTGCTTTTCTCACCAGTGGTACGGCCAGAAGCGTACAGAGACAGGACAGCCTGGATAGCCACATACATGGCTGGGACGTTGAAGGTCTCAAACATGATCTGGGTCATCTTCTCACGGTTAGCCTTGGGGTTCAGGGGAGCCTCAGTGAGCAGGGTGGGATGCTCCTCAGGGGCAACGCGGAGCTCGTTGTAGAAGGTATGATGCCAGATCTTCTCCATATCATCCCAGTTGGTGATGATGCCATGCTCAATGGGATACTTCAGAGTGAGGATACCTCTCTTGCTCTGAGCTTCATCACCTACATAAGAGTCTTTCTGACCCATACCCACCATGACACCCTACAGCAGAAAAAAGATCAAGTATATATATATATTACATTAAACCTTTGTCTGCTATTGACAAAAGCTCATTGTTATAAAGCTCTATTTATAATTTAATAAATTTAATTGCAGTATTTATAAATTCGTACCTGATGACGGGGGCGACCAACAATGGATGGGAACACAGCTCTGGGAGCGTCATCACCGGCAAAGCCAGCCTTCACCAGGCCTGAGCCATTGTCGCACACCAAGGCGGTAGTCTCATCCTCGTCACACATTTTGGCAGGTTCTGTGTGTAAATATTTCCAGACAACATTGAGTGCTTTAGTTTGTCGAACATGCCGCGCAAAACAAGGTTAGGTAAATAAAAGCGGTTATTTAAACCATTGGAAATACAAACATTTTATTCTATCACACTATAAAACCTAATAAAATATTTATATATCGTATTCATCAGATTTGTTTTATCCTTGATCGTTAAGAAAGAAATCATATTGCCCGTTATTGAATGAATTACATGCCTTTTGTTAAATTAATTTTGTTAAATGGTCAAAATGTGCTTTAAAATATAATTGTAGTAAGAGTTTAAGCATAAGCATTTGCTTTGTCGCATAACTTTAATAAATTGTTATTATTTTGTCCGTTTTTCTTTGGATCACGTGCCGAGCAGTTCTCCCTGGGAGTTAAATTATTATGAATATAATAGACATGAATCACTATTAAACTATTATTGTCTGTGCGTCACTTTGAAAGTTTAGCATTAAATAATTCGTGTAATTCAATTAAGTTAAATAAAAAGCAAACATGATTTCCCTATTAGTCCTTGTTGTACAAGCGCTATGATGTGGTCCGGTCAGATTTTCTTACCTTCGGTGGTGCCCTTCTCAGATGAAGCTCAGTGCAGAATGAAACCTCTGCTGTTTCCAGCTACAGGGTGACTGCTGGCCTTGGCAAACTTTTATACCAGTTCACCTTCATTTCCCGCCCATTAAACATGGTCCATGTGCTCAATTGGATTTTTTCCCAATCTTTGGCCATATTAGGTTCTTGGGCGGTAGGGGAACGGTACTCCTGGTTGGAAGTGTGCACGGCTGTCCTAGTATGGTGATAGTCCTGATGTGAAGCCACGGCGCTCTGTCTGTATATGGAGTGTATGTTTTTCGCACATGGTGCGTCTTACTACACTGCATGACTAAGAGTAGACTGTCATTTCTGATTACGTATTGCGATTCATCAGCGGGAGAGTAAGGACACATGGGTGTTAATCGTTTAAAAGTTATTGCCCATGGATAAGGGTGCACCGAAAACTATTACTACGGTAGGCGCAAGCGGTTAGAACAAGAAGGTTATTAAAGCTATTTAAAAAAAATGTAGTCATAATGTTAAAGTCATAATAAGCAATTAGCCATTTAATTTAATGTAAAGGGAAATGGAAATAATGCAAAACAAGTGCCAAGTATCCAAAGTGATCTAAAATAATGTAAATAATGTTTATGGTTTTACTGGAATTTAAATGTGACTACATTAAGTTGTAAAGTTCATAATAAATTTATTTTACTATTTTAAATGCTTGACCTTCTACAGTTAATTTTTCCGCATTTTTAGTTCACCGGTTTTCTAATCAAAATATCTTGGCACAATAAATAGAATATCAAACGTCAAAAGAAAATAAAAACCATATCCTACACATATTACTGTTTTCCTTGTCTTAGCCAATATATACATATATAAATAAACTTTGACAGTAGTTAAGTCTTCCAGCCAAGTCTAGATGATTGTTATGAGGTTTTAAGTCGAAGTGTGTTATCAATTTTCAAGATAATGACTTTTTTATTTTTAATAAAAATAATCATTAATTAATTCCATAAATGATTAAATAAATATTGTGATCTTATTCTTTAGATAAATGGGATGTTGATCTAGCAGCAGATTCATTTTCTAGTATCAGGCTACATGTTTATCAGGGATAGACAGTCAAAATAACAGTTACGGGCTATAATACTATATACTAAGCAGCTTAAACTGGAGAAAAGTCTAAGTAAAAACATTTACTTAGTGCTTGAAATTTCATCTGGCCTGGTGATACATAAAATCATATAGTACTAAAGATGAATAGATGTATTAAACGGTAAATGATAAGAAAACGGTTTTAAGTTTGTGATTTCAGCTGATAAAATAAAAATTATTATAATGTTCATACATATTTATATCAATTACTAAAAAAGGTTGCAGTCGTCTAAAATGCCAGAACACTGCCCCCTTCCGGTACTATTTGCTTTTTAACTATAAAACTATGCAAGTTGAGAGAGAGTCTTGACACTAATTAATTCAACCAATAGTTTATTTATATAAAATAAGCACACCTAATATTACATTATGTTCACAGTTTTCTTAAACAAGAAATCTACTGATCACACTTACAAAACATCTATTTTGATTGCAGATATCTCTATTCTATATGTTTTCACAAACAATCATCTCTCAGGTGACTTTTGTCTTTGGTGGTTAATTATACTATTCACTATTGTGAATGGTTTTAATGTGTATGGTCTGAAAAACAAAACAGATCCGACTGGATCCCTCTCCTATACAGAAGCTGTTTTTCCCAATGTGTTATAAGCAATATTTTTTTGGATAAAATTGTATAAAATACCCAATAACTCATAATCAACAAAGTCACAATAAGATATGGACATGATTTGCAATTTTAAAATGTAACAAATATCAGTTATACTGCAAGTAAATTTGCAGTGATTTTACATTTTTATATCATTTAATATAACGTACAGTGGAGTATAATAGTGGAACTGTAACTTATATTTGAGTGTTAACAGGTTATATGTAAACATAAATCACCAGTCAAAATGTCAAAATTTGTACACACTTGACTGACTACATTATTTTTATTGTCCTTCTGGCCTAGAACATATCGAGAGGAAATAAAATCAAAATGCAATTTTTCCCTCCTAACTTGGTATAGAGTTATAATTGAACATATAGCTTTGTATATATTTTTAAAATGTTTTTACTTAAATTCCTTTCTCAAACAAGCAGTGTTTAGTCTGTTTGGGAACTTTAGGAAAGGTGGGTTATTATTAAACTGGCAAAGAAAACTGTTTGTGCAATAAAAAAAGTGAAATGTTCCAGAGGGAACACCGGTGAGAACGCTGAAAATGAAAAATTGTTTTAAAACACTTTTCTTGATCACAACATTCATGACAGATCATTTGCACAAACTTTTGACTGGTAGTTTATATTGCAAATAGGCACTGGAATACAGCTGTTCCGTTCATTTTCATTATTTGGCAAGAGCCAGCTTCTGCTCAGCGTCTAAAAAGGCCTGTTTCTCCATGAGCTTTCGGAAGAAACCATCTTGGTTGTTGAGAAGCTGTGCATGACGGCCACACTCCACTACATGCTGCTGGTCCAGAACAGCCACAGCATCTGCATTCTGGATGGTGGACAGACGGTGAGCTATGACAAGTACTGTGCGGTCCTGCATAAGCCGCTCTAAGGCCTCTTGCACCAGGAACTCATTCTCTGCATCCAGAGCACTGTAAAGAGGTACAAGAAAACTTATAAAAATGTTCATTTGTAAATATATAAGAAATAAGCTAAGTGTTAAGCGATGCTGCACATCAGTTCCATATATTACTCAAAATAGTAAAATTATGTACTAAATTACATAGTAATAACGATCCCAAGTCCGTCCTTTTTGATGGCAATTAACAAGCACATCTATACCAAATCCTATTTATGGTAAATATAAACGAAAAAAAAGTCATAATTTTAGACAAAATCATCAGATTATCTAGGTTTAATAGTAAGTATAATATGTTAGGTCTAAATGACTTTTGATTAAGCATTTTTATCCATTTAACACATAGCACCAAAAATACAATTATTTAACGATTAAATAAAACTCTAACTAAAATACATACAAAAAATATTTAACTGCACACTGTATGGCATTTAACTTTCATGATTTCTCTTATAAAGCATTCATATTTAAACAAGTATAGGTTAAGCCACATAACATTTCGATAAGACCTTTGATTGGGTTGTGTGGTCAAACTAACAAAAAAACATTATATAAAAGCAATAAACAATATATATTAAGCTATTTTGCAAAGAATGGGCAAAAAGGTCAGTCTCTAGATGTGCAAAACTGGTAGAGACACACCCAAAAAGACTTGCAGCTGTAATTGCAGTGAAAGGTGGCTCAAAGTATTTGTATCAGACGAAATGAATACAAATGTCCACCACACTTTCAGATTTTTATTTGCTTTTTTTGTATCATTTTTGTTCCACTTCACAATCTACATTAGTAGAACAACAGTGCAGTTCCTATATAATATGTTGTACTATATGTGGTTATAACAGATTAACATATAAATAAACTACTTTGGTTTATTTTTATTAAACATCTTACCTTGTGGCTTCATCTAATAACAATATTTTGGGGTTCTGTCAAGAGAAAAAAAAGTCTTTTTAGATTTTAATGATGAATAGCATAAATTTGTCTTATAGAATATGCTAGAGGGTTGTATGATTATTTACCTTCAGCAATGCCCTTGCTATAGCAACTCTTTGTTTTTGTCCACCTGTTTATGCAATAAATCAATTAGTGACGCCAACAATATCAGTCGGAAATATTTCAGAAAAAGGAAGAAAAATTAGATACTTAAAATATTTTTGTACCTGATAGTAGTACCCCTTTCTCTCCAACAACAGTGTCATAGCCTTTGGGAAATCCATTGATGAACTCATGAGCATTAGCGATCTGTGCTGCTCGTACAATGTCCTGTGTTGTGAGCTGTTTGGGATCTGTTGCTCCGTAAGCAATGTTTTCAGCAATGGAGCATGAAAAGAGGACTGGTTCCTACGCCAAAAAAACCCCCAACACACTAAACCTCAGGGCATTCTGTAATCAACTGTAAAAGTGAAAATAATCAGTGATCAAATGGAATACTGTTGCTTACCTGGCTTACAGTTCCAATACAACAGCGCAGCCAAGAAGCATTTAAACTCCGGATGTCATGGCCATCAATAGTAACGCTACCTAAGTTAAAGTGAGAAATTAAACAGAAATTTTAGTGCAAGTTGATTGCAGATTCTGTGGAAGAGTTCAGGCACTTACAGTCCCCAGTGCTTACCTGAGTCTGGGTCATACAGACGAAGCAGAAGAGACACAAGAGTGGATTTTCCAGAGCCGCTTGACCCCACCACTGCCATCACTGAACCAGCGGGTACTGACAGACTTAGGTTCTTAAAAATGGGGAAATCCTTTCTTGTTGGGTATGCAAAAGATACATTATTAAACTCAAGGGCTCCCTTTAGCTGCTCTGGTCTTAACACAAGTCCTTCTGAAAGGTAAGTGAAACACAGGGTTTAATACACCTTTTAGGCTTATGAACACAATGTATGCCATTGGGTGGTATTAACACAAAGAAATATGTAGTGATAAATTGTACCATTGAGTGGAAATTCAGGCTTTCGCGCCATCAGTTCCCACAGGCGTGCACCAGCTCCAAACCCCTTCATCAGTTCCGAATAGAATGAACTCATGCCTTGAAAAGTACACAAATAGAAGTTACGAATAATCCATAAACCTTCTGTGACCTAATTTCTATTATTTCATAATTCATCGAGAGCACATAACTGATGCCTGTAGATTGATTATTCAGTGTAATTTGTCCTCACCAGCAACGCTGATGCCCACCCAGAAGGCGTACATAAGAAAAGAGGAAAGCTCTCCTACGGTCATCTGCTCACTACCCATTAGCAGCCCACCTTTATACAGCACACTCAGCACAATCACATTGCCACTCAGGCCTGTCTGTAAAAACACAAACAGTATGAACACTTGAATCAAATGGCTTAATATTCAGAGATAACATTGTTAAATAAGACATACCATTCCAAAGAACCCAGCCGATAAACTAGCTTCTTTCTTAGCCAGCTGGAGAACATATTCCACTTTCTTTGCATAGGTCTGAGCTTCCGTCAGCTCTTTTCCGAATGCCCGAACTGTCCGTAAGTTACCAATCCTTTCTTCTGCCAGCTATACCATACACAAAGAATAGAAAGGTTAAAGTGATAAATTAACTCTATAAGTAACTTAATAACTTAAGTAAATTAAAAAAAAAACAAGGTGGGAATTTGTGATTATTAATTCTGCATGATAAAACTGGAAACAAAAAAGAACAGTTATTAAGTTCTATGAGAAAATTTGCTTATTATGGGTCCTATGCTGATTTTGTACATTTAGCCACAAAGAAAAAGAAATGATACATTTACAATTTTAATAGTAGATTTTTTTCTAGATTCTAAATATTTTTTAACAGTCAGAGACATCCTAAAAAAGCACATTTTAAAAATGTTATAAATCCATTTGCATTTTAAATGAGTGAAATAAGCCCTATCAATCAGCATAATTTATGGCTTCAAAGTGTTTTTTATACAGGTAATGAGCTGAGATTAGGAGAGCTCTCTTTAAACTTCTTTGAAATGTGCTTTTCTGGATGTTTTTCTTGTTATTCTGTTTCTCACTGCTAGAATAAATCTACCATTAAAATGATAGACTGATCGTTTCTTTGTCATTGGCCAAACACACAAGATCAGCAGGGAAACAAAAAATTTTTCCTCTTGCTGTAACACACATTTTACATTTTAATTAAACTAACACGACACACAACTGACTACATGTGTAAGTATAGCAAGGATGTTTAAAACTACGAAACTAACATGTGCAAGCAGCACAATTGCTACTGAATTTTATTTTAGAGTTTACAGAGCTTGTTCTAACCTGTGTGGCCTGTGCCAGAGCATCCTGTGTTTGTTTCGATATGGAGCGCACATATCTTCCGTAGATGACTGCCAGGCCAGCCATAGGAGGTACAATCATCAGGACAAATGTGGCAAGACTGGGTGACACATAGAACTAAAAATAAACAAGACATGAAATATTTAGTGCTGACAAAATACTACATTATGTCCACAATCACTAATGCATTTTAGCAATTTAGATTTGCTACTGTATACTAACAGCAAATAATATTTTATGATTTATATCAACAGCAAATAATACATCATAATTAGCAAAGTTAGTTATTTGCTGTTGGTATACATGATCATTCAATTTTTTTGAAGGAAGAGAGCGCTATACAATACGTTTTCTACATTTTTTTAAATCAAACATTATAATTCTACTAATTAATTCTAAACAGGGCGCCACAAGCAACTTTGTGCCTGATGAAATATTTGATATTACTGTAGGACTGTTGCTATGAGTAAAAAATATTTCTGGGGGGCCCCCTAAAGTGTGTGGGCCTTTAGAACCACCTTAACTTAGTGCCAACTCTGATTTCAAATACAAATTTCAGTCAACATTATTGAGTGCCGTGACTCCAGTCAGCATATCTGTTAGCTTTAGGCTGCTGCTTACCATCATGCTGACTCCAGCTCCAGCCTGAGCAACTGACCGAAGACCATCAGACATATTGTCAGTGAGCGCACGTCCCACTAAAGCAGTGTCTGACGAGAGACGGTTAATGAGCTCACCAGTGCGGTTCTTGTCGAAGAATCCCACCTCCTGCCTCAAAATTGAGGAAAAAAGGGATTCACGTAAGTTTTTCACAATCTGTTGCCCTGCAAAAATCATGATAGACAAAAGTGTATTTAAGTCAAACAGTGGTTAGGGGCTGATAGTTTTATTTATTTAGATTAATTTTTTCATATAATCTACTGCAGTACAGAATTATAAATAAAATAGAAAAGCACATTTGTTTTTTAAAGATGTGTTGTGTTTTCTGTTGACAGCTCACCTGAGACCTGAATAAGATATACACGTGCAGCGTTGGCAGCACCACCACACAGGAAAACTCCTGCCAGCATGATGCACAGGGAAGTGAGGGAGGCACTAAAGTCTGCAGATGTGTTTGTGTAGACGGTGTCAATCACTTTACCCAGGAAAAATGGAGCAGACATAGTGACAGCACTGGAGACTGCCAAGAAGCCCACAGCAGCTGTTAGGAAACAATAATTTTGATCACTTGAAAACATAAGAGGGTTTAAACAAAAAAGTTTGTATAGCCCATGTAGAAGTACATTTCAAAAAATAATAGCTCAAATTCTGATATATTATTTATTTATTTTATTATTATGTCTTATTTGCATCTTTTCAATTCTTACCTAAATGTCTTTCTTGCATAGAAAAAAATGTTTTTTGGTATTCAGTTCAATAAAAAATAAAAAAAAAACTGCAAAAAGGACTTAAATCACATCGGTAAGCGACTTGAAATAAAAATGAAGGGGTATGAAACCCATCTATATCTCAAAGTTATTAATGTTTGTATTTAAACTGGTTATAAATGTATTGTCAGTTTTTCCTGTACAAAGGTGTTCAAGGGGTTAAATAGAATAATAAATAGAACTGAACACACGAAGGGTGTGCATCGGGGGGGGGATTATTGTTAATTATAGTATGATTCTATTTTAGGAGTTTATGAGATTTGTTTTAAAAGAACAGTAGGTTCAATTTAACTGGTATGTGTTTTTTTCTTTTATCCACAAAAAGTAATAAAATTAATAATAAAACAATACAAAACAATTATAGTAAATATAATAAATTTTAACACACATTAGTAATCCAGCTATTAGATTAGATTAGATTAGATTCAACTTTACTGTCATTGTGCAAGGTACATGTACAGAGCCAATGAAATGCAGTTAGCATCTAACCAGAAGTGCATAAGTGGCTTATTTACAATATATTGAGGTTTTATTGTATATTAATCTTTCAAAGATCAAATAAAGCACTGCATCTTATGTAGTTTGTAGCATTGTTGTTGAAATCAGTTAGGGGGCAGCTAAAGTAAAGTTTTTCCAAATAGGAAATTTATGCCTGGAAAACATCACTAAAATCAACTCTAAAGAGAAATCTATGTAGGAAAGCTTCAAGTTTTTAATTTACCATAATTCAGAAGTAATATTTACAAACACTGTAGAAAAACTGCAAAATGTTAATTTTTCACAGTCTGCATAAACTACATACAGTAAAAATAGAAGGAAACTAAAGGGCTTTATCAACAAATAAAAAAAAAAACCAACAACCTAATAACAAGTCATTTTTTCCTTTAAACCTCTGTTTGTTTGAACACTGACCAGATGTTTTGTTAAGCTATAATGAGTTTGTTAAAAAAACATTAATTGGACATTGCTTTGATTATTTTTTATTAGGTTGTTCATTGACAGTAGATCAATGCTATTAAAAGCTAGTTTAAATAAATGATTTTAAAGTTTGTATCTGCCACCCTGCGTATTTTTGGTGTGGGCATTTTACCTGATAGTTTCCAGCGCTCTGGATGAGCAAGCTGCAATAACTTTTTAAAGTCATCTGAAGATATCCTTCCCGCTCGGTCATTGGGCTTGACATCACTTCTGACATGCTCTCCTGTTTGCTTGGAGTTGGTCGATGTGCTGTAAAAAACAAATGGAGTGGAGGCCCTGAAGTGTGTCCAGACACAACGTGGACCTAAAAACTCTCCAAGTCGAAAGTGGGGGAAAGGGGACGCTTCAAGAACGGTTTGACCCAAGACCCGATGATTCTGGGATCTCATCAAACTTACTGGGCCTTTGCAGGTGACATACCATTGCTGAAACTGTTTTCTGGTGGCGAGTCTTGACATTTGCAACATTATTATTCCACACATTTTGAGGAAGTAAGTTGAACTGAGGATGTAGTTTTGGTCCACTTCACTTTTAAAGAAAGGTCCTTATCAAATGCACATCCAAAACAGAGTAGAAACCATACTACAGTTTGCTAAACGAATTATTAAACACATATTCCTGACAGTTTCGTTCCCATTCACAGAGCACTGTTTCGGCTCGTGGCATTTTCGGAGTGGAAAAGTCTATTGTAAGCCCAGGCTGCTCTTCAGTGTCTGGCGGTTGCTACATTATCTGTGTCTGACAGTTACACACAGTCTTTTCTCCCGTTATCTCCTCTCACGCCCAGGCAGGTTATTGGCACTCCCAAATGTCACCAAAACCTGTCCCTCACTAACGTGCCCTACATGTCCTTCCCAGTAGCGTCCATTAGCGTGATATGATAATGGCAAAGAAACGACACCAACAACAATAAATTAACAAATATAGATAAATAAATATATAAGCAATTATTAATAAGTTACCCTGTCAAATGTCTTAAGCGAATGAGTTAATTGCATGAGTCATTTTACAGAATTCCGTGGAGTGCAGTTTCCTTACACACAGGTTACGACCGTACCGTAAAGTTGACTTCCGCACTAAACACTACTCTAAAATAGGCGCAGATTGGAGCTCGTGCTTTTCTAACCTACTGTTTAGTACAGGAAGGAGCGTGCTACCTTGAGCAACCAGTTTTTCTTATTTCCGTTTTTCCGGAAGCTGCTGTTATGACGTAACTTTACTTTTCCCCTGAAAGCGCAAGTACAGTTTTGACCAAATTTACTGCAATTTAGTATCCTTGTGTTTTAATCACATAGAAAAATTTTACGTAGCCATAAGAAAGTGGGGGAAATTATCCAGATTTTATTAGTTAAACCTGGTGCTATGATCTTTTGGATTACAATAATACTACAATAATACAATAATATATATCAGTTTGAATTGAGAGCCAAAAAGCTCTGCGAGGCAGAATTGAACTATTTGCAGAAGTTTAAGGGTGTTTTTGAAAGGGGCAATTTCGTAATAGTGATGTTTTGTTTTACAACGTTTTGCAAAAAAGAAATATAATAAACTGCTATGTGGAAATTACCCAAAGCTTATTAGGTTTAGTAGGCAGCCAAGCTGGAAAGTACAACGTGAAATGAAAAAAATTTGCGTTTCTAAGTACATGCCCTGTGTCTATGTAAATTACACTATCACTGAGTATATATTTTTATTGAATTCCTCGTTGCACTCACTGTTTGTTTCCTAGAAATATTAGAGTTAGGTGGTTTGCTTATTTGATAACGAATTGTAACATATGTTTAGGACCACAACATAGTCACATAGTGACTATAAAATATATCTGCTTTCTTAACATAGAAACAGTTTAAGTCTGATTTTAAACACTTCCGGTTTTGTAAAAGAATTCTGATAAGACATATTAGAGGATGCACGATTCATCGATTCATGCTTACGACATCTTGTTTCTTTTAAAATTATTGTTTTGCTTAAAAATTCTGCGTGTGGTTTTTAGCTTTAAGCTTAATATAACTTTAGGAACGCATAAATAAACGAGTAAAACTTTCTTAATCGTTAAAAAAAAGATTCGGGGATCAAACTAAATATTCCCAGAATGTTCTGGGAACCAGCAATTGGTTATAGTTAATTAAATATAATCCAAACAGTAATAAAGCAAGCACAACTAGGCTATGATACAAGTCTATTTTAAAATAATGTGTTAAAAATAGTAAAATCTATGTTTGTATAATACAGTGTTTAAAATAAAAATACAATAATAAAAGATAACATTACAAAGGTGAGCTCACTTTGTTTAGAGATTTTGATAGTTTTTCCGTGTTTTAGATCTAAAATAATCAGTCAGATCAATGACATAACCCCATCTCTAATTGTTAATCGATTACTAATGTCTAGGGGAAGTGCATGGGAAGGTGCTACAACTTAAACAGGAACACGTGTGTTATATGTCTGTAAGTATACGGGGCATTCATGGAGAATATGTGTATAAAAATTAATTTAAAGCTGTGTGTATCAGATTGCATATTATTGTTTGCGATACTTAAAATAACAAGCGAGAGAAAAATCTTGTACCTCGAATGTAACCGTATTAAAACGTTAGTTCATGTCAGTCCCTGGACAATTTATGTTAAATTTATTCATCCTCGTGGAAAGGAAGCACATTGAGTCTAGGTGTCTAGATTATTCAAATACTAAGCTTATTAAGCAAACGTAAACCGCCTATCATGTTAATTTATAACAGACATTTTTATTTTAGCAGCAACAGGCAGCGTGTGTTACGATACATTTCTGGTATTTTTGGCAGACGTCCTTATCCAGAGCAGCTTACGTTTTTTTTTTTTTAATACAACTGAGCTATTAGAGTTAAGGTCTTTGCTCAGGGGCCCAGGGATTGAGCCCACAATCTTCCCATTAGTTGAGCCATCTTCCCAGATGATTTATTGATATTGATATTTATTTATCATTTTAAGATGATTACTGCTTTAATAACGTTCAAAGGCTTTTATAAGCCTATTCGGTTCAAGTGACCAGCCAAGAAGCGTTACAAGTATAATAAGTTATTTGTTAATTGTGGATAATTATGTCCATTGTAATGGAATTAGAAAATGACTATACATTTACTCACTAAACACTGTGGGTGTAACCCTGGTCATAGGGTATCGACTGTCCTGCCCATTTTAGTTTTTTCCTACTTATGTATGATTTAAACGTGTTACCAAAATAACAGCACATCTTAACCTAAGAGTGGATATATGTATAAATAAATATTTGTTTTCTTTCATTCTGTATTCTTAATAGCTGGACTAGTGGTAATAATGCCAACTGTCTACTCTGGTGTCCATCAAAAGCTGAACAGCCATCTAACACCATGGCCAGACAGGCTAAAGCTGGCTCGATTCGCATGGGTTTCCAGTCAGTGCTTTCTTCCGAATAAGGAACAGGTTACAATTTATTTTCTTTTTTATGGTTTAGAATTTTGGTCTAATTTATGCCATGTTTAAGATTGTTTTATTAGAAAGGAATTTAGGTCGTTTATTTCCTATGTCATTAGTTATATGTAGGATAATCTACTTTATATACTACAGATGCACAAATTATACACAACTCTCAAAGAGCACATCTTTTACTGTCATATTACACCGTATTTGTTCATGTCATTGTATCTTTCACTCTTTTTATTCGTACAGTTTTTGTTTGACTGGGTTGCTCGTGCCCTTTCGGGGTATTACTCCAAGAAAGTAGAGGTTCCACAGGAGGTTGTGGAAGGCTTGTGGACATACCTAAAGGAAATTCTTTATAGCAAGAACCTGTGTAATGTCCTGAGTACAGGAAAGACCATAAACATACACCCAGCAGTGCCCAAGGTATCTAATACACAATCTAATTCACAATGCATTTTTTAATTTAGTTCAAATTTTATTGTGCATATTAATAAACATTAAAAATGTTTACTATTCAAAAATACTTTTTGACTTCAAAGTGCACTTATAAATAATTTTTTTTATTATCTTTTTGTACAGATTATCAATGAAAGGATTCTGGAAAGCACTTCCGGAACTCTGTTTGTTAACCTGTCCACTATATTGAGTTGTTGTGAAGGGTTTCTAAAGTTTCCTGTTCTTGCAGTCACATACACTGCCAAATATGACCTACTGGTGGAGCTTGTGGTTAGGAACTGTGGGCTGGCCTGTTTTCAACTTCAGCAACAGGAACCTACAGATCCTCTTTCAGTTCAGGTGTTTGAGGTTCTACTTCTTGTACTAAGCACATATTTAACTGTGCAAAAGCAGCAAGGCAATCCCAGAAGAGTGTTTGTCCAAGTAACAGAACACTTGCTTCAACCACTTTGCCTGTTAAGACACCTAATAACCACTAGGACATGGACAGAGAAGGATGATACCAAGATCCGACAACATCTGAGCAAAGAGATCAGAAGCAAAGTGGACTCTATTATTCAGTATGCACTTTTTTATCAGGAACATTTACAGTACTACAAAGAAGAAGTTCTCCCATCAGAAGAGGTATCAGGTGGAAAAAGGGGATCTAAAAGTAAAACTTTGTTCTGCCCTGTTGCATCCATTCTGTCAAAGCTTGCCCATAGGGATGATGGTAATAAAGAGTCTGTCTTTTATGGAGTCCAATCAAGTTCTTTGCCACTGCTCTTCAAATTTGCTTTAGATGCATTTTGCAAAGGCGAAGAGAACAAACTTGTCTGCTTTCATCTTATGGTAAAGTTTCTTCCTGCCCTAGACTTTACAGAGGACCTTAATGTCAAAGAAACATTCAGTGAGGCAAACTGGAACTTTGCTCTGCTTGCTATAGAAAATATTTTAAACTCCTGTTTGACTGAAGATATTTATAATGTAGCTGCAGATAAAATCCATCATGGGGAGATACAATTAAAGTCCTACAGGAAAGTGGCTCAGCTTTTATTTAATAATGCTCAGCCAAGCATTCCAGCCTGGTACCGTTGCCTGAAAATACTGCTGGCACTGAACCACCAAATCCTAGAGCCAGATCTCGATGAACTTGTCTCCCTGGTCTGGGTCGATGCTGACAATGTGGAATTACGTGCAAATAAAGCTAGAGAGACTCTCATTTGTGTGGTAATTCAGACCTATGCGAAACTGCGGCAACTTCCAAAACTCTTTGAGGAACTGCTGGTTGTAATTCGTCGACCAGCTGCTGATGAACTGAGGCAGGAGTTATTGCCTGACGCTTTACAGAATTGCTTGAGCCATTGTCTCTTAGACAACCCACCCAGCCAGAATCTGGAAATTTGTGGACTTATTCTGGAGTCTATGCAAAAGGATCTCCCTTATGTCCAAGAGAAAAGAAGAGAGTCTACACTAAAGATGTTTTCTCTAAGTGTTCTTTTGCATGCAGTAGTCTTTAGTCTTAAAACCTTAGATGACGGCAGTCCTTTGCCCATAGTCAGAAAAACTCAAAGTCTAATGGAGGAGATGCTTAAGTTTATCAGGGCTCTGCTGCAGCATCTTGAAGGAGTTTCGATTGCAGACAGCCTTTGGGTTGAGAAGATGCAAGAAACAAGTCTTCTCCTTACACATGCTTGGCAGGAGGCAGACACACTCTTTCAAATTCATTGCAGTAAATACATATCCCCAATTGGCCCAACTGACAGTGCCAGTCCTTTATCCGATACTGTAAAAAAAATATTGGCAATTACTGAATCAAGAGGCCAAAACTCTAGTCCACTATGCAGGTTTCTGCAAAAACATCTTGCTCTCCACAAAATGAAGAGACACTCCTTAATGTCACCTTTAGTTACTTTGGACATGGAAACTGAAAATGTTCTTTATGAACTTGCTCAATTTGTAGTAAATACTCAAGAACTTTTGGTAAACCTGTACATGGAGAAAACTTGGAATGGACAGTTTTGCAGTGTTAATAGTGACACATATCCAGTTGCCTTCTGGTTTCTAGTGACCACCAACCTACCATTAATTGCTCCATACCTAACACAGGAGGTTACATCTTGCATAGCAGACACCATTCTAAATTCCCTGTTTCAGGATAATTCAGACGCCAACTTAGAAAAGACTGGACTGTCGTTCCTACTGATTTCAAAGCAATTGCTTGAAAGCACAGTTCTTTGTGAACTGCCCAGCTTGCATTCTGCTGTGGTGACTTCTATAACAAACAAGGTTTTTAAACTTCCAAATGATTCTGATTTGCAGTCCATTTGTCCCTCATTTCTAAAATCTTACTCTGAAACTGGTATTTCAGCGGATTGCAAAGAAGGACACATTGCTGAAATGTCATCCTCTTTTAACAGACTGAAAGCCATGGCACAAGAAATTATGGATTGTGCTAAAGCCGGCACTTCCTTCCCATTATCTGAGAAACAAGTAGACACACTTTTGCAGTTAATTAAAATAACAAGTGTTCTTAATCCAAACGCAATTTCCCCTGAAGATTATTTGGGACTTTTTCTAGGTATGTTTTCAATGACACTTTCTGTGCAACATAATGATGATGGGACACTTTTAGTACCAGTCAATCTTTTAGAAGAGCTGTTTGGCCTCATGAATATATTACTGGAGGGGAAAAATTCTTATACAATCCTCAAAGCTGTCTATGGCAGTACACTTTTGGAAGGGGTTATGAGCTCTCTTTTTTCACGCCTTGATAAAAATCAGTTTCAAAGTATGGACAGTTCGACTTGGTTTTCTTTTCTCCAGTCAGTCCAAACTTTCATTCACAGTATAACTCGTGTTATAGTGGAGCGAAAAAGCAGCGTGCGAATCAATCTCGACAAGTTCACAGCTTTTATGATTGATAGAATCTGTGCCGTTAAAACATCATTTGCGGACTATGATGAAGCTCTGTATTCATTACAGCTTCACTTAGTTACTTTAAGCACACTTTGTAATAAGATAATGTCTGTGGTTGGAAAAAGTCCTCAGCTGGATGAATCTCTGACTCAGTTTTTAGGGAAGATCATCCCCATAATGGGGCCTCTCACTGAGACCGCACTAATAAAGAAGGCAGACAACAAGCTCAGTCAGTCATTCTCTATTGAAGTAATGACTGTCATGATCAAGAGTGACCTAGCCAAAGTCTCCTATCGGGCCCAGGGTTCCGGTGATTGTGATCGACAGCACGAGTTATCAAATATATCACTGTACAAAACCTTTGGCCAGTGGATTTTGGAGGAAATATCCAAAGTACCACAACCCATGGACTTTCTCATTTCATCTATCAAATATCTCTCAGCATTTTATGTGGCGTCAGAAACAACTCAGGACCCCGATGCTGGCAGTCTCCATATTAATATTCTGCAGAGCGTTTACAAGCTATTAATAAGTAAGCATCCAGTTTAATGGATTTTGTAAAGTCTGTATGTTTGATCATTTTACTTACTTATATAATTTCAAATATGTATGTACCATAGGCACTTGGATATCTGTATCCGAAGTAAAAGAATTAGAAGTTTCACTTAGAAACCTAGTTACACAGCTGATGGTCAGATCTTCAAAAGAGCAGCTCCAGTCATTACTTTTTATGATCCGTGATGGACTTGTTGTATCCCAGATAGAATTTGGCTACCACAAAGTAAGCTTTGTTTTTTTTTTTATGTTTATATATTGTTTATATACATGTTAATTTTATATATATATATAGATATATATATATATATATATATATATATATATATATATATATATATATATATATATATATATATATATAATAAATCCTTTTCCAGATTTATTGCCACTCTTAATCCTATAATAAACTCTGCACTTCTTAAAAATAGCCTTCCACTAGACATTGTAGCATGGCTGTTAAAATTTTCCCAATCAACCCCATCAGTATTAGTAAGGCCTGAGGTCTGGTGGGGAGATCTGAAGTTGTCTAGTCAGGACTGTGCAGGACACTTACGTTCTTTTACAACAATGCTGGCAAGCCATGTCTTTGTGGAGCTCAGGGGCTTTCTGGCAACAGTTTAGCAAAGACATGCATGTGTGGGTAGGCAGATAAAGTGTCCACAATCTATTGACCATATAGTGTATATAGAATGTTTGATGACAGCAATATATTTATTCCTGCTAAAATTTAAGTGTGTGCAACATGTGTGTTGACAGGATGCTTTTGCAACTGTGACGCTAATAAAGCTGCTTGCCAGCTGTACACTGTCGGAGGCCTCCTCAGAGACGTTCTGGCATATTGTTCCCCATATCATGTCTTCTCTTGTTGTAAGTATAGTATTGCAACTAATTTGTAGTAAATCTATTTGCCTTTTAATAGTTGTTGGATTGTACGCAATGTACATGCAGTGTGTGTAATGAAATAAAAAAAACTTAGATTGTTTTGAGAGGGTCCTAGTGATGGTTGGGCATGATTAATTACTTAATTTATCGTTAACATTTTGTAGATGCAACTTGCCTGCGAAGCAGGTGTATATGTTAAAAGTTCTGTTAAAAGCCATTTTGGCATTAAGATTGTATTGTGAGAAAAATGTGTCTACGTTTTCTGTTGTTAAAAAAATAGTAATAATTATTTAATAATTTAATCAGTTGATGACATTTATTTTCTTGATGTTTGAATAAAAGATTTCCTCCAGCCCTAGTCTGATACATTCCTGGTGCATTTTGAATTCAGAAAGGTGCAACTGTTGTGTAAAACCAGTAAATGTAAGTATATTAATTGTAAGATTGCATTAACGGTTTGTGTAATTTTTTTGTGTTTCAGTTTGTGGTAAGAGAATCTGGTCAACACTCCTCACTAACCAGTATACTGACGGTGCCAGTGGTGGAGACTCTAACCATACTGCTCCGTCAAGGGGAAACTCGCATCTCTGACCCACACCATGTTACCCTGGTAATGGGAGTGCTTGAGTTTGTGCCTCTTGAAAACCAGTGCATAGATGATTACTATTCAGCATTTCATGCAATCCACGAAGCCTTGTATGCCATCATTTTGTGCTACCCTAAGGTAAGTGGCCTCTTCCTGGCTCTTTTAAATGCTTGTTTTGAAATTCTCTGTTAAAATCGCATCTAGTTACAACTGATCTGGAGCCAGAAAGTGAACATTTTAGGATTTCAGTGTGGTAGTAGTAAATTTAGTTGTATTTCTGTAAACAGTTATTCAGTCGATTGTCCCCAGTCTGTGACTGATTGCTATTGTCTCTGGGCATAGGTGATGCTAAAAGCTTCTCCAGTCTTTCTGAACTGTTTTTATCGTTTGGTGGCATCTATCATACGCGAGGGAAGACAAAAAGTAGAGAGTGGAAAAGGTGGGTGATGTCAGCCATGCTGTCAGTGTGGTATTTTTAGTATATAGGTTTAGATATTTTTATTTTCATTGAATCACAATATGAACTGCATCAGAATACTATTTCTTTTTTACCATATTCAATTCCAGTCTTCTCTTTTTTAATTAGCTATTTGTATGATGTAGCATAGCCATAGTTCTGACTGGCTAGGCCAAAATACATATTTACATAAATAATTAAATATTGATTTTTATCTAGTAAAACACTGAATGATCAAGAATACAGGTGAATATTAAATATAATCAAAAGACATTATAGGTAAAATAATGTGTAAAATTAGACATAAAATTTAGCTTTAGATATATCTTTGAATGTATCTGGTTTCTTTTAAAGGTTTAAATCATTTAGATCACAAGTCTTTTTTGTTTGGTTTGGTTAAAACAGCATTTTCCTCCTTTTTTGCCTTTTTTATTTTCAGATAAGGACTCTGAGAAGCTTTTACAATGTGCTATGCTAGTGGAACGGATGTACACCCATATAGGTGGCACAGCAGAGGGCTTCACTCTCCTGAACTCTTTTATTGTGGCCCAGTATGTCACTGAACTTCAGAAGGTAAACAAGTTAAAGATTTAAAAAAAATTGTCATAGCACATAAAATATTCTGCAATAATTTTGTATATTAATTTAAGAAGTCTATGGCAGTGAAGCAAAAAAGTCTTTATTTACAGTTCACTGTATTTTTAAGTTTAAAACATGTGCTATAGGTTATAAAATTAATCAGAACTAAAAAAAAGTTGAACTTTTTACGCACACAAATAACAACAGTAATGGTTTCTACATGACCACAATAGACAATTTAAAAGAGATACAGGTGAATTTTCACCAATGACAAACAGATTTACTGAGCTTTTAAAAAAGATTTTTGAAGGTTCATAAAACTGTACTAGATGTATGCTTTTCTAAAACATATTTTCTTCTTGGAGTTTTGATAATACCGAGGGGATCCTTGTCTCAAATGTCATTTGTATCCAGTGTTTTTGCCTGACATGCCATTACACTGACAACAGTTAAAGAAAATAACAGCTTTTTACTTTAGAAATGTATTAATTATATAGATTGTTAGAGTTCTGCCTGTTGCCTATTAGTGTACAAAAGCTGTAATCAAAATGAAGTCTAATGCATCTGTGTTTAATTTATAAAGGTGACCCTTCGACCAGAAATCAAAGCACACCTTACAGAAGGCATCTATTGCATCCTGGACCAGTGTGTCGAACAGGATATAAAGTTCTTGAACAGGACATTGCAAATGGGTGTTAAGGAAGTATTTAGCGAACTCTACAAAAATTACACACATTATCACAAATCTCAAAGGCAAGGTGAAGAGAAATATACCATCTAACCACATTGTTACGGAACTGATTTTGTAAATTATTGTTTTATATATCTATATATTTTTTTAATACATTTGTTTGATTTGGAAAACAAGTGGAGGGGAAAATAAATGAACTTGTGTAAAACATGGACTGAGCAGGGTTTATATTTTATTCATCTTTATATGCTTTTTATGTAAGACATTGTGTTTTAGCACTTTAAACTCATGGGTACTGTGTTCGCTAAAGAGTTTCCCAAACATAAAGACCATTTTTCCAAATATAAAAGTTTAAAAAGTGTTGCATAGTTTTGAATTTTAGAAACAAAAGATGATACCCAGAGATGTATCATGCTTATAAAGCTCTATATTGTTTAAAAACATAGGATTTTTTTTTTTTTTAATGAAAACAAAACTCTGTATGGCATAAATTAAATGTAAACAAACTCAAGTTTGGTATCAATTGTAAGTCATTGGTGTATAAATCTGTTTAAAAGATCAAATAATGATAATACATAACTACTGAGATAGGGGTCCAAATAAAATGATATTAACAAAAAATATATATATATTTTTTAGCCAGAACATTATAAAAATTATTTCAGATAGCATTAAAATCTATATATGTTGACGGCGTGTTTTTGATACACGGAACCGCGTATGTACTGCGTGTTTCTACCCGGATCCTTGGCGACTTGGACACGAAACGATTAAAAATGTCTTTAACGAACCGATAAATAGGCCAAGGATTCACTGATAACAATACAACACTGTAGTTTAATTGTGTATTTAAGGGTAAGTTATATGCAACACATTTTGTGTGCCTGTATGTGCAGCACGGGGTTTTATTTAAATAGATATCTATAGATGTTACGTTATCCTGCATCTGTTGTTGCAACCCCTATAGTACCCCTGTTTTACCTCTAGTGGCTGGGCTTTAAATTCAAGTTCCTTATTGTATTTATTTTATTCATCCTGAAAAATTAACTTCTACGTGCCATTGTAATTATATTATATTGTTTATACCATATAGCAATATATTTTTCCCCACAGGAAAGTAAGAATCTGAAAAACATTCTCCTTTTTGTGCTCTACGACATATCAATGATGGAGGTGGAAGATCCTATATCTGCTAAATTCCGGGCTATCGTCGAAGCACTTATGATAAAAACGACATCAGAGATTGTGAAGGTTTTTGCTGATGTAATGCTGGAGACGAGGATGGAGATTTCTCGTAGCTGGAGGGAAATTGATGATCTGAAGCAGGAGTTGGAACAGAGGGATGAACGGAGAGAAAAGCAGCAAGTAGACGACAATTGTAGAAGTCAAACGACTCAAATGAATTTCAAAACCGAAGAGGATGACATAGCGGTGTCCCCAGAGGGTTCTATGATTCTTGAAAGCATAGACAGCAGGGTAAGTTAATTTAATACATTCTGCAAATTAAATTAAACCTAAGCTGTTAAACTTTAAGAGTCTTTGTAACTCCTTCTGGGGGAACCAGTGTATACATCAGTTTGCTTTCCTGTCAGAAAGGCAGGAACCCAAACTAAAACAAACTATAGAACCATATTTTACTAACAGCCTTTAGTTTAAGGATTTTATTGTTAAAACTTAATCATCAAGGATGAGTTTTGTTTTAACTGATTTGGACTACCAGCTGTTCCCCTATGCTTGGTTTGCACAGTGTTTTCTACACAACAAGCCCAGAAAAAAAACTACATATCAACATGTTTACCACATGATTTTGTGAGCTGGTAGATGGACCCATGACTTTTTAGGGGGTCCAGCTGCATGACCACCTGTTAGAGAATTTGGTACATTTTCAAGTTGAAGTTGATTTAATTGTGTTTACAAATAACAGTAAATCAAAAACCTAGGGTAGGAAAACAACCTGAGAAAATCTTTGTTGGGGTTTTTTTTTTTTTTTTTTTTTTTACATTTGGTGACTTAAAAAGTAAATTTGTTAATTGTGATTGTTTTAATTGATGTGATCATTTTTTTTTTTTAAATTTGAACATGGCATGTGTTTAAAATGTTTGGGGTTTTTTGTACAAGTTGCCAGATAGATTTTTTCTGAACCTGTAGCATTCATCGTTTGATTAGAAGTTGCAGAGTTTTTAAATCCTATTTAGATTGAAAAAATAAGATATTATATATTCGTGCATTAGCAAAAGAGCACAGCATTTTACATGATTGTATGTATGGCATGCTTTAGTAGAATAACTATAACTATACTTTGACTTTAAGTTGCTGTAATAATTCGATTTCAACCATATCAGCCAATAGGCTTTATGTGCATGAAACCTTTGTTTACTGGTGTTCTTTTTGTAGGTGCAAATATCTGAAGCTGGCACAGTTCAGAAAATAGACACCCGACAGGATGGCTTATCGGTTCTTGAACAAGCAACTACAGAAATTACAACACCTGGTAAAGCTTTAAGGAACTTGCTACTTCAGCAATCACAATTGTACAGGCATGTTAGTTATCTTAAAAGCGAATTTAGTTGTTTTTAAAACAGATGTGAAAATGTCATCTTTTAAATACACAATCGGAGAGGAATATGCATCAACAATGAATTGTGGTCACAACTTTCCCATTATCCTTATCTCTGTATATAAATATCGATGTTCACTAAACCATAGGTATTTTAGAGTTTAATATCTTGAGTTTTGGAATTTGCTTGAGGTGACAAAGCCACACATTCCAAAGAATTGCAAAATATCTGATCACTGAACAGTATAAAGACTAATCACGATCAGTCTTAACTAATCATTGATGCATTTTTGTTAGTAAAAAAATAAGGTGGCACAAAATCTTTGTGTTTTCCCCCAAATCCTTTTTAATTTAGGAACTTTAAAGAATACGCAAATTAAATACAATTAACCAGTGTTTGGTGTATAATAAAATAGCTTCACCTTATGAAAAAGCCTTAAGCATAAATGCCCCTGTTGCCAATTCACTGGTTCACCTTTAAATAACCCGCAGTGTTGGAATTTCTGACTGGCTGGTTGTCTGGCTATAATAACTAGGCTCTAGCCCCTAAAAACCTTATCCAGTTATCCTCTTTCCAACACATTAACTACAAACACTGACTTTTGACTAATGTATTCATCATATGTCATGTGTCAATAGTTGTGTTTCCCCCAAAAAAATCATATGCAACTTAGGTGTGTTTCCATCAATTTGTTGTTTAAGTGGCTGATGGTGGTATTGGTAACCTACTAAGCAACAGTAAATAAAAAACAGATAGCCGAATGGAATGGAAACAGCTCACGAGGTTTCTTATCTGCGACATCAAACTTTATTTGGCAAATGAGATTTCGTCTACATTTTATTTTACATTAAGCCCCTTTTTTCAAGTCAAAAACTACCTCTAGTGAGCAAAAAAAAATTTCTTTACTCACTCATTTCTGATGTGATACTTCAAAATGTGTATTAACACAGGGTGATGGAGACATTAATTGTGATGAGTGATAAAAATATAGTCTTAAGATATAGCTTTATGATGTGTTTGAACTATCTGACCATACCATTTTGTTTTTTGGATAATACACCTTTTTTTGCTTTTTAGAAACATCTTTTCTTGAGGCCCAGTTGACCCATTTAAAAAGAAGACAAAAAACAAGTCACCTGTCTACATCTACATCACATGCAGTGTCAGAATCTCAGGTATTTGCCACAGAGACTGATATGCTGTCAAACTCCTCAATCCAAGCTCTTTCAACAGTAAGCCCACAGCAATCACCCTCTAGCACAAACATCATAATTCTGAGTAAAAGTTCAACTGAAAAGGGGGCAGTGATGTCAAAGACAAAATACCTGCAAAAAACCAATTTGATCACTCAGAGCAACAGTGTAACACGGATGCTTCGTAACCGGCAACTCTTGAGTAGCCAGAAACCTTGTCTGTGCTGCAGTTTAGACCAGTGCTCAAAGCAACATCAAAAAGAGTTGAAAAAGAGTTCACCAGTAACTTCATGCGTGTATATCTGCACAGACTGTGGGGCAAGGTTTCAGAAAAGGACAGCATTTAAGGGCCACAAGTGCTCCAGCAAGCTTAAATGTAGCAGGTGTGGACAGACATTCACCAGTTTGAGCTCTCTGGCCAGTCACAATCGGCATGTACTTCCTACAGTAAAAAAGCCATTCCCTTATAAGTGCTACCTCTGTGATCACATGTTTGCAACTCAGTGTGGCTGGAACATACACAAGCGAATCCATGCCCATGATCATATTTCGGATATTGTGAAACAAGAAATCCCTAGCCCTTCCAATCCTTTTTCATTGCCCAAAGAACTAAAGACTAAGGTGGAGGTTCGATTAGAGAGAATTTCAGAGGCCCAGTTGGAAGCAGCATTATTTCCAAAAACCTCTTTATTGCTAGATGATGCTACCAGTCCAAACTCCAAAAAATTGTCCTTAGTTGTGGAACCCTCTTCATCTACAGAGAATTCTGTAAAAGTTTCTACGAATTCCCCCATGTTACATATGGAATCTGTTTCTAATGGCTACACGGAACTTGTCATGAAATGCCAAGCTTCCAGTTCAAGAACCGAATTGAGTGAAAGCGTGAAGCAGTCAGATGATGGGACAGGTGATGTTTTTTCATCTGTCTCCATCAAAAACCAGCCAACAGAAAAGTTGGGCCAATCTCGGTCAGTAACTGCATTTAAAATTGACAGTGTGGAATACAATGAAGGTTCATCCAGTGCAAGTGACGATTTATCAAAAGGGAATTCCCTTTCTCGGAAAAGAAAAATGTCAGGTAATAATATTGCATTCTTAATATATACATAAATAGATTTGTATTTTTGGAATTGATCCAACATCCCAAAATATAAGCAATTCTTTTTAAACCTGTGATTTTCAAATTGTTAATTTTAAAAATTTTTAATAGAATGTTTTAATTTCTCTAGATTGCAATCATGACATATACAATGGTGTGTTTCCTGTGGAAAAAATTATTAGATGGAGAAATACAAAGGTGAGTCACATTAAAGAAAATTTAATGACTAGTTTATGTTAAGTAATAATAGGCATGTTTTATATTTCCTTCTTCTGTTTCTTTAAATAAAAAAAGGGCCGAAATGAAGTCAGAATTAAGTGGATGCCTTGCTCGTTGTGGTAAGATGATCTGTTTTATTTCAACCAACCAAGAAAGACTATATTGGAGTAGAGTTGCCTTAGTAAACCAGTACTATACTACATAAAATGAGTTTCTACAAATGTAATAGATCAATAGACCAGCTTATGTTTTTCTGCATTTCAGTGGGGCAAAATGGAAAAACACATGGGAGCCAGCTGAAAGCTTTATTTCTTATAAGGATGGGAAACATGAAGATACCGTAAACGCAAGCAAACCGATTTAAAATGATTGTGATATTTAATGCTTGTGCTCACTGTTGAAAATTGCTGTTTATTTTAGGTAGACAAGAACTGGATTTTAAATAAATGGGATGTATAATTTTATAAATGTGGTACTACATGATTGCTACAGCATGCACTGGTGTTTAGCACATTTCTAGTATTTTTAACACAATCGTTGCATATGTCATGCTTGCTAATTTCCAAAAATAGACAAATGATGCCAAGAGAACATCCAGCATCCTGATGTATGTAAAGCAGTAATAAATTACAACAAAATACATACTTACACTTATTAGTAAAAATAATTTATAATAATCTGTTGCCTTTAGAAAAATGCATTTGCTTATTTTAAGCAAACATTACATTTTCTGTATTGTTCAGTTTATTTGTTGGCTTACTGACCCACAGTTCCTTGACGTCTTTGTGGTGAAGGTTTTATAAATCTTGTTCTTCCTCTCTGGTTTGTTTAAAAGCATTTTCAGTTTCAACTGCGTTGTATTAACTTTTTACCATAAGTTTTTCAGAGACACTAAATTTGAATTTCAACTAAATTAGCTGTCATTGGCTGATGTATGATAAATGCTAATATGCTAATTGTAATAGCATCTGTTAAACAAAATAAGCATATCCTGTGGCATTGTATTTTATGACAGTATACAATCGTCTTTCTTAATCGTGCCCCGGAAAGTGGGTTTGTGTATTTATAGCTGTGTGTCTCCATTACTTTGCTGCTTTTATACATTGCAAAATGTTGACATATTGCCATGCTATTTGGGCATTTGTTCGGGGAAAGCATGATTAAAATAAAGTTCCAGGTTCAAAGTGTTCGCCTTTTCTTAATGCTTTTGAGGTTGTGCAAATGTTTATGTAGTGCTTAGTCTTTCCTGCTCTAAAAACAAAGAAAAACATTGATGGAGCTGCCAGGTAAATGTTTACAACCGTGTTATTTTGAGCATTAGTGTTGGTTCTTTTTTTCGGTTGTACTTCTTTTTTATTTAAGGTTTCATAAATACACATTTTTTAAATTTCCTTTAAAAAAAGTTTTTAAAACTGCCGAGACTTTAATAAAAATGTGAGAGAGGCATTTTCCATTCATGTAAACTATATAAGCTTTGGTCTGATTTACTTTGTAATGATTTTAATGTCTTGGTTTCCTCTCTAGTTGGCATCTAGTGTTGTACTGTGCTCAAAAAATCTTATACAATTTTTTTTTAAATTTGGTCGCTAAAAAAATTATTTGCCTGTTTGTTTTGATATCTACGCAGTTAGGAAGCAAGCCATCATTTAAAATTACTTCATCACAACTACTAGCTCACACCCACCTCCTTTGTGGTCATCTACAAAAAAGCTATCCAAGCATCAAAGATAAAAGCAGGTCGAGGTCTGAGGGGGAGGGTAGTGACAAAAGCACTTCCTTTTAAATAAAACAGGTTGGTATTTTCTCAGAAATGAAACAAGTGATAACAACTTGCAAACACAATGATTTTGTCTTGGGTAGTGAGAGTAACCGGTAAGGTAATATTTTAAATCTATTTATAGTCTTATGATTTATAGTCCAAGATTGTTAACGTTAATGATGTGGTAGTGAATAATACAAATTGACGTGACTGTGGACTTTTACATCCTTTTAGCAGTTGCTCTGGCATTGCCATCGAGAGCTTCGGGATCAATAGAACGAAAAGATGTTAAACTTGGAGATCCGGTCGTGTTAAAGTGTAAAATTTCTTTGTATCATGAAATTTTTTGGTTGAAAGTAAGCATGATGGAAAAACCAAGGCTTCTGATGATTACACGCTTAAAAAATGATGGAAAATTATCAGAAGTTTTGAATTACAACACCACCCATTATCAAGGTTGCCTTGTGGACAAGTATTTCGGACTAAAACTTTTCAGTGTCCTGATCAGCGATCTTGGCTCATACTACTGCGGAATTGTAGAAGGGAAACGCATAGAGTTTGAGGATGGAGTGCACATATATGGTAATATAAAAATTAAAATGGGCATGATCTGTTATTAAATATTTATTTTTTTGTATCAGCTTTATCAGTTTTCTTATTATTTCAGCAGAAAGAACAGATGAAAAGGTCTTAAGCAATAACGAAGGTAACATTGTCATCATTATTATTTATTAGATTTTTACTTAACTATATAAATTATTAGTTACATTAACTGTGTACACTTTATTACTATGATTTTTAAAGAGCATTTGTTAAGATAAACTAAACTAATAAAGAAATCACCATGTTGATAATAAATGTAATCCTCCTCCTCCAGTGACTGAAGAAAGAAGGATCTCATACCCAATATTTGCCACAGTTTTGGGTGTTGGACTGCTAGTAATGGTTCTGGTGGTTTTTATTGTACGTTTGATGACGTCTGGGAAAAAATGAACTGAATAGTACATGAAGACTAAAACCTGCTAATTAGTAGACCTAAATTACTTAGTAACCAATACAATTAAAACTGTGCTTACAGATCCGACACTGAAGCATGATAATGATTCTTGCATTTTACTGCATTAGGGCTGTATGATTTGTAATAGCAATACTTCTTTTTACAATAACATCATAATTTTTTTGTGGGTTGTATTGCAAAACTAACATTTGTAACATTTTTTCCTTTAATTAACAAGAAGTTTAAATTAAATTAAAAAGCTATAAATTAGTACAAAATCTCCAGAAGTGTACTGTCTTAAAATTCTATTGTAGTTATGCTAAGTCAAAGTAATGTCAAACCTAAAAAACAGTAAATATATGGATTACATTATTGTCTTGTGGTGGATTAAGCATCCAAGGAGAGCCAAATTAGCGATATTTTTCTCTTTGTTAGCATTTTCATGATATTTATTAGTCATATTTTAATGGTAAAAGTGAGTTTGTTGCCTCATAGACAATCAATTACTACTTTTATTTCTGATACTGCATCGCAAATGTGTCTGAATAAGATTTGAAAGACGGTAGCAGTCAAAACGTTGTCCACATGGCTATTGTACATATCAGTGAAAATCCAGTGAACAAACTGAAGATGAAAGAACATTCTATAGTATATATGTTAATGTGCTAAAATGAATTCCATTATAATAAGCTTTTATCACTCTAGTGATTTTCTAATGCAAATTTCATTGGAGCAGAGGTCATTTCCCACTGACAGGCAGGCACATATTAACACACTTAGATGGCTATGAATCCGGTGCCCTATCTGCTTTCCCTTGCAGACAATTAGTGTCTGGAATTGCTCCTAGATACCAAAAAATATATTGTTCACACGTTGCAGCTCTCAATGTAGCCTTAGAGTCCTGGAACTTGTTTAACAAGTAAGAAGAGTTTGTTCAAATGTGTTATATGTATCTTTCTTTTGTTAAACTATAATAAGACTAATTGAATAATTTTTGAGGGCCTCTTACATGTACTTAGTAAACCCTTTTGGCAGACGCCCTCATCCAGAACGACTTACAGTTCTCATTTATACAACTGAGCAATTGGGGGTTGTGGGGCCTTGCTCGGGGGCCCAGTGGTGGTGGCTTGGTGGAGCTGGGAATCAAGCCCAGAATCTGCGGGTTGGTAAAGGGGTAAAGGTGGCTCATGGTTAAGGTGTTGGAAGTCCAACACCTAAATCATAAGCCACCTTTACCCCCAATTATGACAGCAGTTGAATATTACAGTAAACAACCGCAATAGGTCTCCCCGCGGCCTTGATGCTTGTACTCTAACACCTGAATGGTACTTGGGTACTGTTTTTAAAGTAAAATATTATTGTACAGCAGAGTGTGGACTGTTCTCTGCCGCAGGGTACTAGCTATTTTAGCCATTTTACTTTTGGTGACGAAATTAAAATATGGAGTAGGCTTACATACTGGGTGAGGAGCAAATAACTCACAATATGAATCATTGTTGATTTTATATGTGCAACCGCTATCTTGCAAACGCAACAAGAATAACTCAGCCAAGACAGTGTTAAATCTTAAAAACTTTTTTTTTTAGCTAGATTAGTTTATGTCGGTTGTTTATACTTCTGTTTGTAATTGGAAGTGATGTGATTTCTGGGTCCTGTTTGATTGTTAATATTGGAAATATATAGATTTTTTATTCTTTGCGTTTCGTGTTTCTGTGTTGTGTTTAAAAACAGGTAGGTAAATAAGTTGCTATAGCCCGGCTAGCTCAGTCGGTAGAGCATGAGACTCTTAATCTCAGGGTCGTGGGTTCGAGCCCCACGTTGGGCGTAAGTTTTTTTTCCCCACATAAAGTTTTCATTTAGCTAAAAAAAAAATCGCATTGTGCGCATACGCAAATTTTGTTAGGAGGCGGCAACCATATAAGTATTTAAATGATCATTATTGGTTTAAAAATTGACGCCCGAACAGGGACTTGAACCCTGGACCCTCAGATTAAAAGTCTGATGCTCTACCGACTGAGCTATCCGGGCCCTTGCTGCTGTACTTAATAGAACAGTTTATGTTCTGTAACTGTAACTGTATAGTTGTTAAATAAATAAATTGCATGTTTTACGGGTTTACTTTCGCCATGGTTGAAACAATATCTCTGCACAAGACGTGAGGTAGATAACGAAAACGTAATTTCAAAAATGTCCGTAGGCCCCAGCGAGATTTGAACTCGCGACCCCTGGTTTACAAGACCAGTGCTCTAACCCCTGAGCTATGGAGCCGTACCTGCAATAAGCTGACTCATTTATACTTTCATCACTAACGCCATCTCATTGCCATACGTATTTACGGCACATGAATGAATTACCAAGTTGTAGAACACAATGGGGTGCCCTGCTAAAACAGTACTTGTGTAAAAGCTGCTATAACAGTAGTCTGTAACAGCGCTTAAGTAGACGGTGGCATTGAGACGATTCCTAATTGTAATTATTGTAGTGTTCCAAGAAAACCCATGACATCACCATCACCCGCCTAACCTGTTGACACAAGGCCGAGAGGGTCCATAGTGGAGTTGGCAGTTTTTTTATTGTTAGCTATCCAATTTTGCATTTCTATGCTCACTGTAGACTCAATTTTCTGTTTTCGGTTAGCCTAACATGTTTTTTTGATGCTGTAGCAGTCTCAGAGTTTAATATGTTTTCATTCTGTGATGCTTTGCTGGTCACAACAAATGTACGACATTAAATTCAAAGTTCTTTTCCCTATTCAACTGTCGATGTAAACAGCAGATGCAGACTATAATTTACATGGTTTTGTGCACTGATTCCACGTGATTGACATAGTAATCATACTTAGAAGGTGTATATGTGTTCCAAATAATAAATGTGTTTCTTTTTGTATGAATTTAATTCTAAATAGATATGATGGTTGGTGCTGTTACTGCTGATCAGTGACGGGCAGTGCATTTGGTACCCAGGGATTTAGTGGGGACTTACCCAAGTGATACACCTCCTGATACCACCACTATTACATGACAGTTGTAGAAACCATCAATACTGGAATTTAGGTTGTAAATGTAGGTCAGCTTCTGATAGTGTTTAGGCAGCAATAAAGCCCCTGCTGGCCCTGACTGCACACCACTGGTGCTGATTAAATAACATTAATAAATAACTCACTGTTTTCTTATAATGGTAAAATTAGGATACAGATGCCAGAGGCTAAAGTTATACTCTCGTCTGTTGTTTGTTTTACCGACAAGTTTAAAGGTAAATCCTGCATCCTTAAAGCCCCATTTAACCACTCACTTTATTTAAAAAAAAAGACCAGTGGAACCGGTCTGTCTTATATAGAGGCAGGATAGATTTACGCAAATGTGTTTAAAGCCGTTGGTGTTTGGTGACATGTTTGAACCGGTGGGCTTTATGTTCTAGTGTCAGTGATGTAAAAGGGTTAAAGAAGCTTTTTTTTTTTTTTTTCTCTGTATGTACTGAGCTGCGACGCGCGGGGGGGGGGGCGCTGAGCGGAGCTACATGTCAACGCGCTTATGAGATACGAGCCACTGCGCTACGATTAGTCGGCTGTGATGGACGGAAGAGAAAACCGGATCGCTGTAAATGTGGATATACACATATTACTCGGACGAATTGTTTACCTGATGCTTGTTTTTACCGCTCATTACTAACATCACTTAAACGGTGCTGTCGCCATGAAAATGAGACGGGGATTGTTACCCAGATGTTGCTTTTTCTCTCCCTAACGTGTCGTAGGCTAGATAAATGTAAGTGAACAAATTTTGTCATTTTGTGTTTTATATTAGCGATGTATAGTATACACTGTAGATCTTAAGCAGGGTGTTGCAGGGATTTCGGTGGGCTTATTGTTTAATTGTTATCGTTTGTTGAGCGTACATTTTCCGCGAATACCTGAAATCAGAAGAGTGTTTTACGGTACGGTTGGTGCTTCCAGGGACACGATGTTACTGGCTTCGGCCGCGGTGGTCTGGGAATGGCTGAACGAACACGGTCGGTGGAGGCCCTACAGCCCGACTGTGTCTCATCACATCGAGGCGGTGATCCGAAGTGAATCGCGGGGAGGTAGCGTCGTGCTAGGCCAAGCCGACAGCCGCCTCGCACCCTACATCATCGACTTACAGTCAATGCATCAGTTCAGGCAGGACACAGGTAAGAGAAGGGATTTCTCAAAGAAAACATGATGAGTGAATTTATAACGTGGTTTTGTCACGGAACATTTTCAGTAATTCTCCCAGAGACCAAGTTACGAAAGGTTTTATTAATGAAAATACTTTGATTTCATCCTCGTGCACCTTAACACCCTGGACTTTATATACAGAACACATCGAGCTGGTCGTTAAACTAGAAAAACTACTGGCAAGTCACAGCAAAACGCTGCTTTTGTCGGTTGTTTTTGTCGTGTGTTGCAATAGTTTAGTGTAGTTGTAGTTCACACCCTTTCCAGTAAGTTGTGGCAGTATTGACGAGTTGATAGTTAACAGAGTTGCTGTTTCTCGCAGTGTTCGTGTCCATACAGGACCACGTAAAAAACACGAATGAATGGCGAAAATTACGAAATTAGTTTACGGCGATAAATAAGACCATTTTCAATGTTTATAAATTGTTTTGTCACTTTACTGTGTAGTATCGTAAACAAAACTGGTTTACACGTGACTTGGAAAGATTAAACGTACTTCTTTGTTACCTTTTTTCTTTCTTAACCAAGCCACGCTGTAGATTTACTTGAGAGACAGGTGTGAATCAAATGAAAAATCTATGAAGGTTTGTGAAAACTTTCCTTCTTCTGATCCAATCAAAGCTAATTTTTAGGTCTGACTATTTTTTTTTACTTAAATGATCAATAAATGTTTAAACAAATGGGCTACAAAAGAAGGCAAACTGATTTATTATCTAGTTAACTTTCTGTGAACTGTTGCTAGCTTTTTCATTCATTCACCAAAATTGCTTCAGTATTTTTTCATGTGCTTAGTTTTCTTCAAGCCACATCTGATAAAATTAAACACGCCAAAATATTTCATCTCACATAGCTAATTGCTATACATTTTTCAGCTTCAACTACTTTCCTTTAGCCTGACAGGATCTTGGGAAGTTTGCATTGAGTTGAGATTTGTTGTAGGAGAGACAAAAAGGCATAGAGGCAGAGAAGGGGAACACGAGTCAGCTTTTAAGTGGGGGGTTGGGGGCTACACACATTTTGTGAGTGAGGGACGGGTGGAAAGGAACCATCACCCACTCTCTTTGTTAAATTGTAGGAACAGATGTGAGTAGAGAGCGTGGGACAGAATCTGCGGAGAAAACAGGAGGGGAGAAATTCACTAAGACAGAAAGATTAGCTGTAGCGAGCCTTCTAATTATGTAATCAAAGGACAACATTGTTTGAAGACTAAAGAAAGATATACCCATCTTAGATTAAGAATAAAGTTGGTATGGTCCTGATTATTCTCAGTTGAACACCACTGTGCTTAATTGCTGAAGTGACGTTATCCAGGGAGTGACGATAATTCTGTGTTATTAAATTTTTAGGGTGTCAGGGATTAGTCTGTGTATGAAGTCTAAAAATCTCTTCTCTGTTACTACAATAGGTACAACAGGGTTTGGCTTTCATGATTTTTACAGATGAATAGAAACCCTTCAATTGGTTCAGCGTACTCAAACAACAGAGTGCCCTTAGTTCATTCAGTTATTAATTAAAGTAATAATTGTTTTTTAAACTATTTAAAATTATTTTTAACTATTTCTGTTTAAAGGACACAAAAACACACCAAAAATGTTATGGGATTTTTATTAAAGAATGCATTAATCTGTAATGTTATCAAAATCTTAGCAACACTTAAAGTTTGTCATTCTAAATTAACATAGGCATGAAATGGCAGTTTCTTCCTGTTGCCATTGATTATTGTGCATTTCAGCCCATTTGTGTCATACTAGAATTGTAATTAAATCGGGTAATGTTTTTTTTATAAAAGAGTCAATGGCATTCAAAAACACTGCACTAAATTTATTTAAATATATAAAATCCTTGTGTTTTTATCCAGCATTACTGACAGGAGTGGGGAAAAAAACAGTAAAAAAAACGAAATGAAAACCTCAAACCTTTTGTAGTAAAACACACAGCAACAGATGTGTGTGTGTTCAAATACCCCAATCATTCTAAAATGCTGAATATGTAAATCCATTTGTGCTAAAGTGTCAACTCTATCCTGTCCGGAAGAAATTTTAGCTGAATGAGAAAAACAGACCAAATGTATACATACAAATGCTGAAACTTAAACTTGGAGAGTTTATCCTATAAACATGGGCTGGGGAGATGGGCCATTTTCAAGTTGAAAAAATGGCCCAAAGACACAGAAGGGGGGTGATATGCAAGGACTGAGCGGGTGGTTAGGGGAATAATTTGGAAATGGGAACAGAAGGAAAAAAACAGAAAGACTTCAGTTTTTTTTGTTCTGGTTGTGCAACAGGCTATATAGAAGTTCAACAACCCTGGGCCCCACATGTTTTCTAATGAAAACCAGAGATTAATTATGCGTACACACAGACAGATTCATGCTTGAATGCGTGCACACTGACACAAGCAAAGTTCTGGGTTAGGTTTCCTTTTTGTAATCACTTTCATGTGATCGCTTTGAGGAAAGCAGAGTGTTAAAATTATGGTTATGTTATAATGTTTGTGATTTAGCTAGTTTTTTTGGTTAGTTAGTTTTTTTTTCTTAACCGAATTCTTATACCCCAGTTTACTTGCAGAAGAGCCTTTGTTTGCTGTTTTCTTGTTGTATACTGTTTCATACAAGTCAAATAGAAAAGAGTAAGTAAATTACATAAATAAAAAAATATAGCGAAGAAAATTATGCGAGTAATGACCAATAAATGAGGAGAGAATCGAAACTGATTACGAGCAAAATTAATTTTTGCTTTAAATTGCCCAAATTATTTATTTTTTAAATTTATATGTGGCCAATTAAATACTGTAGGTTTATGAATCATGTTAGGCTAAAAATGCCTTTTTTTAAAAAACACTGGGGTAGAATTTAGCCACAAACCACACAGCACTGTTTATACTGTACACAAAGTATATATTAGACTAGGTCTGTGTAACAGCTAAGAATCGCAATGATTTATTTTACAATAGTGTATCTGTATTTTTAATATCAGTACATATTGTTTTAAGCATTGTATGTTAACAATTTACACATGACGTCTGCCTCCACTCCTGTAGCTGCTGACACATGCGATTATTGTCTCAGAATGCATGGCAGAAAAAATAAGGGCATCTCCAGCCTTGTATTTGTGGTAATTTTAGATTTTTTTTTAAACAAGTATTGCAATGTATTGCGGTGTATTAGAATTGTTATGGTATGTTAGACTGGGTTATTTAGCTTAAATCAATGGCGTTTGAGGAAAAAATAAATGTATTTTTCTACCTACTTTGAACTGCTGTCATTTTGCCATGTATGTAAATTTTTTAAAGGCACTCGGTAAGGGTGTTCTGCCCAAAACTATTTATCTTTTATCTTCAACTGTATCTTTGTGTTAGTAAATATTTACAGTCTGAACCTTGGAAGAGATGCATGTCTATTTGCAGAGTATAGTTTCCAATGCTATGAAAAATTTTAACACTTAAATTCACATTTTTTATTGTTTATTATACAATTATGAGATAAGCTGCTTCACACAGTCAGCATGTAAGAAGTGTCTTTGAGAAACAGGAGGTCACAGAAGCCAGACAGGCTTTACAATTGAACAGATGGACGTCTGTACACCTGCTTCAAGGCTTTGTCTTGCCTTAGAGGTCCTGGGATCCTGAACCTAATGTCACACTATATGATATACTAAATCATTGACCTTCCACAACCCTTCCTCACCCACCCCTTCCCCTGACATACATTTGACACACACATATCTATATATGCCTTTTCTCTCAAAACATTACTGAGGGTACAGGAATGTCTACATTTACAGTTAAATCATTTAGCAAACGCTTTAATCCAGAGCGACAGACAAATGTGCTTTGAGACTCATTATTGAACAGCTCAATAGAGATACGATCTATCTATCTATCCACTGTACCTACATATATATCTTTTGAGATATTGTTTTGTTATAGGTACACAAAGCCTGTTGTACTTTACCAATGGTTTAGTTGAGTTTATTTCTAAACAGGAAAACATGTGGAATGAATTTTCAAACATCATTTGGACATGAGCAATACTTTAACATAAGCAAACAGGTGTGAAACCATTGTTTACCTTCACAGAAAGCTGCTATTGGAAGGCCTCTAGGTCTTTTATTCACTGTTTAGGTTTATCCTTTCTCATGTGGTGCTTACTCACTGGGAGGAAAAGAAATGGGCACATAAAGATCAAGGGACTATTCCATTCATCTGAATTAGAAAAGAATCTTACCAAACGGAAAGATCACTACGGAGCATGGCACAAAAGGAACAGAGAGGAAGTAATTATGGTCTAGACTAGTATCTAATGACAGAGAGAACCAAATTATAGTAAGTTATCTAAATCTTAAGTTGCAATTGAATTGATTCAAGTAGTGAAAGTGAAATAAATACATCAAACATTACATTTTGTGTTTAATTGCCCATAGAAGTGAGTGTAAGTGTGTGTATGTGGCCCTGCGATTGATTAGCGACCTGTCCAGGATGTGCCCCTTTTGCCCTTTCAGAGACAGCTGGGATAGGCTCCAGCAGATCCCTGTGACCCCGAAATAGGGAATAAGCAAGTATAATAAATGAACGGACGAACGAACGAATGAACGAACGAATTAATAAATGAATGAATGAGCTTAGTAGATACATTTAAGTATTTGTTCATCTATAAGCCACCTATTTTATTATTCTCTTTGTAAATAACAAACAAACCACAATTTGTGTTTGATCTGGATTTGCCGACATACAAATACAAACTAGTTTGATCTATTGTGCATTGTAGCATGAATGAATTATTGGAATTTTCAATGACCAACCCAAAACCTGTTTTTGTTTCCCTCGAGACACTATAGACTATTCATAGTTTATTAGTTCAAATGTAGAAACATTTTAGAGTGCAAGAATCACATGTTCGTGCTAGAAAACGTCTAGAACCATACACTTATTTTAACATAAATGTTTAAAATTATTAAAAAATTTTAATAACATTTTAAAAAATATATGATTATCACATTGTGAAGTTTCAAACATTCAGTATCCACGCTGTTTACCCGATTAAATACAATAAGATAATAAATTCATTTCTGGTAGGTAGTTTTAAAAATCTGATACCATCTGACCTCTTTTTCTCCTTATTACAGGTACTTTACGGCCAGTACGCAGAAGTTTTTATGACCCTGCTTCAGCACCAGGTCAGGGCTTGCTGTGGGAGTGGGAGAATGATGCAGGTTCTTGGACACCGTATGACATGGATGTGTGCATCGCCTTACAGGCAGCGCGAGATCGGCAACAGCAATGGTTGGATCTAGCACCACTTGGTTTCTGCTACCTTGTGGACTTCCAAAGCATGACTCAGATCAATCAGCAAACACAAAGGCGGCGCCGCATCCAGAGACGCTCAGACATGACCTATCCACTTGTCTCAGGGCCATTGCCCAAAGCCTCCCAAGGTTGGGGCACTGGACCTGGAGGAGCAGCTGCTGGTGGTGGCACTGCAGGTGGAGGTTCAACAGGAGCACTTCTAGGAGTTGGAGTTTCTGGCTCTATGTCCAATGAAAATGGTGGCCCACTATATCCTAGAGGAACACTTTCAATGTCCTCTCTTTCTCCTCCTGGACAGCCATGTGCCTGCCAACAGTGCATGCTAGTCCTGAGTGTGAAAGCAAATGCCATGGCATCACAAACGCTAGGACGCAGGCTGCCACCTACAAAAGCACTCGGTCCTAAATCCACCCAAGGGACACTTCCATACTCCACAGCAACCTCCTCCATATCTAATTCATACTCGCAAACACTGCCTCATGGGCTGTCTTTGAACCGCTCCCTCTCACAAGACCGCAAGAATGCCGCTGCTTTTGCTCAGTCTTTGTCCATGCTCACCTCTAACACTGCCAATCTTTCACTGTCCTCCAATCGCCCACCCCCTCCATCTTTGCCCCCTCCACCACCTCCACCAGCAATGCACCAGCAGTCTTTAACCATGCCAAATAGCACTTCAACATCATCTGTATCAGTGCCAACTGCAACACTCATCACTGTGGCCACAACCAGCACACCATGTGTATCCTCATCATCAGCATCAACAGCTATTCCACCTCAGCGTTCTGCAGCCTATGCTGCCCCCTTGCCCCCTCGTGCCAGTCTTGCAGGGCTAAGCCGGCCAGCACTGCAAAGAATTGCCATGGCACAGTCAAGAGCACTTATTGCCTCTGGGTAAGAAATGTCTCTTTACACTGCATAACATTTTTCCATGTTACAAAAAAGGGCATCACATTTTATGTACCAATTAAATCACTTTCATTGTTTTTGACAATGATGGACGTTTCAGCCTAATTATTAATGGATAGTATGGACTATAGGCCATGCCCAAGTTATGGACTTTAGGATTTTAGTCTTAAAGTGATTCATAACAGCATGTTAATGCACTGGAAATATGTTACTGGTAAGACGGTCTGGTTCTTCTTTGTGGGAAGTTGGCTTGAATTTCTTGCATGGTTTTAAATACCGTTGCTCTTAGTGTTTTTTATATGTGATTAGGGGAGTTGTGGTGGTTAGAGTTGTGAAACAATGTTGTGTGAGTTTCATGTTTAGTCATGGTTGCATAGTTAACACATCACAGTCTTAATCATGTGTTACTTTTATAAATTTAAAGATTTTAGACCAGTCATGTTGTAAAAACTTTAAACAGTGAAACTTGTAAACATGTTCTGAATATTTTTCATGTGAACTTTTAATTAGAGTTTAGAAAAACCAAAGATTCCCTTGGTCTTTTATTAATGTTTTTAGGTTGTTCTGGTGACACTTGCATGTTTTTGCTACATTTACATGCAGCAGCATTGCACATGTTGCACTTTTATGGATGTATGTGTACAGACTTGTTTGCGTGAGAAATATTGGGGGAGTGTTTGTAGGCTGCTGCATGTTTGTGTGCACACTAATGCAGTGCATTGTGAGGGAGTGTGTTTCTTATACTGCTAAATCATCCAGCATGTCTTGGCTTAATGACCATCTGGGGACAGAACTGAGCTTTGAACAGCAAAAGAATGAGGCTGAAATCATCTAAAGGGAAAAACAGTGAAAATGAATTGTGCGTTGATTGTGGGAGGGGGGACTAAACCTCCTTCAGTCTGCCCACTTTCCAAATTTCTGGCTTTCCCTCTTATCTACACCCACCTTCCAGTGTTTACCCCACCCCCATCCTCATTGTGTGTTTCTGTAAGGTTGTTATGGAAACCTTTTGTTGGCATGGTAAAGCCTAGTCAGCATTAGCTACACAATATTCCTTCCATCAAGTGTGTGCGTGTGTATTTGAAGAGATGAAAGTGCAATCAAAATTATATTGTGCTATGTACTATATCATGAGTAGCTTTATACACATATTATACACATTTATAAAGAGGAGGTACAACAACTAACTGAATTCTAATGAAAGGCCAGTAAAACGTTGTTGTCTAGAAGACATGAAATCAACATAATGCCGGAAGCCAACAACAAAATATAGCAAAAAACATAGCATCTGTTGTTTAAGCACAGTGGAGAGCAATTAATTGAAAATTATTATTAGAGACAATTTTAGAAATAAGGTATTTTCATAATTCTAGGAAACTTTAACCGTAGCTTGCTTTCTAATTTGGTTGATGTTTATCTTTTTCATATAACATTCAGTAAGTGAACAATTGGTTACTTCACAATGTATTTAATGCACCAGATTTTTGTACAATTACAATGTACACTTAAACACTATATATTCAGCATTAATCATTTAATTTTAGTCTACATGTGCCAATACTTTTAAATAAATGTGTCTATACTTTTAAATAAAAACGTAGATCTTCTTAAAAAATGAAGCAGTGAAAGTTGAATTAATGGGATTCTAATTGTACGGGTATGTGTATGTGCTTGCACTAAAACATTGGATTCTAACCTTTTCTCCTCCCCCACCTCCTTAAACAATAAGGCTCAGACCCTCTCAGACTAAAGCTAAAACTTCCTTTGTCCTGACAAGTCTAAACTGAATAAAAAGTGTTTTTTTGATTTCCAGTAGCAATTCTGATAATGGTAAAGAATCCATTTATATTTATAAGTTTTTGTAGTGTGTGTGTGTGTGTGTGTGAGAGAGCAGGCGAGAGAAAAAGAGAGTACGAACAAAAATGTATCTTGTCATATTGAAACTCTTGTTTGTTTCTTAATACAGTTTTGTTTTCCTGATTCTGTGATCTGTGTTGGGATTGCCCCTAGGTGGTAAACCTTATGACGTTATGTTAGATATGTTTTGATGCTGACTTTAAATGGCAACTAACCACATAGCTTTGTTTGGTTACTGCTTTAGATGTAGTGAACAATGCTCTACATTTAGAACCACATCTTTGTAAAATGGAAACTTTTATATAATCGTGTCTGAACATATAATTAGCAGTGCAAAGAATGAAGGAATCGATTTCTGGTGGATATTATTAACATTTTGTCATTGTAACATGCTGATATTCTGTGCTAAACTTTTAATTCAAATATATGGAAATTACCACTAGTAATGAGCGATGGAATGGAGGTCAGATAAACCTGGAAATCCTTTTAAGCACTGGGAATATATTAGGAATGCTCTGCTTGATCGGTTAAAGATCAGTATCAACCGATAATGACACGATCAGTACTCACTAAACATTGTCAATCTCACAAAGCAATTTTGATGATGTCAACAAGTGAGGACAAATATCATGCATGGGGACTTCAATGCCTTGGTGCCGCAGCCATGTCATCACTGGGGTGAAATTACTATGACATAAAAACAATAAAAATCCTTTCACTATGACAAGAAAACAGTACGTTTGTAAAATCTCCCTGTTGAGTCCATTTAACTGCTATAATTGAGAATTCGGTTTGCCTTTACATACTGTATGTATGCATGACAGAAGAGGATGGACAGCAGCTGTAAGAAGCAAAGGATTTTCAAGTACGAGCTGTTCTGCTACACTTATTTGTTAACAACAATTAACCCTACTTGTTAATCAAATATTGCTTTTTTTAAGTTGCATGAAAAAACTAAATAGATTCTCAAAAAATTACATAAGCCAATATTTTATTCACAATAGAACATAGATGACATGACAAATTAAAATGAGACATTTTATAATTTTTTGCACAAAATAGGCATGTTTTTAATTTGGTGCCTGCTACAAGTCTCAAAATAGTTGGGATTGGGCATGTTTACTATGGTGTAGCATCAACTCTTTTTTTCAAAACAGTCTGACAACGTCTGGACTACAAGGTTATGAGTTTCTGAAGTTTTAGTGTTAGAATTTGGTCCTATTCCTGCCTAATACAGGTTTTCAGCTGCTTAAGAGTTCGTGGTCAACTTTGATGTATTTTTCCTTTAATGATGCGCCACATGAAAGATCTGGACTGGAGGCAGGCAAATTCACCACCCGAACTCTTCTACTAAGAAGCCATGCTGTTGGTTTTGTATTGTCCTGCTAAAATACACAAGGCCTTTCCTGAAGTAGACATCGTCTGTAACTTTCAGCATTCATAGTGCCTTCCAAAATATACTGCCCATACCGTACGCACTTATGCAGCCCCGTACCATCAGAGATGCCGGCTTTTGAACTTGGGATGGCCTTTCACAGTGAAATTAAGACTCGTCTGTCCATAGAAAACCTTTTCACATCAAATCTTCAGTCTATTTTAAACCTTGACCCACATGACACGACGTCACTTTTAGACTATGTTCACATATGGCTTCCTTTTCGCATGATAGAGCTTTCGTTGGCATCTGCAGATGGCCTGGCGGAGTTGTGTTTACCGACAGTGGTTAGTATTCATGGGCCCATATAGTAATGTCAGAGAATCATGTCAATAAGTAATGCAGTTTTATGTGAGGGCATCCAACAAAGTGTTCAACAATCTTTTTATGCACTCTTTCACATATTAGAGAGCCTCTGCCCATCTTAACTTGTGAGAGACTCCGCCTCAATAAGACATTCCTTTTATCATGGCTTAATTTTGATTTTTTTTTTTTTTAATTTTCCTTTTTTTTGGTGGTTTATAAAATCACAGCATGCATTTGTGTTCTAAAATATAGACATTTTACTAAAGCTAACAAATGAGGTAGTACACTAAAATGTACAACTTTAACCTTTTTACTTTTTATTGTAATAGTACTCCAAGTTTATGGTCTTATTTAATTCCCTGTTAGTTTATATATTTTAGTTCATTTTATTTTTGGTTGTTTCTTTTAGTGTGCCAACTGTGCCAGTAAAGAATCTTAATGGTTCCAGTCCCATTCATCCAGCTTTAGCAGGTAAGGCTATAAAAATATGTGCTGACATTATTTGGGGGTCATTCTCTGTATTTTATAATTATGCCGCTCATTTGTGTATGTGTTCCAGGAATCACGGGTATTTTGATGAGCGCAGCGGGGTTGCCTGTGTGTTTAACTCGTCCTCCTAAACTGGTGCTGCACCCACCTCCTGTCAGCAAGAGTGATATCAAGCCTATCCCCGGTCTTGGACACTGCTGTCGAAAAACCACCAAAAAACAGGCTCGTAAAGGTATAAAATTATACACAAAAATGTAAAAAATACATGCATACTGCAACTTTGTGTATATAACTGTAAAATAATTCTAATCTAATTATTTATGATCTATTATTCATTTTTTTGTAGAACTGTAAAAAAATGTTTATATTTTAGGCAAGACTCCAGAGGAGGTAGTGAAGCGGTATCTACAGAAAGTAAGGAATCCTCCTGAAGAGGTATGACACAATTTTCTCAGCTTGTCTTTGCTCTTCTAGTGTACTTTACTGTTGGATTTTGTATTAACCTAAACTTTTAGAAAAATTACATAAACTTTACCTCATAAGGCTTTGATTATCATTGCTTGATATTGGCACTATAAAATCCAAAGAGTCTTCAATCAATCAATCCTGCACCTTTTACATTTAGAATAAAGCGTGTGTAAAAAAAAGTGTATAAATGCGAATGTATATACCTTTTATTAATAAAACACTTACTTTTTCTTATCAGGACTGCACTATCTGTATGGAGTCTTTGGCTGGTCCCTCTGGTTATAAAGGCCCAGGTGTGGGTAATGTGTCCCGTGCAGAGTCAGTGGGTCGACTAACACAGTGCGGCCATCAGTACCATCTGCAGTGCCTGGTAGCAATGTACAACAATGGCAACAAAGATGGCAGCTTGCAGTGTCCCACATGCAAGACGATCTATGGCGTCAAGACGGGCAACCAGCCACCTGGGAAAATGGAGTATCATGTCATTCCCCACTCACTCCCCGGACACCCAGACTGCAAAACTATTCGCATAATATACAACATACCACCTGGTATACAGGTAACATATATTCTTTCCTTTCTGAAAAAAAATATAAAAACAAAGACCTTTTATTTGATATATGCAAAAATTTTTTAAAGGGTTTTGAGCACCCAAACCCTGGAAAGCCTTTTACAGCAAGAGGATTTCCCCGCCATTGCTATCTTCCAGATAGTGAGAAAGGACGGAAGGTATTGTGATTTCTATGATCAAATCCAAGAAAACACTGCTTTACCACTGTTTGTAACTATAGAATTGAATTTCTTATTAACAGCAATTTTTTTGCATTCTTTAATAATAGCTCATGACCAGTTATTCATTTGTATTTATAGGTGTTGAGACTTTTATTAGTAGCATGGGACAGAAGGCTGATCTTCTCAGTGGGTACGTCTAGCACCACGGGCGAGTCAGACACGGTCATCTGGAATGAAATCCACCATAAAACAGAGTTTGGCTCCAACCTTACAGGCCATGGCTACCCTGACCCTGGCTACCTGGACAATGTGTTGGAGGAGCTGAAGGCCCAAGGCATGACAGAAGAGGATGGACAGCAGCTGTAAGAAGCAGAGGATTTTCAAGGCAGGAGAATTTTAAACAAAGGTCTGAGCTATGAGAAGTAACTTGGAAAATGGGAACACTTGGTCCTTTTTTTTTTTTGCTTGAGGAAAGTTATTTCTGAGGCTTAAATTGTTTGTGTGTGTATACATGTATGCATCCAAATGTGACTGTGTACTTGAATTAAAGAGTGAGTAAGGAGGAAAAATATTAGCTTAGTTGGATAAATCAATAATATTTTTGTTTTAACTAAGCCAGGTTTTTCTGGCCCTGTAGACTGCTAATTGATTTTGATTAATAGATAGCACTAATATTGGTACTTAAATAAAGGAAAAGTTGAAAGCAAGTACAGCAGAAGGAAAAGAAAGTGAATGGAATGGTAGAAATCAGCAGAGGAATGAAAGAAATGGCCAAAGAAAGTAGTTTTAAATTTATAAAATTCTTTTGTTAAACAGTTTTTTTTAATGAACATTTCATATCATAATGTGTGTCATGATTGCTATTTTTTAATGTAATATCATTCTCTGTGTTCGATTTATTCCCTTTATTTTTGTATTGAATTATTTTAGACATTGGATGAAATGTGGGTGTGGCTCAGAGTGCTGAGTCTGCTAAACTACCCTGTCACAGAGTTGTAAACACCTACGGTGTAGTTTCTGTAGTATAAGTGATTGCTTAGAGTGGTCTTAAAAGCAACTAAAAATATTTCTGTTGGTCCAGGTTTACACATTTTTGTAGCTCTAATTACCTCATATCAAATATATATATTAGTACCTCATTGAGGTGTTTGGTATGATTAAAAGATTCTGGCTTTTCATAGTGATAGTTTTAAAGATCAAATCTGTATATAATACAGCACATTGAGATTAAAGCCTCTTCTTTTCACATGAGGGACTGAAAGATTAAAAAAGTTAATAGTGGTATAGTAAAAGATTCCTGGTACAAAGAGCTTGACTGACAGGTTAGGGAAAAAATGGAAGGTTAACCTGCAGCTTGGCATTTAATTCATGGGCAGATATGTTAAAACACTATATGGCCAAAATATCGGCGGACACCTGACCATCTCACACACTCTTTCTCAAACTGTTGTGAAGGTAGAAGGTAGAAACAATTTTGCTTGTTTTATTGTGAACAGTAACAGTGCCTCTATGCAGATTTACATATTTGACATGGCTTGTGTAGGAAAATCTGAGTATCCTGCAAAGAACCTAGATCTTAACTCTATTTAACGTCTTTAAGACAAATTGTAAGCTGACTGCACTGCAGACCTCCTTATTTGACACTGTTCCCTGGCCTCCATAATGCTCTTGTGGATAATAGCATAAATCCCCAAAGCCACAGTCCAAAATGTAGTGTAACAATTTTTTAATTTTTTTTTTTTTACAACAGTGGAGGCTGTTAAAGCATAAAGAGGAGGGGGCTATAGGGCTAATCAGTGTTAATAGGCACATTTTTGACTATAAAGTGTATTACAGAAGTAAAGTTATATAAGCTACATAACCTTAAAGTTGATATTCAAACCTGTTTTTTAAAGGTACCATTGAATTGGTTAAATCTGTTTGCTGTTCAGATTAAAAGAGTTGGATAATATTTGGATTTTTCTGTGTCTGTGTGTATTCCAAGATGTGTTGCATCACCTTCCATGTCCCCTCTCTCTGTTATCTAGTTTGTGTGTTTAGTCAGTAACTGGCCCGTTCTGTCTTTGACCTGTGTGTGCCATAACTTTGTCTCTGTATGAGTGAAAACATGCATGCAAGCACAGGTGTCAACTGTATGCATGCGTCTGCACTAGAGAAAGAGAGAGAGAGAGAGAGAGAGTGTCTGTGTGTGTGTGTATGTATGTATGTATCTATGGTGTGTGTTTTGATCCACTTTTAAGGTACAGTTATTTTCTTATTTCCTGCATGCGTTTCCTCCCATTAAAGTTAAACAGTTTTAGAAATCACCAGTCTTTTTTAAAGTGTACAGATATTCTCTGTATTTGTCAGTGTCTTTTCTTTGTGAACAGGAAACTGGACATAGTTTTTTTTCTGAGTGTGTATAATCTCCTGTATTCTCAAGAGAGTAAGCTCCTTTTTCTTGTTTGCACCTGCTCATTGAAAGTCTCAGTCTCAGTCATTCACAGTCATGTCTAGGACACCATTGAACTTTTTATTGTATTTTCTGTACTGCAGAAAGTTTGGATCAATACGCAAACAAAACCACAAAATTATATGTACAAAGTAATGAGGGTGTAAATACAACAATTTAAGGTATGTTAATAAATGATTAAAAAAATATTGTATAAGTAGTAGTTGTCTAAGTTCTATGGTGAAACTTTTGTAATAAATACACAGATAATCCATTACATTAAAACAATTGATGTGAATCTTGAGTTATATTTTCAAATTCAATATAGGATCTCAAATTTGCCATTTAATCGGTATTTGGACATTGATTACTGGTTAGATTTATATTTGGCCAATATATTTGCAGTGTGTTTTTAATTTGCCGATTCCTCAATTCACAGTAAAGTCCAAATGATGTACAGTCTGTGACAAATAATAACAGCATCATTTATTACAAGTCTTGTTATTAGTTACTTTCTCCTTTGAGAGAAACTACAGAACCAACATAAACCCTTGCGGGGCTCACGCTCGCCCCCTTCATTGTGGTAAAGGTACTGTTTGTAGTGCAGCTTTATTAGCAGAACTGTATCTGTTACATACTTAACATACATTACACAGCATATGGAAAGTAATAAAATAAGAAAACTGTCTGAAAACATTATACTGGTGACATACTGAGAGAAGAACGGCGCGCGGCTCCAGTCCTTCAATGATTGCGCAATCCAAGAGAACGTGAAACTTATTGCGGCCAAACATCGGGTTTCTGTATTGTATATAAACAGGAATTCAGTTAATCTCGTTACTCATTTATTATTAATTGACTTGCCTGGCTGCACGTCACAGACAGGTTTAAAAGTGGTCCATTGAATGCCAACCAGTAAAAGTGCAAAAGCTTCCGAGGCTAATGTCTGCCATACTGCAAAAAATGTGATCGGAAATCTATACCACATCTTATAGACTTAAAGGATCTGCTGCTAATGTATCGGTGCCGCATACATCACACCTTCAGCGATTTTGTGGGAGATCGTATACATTATTTTTACACAACATATATAACATGTTAATCCAATACTATGAAATTATTAAGGTTTGCTCAGAAGCCCGGCTAGCTCAGTCGGTAGAGCATGAGACTCTTAATCTCAGGGTCGTGGGTTCGAGCCCCACGTTGGGCGCTGTCACTTTTCTGTCTTTTTTGGAGAACGAAATAATAAATCAGAAACAATATTTATTAATGTATGTGGTTATAGCTTGCTTTCAGTGCGGCTTTTTAAATCTAAAACATTTGCTACTAAAAAACGTTGTCTCCTTCGAGCCGGATTCGAACCAGCGACCTAAGGATATCAATGTAAACCGCTACAGTCCTCCGCTCTACCAACTGAGCTATCGAAGGAACCGGAACAACAAGTTTGTGTCACGAAATATAAAGAAACGACACTAAATTATATTCATATTTTCTTTTAGAAGAGGCTGCAGACCTGGAGCAGGGCAGATCTAAGGCCCAGGCAGCTTTACAGCCCAGATAGTCCCTGTTGTTCCTGATACGTCCAGTATGGGGGAGGAAGACGTGGCGAAATAACGATTCAAATCAACGCACAAAACGTCCAATTCCTTGATTTTTACTAATTGTTTTTTATTTTATTTTATTGTAGTGATTTTAGTAAAATAAACGCTACATTACTTTAATTTCATACTTCAACACCATAATTCATGAATGATATTACATAGATATTAATAATAAAAAAATAATATTTGATATTTACTGTTGGTATACATACATAGCCTATAAAAACAACTGAGTAGCTATTGAATTTAATGTTTTTGTACCATCAGCTATAGATTAGTCCCCCCAGGTTATTTATAGATATAGATATATAGGTTATGTAATATACACGTTGTGTGATTTTATAAAGTTACATTCATCCCATTAGACATACAGTGTATAATATGGACCACTGAGCTATCTGTTGTGATCACATCTGTACAGCTATAGAATTTAATGAAGACAAACACAATTCAACCCTTTCTAAAATCCCAAGATCAAGAAAAAGACCACTTTTGTGAACACCAATTTATATTAGTAGCATTTTTATTAATGACACCCACTGATGAACATAAGGCATGCCAATATTCTAAGTGTTGTTCTATCCTCCTGTCAAAATGCTCCCACCCAATGATTAAAACAAAAGACACTTGTAAAAAAATAGTTCATTGTAAATAATGTCAGGATGTCATGTTTGATCATTTTCCTTTTATATGATTCATGCAATACCTTGTGTTAATGATAGGTCCTCTGAAAAATCTATCCCTAGTCTCAGAGATAAAAAAAAAAAAATTCATAAAAAGCAAGGGAGCAGTTGATGCACTACCAATAAAGAATTGAGATTGATCACACCCAGAATAAGTTTTACTTAACTTTATATCAATAAATAATAAATGTAATAAGGTATTAAATAATAAGTTCATCTGATTTATAAGAAACAAATTTCACATTAAACCACATGGGTCCAATGTGGATTTATCCTGTTTGTGAATGTTGATGGTTAATTACTGATGGTAACTAATTTTTATTAATTGATACTTAAGTGTGCAGTTGAATTCTCCTATCATAAATCTGTCTTGTGCATGTACATATTCAACTTTTAAACTTAACTTTAAAGGTAATATGTAAGTATTTCCAAACGTTTTAACAGTTAAATAAGGTGTACAATTTAACTTGAATATTTGTGTCCCATCCATGGGGTGTTATATGAATTTCAAAGATTTTTCAGAAACTTGTTGTTTATTGTAGCCCAGGACCTTAAGCCTTAAGTTAAAATAAGTAAGTTCAGTGCTTGGTAACACAGGAATAAAAAAAAAAGATTACAATTAGCATAGTACAGTAAACATATTCTTTATTTGGTTGATATGTGCTGTAAGTGTTGCTGTTCACAAATAATTGACAGTTTATTTGTAATTGTATCATATTGAAAATGATGGACAATTACTAATTTATGTTTATTAACATGAATTTAAGTTAATAGCACAGAAGTACGCATATACATTTGCACAGTTGGTGTTTGACCAGGCAGCTAGAAAAAATTAAAAATACCAACTTTAGACACACATCAAAAAGAATCTGAATGAAATCATACAATATTTCTAACGAAAGTATAAAAATAGACATGTAAATGTATATTACCATTGTTTCTTATGAAAGCACATGGGAAGCTGGAGACACTATTCAGGGAGTGCCAGTTATTGTAGTAGAAGCGAGTTGTGTCAGCCCACAGCCACGATCCCTATACAATTCAAAACCATAGATCTCACTAACTAATAATATCAATAACAAAGGAACACAAATGGCATAATATTTTTATTAATATATTTATATTTATACTTTTATTTACTTTTTATTTATGTATCATTAGTTTCAGACGTGTATAGCCATTGAAAAATGTGTTGTACCTGGAAGTAGTAGGCACCAATCCAAGCATTTGATATACCAGCCATTTCAAGCAAATTCTGCAGAAATTTATGTTCACCCATGTTGTGTATAGATGCCAGTCTTGCCTGTTCAGCTGCACACTGTGCCTATAAGAATGAAATGAGTGAGTAGGTTAAGAGAAGAAATAAAGAAATTACAAGAGAAAGAAAACCTTTGTCTTAACAAACCACAGAATATTTTTTCCCTTTTAACTTTAATTCTGGTGCATCTTACAATTCCTTTTCTCTTTTAATTTCTTCCTTTTAATTTTTTGGATTTTTTAAATTATTTTTATTCTACCTGTATTCCTTTGATATTTACCTCTGCATTGATCCAAGACAGAGTTGACCTCATGAGTCGAAAGCAGCGTGAGTCATACTTAATCCAACCGTGTGGACAAAAGCCAGACTTAACTGTGGAAAGTAAAACATGTCTCTGTACTATGCATTTTCAATTTCGATTATTAAAATTAATAAAACTAAAACAAATTTTATTTAATCCGAAATCATAAAGTGGTTTATTACCATCTGTAGCAGCATCTCTCTTAAAAGTTTCCTCCTCATTCTCAACTAAAAACACAAGTGACAATCCTGTTCATAGCATCCACACGATCACAAGTACAGATACACACAATCAATAGACCAATATACTGACCTGCAACAACTAACTCTTCAACGGCCAGTTTGGTAGTTTCCTCTAGAGTTTAACAAATTTAATAAATAACCATAAGTCGTTGTATAAATAAATTAAAATGTATGTATTCTATATGTTTAAAGAATATAGCATTAATCTCCAGTGCTATTTAATTAAGAATAAGAATAAAAGTAAGAAGCATATGTAGGAAACACTTATTAGTGTTTTAACACTGCTGCTGGTCACTTACCTGGAAGTTTTTGATCCTGCTCAGGTCCAGTCTCAATTGCTGCAGCTGGGAAAATTACATCAAAATTACGTTACACAGATCACATTAAAAAATATAAATCATCCATCAATAATTTGTTTTTCTTGCTTCTCACCTGTGGCAGTCCTCGATGTAAAGGCAGCAAACAGCAGCACACAAACAATCCAAACCTTCATGATGATAATGATGGTGATGATGAACTGTAGCTACTAATGAAAAACAATAAATTTACTATAAATGTAATTTTACATCTGCTTGTGTAGGATAGGAATAAAATGAAAAAGAGAGTAAATGTACCAGTTTTTTATGTTTCAGATGGTATCTGTCTGGAAGAAATTGGAAGTAATTTGTTGACTGAGGTGGCCAGCATGTCTTATATATACCTGTCCATCCAATAGGTTGCTATTAATTCTCTTTATGTTTCTGCTACCCATTTATGGTTTACAGTATGCTCAGTTATAAAATGATCATATATTGCTTCTCAAAAATGTTGGGTAGATTATACCAGTGATCTATGTTAATGTCTGTACAATAAACTGTAATTTAACACCTTTAATTAAAATGATAAGAACTAATAATGCGCAATAAACAGCCTTAAACTTGGCTCGAATATTTAAAGTTTATAGCGTTTAAAGTAAATGACCTGCAGGAAGCTTTGGCATATTACAACAAGCATAATAAGATTCCTGTAAGTTGCATCATAATGATTTTCTCTCTATCTTTATGACTTCAGTAGAAAATCTTTTTACTGTAAATTGTTAAACATTTATTTTACAAACAAAATTTTCAAACAAACAAATATTCATATATTCGAATACACATCATTTTATGAGCATTTAAAAACTAAAAAATTTAATTGTTCGATTCTATATTTAATCATCAGAGGTGATTTTATTAAAACATTTGCTCTATTAGAATAAAAAATCTTAAAGAATCCAAATCAACACTTTGTATGGAATTATACTGTAGTGAACACAGATAAGTACAGTGATATGAACAGGGATAACATTGCTATTTTATCTGACTTAAGCTGACCTTCTCCATCTTAGACTAAAGCCAAATAGTTGAAAAAAAAAAACATTCGGAAATGTTGAAGGAATTTGGAGTCACTTAGGGGTGCACAACCCCGAAGAATATGTTGCAGAAAAGCAATTTGTTAGTAACAACTAAGCAAAGCTTAATTGTTACTCCATGTACTCTGGTTTCCTTACACAGTTCAGAAACATGTTGGACGATTGGTGATTCTAAATCGTCTATTGGAGTGAGTGTTTTTTGTTGTTTGTCTGTATGTGGGCCTGCGATGGACTTGCAACCTATTTAGGGTGTACTCCTGCCTTTCACAGTTGGAAAAGGTTGACAGTTGGGAAAGATCCAGCAGATCCCTCGACCCTGATTAGGAATAAGAGGGTTTAGACAATAGTTGGATTTCCAGTAAAAACTTCTGTCAAAGTTAGTAGTTAGTACTTTTCCTGTAGTTAGTGGTGCCTTCGTACACACATACACACACACATTATTTTATTATTAAAAAAAGTGATATTTAATAAAATATTTGTTAATGTGGATGTCTGTACATCAAGGTACATAGTGAAGTTACCAAAGCACCCTCACCTACAAAACAATAAAAACTGTTTCAAGTTTAACGGCCTATGCAATAAAAATGACCTGAAATTGAAGAGTTGTAAACATATGTAAATCACATAATAAATGCTGCTGCATTTCTCGAAAACAATTGCAAAATTTCAGAAAGCAGCATATTACTGTTAATTAAAGATTATTTGATCTTTATGGTTCTAGTAAAAAATCTGTTGACTGTACATTGTAAAATATATATATATAATTTTTATTGATTTACTGGTGAAAAAAGTAGTTAAATCATTTTTCATAAAACTTTGTCATTTTAAAACAAAACTTTGTTTTTTAAAACTTATCATTTAAACAAAAATAACTGGTTCTAGTAGCAGAAAAAGTTCCATCCCAAAACACAGAAAACCCTGAGTAGAACTTTTGAGCAAAGTAAATAAAATGTTCCAGCATAGTAATATGATAATGCAAATGAAGACAGAAGCAGCTACAGGGGTAACTGCAGCAGAAAATAACAGAGCTCCATCCAATATCCAGGCTGCCATCAAAATCACATCTTTTATATCAATTGTTTGGGATATTTAGTTTCGTCACCATAACATGTTAAATGCTTGTATCTAATTTGCACACACACTGGCTCTCTCTATCATTTATTTAAGCAAATAATTATTACATTAGTACTGCTCTGCTCCTGCCAAAAATAAAGTTACAGCATCAGTAAAGGGAAACAATAGCAACCCAAGAAAAACTAATTAGCGGTGGGCTATGAGTCCACAGGAAATTCTTGGGTGGCAAATCAGTAAAAAAATATTTTAAAAAGGGCAGTGGAAAAGGTACTCTGGTAGCTTCTTTTTCGGTGGCTGCAGGAGGTGTTAAATTTTTATTTCCTTTCAGTTCATAAACTACTGTGAATTTACATTATGCATTTATATAATAGTATACCACTGCAAAATCATACTACAGCTGGCCAAAGAGAGGCCAGATTTAATACAATGGTGGCCATGGTTACCAATGACCACCCATTGGGGTTACCCTTGAAGGGAGAGTGAGTGCAAGTAACACATTAGCAAGAGGGAAAAGTTTAACAATAAAATACAGGTTTCCAGCAGAGAAGAAATAAAAAAATACACAAAAGAATGTATCTCAGCTTCACAGACAGTAACTTCAGAAATGCCTGCAAGCACAGAAAATGATGGCAGACATAGTTACCCCTCAACCAAAAACACAGGGCTAGGTCTAACCTGTATTCCATTGTTTGTAGTCTTCCTCTTTTTTAATATACAGAACTATTGCTTTTTTGGCTCATGGTGGCCCAACACCTAAGACTATTTTCCTGTTATTTGGGACCACTGTTGTATTATGGTTGTCATTTTGTATGTATTTTAATGTTCTAATGTGCAGCAAACCAATGTCCTGTCTGTTGTCAAACTATTACAGTTTTATTAATATGCTGGAAATGTAAATTTAGCTTGTAGAACCCTAGTAAAGATTACAATAAGTAGTATACAGTAATCATGCCCTATATTGAGATTATGTGCCCTTTAAATGCAACTGTTGACTTTTTCCAAGTTTAGGTAAATCTCTATATAGTGCAGTGGTTACAACAGTAAGATTTTGGGCATGTACGGTTTAAAAACAGACAAACTGAATTAAATTTTATTTAATTTCTTATCAGTTTGCTGTCTTGTAATATTATATTGAATAACTGGTAGTAACCTGTTACTGGTAGTAACAATATTAAAATAACGTAGTAACCTTTTTCTCACAGTGTTTTATTCTTACTCACATTTCCATCTTTTCTTCCTAAACAGTTGTCGGTATAAAGGCTTATGGATGTAGACTAAATAGTGTTTAAGTGTGAAAATAGAGAGATCTTGAAATGTTCATTGCAATTTACACAAAAATGAAAACATACATTTTGGCAACATGATATATATTTTTTTATTTCATTCTATAAAATGGCATTAAACAGTGTTCAGTTTCATACAGACAGTTTCTGATCTATCACCTTTAACAGGTTTTAAGGTCGATAGCACAGAAGTATTCATATCCACTTGCACAGTTGGCGTTAGACCAGCCGACTGAAAGAAAAGAAACAAATTATTAACACAATTAATCGGAATGAATTGACAGCAGACATAAAATTAAAAAAAGTACAGCGCGGCAAGAGGCGCTGTGGGGTAAATGGCGCCGATCATTTTATTTTGTGTCTTATCACTAGATGGCATAAAAACCCCAATGTAACGTTTGTTCATACATCTGATTTTCGTTTGCGCTTAAAGATTTAGTCAGTTTGGACAAAAAGGACAAAAAATATTTTGAGGCAAGATGATCTTAAATGTAATGTTCTGAATCGTTTTCTGTCTATATACTGTCTTATAAAGGCAAATAATAAAGACAAAAATGCCCCCAAAATATATCCTAACAATACTATCTAGTAAGTAAAACATTTTGAAGATGTTAAAATGAATAAACATGTTGAATTAATAGGTTTATCATTTTAATTGGTTGAAATTAAATGATATGTTTACTTGTAAACTTAAACTAACTATGGTAAATAAATACATAAATAATGTTCCATGAAGTTGCTAATAAAGTGCACAGATCTATTATATTATTGTTTTAAAGGGAATTATGGTATTTATTAAAGATTTGTATATGTCTTATTTATGAAAGAAAATTAAGAAAATGGTATAACCTTAAAAATGGTTCTTGGGAACAGGTTTTAACTATATGTTACTATATGTTATATTAAATCTGCTTTACTAGTGGAGTAAAAAAGATCCAATCAGAGCATTTTTAAGTTAATTTTTTTTTAATGCTTTAAGGATTTTTTGCCCCAAAATGTGTGACTTTATTAATGTTTAAATAAATAATTATTTACTTAAGGTGTGCCTGTAGTCCTGTTCTACCCTATAAATATGTACACATGTAAATAAACAGAAAATGTATATTACCATTGTTCCTTATGAAAGCACATGGGAAGCTGGAGACCACTATTCAGGGAGTACCAGTTATTGTAGTAGAAGCGAGTTGTGTCAGCCCACAGCCACGATCCCTATACAATTCAAAACCATAGATCTCACTAACTAATAATATCAATAACATATTGAATATTTTTTATACAAACCAAAACCTGTGTGTTTTACCTGGAAGTAGTAGGCACCAATCCATGCCTGTGATATACCAGCCATTTCAAGCAAATTCTGCAGAAATTTATTTTCACCAATGTTGTGTACAGATGCCAGTCTTGCCTGTTCAGCTGCACACTGTGCCTATAAATGATAAAAAGAAAGAAAGTAAAGAAAAAGAATATAAAATAAAGCATATCAATGATCAAAGACTGTTCTTAGTAAACATTTTCTTTTGCAACTTTTGCTGTGGCTTTCTTATTTATTTCATCTTAAAATTCCTATTCTTTACGTTGTGATCTTTCATTTCGTGATCAGATATTTACCTCTGCATTGATCCAGGACAGACGTGACCTCATGAGTCGAAAGCAGCGCGAGTCATATTTAATCCATCCAGATGGACAGAAGCCAGACTTAACTGTGGATAGTTATACTCTATCAGCTTACAATAAAGTACTGTAAAAGCTTTCTTTTTAAATAGACCAAAAAAGCGTTACCTTTAGCAGCAGCATCTGCTTCGAGAGATTCCACTTTATCCTCAACTAAAACTATTAAAAAGTGATAGTGTTATTACAATCTTGTTTATTGTTTTTTATAAGTACAGATACTTACAGAAAAACACTAATACTAACCTGCATCAACCAACTCCTCAACAGCCAGGGCTGTAGTTTCCTCTAGAGGATTTGACCAAATAACCATACACACAAATGATTAACTTGTTAAACTAGCACATGTTAAAATAAAGCATAACTAATCTATATATATATTTTTTTATAAATGTCTATATTAATAATAATAAAGATAATAACTTTTTATCAATTAGTAATTTGCATTTTGTGTCTTTATTCCAGTCCATTTTTTTTCTTAATGCCCTCAAAATGTATATCATAGGCTGCTGGAAAGTTTCAGCGAGTAATAATTACTGTATAGTGCAGCAGACCAGTAGTCCAGCAGCCTATGACGTACGCATACATTATTGCTTTTTAAATCATATTTATGCAAATATTTATCAGAGGCTTTTGTCACTGTGGATGGCCACTAACCAGGAGGTTTCTGATCCTGCTCAGGTCCAGACTCGATTGCTGCAGCTGCCAAAGCAACACAAACGCCACGTTACACAAATCACAAATAAAAAATAATTAAAAAAAATAATCACCCTAATATTAGTTTTTCCTGCTGCTCACCTGTGGCAGTCCTCAGTGTAAAAGCAGCACACAGTAACACACATACAATCCAAACCTTCATACTGACGATGATGACTGTAGCTACATGTAAAGAACAATAAATAGAATGCTAATTTAACATGCAGTATGTTCCTGCTTCAGCTTATTTTAGGATGAAAATGAGAAAGACAGAACATACCGACTTTTAAGTCTCTGGTTGTATCTCTCTAGCAGAAGTTCTCATGGAAAGAGGAATATGTTGATTGAGATTCCCATCAGGCCTTATATACCAGACAATTCGTTAGGATGGACTTAATACAACAGGAAATAAAATTCCATGACCATGTTACTCATTTATGGTTTACAGTATATTGAAACTTATTCATAGATCTCAGATTAGATAGATTACATAAAATAAAACAGCTTCACGTAAATGAAAAGCACAGGTTATGCTATTTATGTGCAATAAAACTTATCTAACATTTACTGGAGTTTAAAACTAAATCACATACAGGAATCTGTGGCACCTTACAATAAATATTATAGTTTCCTGTAAAATGTTATTAGGCTGTGAAATTTACTTATCTTTGTAGTTCTAGCAAAAAATATTTTTTTCTTTCCTTTTTATAATAGCTACAATAGCTGCCTTATGTTGTAGTATTCTTAAAATAAACAATGAATTTGAGCTTCTCCTTTCATTAAGTGAAATTACGAAACTGCATTCATAGACAAATGAGCATCTGTCTAAAATAAATTTACATTTGCACTTTTTAATGTTGTCAATGGGTTTGTGTACAAAAAAATAATATACTTATTTAATTTTTTACAAGAATATAAACGGATGTACACCATAGCCAAACACAATAATTATTGAATATAGATACATAAAGCCGTGGGCTTCACTACCCTAACAGTAGTAATTGTGTGCATTATATTAAACACATTTAATTTAATTTAATGGCTGTGTACATAATTTTTGTGCTGCAAAATAATAAACAAAGTATAGTCCATAATAAATAATCACACTTATGACAATGCTAGGATTACTAACAATTATTTTCCTGTAGAATGTGTACGTGTATGTTGACAGGCTTGTACTACACATGCTATCTGATTGGCTGCTGTGAGACCCCTTTTAGTTGACAATGAACTACTTTTAGAACTCATTTGGACTGCTCATTAAGTTTGTTGTTCCTATACAGAACAATGGTACCCAGACTTAGTGGAAAGTAATACTGTTTCCTGTTTTAAAAAGCACTAGTTTCCTGTTTTAAGTACGATTAAAAATTGTGTAAAGGATGCCTTATTGATCAATGAATTTCCCTAGTTTTGCCCTTAATTGATGCAGTATCACACCAAATGGTCCGGTAATAGTCTGGAGCTTTGGGTAGTTTTCTCATTGTCTGACGGTAGACTCCCAGACACAGTGAAACTGATCAGTTTATTAATTGACAACCATTGCAAAAGAAAGGAAACCCAGAAAAAATACAAAACTACAGTTTTTCTTGCAAAGGTACCTTTTATTGCGTACATTAGAGGACATAAGTACCTGCAAGACACGCAACACACTTCATTATGGCAACATAAGTATCAAGTAACAGGGCATACAAAAAGATGGAAAATAATATTTTAGGGAATTTCCTTTCACAGAAAGGACTTTAATAAATGCAGACAGACACATTTTTAAAAATGGTTTGGAATAAGGTGGACAATAAGGCCTGTTTCAGACCAGTGATGTTTGTAAATCACTGCTGATTTCAAAATGTATTGTTCCATTTCATTTGTTGGTCATCAATGCAAATCTTAAAATGAAATATGTCAACATATTATTAAAAGTTGTCAGAAATACAAAGAGAGAGAGGTGTGTATATTTATGCTTCAGTGATGTGAAGTATTTATGTAATTGCAAGAATGAGGGAAATTGCCATAGCACTTTATAAAGAAAAAGACCTAAACAGTCTTACATGCATGTGAGGTTCTAAATTCTGCTGATGACCCAGGAAAAGAAACGGTCAATAAAATCTAGGTTAGTTTTTCTGAGCACACACAGAAGCACAACGCACTTAACATTAATACCCGAAGTACATAAAATCTTCATTAATTACTAATATGTTATTAATTAGAGGTTACTGAACAATTTCATATTGAGAATAAAAAAAAAAACCTATACACTTAGGCATACTGTGTAAAATGGGAGAACTAGAATTTCTAATACTGACCTCCATTTGAGAGTAATACTGTCAATGTTACAAACAAAAACATAACCAAAAGACATGGCTCCCAATTTTTGATAAACAACAGTTTAACAAAATACTCATAAAATAAAAATTCCAGTTTGTAAAAATAATTGAAGCATTAACAAGAAAAACTAAAGATTATGATCTGGTAAATAGATTTAAAGGGCTAGCTGGTAGGTTTCTACATAGCCTGAAATGTAGGAAAACCCCAATTGGCTATTTTATGATCCTTTCGGTTCTGTCACTCCATTATATATTTCAATTTTACTGCCTGTCAGTTTATCAGGTGTAAACTCCAAACTATAGTGACTAATGAAACAACCTTTGCTTCTGGAGGAATTTTAACCAGCCTGCTATTCTATCAGTATTCTTCACTCTCAGGCCTATAAGACTAGTACTGTGGTTTGGTTATTTTGGTGAAAGGATTAAAGAAGACAAAATTATGATTGCGTCCGTGCAACTTACCACAATTTGGTTTGGTTTAACATTGTAATAGAAACAGCCCAAGCTTCACTTGGAGCTGTCTGTGTGACCACCCAGACAGTAACTATCTCTTCTTTTGCACTGGCACTGGGGTAAAATGCACAGATGAGAGACTTTGGAGACTCCTGGTAACAGAGTCTCAAACTTGCATAGTGTAATAAAGGCACAAGCGGTTCAGTTAATGCAGCCAGTACCACAAACACATTACACACGTACATGCGCGCACACACACACACCAAAAAGTTGTCAGTTTGAATATGCCTGCTGAAAGGATGCTAGTATGCTTTTCTTCACATGTTCTATTTAACAATAAAAAATTACATTGTCATTCTCAATTTTTGGCCAAACACTTGGTTAGTTGCTTCATAAACAATCCGAGTAAAATTTACTTGTTTATGGAAACATTTTACAACAAACGAAAATACTGTCGCTAATAAAAATATCTTCTGATTCAGAAATAAACTTATACAAGGGTATTAAATTTACTATTTACATTTGCCTTTGAATGCATTTTTAACTATATGCATTCATCAAATTAACTAAGACACTGAAAAATATGCATCTAGTGTGTCCAAACCTTGCCTGGTGTGAATGTAAATGCATACAATTCCGTTAGGTATTATAATATGGCTTGTAAATTCAGTTGCCTAAACAGTGAGGACTGCAAATCTTTGGTTAATATCAGTTATAATCAAAAACACCAACATTTACACTCATACTACAAAAAAACTAAAACAACCTCATAGACTTGTACTGTGCTTCTCATGTGATGTGAAGTATAAACAAAATGTGTGCTCTAGAAAAGCCCCCAAAAATGAACATAATATAGAACTTCTCATTCTGATTGGCATGCAAAACACACACGTTCATGTTTTGCTAAAGCAGCTGAGGCATAATGAAGTTTCCCTTTCTCATCCGAATTTCAGCAGCTTATTACATCATAATCCATAGACAATTTATGGTCGAATACACACATGAAGATGTACACACACATTCACACACACACTCACACATATATATAAATGTACTCAGTCATGATTTTACTTTTCGTTTTGTTTCTTTCCTTCACACCACAAACTCAGGCACCTCTTCTGCACTTAGGTCCAGGGAGAAGTATTTGTTGGTTCTTTTGATAGGAAAAGGGTGTTGGTCATTACATACACCAACCCGCTGTTCTGCCACCCCTTGGTAACCGTTGCTTAGTTCTTCCACGCAGCCAAATGTGTAACTATGGGCAGAGTCATGACAAGGCTCCACCCACTCAGGAGAGTTTCTCTGGTACAGACGGATATCATCTAGTGATTGGCTGTGCCTGTCTGTGGAGTTCTGAGACTTTCTGCCTGACACCACCTAAATTATAAACACAAACAACAAAAAATATATAATGAATAAGAACCGTGTGTTATAGCAAATTATGTTAGATAGTCAGCATGTAAATATAAGTCAAACCTGAGGGAGTGATTCAATGCTTTGGCCTTTCATTTTCACCACAGTCTCAGATGAACTTGAGGTTGATGAGCTTACTTCTTTCACAACCAAGCCTATATTCACAACAGCAACATTATTATTATTATTATTAATAAGTCAAAATTATATAGACTATCACATAAAGGGTACCTTTAATCTGATTAAAAACACAGTAAAAAGCAATTTTTATGTTATTTTTTAAAAAATAATTAAGTAAGTTTTATCTTTATCGTTTTGATAGTTTTACCAGGGTTAGGCCCGTTATACGTATAATATACAATCATTACATGATAAAATTTATATTTGAATATAAGTGTATATTTGGAAAACGAGCTTGTGCATGTGTGGGTTTGTACCTGAATAGCCATTGCTTTGTGCAGATGTTAGCATGTCCTCAGTGATGTGAATGCAGAGGTCTTGACTGAGCTCTAAGGCTAAATCAGTCAGTTCTTCATAGTCTTTAGGGTCATCGACCAACATCTCAATTTCTTCACATACACAAATAGTAAACATGTATATTACAAATCAACCACACAGATAACTCAGCTATTACCTCGCTGGCAGATGGCACAAAATCATCTTTTGTCTTAACACATTATTATTAAAACTAAATGATTTGTTAGAAAACAAAGTTATGGGCTGATAAATAGCTAGAAAACATGGAGTCTGTAGGTGTGTGATTTATACCATCATCATCAAGGCCTCTCTCTTTGCCGCTGCTCTCGATGCCGGACGTATGTGTGCTGGCATGACTGGTATTGGAGGATGAGTGTGAGCGGAGTGGCCGGTGTGGTGTGTGTGCAGGGGTGCGGAAGCTGTCAGTTTCGATGCCTGATGTGTGTGAGCTACTGTGGCTGGTTGTTGAGTGACGTGAGAAACGTTTTTGTCTTGAAACGCTGCCCATGCTGCTTCCGCTAGCACGAGAACGCTGCTCAAGCTGATCCATGTCCAACTCCAGAGCATCACTTATATATGACTCTCTATACTGCTTTTTTTCTGTAAAACATGTACACATTTTCAGAATAATAAACTTAAATAGCCAAAACTGAATTCCTTGGTCCTTTTCTAATTTGAATTTTATATATATATATACCCTCATTCTCCTCCAGGCGTCGGACTTGCTTAACTACAGGCTGAAGGTTCATGTAGAGGCGGTGACTGTTGCTGAGCAACTGTAGGAGATGGCGGGAACGCAGTGGACAGCCAGTGTAGTAGGTGAGTTTTCTGGCAGAGGGCAAGCCATCAGGCAAGATTTCAAACCTTTTTCCCTGAGATAAAAATTAACAAGTCCAGAAGAAAAATAAAAAAAAAATCACCAACAGAACTTAAGACAATTTTTAAGTTTTAAAAGCTCTTATGTCATCATATTATGGTTATGTTGTATGTTGCAGGGCTTGTAAAAATTATACATTTCTGGTAGCCCTTTAGTCCTGCACTTGCCAGTTTTTGGTAGCCCAAAAAAAAAGCAGCCTGAGTAAAAAAAAGCTAAAACTAATTATTAGACAAACTAATCCTATAAAATAATTACATTAGTTAAAATCAAATATTTCACATGTTTCAATTTGCTGTGCAAGATTTCACTTGTCACATGAAGATAGTAATAACTGACAAGACATTGTCGGAGGAATTGGTGTTCAACAGATCTGGAGCGATACAAATATCTGGTCAAACAATATTGCCGATACACAGGTTGCATGATCACGGATTAAAGGTGAAGGTAAAAAGCGAGCACCGGTGTTAATGCCGGTCATATTTATAGTGGTTACCTGATACCCAAATATTACTGACAACAAAATGACCCAACTAGATATATGAGAATGCAAACGCACTGAAATATTTTCTTTCTTCATATAAGAAAGACCGAAAGGTGTGGCGGGGATAGCCTGACTGAGACATTGTGCGAGCTTGGTCTTGTATAACTGTATGTGAAGTGGACCATGTAGCAACGTATTTTAAGCATATGTGAAATAATATTGATTGTAAAATTTTATATATGTAAATGCCAGATTTTTTAGAATGTTTTGTTGTTATTATAGTACTGACCACAAATACAAGTTTGCCCACGTTGGTCCAGGGAAAATCATAGAGAAGCTGCCGGACACTGCCCACATTCTAAAGAACAACAAAATAATCCGTTTTGAATAATAACATTATTTGCATAATTATATTTTCAAAATAGCTAAAAATCCAATCAACTAGGTTGCCTAAATATCAGTTATTGCCTTAAATAGCATTCATTTACAATGAACACTGTTTGGTGCTGTTCGCTGTAATAAGGTATATTGAGGGTAAATAATTCTGACTTTGATATTAATCAGTAAGAAAAGACACACTAAACATAGTACACACCTGAAAGATTTGGATACCACGCAGAGTAAGTCCCAGAGTTAAACATGCATCCACTTCTTTTTTATCCTGCAAAAAAAATCAAAGTAATAGAAGTAAAAAAAATAAATATTTTAATTCATTTTCATTCATTTGACAAAACCCACCTTCTAGCTAGTTTTGAGTGTTAACATAAGCTTCTCAAAGATCTTTTTCTTTAATCAGAGAAATGCATCTTTCTATATTTCACATACACGAGCTCAAGGAATCCCATTTGTTTTTGTAAAGGGGTAAAAAAAAAAAGGCCATCCCACCCACTCAATCAGCAAGGAATGTAATGATCACTACACATTTTCTCACAGATATCTGCTACGACATCTAGATTAAAACTCTCAACTGTTGTACTACCTAGCCAGTGCTTTTCTCCTAAACCACTTGGAGGCGCTCACCTACAAACATTTACATGCACACATTGCCATCTCTTCTCTGACCTTATAAAGGCGGTAGTAGTGTACAGTGACATCGTCCAGAAGTGCTGCTTGTTTGATATATTTTAACTGAGCCTCTGATGCGGTGAGAGCAAACTGTTCCTTGTGCATGTTGGGAATATGCCGCAGAATATAGTCTCTTCCCCTCTTAGTGATCACCTGAAGAGAGAACAACACATATTGATGAATGCACACAAAAATAAAAAAAGTGGCAGAAAAAAAAAAAAGAGAGAAAATCCTCTCAATTTGTCCACATCATACAGTGTTAGACAGTCCTATTATTAAGAAAAAGGAGGGCGACACTGCTTACCCAGGAAGGAAAGTAGGACTCAGGCTGAAAGTAGGAGCTGAAATGTTTGTTCCTTTTGTAGTTTCCCAGGTCAGCCTGAAGAGCAAATGCAGCTAGCAAGAAATAGGCCTCCTCCCGCTGGACACACTGAGACTGCAGCACTTGCTTCCTCAGATGCCAGTAATAATAATACCTTGCTATGCGATCACTGAGCAAGACAGAATTAATATTTTAGGTGTTATTTTGGGTGGTATGATGCATGTATTCAAAACACTCATAAAAACAACAAATATGTAAAAAAGATGCGTAGAAAATTTACCTGATAAGCCTGCCATTTTCCACATAGTACTGAGCTCTGAAGTGCACAATCATAGGAGGCCCAAATTGATCAATGCCCTACAGTAGACATAAATTTACATGAATTAAACTAAACTTAATCTTTAGAATATAAAGTTTCCCTAGTTAAGCACTAAATCTATGTGTTCATGTGTATCTTAGTAAGTCATTCCCGCACATAGCTTTAAGGCATATGCAAGTATTATGCCAGTGTGCTACCTTGCTGGCTTCTCGCTTCCACTCCTTAGGGCAGTATTTGGACAGTTTCTGTCCCAGTTCCATGTAGATGTGTTCATTATCTGTAAAAACAAAATAAAAGACATCATACATTAAATACATTCTAACTAGCGCATTTACACAGACTTGACCGAACAAAATACTCAAATACACAGAAAAAAAAAAACCAAAGAGTCAGAATAAGTATTACTCTGAACTACGCTGAGGCCAAAAAGGTGACAGTCCTTCAGTCGAAGCAGATCACACACCTGCTCCAACAATTCCTGGCACAAAGTCTTCACCTGATGGAGAAAAGAAAACCATTTATAAATTAATACAGGACAAATTTTCCAACAATTATATTGGTCTATATTATGTATATATATTAGGGCTGTCCAGACATTTCTTAAAATCAAGTCACACACTGACACAGGAAACCTGTGTGAAACCTGATTTTATGTTACAGTTGAATTATAATATCCATAATGGTAGAAAAACATTACAAAACAATTTTCTCATTAATATAATGAGGCAGACTGGAAACATAATTAACTTAATTACAGCGGCTTTAACCAATAAACCAGCAATAGAAGACGCACCAATGTACTACCACGTATTTGATATCAGCGATTACATATTTCGGATCAGCTACTGTACTAAACAAAATCAGACATATCAGTTGTCTTCATACTTATCAGTCAAACACTGCTTAATTATACTATAACCAAGCAAAAGTTAAAGAGATAACGCTTTGCTTAAAGCTAAAAGTATACGTTAAATTACATAACACTCTAAAAAAAACAGTTCTTCGAGTTTGTATGCTGAGGTGTGTGCAAATTCCTCAACTCGTCTTTTGTGCTGAGACCTGCCCTGTCTGTGTTTTATCCAAATAGTATACACCTTTAAAATGTCGTTACTGTCTGTAATCACTGATGTCAGAATATTAGTTAAACACAGTTATTTGTATGAGAAAGTTTTGTACTTTTGGGGAAAGTAGTAGTGAAGTGGTTAAAATGTTGTACTGCTGATTGGAAGATCGGGTTTCAATTTCCAGCACTACCACGTTGCCACTGTTGGGCCCCCTGAGAAAGGCTTTTAATCCCCAATTGCTTAGTTATATAAAATATAAGGTTAGATAAAAGAAATGTAAGTCACTCTTGATAAGGCTTTGAAAGTGCTTTTAACAGTGATATTTTTTGTTTTTCAAAGTATATGTCTACTTGAATAGATAAATATCAGGCATTACCCAGATATTTGATGCTAAAAAAGGCTGAATCTTTATTGGTTCCTCTAAACTAATCTTTTATCATTTAAAAAAAAATTTTTAGTACTAAAAAAATGATTCATTTATTTTATTCATACAACAACAGTCACTTTTATTTCATTTCCATTACTTTACCAACTTCAGGCTGTTTAAAAGTTCTGAAAATCTAAAATAGTCCTGCAAAAAACAACAGGGTGTGACAAAACACTATTAGTATTGGCTTTGGAATTGTTGTTAACTTACACTGACAATGACGTTGAGTGTTTCATCGTTTGGGAGAAACACACACACACAACGGCGATCCTGCATGGTCTTGTTGTTGTGGAATGTCAATTTGCTCATGTTTGTCTGGCTTCCTCCTGGAAACTCTGCCCCTTTGTGGAGCTCCGCCCCCAAGAGCGCCCTTATGCCAACACTCTTACTGTACTGGGTTTGGTAAATTTACACACATACACAGTCTCTCTCTTTGGATCCCTGTCTCTTTCTCACACAACTTTAGGACACTGTCCACTCCCTAAAGAAAGAGAAAAAATAAGAAACAGACTGGTTAAACAACAAAAATAATAAATTTTTAAAAAATGCAGTACAAAATACAGTTACAAACACACTCTTTTTGTCCTGCTGCTCTGATCTCATCAGCAAAAAATGTTTCGCTTGCTGGGGACAAACTGAACATCTGCTTTCCCTGATTTCAACTACACAGTTCTACACAATAAGTGAGAGCTGCATATTTATATACGCATCTGAATTATATTTTGTAAGTTCTGTGTTATTTCATTGGTTGCAGATGTGTTTCTTGGAAAATGAATTAGACTGAGAGGATGAGGGGCAGCCATTCTGAAATGTACTGAGCCTGAGTCACTTCCTACTATTCAGCCATTCTGACAACGTGGCAAAGCAAAAACATACAGTTCTTTTACTTTATATTATATTCAGTTTCCGTGAAAAAAAAAAAACAACAACAGAAAATCACAAACATGTTCTTCATATGCATGTGACATCATAGTTAGAATGTTTTAAAAAGAATAAATAATTTAAGATATTTTATGAAAAAAGGGACATTGATTAGTTTACTACTGTAAAGAAAATTTAAAAGAAAAGAAAAAATGAAATGGAAAACGGCTGAAATAAGTGTCCCTATGGCGAGATTCTGTGAACTAAAGTGAGGGAAAAAGTAAATAGAAGAAAGAACTGCTGCAGTCAGGAGAATTCCAACTCAACATCTGCTTCTTATTCCAACAATGTGTGCCTTTGATTCAGAACACACAACATGTATATACGAACACATGCTGTAACTTCACAAGACTAACCTACAGCTTATGTGCCAACTTCCATCAACATTACAAAAGAATAACCCTACCTATAATCACAAGTCTTATTAAGGCAGTGTTGACCAAAACAGCGTGTAGAGACAGTAAAAGTGCTTAATTTGTCTCTGCGCACTAAAGACATTACATGTTCATAATTTAAAGCCCACCAACAAACCAAACTAACAGCTTCCTGTGGTATTTGCACGGTGTTCAACATTGTAGCCATTTGTTAGCCATGTTGATTATGTTCGCTACAAACTATCCACTTCCTTAGTGGTTTTGGAGAGGTTAAAAAACACCAATCATTATAAGGGGCCTACCTGGGTCTTCTTAGTTCACCACATTTGTTCATACACCAATCAGATTAGCAGAAATTTTAGGATACATATTAAATTAGGATACATCTTATTCCGTGTTTAATTAAAAAAAAAAAATTGTTATGTTCGTGGTTTCTCGCCGTTGAAATAAAGCACTAGCCACCATGTATAATCAAATTTTCACACCAGTCTACAAGAGCATTATGGAAGGTGGAAGCCAGTGGCAAGCAATGCAATTTACACCTGGGCCTTTAGTGGTGTCCTACCTGAATTAATCCACTTCTTTCTACCATTATTGTGATGTCACAGTTTTAAAGGCATCAATAAACACAGCAATGCAGTATATCAGGCCATTGAGTTACAGATAGGTGTAAGCGCCAGACTGTATACAGAATGTAATTAAAATGAATTTTACTTACTAAATCTAGTGATTAATTGTACATAAAATCCATCCTCCCTTTTTACCTCGAAAAACAGTTATCTTTGTGGTTCAGTTCGAAGAATAAGACATTTTCTGTCATAATAGAGGCAAATGCTAAAAGTTGAATAAATCCATCTAGAGTTACTGAATTGAGAACAAACCATTTGCTAGGTGGCTGACAGTTTCTACAGCCAGCTTTTCTCTGTCCATCTTAAATGTTTTTTTTTTTTTAATAGATCAGCAACCATATCGATTTCTACTTCTCAGTCAGCCGTTGTTAAAAAACACCTGTTAAATCTTAAAAAAAGGGGTGTGGTGTTTATATGTTTTTTTGCAAAAGAATTGAAGGACTGAGATAAAACTGCATTACCGGAAGCACTGAAGTGTATTGCCAGACAGATCAGTAATAATTTTGTTGTTCCCCACAAGCACACTGTCCACTTACCATCTTAAATACTTATAATCAACCCTGGGTGTGTTTTAGCAATTGACATTCCAGCTTTTTAAATAAGATTACAAATCTTACAAATAAGAGCTATTTCTTTAAAAAACAAATAACTTTCTTTGATTATTATCTGATTAACACAATTGCATTAAATGAAGATACCTATACTTTTATCCTCATACCGGTCAATCCATAACATGTTATAACAAGCAGTGCTGCAGACACACAGTATTATGCACATCCTGATTTTGCCAAGTTGATAACAACCACTTGGCAAAATAATCAGGACGTGCCAGGGCTATAGAGTACTACAACAAACACTGAAATCGAGATGCTGTGCCAGCAACACAGGTGTAAATATCTTTCATTAGATGCTTTTTAATTACGGTTCAATTTATCTAGCATTTGACAAGGAAGAATCATGAGTCAAAAATCCGACAATTCGGGTAAATTGTTGCTTAAAAGAGCATCCAAATCTATGACATTTTACTAAGTAAACATACAAAACCGATTTTCAGAAAACACAGTTATACTTTGGCTCAGTAACCTCACTAGCCCACCTATTCTAATAGCTCAGAGTTAAAGAGAAATTCTGGCAGCATCTACTTTAAAATAGAAACATACAATGGCATGTTTACTTTACAAAATAAGAAATCCTACTAGAAAGCTGTCTTGATGCTAGATAGCCATCTAACATAACTTAAGAAACAATGTGGTAATTCATATACAATAGCAATTGTGTTATAACATTACCAGCGACCTACTGTGCTACATATATGCCTAATATTTCTGTTGCATACAAGATTTTTTCCACTGCACATTTAAAAGTGGGCACTTAAAAACATAGGTGGACCATACAATTAACCGAAAAAGGTTTCATTACCTTGTGCAGTGGAAATGGGCTTTTAAAGCTAAACAGCTGACACTACTGGATTCTATAAGCAATCTACAGACTCTGGTTCACTAGGTTTCTTTCCACCTCCTACTGGCCTCATTCAGCTTTTCCTCTGTTGGCTCCATCGGCCATTCTAATTCCAGCACTGACTCGCATTACTGGACTGTAAGCTATGCTTCATGCCATTTTCACAGAAATCACTGCTAGTACCAAAGCCAGTGATTGTTCTGAGAACCACCTTTTTTACGGCAGCATGATTATATCATTGTCACAACTAAATGTGTAACAGTATTAAAAAAAAATAATTAAAGAAAAATCATACAAATCACAGTTAAGCATTTTATATTTTAATCCACAATGTGATTAATAATTCTTTAGTTATACCAGCACAATACACAGTTAGGTGCACAATGACTGGAAGCCACATGTTCGTACATCTTTTTTAAAATTAATTTTTTTTATTCCTAGTGAAGTAATTCTCTTTATTCCTAGTGAAGTAAATCACATAATTGAGGTAGGCTGGAAACAAAGAGGGTGACACTACTGAAAAAAAACTGCTTCTATTCAGAACCCTGTATTTTTAGTAGTAGCTACTTTTGCAAAAACAACACAAATCCAACATAATTTAGACTTGCCTGATTGATAAACAATATCTTATAGCCCAACGTAGACAATATCATACACTTCCAATACGTAATGCACTAGTGCTTCTATAAATAACGCCAGACGTAAAAAAATGTGTGTCACCTGTATATAGTGTTCATAAGCTGTATGAGGGCCATAAAGTGTTAAGGCTGTCACAATTGTTAAATAACCGTACAATCGCAATTATTTGACATAACCGTGGTTGTTGTATTTTAACCGCAATTATTGCACACTTTTATTGTCCCAAAGTGGGCACTGTAGTACCCCTGCATCAGATTATGTGAGCGGAGCGAGGAGTGCAGCGCGGGTTTTGCCCAGAGTTTGCCACAGCTGTTTTGAAAGTCGAACCACTGTACTTTTCTGCCACTCTGAGCGGGTTCCACTAACGCTTTATCATAAGCTTAACTCATGTTAACAGCCCATAATGCAACTGTACAGAGCAAGAATGAATTCTTATGTTGCTAAACAGTTAAACACCAGTAAAAGAACACAATAAAATATTAAGTATTTAATTAAATACTGTCGATCTATAATAAAATATTTACAGTGAAGTGTTAATAAGTCACTCATTTTTTCATGGAGCGAACACAGAGTAAGAGGAAGTGAGGATTGAAAATCTGGAGTGAAGTCATTACACATTACAGTGGAGGTAATGTTAAGCTAAGCAAATAGATCTCTTAAGTTTAAATTAAACTGTTTTGCATCACTGAGCCGTATCAGCGCATTTACACAGCAAAAATGTTTGCTAGTGTTTTTTTCCATAATCTGCCAATAAGCCATTAAGTAGCGGGATCAGGCATCTATAGCCTGTTGTGTTATGCTCATAGTTTATTGTGATTATTTTATTATTTACACAATTTCTTAAACTTTTTTGTGTGAGATGCAAGAATTATTATTTACTAAATAAATTACTTTTATTTAAAGGTGTGAAGTGTGTTAATTGTATACTGCTAACAATTATTTGTCAAAGCCCTAATACAATTAATTGCTAAAGCCCCAAAACAGGCAATTAATTGTCATAATCGCAATTATTTATTCGACAATAAATCGGCACCCAAAAAATCATAATCGTGACAGCCCTACAAAGTGTGCAAAAAGGTAACGTATATAATTATCACTGTAGTTTTTCAAAATATTCCACCCTATGAATTTATTTCTGGACTTGTTTCAAGTCAGCTATCAGCACCTTTTCTGCAAAAAACCTGAGCAATTTGATACAAAGAGAGATGCTGTATCTGTATAAAGAACTACCAAATCACACATTTATTATTATTTGGGCTTATATTTGTGGACACAAGGATCTTGCACTTAACTCTCAAAATTGAAAATGTTTTTTTTTTTAAAAGTCACTTATTTACAGACGCCTGTACATTTCACATGCTTGGTAAAAAAGCCAGGCTAATCCTTAGCACTCTTGCTGTCTTCACTGCATCTGGTGTCTGGCGTTCTTTCCATCATTGAAGATTTTACTACTTCCTAAAATTCCGTTTGCTACTCTTTTTCCTCCCACTCATATATTCGCTGATTTATGATGGCTTCTATCAAAAATTTAACTATCACAGTCTCTGCATTTTTTATGGCCATGGTGTATGATCCTCTTTTCTGCCACACTCCTACTATGAATCTCTTCTATACATTTGGACAGGAAACCCAGGAAATTGGGTGTATTGCTTTTGCTAAGTGTTTACAAGACAGACACTGCCTCCAGACTGAAATGAAGTGATTGCTAATCATAAATGAATGAATAAAATAAAAACATGTAATGAACGGGTGGGCAGTTTTTGTTACAGTACCAGTAATTTTATTCTACAGTAAAGATATTTTAATCCTCCAGAACTGAAAAGGACTTATTTCATTCTTTTTTATTTGGGCCTTGATAAATATAGTAAGTGAAATATGAACCTGGATTAATTTTACCATAATAACAAATTCCACTTCATGTCATATTTCACAGTTGTGTGGACTTGTGTTGATTAGGAATTCTAAATTTCCTTTAGGAGGGTGTGCATGTGTGTGGCCCTGTGATGGACTGGCAACCTGTCCATGTTTTCCCCACACCTTTCGCCTCTTTCAGATGAATAAGGGAATAAGCAGGTATAGAAGATGATTTCATGTAATTAATTGCTGCCACGTTGGACGATCCTGATTGGCTGCCAACAAGTAAAAGGCTTCCAGCTGTTAACAACAGTTACTTTTTTGTTGACAGCTGCCGAATTAACGCTGAACCTCTTGCTCATACCAATCAGGTTTGCACTAAAATTCAACCTAAAAGATATTTATTTATTTTAACTTTAAATTAGGTTTAAATTATTTCATTATTTATATGTTGCTACGGTAATCTTTGCAATCTTTTTTTTGCAAATGTCCTTTTAGTCCACCTCTGCCATAGTCATATTTTCACGGTCGCGACATTTGTTATAAAGGCAGGAGAGTAATCGAAACCAAAGAATGTGTGTGTTCAGATTTTTTGCAAAAGTGGCTTTAGGTTTAAAAATGTTACGATGAAATGTATTAATATCTTCTGTCAGTTATTGCTTCAGTTTGCTGAACAGAACCTGCTGACAGGAATGAACATTTAGACTATGTCTAAAGCAGTCATCTCTGCACACATGGAAATAGCCTGCACTCTTCTTGGGTGTCGAGGTGCATGCAGTTATATATTCTGTATTACCTTAGTAAATTATGTCATGTAGTACATCTCTGTAAATAATGCCTATACTCTAAAAAAAGAAGTAAGCATATCCAAACCACAGAGAAAATAGCAGAGAAAAACCTAAAATAGAAAATAACTTAAAAGCTGCAGATAGTAATGCAATAATGTAACCTGAACATAAAGAAATGTATTTTTACGTATAATGATATGAACGAATTTATATACAACAACTTAATGCTATATTTATACCTTTATATAGAATATTTAATATAATACTGTAATAATTTTTTATATATTCCACTTTACATAGATGGGTATATTTTTAAATGTAAATAAAAAAATATATTTATGTGCAAAAATGTCTAAGGAATAAAATTAATTGTTTCTATTAATAATAACTATTGTTTTGCTGGTTTGTATCCCATTTTATTATAATTCATACATGATTTATACATAAATTTGAAATTATTATGTGCCTCTTTTTCAAATCGAAATCATTGACAAAAAAACAAAAAAAACAAACATAATACGGCATGTAGTGCCATGTTTACACATGAAGACCTTAAAACAATGTGCAAATGCTTAACTTTTACTTAATTACTACTTTGCAATTAATAACTGAATAACTATAATAACTCTGAACTGCGGTGCAGTCCTGCTATCCCGACTTGACATTGCACATCCTGCAATGTGACACATTAATATGTCGATGATGAATCGATATATTGTGCAGCCCTACTGGTAGGACAACCTGACAAGCTACTTAGCGCTATAAAATGATCTTACGCTTGGCACTGTAAAATTAACCCTCCTGTTTATATTATACTGGTAGGACAAGCTTATGAGGTATTTAGCACTGTAACATTATCCTACTGGTTTATTTTATACTGGTAAAAGAATCTGATGTGTTATTTAGCACTATAATACAATCCTCTTTGTTTGAAAAAAACAAAAAAAAACAAAAAAAACAAAAAAAATAGGCAACACCTCTGTTTTGCAGACAGGCACAAGTAAGACCACTAAATTCCCAGCCTGTTTTTGACAGCTATCGGAGGAACCATTAGGTCCTGTCCCAATATCTGCACTTGCACCTTTTTGTGCCCCTCATTTGTGCACTCCCACTTAAGGATGCATGTGCACAGGGTGTCCCAATTTGCTGGTGAGCTTCTCCATTTTTGCTTACTTGTGTCCTTAAAGCACACTTTTTTTTAAGTGCGGGTCCAAGCGGACTTTGCTTAAGGACATCACCCAGAATTTCTGTGGTGGTGTGACGTTTCAAAGCAATGAAGGGAACAAAAAAAGGACAAGGATAGGAAAGTTTAGTGTAGGTAAAAGTTAATTCATGCAGTTATCATTTTTAGCAGCAGCTGTTTTTTGCTTGGCGGCTGTCACAATGGTGAAGTTTGACGCAGATGGGTGATGGGCCTTAAATCGTCTCAATACCCAATATACTTCTTCCTTGCACGCTTATTAACCTTTTCGTCTTTCAGCTGTTACCTTTTAGGGGTTGCCACAGCGAATAAACTGTCTCCAGCTAACCCTATTCTCTACATTCTTTTTAATCAAATCCTGTCCAACCTCATTACCCAAAGAAAACCTCAACAGTTTCAGCTATGCTACTACCAGCTCCGTCACCTCTCTCTTACTTAGCACCACTGTCTTTAGAACATACATCATAGCTGGTCTCACCACTGTCTTGTACACCTTCCTCTTGATTCTAGCTGATTGCAAGCTTATTAACTAAAGTGTGCAATTTTGAAAGAAAGCCCTTAGGGCATAGTGTGGATTTAGGGACAGGGCTTTAGATGAAGACGACTTAAATTCACTGTTAAATATTAACACAGTACATACATGTAGGCTACAACAACAACAACAAAAAAAAAAAAAAAATTTAAAACTTAATATTGGGTTTGTGGTTTAAAACTCGATAGATGTGATGTTTGTTGTCGAAAGTTCTAGTTAGCAACTACCGCAGGACAGGCTTATTTTCCCCATCAAAAGTGCAGGGGTCAATAGCTGTTTTTGCAAAACTGCGGGGGTCACAAACCACCCCCACCCCCTGTCCCCTGAGTCAATGAAGTCTATGCCCATGGCTATGCCCACTTATTTACATGTCGCAGTATAGATTAGAATTTCAAAACATTATGGTTGAAAATTAATTCAGACAGGTCCTACTGCCCAGCTCTGAATGCACTGAATAAACATTTATACTATAATTATGCCTAATAATTTAACAACTAATTTACAAACCTATTACTTTTTCCAATTATATTCAGTGTAGGATTTATGTCTCAGCTCTCACAGAAGCTAAGACACCTCTACTAGAAATGTCTGAGTGACTCATAATTTGCTGCTAGTAAAATGCAAATTCAGACATGTGATGACCTTAACATTTGGAGATAAGTATTGTTGTGTCATGTCATATTGGATTACTTAATTTTAAATTCTTTCTTGCAAAACCCATAAAAGAACCAAACGTTTTTTCACTACAGGGGTGTATAGCCACATTGTGCAGTTTTTTCACTATCCCCTTTATTTTCTTAAGAATTATACACCTTTAGTTACGTTAAAATATGATACAGAAAAAAACAACACCACAGCAGCCTAAGTGGGACATTTTAGTCACAGCTCTTTCTGCTCACAATAAAGCAGCCAAGTATGAACATGTGACTTAATACCAAGACATCTGGCAACCAAACGGAGAAGATGGCAAAGAGAGAGAGGCTAAAAGGAAGAGAGGAGGGGGAGAGAAAAAAATGGAAATAACATGCCAGTTGAATCGACATGTCCACACATGCTTTGATAAAACACTTAAGTCATAAGTGACACCCTGTGGTTCCCCTCCCAAACAGCCAAGAAGTCCTCCCAAGCGTAACTGCCCCTCACAGAACACCCACACACACCAACTATAGCACTTAACTTATCAGCATGAAAAATACAACTGTAAATACCCTGAAAATTAAAAAGAAACCAGACAGACCAGCTTTAACATTTTTGTTTCTGGTAAAATACACCCTGATACAGTTATTAGCCTTAAAAGCACCACTATAATGCATATACCGGAAATACAGGATACATAAACCATTTGACAATGTATTAAGGAGAATCGCATAACATGGTTCAACACTGACTAATATCCAAACTGTAAAACATTGCTGCAAGTAAGCAAGGTAATTACACATCATAATACAACACATCACAAGTAACTGTTAACAGCAGATCTTTTTGTACTTGTACCAAGTCTGTGTATTGGTAAGGGCCTCCTGATATGATACATATATGGGTCAGGACACAATATATCATGATATATTGCAATACATTGCAATACTTAAAACAACCTCAAACAAACACAAAGCCAGAAGTGCACTTATCTTTTCTGCCACCTTTGAGACATGTTGAGACAATGATTGTATGTGTCAGTGACAACTATCGAAGCGAAGGAGGAAGTTGTTTAACACACACTAAGGGTTTTACTTAAATATTAACAAACGTTAATCAGGTTAAAACATTATTTAAAAAAATGTATTAGTGCCAGAGGTAAGAATATCGATACACTATTGTGACCAAAGATATTGCAATAGTTAGCTGTATCTATATTTTTACACAACCCTAAGCTGTACTGAACTTTTGCCAGTACACTAGAATTCTGACCTAATGTAGAAATTTAAAGATAAAAAAATGCTTATCAGCTTTTTGTTTTTTACACTCATAAACCCCCCCCCCCCCCAAAAAAAACAGTATAGCAGAAATAGCCATGTTGTTTTTTTTTGTTGACCGATCCTAAGACATCCTGTTTGGATTTTGGTTTAGACATGCGATGAATGCAATTAGCAAAAACAAGTGTTGCAACCTAAACACTAGTTATAACCCCACCTATCAAAACGATTTTCTCCACCAATTACACAGTAAAAATAAACTTGTTACAGTTAAAGTCTAAGAGTTAATTTGATCCAGGTGAAGTGACCTATAGCAGTTATAGCTTTAAACTCTGCTCATTAGCGAGCCAATTAATTGGTTATTTCCTTTTCTAAAACTGATTATCGGATAAGGGCTTCTGTCATATGTAAATGTTATTTTTTAGCTATTTTTGTAGCTATTACTGTACACTGTATTCTTTAATGGATCTTGGGAAGGAATATAACTCCAAGGAGTTTCAACTATATAATACACCTTACAAAAAAGAATGTGCATGCTACGGACACTACATACTATATGACCAAAGTATAATATTAGTGCACTGTAATGTTTTTACATTCATCATTTAGTTTACCTTAAATCTAGTTGCACTGTTTAACAAGAGTAAATCTAAATTGTTTAAAGATGAAATGAACTAATCTTATAATGCCATACTGACAAACTAAAAGAATTATGTACGAAAAACTTTAAAACATACTTGTATCGACTCAAACAGCAAAATCACACCTCCATACCACATTCTAAAACACCAGTCCAAAACAAATTGTGACGCTTCATTTGAGCTAAACACAGCCTCTGTTGGGGTAAATCCCCCCATCACCCCATACAAGGCACCTGATTGGTCCAAATCCGCATGTGTTTTCTTTTAAACACTGGTCGGGTGACACATAATGACTGAGCGTATGATACACATGACCTGCATATTCACACATACATGCTCACACACACATATACACACAAAGCCTTTTCAAAAACAAAAGAATGCCTCTGCAACAAAGAAAAACATCCTGTGTTTGAAAGAAAAATGGAATGGGAAGGAAAAAAAGAAAAACAGTAGGAGGCACAGGGAATGAGCTGCTTCCTGTAAAGTTTCTTGCTTACACAGGTGGATATGACACACGGCACACACACATGCAAACAACCATTACTAAATCTTTTAAAAATGAGGACAGATTTAGCATTTCAGCTTTACTTCAGACAATGTAAGAGAGCATGTCCCCTAACATAGACATACATATTAGTTTTTTAGTTAAGGTTATAGCTATAAGTGTAATATATATTATGACAAATGCAATTTACTTGTAGATCTACCCACAGTACATACAATCAACTTTTTTTCCATCCCAAAAATATGTTAGGGGCACGGTCAGACCACAATGTAACGTAAAGGGTAAATAACTGCAAATTTCAAGATAAAATCAATGTTCCTTGGCTACTGAAAGCACAACATATATGTCTAAGTGATGACTTACTAATACCAACATAATTAAATAATTGATTACTGCAGTTTGCCTGCAAAATGAAAGGTTAAATTCAGGATATCCCAAGTTAATTTGCTGGAAATTTTCAATCCACCAAAACAAATAAAGTATTCAACAGTCTCAGCTTTGCAAACAAACAAAAACAGAGAAATCAAGAAGGATGTCACTGCCTTAATTTTTATTTATGTTACAATTAAACAGCCTTAAAAGCTGCTCACAGGCATACAATCCTCCTCCCCAAAGAAAAGGAAAAAAGGCTGCCTTTTTGGCACTCTTAGCTACTTACCCACATGTAAAATGCGATGTGTTTATAGTTAAACCCTAGAAAAAAAGATGACTAAGATGAAACACATGTGGGCCTACAGAGAGCAGTGTTGAGATTTGCATTTCGGATTTCAGGAGGAAATGGGGAACATTCCTGAATTGAACAGGACGAGACACAACCGACAGATAAGATCTAAAGCCAAATAATGAGATATACAAAAACTTGAAGTGCTTTGTGTTAAAGTTAAAAAGTCATGTTAAAATCTGATCTTCGGAGAACAAAACTCTTTGGATAAAAAGGGTCCACGAAATTGTGCTTCAACCGGAAATTCACATAATAATAAGGTCAATATTAAAAACCAAATAGTTTTAATATTGTTTAACTAAATAAAACAAATAGAGAGAAAACCTGGAGAACAGCAGAAAAGTATCCTGATTCCATTTCATTATCAATAAGTTGACAGTTTGATGTAACGGATATGGAATAAAGCTGCCGCAGGTGTAGAGCGCCAACAGCACACGACCCGTCTCGCGTTTCCAAGAGAGGACAGACTGGTTTTCTCAAACAGGCACAAACAATACAACTTTCAGTGCACGTTTAAAACCAGTATACTCGGTTTCACAAGAAACGCACAAGTTAAGTTGGGCAACTCAAAAGGCCACAATGATGTGGGACACATTTCTCTGGAGAGAAATTCTGGTTAACTGATTTAACCCAAATCCACTCTTGGCGTTAGTTGGCCGCAGGTTTGTTTCTCCATCATAAAGATGCTCCGAATAACAAAGTTAAAGAGTTCACTGTTGACTTTTTTTATTAACCATTTGCGCAATGGAGTGGAAAATTTGCCACGTTGAATGTTTAAATGTGTGGAAACAACTGTTCCAGCGTCGCTCATGCTGTCCCCCCTCCTCTTACTACAACAGCACAGAATAGAAGCAGAGTATAAAAGATATAAGGAAATTTAGCAGTATTATTAACTCACCCTTTCTTCTGATACGACGAACTATCCAATTCTGCAACTGTAATGTATCCGCTATAATCCAAAGCGAGTCCAAACACTGTCTGTCGCTCTTTCTTTACCCAGAATACCGACGCATCTGGGTTGAGAAAGGGCACAGTGAGCTCTGGAGAGGTAACAAGTTACGGTACATGTGGAGCTGGTGAGAGGGAGGTGCCAAGTTCAACGGGAAGGGTGACAAAATATAAACTGATTTACCGGGACATAATTTTAAATTACATTTCCATTTGAGGTTCTTTAAATAGCGAGACTGTTATGTTTTGGTTATTTTCTAAGCATTTTAAAAGGCAACACCGACATGTGACTACTTTTCAGCCCTCCCCTAAGTAGCTGCGGTGTGGTAGAGTCCACGGCTGCTTGTCATTCCATTCGTCCCGACAGGAGCAGCGGATTTTGGGGAGACATGGCGCCTTCTGTATAGGAGCAGTGCAAGCCTGAAAAACTGCAGTGAAAGCGAGGCGCTTATAAATCTGTTTTACAATTTGTTTTTAATTTCAAATAAAGTTTTGATGTCACAATGACGCTAAAATGGACTGTGATCTATTAGTCTGCATTCGAGGGAAATCCAATGTATCTGATGTTGTCTGATATACTTAATACTATATTATAAAATATACTTGTATACAGTTAATCGAATAAGTACTATGTAGTTGAATCGTATTACTTTTTTAATCCTAGTTTTCTATTGGATCATGTTGTGTTGAGTATTTTAATAGGAACATTTATACCCCTGTTCATTTATACATTCTGCATGTACATGAGTGTAGCTATCCATATTTTTTTTTATAATAATAAGGGGACAATGTCATCTTAGTGACTTTGTAGCATTGTGTTTACTTCCAGGCGGGTTGGTTTTGTTATTTTAGAAACTGCTGCATTTCTTAAAACTTGATTTCACACTGAATTGTGTAAAAAAAAAAAAACCCCAAAAAAACATTCACAATCGTCTCCCAAATTCACAGTCATGTTGACAGTCCCGCCGTAATGAAAGTGAAGACAGTGTACCCAGTGTAGACCCAGACTTCTGATCTTGTTTGCAGAAGTGAAACCTGGAGTGGTTTCATTTTGTGGGCAGTCTGCCTCATGGTTTGGAGATGCTATTCTTTATGGCTCACCACATCTGTAATAGTTATTTGAGCTACTGTAGCCTTCATAACAGATCAAAACAGTCTATCTATTGTCCTCTTGCCTTTCATCAACAAGATGTTTCCAAAACAGCCTTTTGAACATCAACAAGATGTTTCCAAATTTTTTTATTTTCATGCCATAATTCGACTATTATTTACCCCTATAAGTAGGCTGTTTTACCAGTATCTGATCGGGTTTAGGCACTGCTGCAACTTGATTAATTGATTACATAGTTGCACAAATTAACAGGTGTATCTGTATTTATATACAAAAGCTTTTTATAAGTGTAATTCAAATACTTTTGTACATTTTTTATAAATTGGGTGTGGTGAATTACTAATAAGTTGCAACTATGTCAGATTTGTGAGAGTGATTCTCCTAAATGGTTTCATTATATTTGCCTTGAAATACTAACAGCTCACTGTCAACAAAGGGCTAACAAAGGGTTACTGCACGCTGTGATGTGGATGCATAAATGTGGTCTAAAACATCAATATGGAACACAAAGTTGTCCTTCACAAATTTTGCTAAAGTCTGTTTTCTGATCTTGCTGAGAATGCACATGTGTAAGCTCTCTTTATCCCTCAGTCTTAAAAAAAACACCCTAGAGAGCGGTTCTATTTCAGTGTGGCGCTTTAAAAAAGGTTGCTGAAGCACATTTGCTTGTAGTAGTTGCTTTTATTGTTAAAAGAGGGTCTGCTAAAATTGTGGCTCACATTTCAAAGCAAAGCAAATCAGTGTGATGTGCAAACCCAAGACATCTGATCTTTGTGTGTTGAAAATGCCATATAGGATATGGTTAAGCCTGAAGGTCATAGCCTACAACCATTAGAAAAAATGTAAATGCATAAATGGATTACAATTTAGGAATACATAGATTGCTATGTTTTGTAATTTCTCTTTTTTACACAAAAAGTGCAAGAACAAAAATGGCTATTTCATTAATAAGTCATTAATAAGTAAATGGTTAGAGAAAATCAAACGTCACATTATTGTTAGATAATGTATGATTCTTATTCTGACACTCAGTAGCTTGATAATGTAGATCACTATACTGGTGATTGTAGCATCACCAGTATAGTGGTAGAAAATATGTTAAGGCCTGTGCAAATAACAACAGGGTCACAGGAAGGTAACTACTGCAGAGATATAAGCTAACCAAAAACTTTATTCACACAAACCCCCACAATGTTATTTCCCATCTGGGCAAACACACTGTACACAAACACACATGCACAAATCACTTAACATAGATCTACTGCACCAAACGCAAGGCCTGCTGCTCTGCTGTTGTTGTCCCCAGATATTTTCACAGGACAGATGATGAGAGATAAGCCTACACCCTGAGGGACGAGAGGGGTGGAGGGTTGGAGGGTTGGAGGAGGGTTGGAAACAAGAACTAATGAAAAATAAACAAACCAAATGACACAATTTCTGCTCACAAATGTGTTAAAGTACACATATATGTTTTGTATTATCACAAGGACTGCATAAAGACTATGAAGAACCTGGTCATTCAAATTATACACCCAATGTATGTTGTTAGAGTAAAAGAACATGATGAATAAAACTAGTGATGCCTCTCATTAACTAAACCCTGCAGCTATTCCCAGGGCTAACAGAGCTCACTCATCACATGTGTTTGTTCGGCCTCCACTGTATTATTCAGTAGTGTTATAAACCTGTCATGCACCAGCAAAGACAGGAAAAATTGATAAACACAACATACACAATGTATACACATATTCACAATAGATTCAGGCATTCTATTTATCTTTTAGCTTTCCAGACTGAAAATAGTTTGCCACATGACTGAGGGTTATGCAGCTGGAGTTTAGAATTTTACGCTTTAAAAACTTTCATCACTTATCAGCAGCTGCAATTATCAAGGCCAGACAGATAGAGGCCTGAGACTCAACAGAACCACACAAAATAAACATTAATCCATAGATAATATACAGAGAAGCAAGGAATGTATTATACATAACAGTGTATCATTATTATATTGCATTTGTTTGAGAATGAAGCATGAAGTCATTATAGTAATGTTAATAAGTTATTTTTAAAAAATCATACAATAGTTTTTCTATATATTCACAGGAAAAGATGTCTGCGTACAGTTTCAACTTTTATACATAGAAGCTGCTTTAACAACATTAAGTTTTAATGTAAGTCTTTGCCAGTTTAATTTCATCTGTGGATTTATTTTTGTATGCATGAGATGTAGATCTAAAATAGGTGGCTAATATCTAATTATGAATACAAATTTTTTGGTAGTGTTGATGTCATTTGAACCAATTTTGTCACAAAAAAGTGAACTGGCTGAAAAAAAAACCAAAATAAAAAAAGTTCTTACTTAAAAAATAAAATTATTTTTAATCTTTTGTTAAATTAAAAACAAAATATCCTTGTAATAGGTGGTAAATGAAAATAAATACATTTTTAAACATGGTCAGCATTCATTATAATGTACTCAAAAAAAACCCCCTCAAGTTAATATTTGACCAAGTTGGATTTGTGTTTGAGTTTCGATATGCAGTAGTTCAGAAAAAAAACCACAATCTTACCTTATCATACATAAAACTGTGTTTTTTAAAGTAATGTAATGTTTTCTGTAACTAAAAAACAAGTACAACAAGAGAGGAATATACATAGGAAAACACTCAGAGTCCAGCAGTACGTTTCTTGTTTTAAGTGTGATGCATGACTAAAATCCAGCCTTCATTCATTCCAGACCGCAGCTGGGAGAATATGAGAATCAGGGTGCATTGATGTGCACAAGCGTGAGAGAAAAGAATACAAAACATGAATGAATTGCTAGTCCAAATAATATTGTATGCATATTTAAAATCTATAAAAGAGCAAATAATAAAGTTGGGGTTTAAGTAAATAAACCTTTCTTGTTACTAAATCCTAAATCAAAAAGGAGTGACATAGATATAGAATGTATCACATGTACCCACAAAAACACAGGTAAGGGTTGTATGTAAAGCTTATAAATGTGCATATGTACAGTATACAAGTCTAAATGAGAGTAAAAACCACCATAGATGAGATATAGGTTTATTATTATTTCTCTTGTTCTACTATTATTGTATGTTTATGTCTAATTTTACTATGTAGCACAGTGGTCTTTTTTATGCAACAAATTATTTTACACATGCAAATAAATTTTTAAAATGTACGCCAAGGTATTACCACCATTTTTCAGTATTCATTTTAGTTTGCAGCAACCTTTAAATCTACGCAATTTATTTTGATATATTTAGATAAAATAATACTTGTTTTCTTTTAGCAATGCACAAGGGAATAAGATGTATATATTCAAAGCAGACAACAATATACACACTGTACATAAAAAAATACATAAAAAGCTCATCGTTTACACTTCTTCACATCTAAGAACAGTATGTTACATCATCAACTTGTACCACCAGAACCTCTGGGGCTCCACATGACATCATCTCAGTGTCTATGGTGTTACCTCCCACTGCAGTGTGCTCCTTCTCAACACATACATATACACACAGCTGCAGTGCTATACTTACTTTAATTGTAGAGTGGTAGCAGAAGGGTGGAGGTAACTGACGCACCCAGCACTTACTGCTTACTGTGAGTCTGGAATGAAAGAAGAGAAAAGAAGAACAGAGGAAGGAAAGAACTGAAAAAATGCAGTCCTAAAGGACTTTTGTTAAATGCTTGTATTTGTGAATGGGATCTATATTCAAATATGAACTGGTATTGTTTTGTCTTTTGATTAGTTTTGGTCGCATTTAATCAGCAGTGGTAATAAAAATATCTTTGGAACGGTGATAACATGCCACCAATCCACAACCAGATTTACAAACAAGAGTTTTTGTTTTTGCATATATTTATTATATATATTAAATTGCTTTTTCTTTTCATGCAATACTATATACATGTATAATTTTAGATACCATATATTTGACAGTAGTCCCAGGTGTAACATACTTGATGTCGTACACCTGTATTTACCTAAGACTTGTGTTATTTTATTTTATTGAGTATTAAATCATTTGTTACCTGTTCAGCTTTTTAACACTTATTTATTTTTATAGCCTGTCTGACATGGTATCTTCAAAAAAACAACATCATCAGTAATACTATAATAAAATCAATCCTTATGTGCAAAGCCCTAACCTCTTTACACAGTCACCCTCCCAAAGTCAGTTGTCCCACTATACACATTTATCACTCTTTAGTGTAAAACAGAAATCATCTAAATGTAAAGAAGTAAGGATGCAACTTCAATGAAGAATCAATGTACTAAGACAAACAAGGTTTTTTTTTACTATGTTTATAGGCTGTTTCCACCAGATAAGACAATGAGTCTTTCAAAAACAACAACATGTTGTTCATCTGGAGTTCTATAATTTACTAGTCAGTTTTTTTTAATGTTTGTTTAATGCCCATGGGGTTTGGAAATCACAGGCAGGATATTTCTTACATAATACACACATGCAAGCCAGAAGGAACGAAGGATTATAATATGTTTTCCAGGTGGAGCTAAGATTTAAATAATTAACTGTTTATAAATTACCCTTGCTTTATTGATAATTTTCTTCATAAAAGTTGGTTTGTTGTTGAGATTTAGTAACATTAATTACTAAAGTAAGCATTGCAAGCGTCTTTATTTAAGGACATAGGAAGTATACAAAAAAGTTGGGCAAAGCAGTAGCTTGAGTCATGGAAATTTATTACCAAAATTCGGAAGTTTTTACATTCTCTTGATTGCGTGTGTGTGTGCGTGTGTGTTTTTGAGTGAGTTTGCATGATTCCTCTGCAGGCAGCTGAAACCACATGTTCTTATACACCCTTCAGGTTTTTTGACTCATTTTAGGCAAGTCTGAGCATATTGCATCTGTCATTGTTGAACTGACTAAATTCATAGAACTCTTTGGTTTTACCGCACAGCTTTGTGTGACTAAGCAAGTGTGTACGTTTTTGTGTGTCTGCACACCTACTGCATGCACTAAGGAAAACAGATTTGGAACTCTTGGACATGCCTAAACTTGTGAACAAGACACACTGGTTCCTTTACAAAAATCTGTGCTCCCCTTTGAAACAACCCACAATTTAATCCAAGAATCGGATTTACATCTGCAACAAAAACTCAAAAAAATTCAAAAGGAAAAAAGCATTAAAAAAAGTTATTTGTCTACACACACATATACACACTCAAAAAAATGGTTTTTATATTCACAAAGATATATTCTGCCTTTACCACAAGGTACTCAAAAAAGAGACACAAATACTAAATAATTTAAAGAATTTTGTATCCTAATTTGCAGACACAGTGTATATTATATATTATATATATATATTTGTAAAAATACATGCATATTTTAGTTATTGGAAAATCTTTTTAAAAACTGGCAGCCTCATTGAGTTCACTGCACACAGATTCCTTGCTAACAGACTGGGGTGGGATTTGCTCTGGCATAAGTGATTCAGAAAGCCTAGAGCAAAACAGTGTCTAGAAGCAGACCCTATGCTGTGTTTATAGTGCCTTGTTAGAGGTAATTTGCAAGATGAAATAACACACACCGGAACTTTTGATGTAAGCTATTGATGTTTTACTATGGTAAACTTTGAACATTTAACCAATAAATTGAACAAAAATTGCAAGAAAGCGAAAAACAAAAAAAATCAGAAGAAGCTATGCAAAAAGCTTGACAGACACCAGACAACAGACAACAGCGAGTAGTTTAGAATCTTGAAAGCTGACATCTTAGTGATCAATCTATTACTGATCATACTGATTGTGAAAACAGTGAACCATGGCATGTGTCTGTATACTAACTGATCATGGTACAGGATCAACTGTGAACTGTTCCCATGCAGATTAGATGCCATTAGTTAAACTGCAGATTCCATGTAGCTTTGCATATGCAAATGCACTATTTACAGACTGACACTGGTGTATAGTTAGCTAGACCAAGGCAGCTATATGCTAATATTTGGTACAGTGAATAAAAGTATTACTAAAAACTAAAGTATGCACAGCCAAAGTTATAATAAGCTGCTCAGTAAAAGGCAATATATGTATTGTCTTCTCTGCAGTGTTGGAAAGTTTGAGAATTTGAAGCTTTTTCTTCTTCTTAAAACCCTACATTATCACCACACCCAATCCCATTTCCTGTGCATGCCTCATGAGACATATAAACACAAAATCGCACACAATCTTTCGTTTTATTTTAGGGAGCATATTTGAGGCGACAAAAATATCTTACAATTGCAGTAAGCTCATTTAATGTTTAACGAGTTTAAAAATCAACACGACTGTAAGTCAAACACCAACAACTGATTTTAAAAATCTGAATAGATTTTTCTCTTATTCTTCTCTTTCTTTCAAGCTTTCTGTCTCTTAGTTACCACCACTTGTTTTGATATGAGGTATTTTCATTGTTTTCAGTATTACTGTAACATGGACTCCACTGAGGCGAGGCGTATTAGAACCCAGGTGCTTTTTTATTTACAAGTGACTATTTACAAGAACACTAAATAAACAACAAACATGAACTAAACAGAACTTCACGGACCAGGACCAGGACCAGGACCAGGACCAGGACCAGGACCAGGACCAGGACCAGGACCAGGACCAGGACCAGGACCAGGACCAGGACCAGGACCAGGACCAGTCCACAGCAGTACATCAACAAACAATAATCCACAAAACACAAGGCAAGAACAAGGGCTATAAATACACAAAGAAATCATTAACAAAACAAGACACACCTGAACCAATCACAAACACAGGACTAAACGTCCAATGAGAACAAGACACAAGGACAAAGGGAAACACATGACAGGTAGTAAACAAACCACTGCCTAGGCTAGCTAGCGTAAGCATAGCTTAGCCTAGACAAAAAACAAAAAACAAGAAACAAAACAAGAACATGAAAACCTCACAATTACAAAAAGATTTGAGGATTCTTTGTTGGTAATAATCCCTAAATTTCCCTAAATGGGCACCTAAAACTTTTGTAGTCCTTTAAAGTGTAACAAAATCATTATTTTCCATTTTGTTTCCTTTATAGAAATCTGCCCCCACAAGGTCAAAACTGTCATGTATGCAGTAAACATGATTTTGCCAAGTAAGATGTGATCCTGGATTAATATCCTTTGTTAATCCTGGATCAACATTTTAGTCAACCAATCGTAACCGTCTGATGTCATCAGTGTGTGCCGACCAAAACCTGCCTCAATTTATTTTCGAATTCTTCCCTCCTTGTAGACCAAAATGTAATATTATAAATGTATTCATTAAATCAAAAACATGAAATACTTCAACGACATATGTAAACATTACATGCTGTACTGAAAAAGTGCGTTTAGCTAATGTGTGAACATTTTCTTTAGGTTGTGTGCAGTAAAATGTATTTAGGTGTGCATGCATGATTAAAAAGTAAATTCATAGTTTTTGTGGGTTTATGGCTTGTGATTGGTAAATTTCAATTGTTTATTAGTGATTGTTTAAGATTCACTGTCTAAATTGATTGATGTTTATTTTGGATCATTAGAATTCAATACAGTCTAAATTCACTAAAGTTGTATTTGGACTATCATAACTTATTTTAATATAGTTTGTCCATGTTGTGATCCAATGTTAATCCAGGAATTGTCATTGTTAGTAAATTGTTCCATTAACTCAGTTAATGTTTTTTAGTTTTTTGTGGACAAAAAAGATTGATTGGTTGATTGGAATGTTGATTCGGAATCAACAAAGTATGTTCAATCCAGGATCACATCCTATTTGGCAAAATCATGTCCATCAATTTATGCCATTCATCATGGTGTTTTGTAAAATCAGCTTGAATGTAAATAGAATGGCTATTTTTTTCTATCTGTATGAATCCACTGCTATAAGAAGTCTTTACTAAATATGGTTTTGTGGCCTTCTGTGTATATGAGGTGTAAAATTTAGGCTTTTTGTGTTGTGTAATGTTCTGCATGTGAGCGCTGTTGTAGTGTCTGTGGGTTTTGTCTTGGTTTGGACTTCCACTGTTTCCAATTCAGGGAACATCTGGTACCATTTAGTCCAACTCTGCATGTCTCTACTGTCTCTATTGTGTAAGTGTTTAGATAGGGTATAGTTAGAAAAGTTAACATTTTAAAATAAAAACTTTTTTTTAAAAAAACAGAAATTCTCAAGCCGATGGAAGACCAGGGTTTAGCCCTTAACCCACCAAAATATTTCATATGTGAATGTTTGATGTGTCTACAAAGTACTATCATGCTTCAAAGGTTTTTTTTAAAAAAAAAAGGTAAATAGAGCATAGGCTCATTACTGACTAAGTCACTTGTAAACAACAAAAGAAGGAATACAGTGTTACACTATGATTTAGAGATTGGGAGGAAGATAAAACAAAAGAGAGAACAAAATTCGAAAAGAAAGGTGAGCTGTATTAATAGGTATTGCTACAATTTCTCAACACTTTCTGAATACCTCCACTCCTTTAACAACTCATATATCAGTCACTTCCTGTGCTATCAACCATTACAAACATCATATGAAAATAATGTAACAATTTGATGCAATGAAATGATGCCCACTGTGGGATTTGAAATGCTTAGAGTTTTTGGGCATTATAACCACTGAGGGCAGTTTAACTGCATTGCTGACACAGCATTAAGAGTTCAAACCACCCCCATAGTGCAGTCTGAATCTAGCAAAGAAAAATATAGTTCTGTCATTGTTTGACTTGTTTGTAAAGCGTAGGACGTTTTGATCCACCTCCAAGACTAAGCAACAAGAGCTCAAGGTCTGGATTGTTAGAGAGAGAAAAAGGGACAATTCTGCATTATTCTCTGGGGTGTAGCAGCGCTATCTCCACATGCCACTCTGTGAAATAAGACAATCAGAATACAGCAGTTCTGTTCTACATCTTAGAGTTTCTACTGTTATGGTCCAGTGACATAACATTTGACATGCATGATTGTATGATATAAAGCAGAAATATTAATAATAAGATCGGTGAATTACATTTACTTTGTTACATTTACTTGAGACAACACCTAAAAATACATAGCGTTAAGTGTCAAAATGAAACCTATTTAAACCCTATTAATAATAATTTGGTATCTATGGGTACTTTATTGTAAAACCACATTTCACACACTGGCTGAATATTTTTGCTTATATGTGAATGACAAATATCTTGTGAACCTACAAACAAACACACGTTCATGAATAAACGTTCATACTAAACATACTGCACATTTTCATATCCATTAAACACAAAACTAAATAAACTAAACAGCAAACTAGGACGTCCTGCATTTATACAACAATCCGGACAGCTCACTAAAGTTTTTTTGACACCTCACTAAAGTGAAGAACATCCATACAAAATCAACATGGGATTGTATTTTATTTTATTCCTACTGAAATAACATGTGTATTTAAAGAGATGTTTAAATAAAGTATATTTGTAAAGAAGATGATTTTAAGAGGTAGAAAAATAGAGACTGTAGTTAACTGTTAACAGTAACATAAAAACATCTAAGAGTGTTTAAAATGTGATTGTAAATGACAGATGATGTGTTATGATGTTAATGTCCATCACAGGACTGAGATTGAGACTTTACTTCAGTATAAGCAGAACAGAAAGACCTTTAAGGAGAGCTGTGCAAAAACTCTTCAAGTAGTTTGAATTTCAGGGTTTTTGCTTCGTGTCAGTCAAATCAGAAGTAACTAGTAACTAACTACTTGAGTAGTTTATTTCATTGGAAACTTTTTTACTTTTACTTACATTACTATTAAGACTGTTACTTTTACTCACACTTGAATATTTCTGTAAGTATCTGTTCTTTTACTTTTGGATACTCTACCCATCTCTGAATGAGATTAAGTTCTTATTAAGTAGAAAGGTGTTGTTTAAATTTAGTACTGATTTAGACTTTACTGGTATAAATAAATTTTAGTAACTTTTTTATTTATTAAGTGTTTTATTTTTGTCATGTTTTATTGAATTTTAAACACATTTACAGCATTTAGCAGATGCCCTTATTCGGAGCAACTTACATTTATCTCTTTTATACAACTGAACAATTAGGGGTTAAGGGCCTTGCTCAGGGGCCCAGCAGTGGTAGCTTGTTGAAGCTGGGAATCAAACTGATAATCTTCTGATTGGCAGTCTAACACCTCAAACATGAGCCACCACTACACATTTACTTTGAAAATGAATACACCCAGGACAGGATGCGAGTCAATAACAAAGTACCACTTTGCACACTGTACACAGACATAAACATTTAAGAGTAATTTAGACTAGCCTGTATTTCGGAGGAAATCACTGCATCTGAAGGAAACCCACATGAATAGCAGAGAGTCACGAATCAGCAAGATAATGTAGCTTAGGGCTTGGGATATTGGCCTCTGGATCACAGGGTTGTGTGTCAAATCCTACCACTGGTAATCTGCTACCCAGGGCTTGGCCCTTCATTTTCAGTTGTTTAAAACAAGATTCATGTCAGTCACTCTGGATATAAATGTCTGCCAACTGTTGTAAATACAAAATAATGACCAGAATTGGAGACCCTGTAGCTGTGAGGTAGTAAAATACCCTGTTACTGTGAGGTAGTAGTGTAGCAGTAACTGTAGCAGTAAAGCTTATTAATGAGATATTTTTTTAAATGTATAGCTTTGTGGCCCTATAAAGAGACAAGTCAGTATATTGTAAAGTTAATGAGAACAGTATTTCAAATATATAATCTTTCAATAAAGTTTGTGAACATTAATTATAATGACCACTGCATCACCAGGAGAGAATCTGTCTGACAGGAGAGATTTTTGTTATTATACAGTTGTTTTGCGGTCATACCAGATACATCAACCATCTGCACCCACATGCGCAAGTTGCTCCGCTCTGGCGACCTGGGTTCAATTTCGGCTTGGGTCCTTTCCGGTCCCACCTCTCTGTCTCCCCCACTTCATGCCTCTGTCTTATCAATAAAGGCAAAAAATATCTTTAAAACATCTGAGATACAGGTATAAAGAAATTGTTTAGAAACATTTGGCACAACTAGTAATGTTGTGTAGCTTACAACTAGTATCAGTATCACATCTAATTAGCATACAACCTAAACTAACTATACCTTTATACTTTATACCTCAGGTTCTATACACCTCCTGTCTTCCCTACCTTCCCAATGTACCGTCTATTGAAAATGAATAACCATGTAGTATCCCATAGCAAAAATTAAAACTAACTAAAAAACACTCCACGATATGGCAGATTCTGCCATGTGTATGTTGCTGACAGTGTTTGTGTGAGTCTCTGTTTTATTCCAGTGTCTTCCTCTTTTAGAGTATTTTGAGCATTGAGAGGTGAAGGGTCACGATTAGATGAATAGAAGCTAGACAAAACCACATTCCTCTAAGAACACTGAGACTTCAACACACACACAGAAAAGGGGAGTTGTGTCTTTAGTGCTCACACTGAGTGACCACAGGGTTGTGGTGGAGAAAAACATCAGAGGAACAGGGGGAAGGGTGAGGGGGTAAAAGTCCTAAAAGAACAGGAATGTCAGTATGTGTGCTGGAATTTATAGAGGAAAAGTGGAAAGAGAATAGCAGGTTGTACAACCATGTGTTGTGTTTGTGTTTATTCCACATTTATATTAAGGCTGTAATGTAGAGCACTATATAGAGAAGCAGTTAAACACATCAGCTTATCAGACTGTCATTAAAATTAATTGAAATAAGACAGTTAATGTGTTTTAAATAGCTTATAAATACATAGTCTAAACACATGTACACAAGGGATAGTAAATCCCTCTACCTGGAGCTGCTTGATTTTTTTTGCATTGTTCTGCTCCCAAATTTTTTTTATATTATTGTGTGTATGTGTGGGTGTTAAAGAGTATTACTTTACAACTTTGAGCACAAAAAAAAAAAAAAACAGTCTGAGCTTCTTTCAAACGGAGAGGATCCTTCATTGACCTCTGCAGAATATGCTTCCCATATACAGCCTTAAGATCATTCAAATCCCCTCCACCTACATGCACATCAGTTCCCCTGATTTAAATGCATTAAAAAAAGCTAAAAACAGACTTTTTAAAAACACTTTTTTAATAGTACTTTATTTATCCATTGTTACACATGTAGTAAAATAGCAGATGGCACTCTGTGTTTAGATTATAACAGGGTATGTCCTTAGGTTACAAAAACAATGACAATATTTCCATCTAAAAAATAACGAAAAAATATGCATGTGTTAACACAGCGAAAATAAGTATTTCTAATATTAACGCTAATAACGTATTATTTGTGCATTTACTTACAACATTAGAATTTTAATGTCAGTATTAGTTAATCAATGAAAACTAGCTTTTACCTAAAAACCAGAGCACAAAACAAAGTGACCCTTAACTCCATTTGTATGACACATCAACACTGTGTGCATCCCGTCGTTTATTATTTAATGTATTTGAACCTTGTTAAAGTTAAGTCATTATGAGAAAAAAATATTAGTTTAAGATAACTTTAAGATAACTTAGGATAAAGTTTTTTGATAGGCATGTTTATCTTAACTGTTAAAAGCATGAGAAGAAAAGCAGGGAACAAAAGGAAGATTCCAGAAAGCGTAGTAGTACTGGCAAAACTGCAAATAAAAAAAGAGTCAGGGAAATAATTGTTATAGATGTAAAAAATAAAGCAGATTATAAACAGAAAGAAATGATGTTCTGCATGACACTTGTACATTTATGGACAATGTTTGTAAATACAGAACCTAATTGGTTCTAAAGAGATTCTATGACTTATTTTTGAATTAATGTGTTCTTGTAAATTTACAATCTAGAATGAATAAATTATCAATCTATCTCCTCTTTCTTTATAGATTCTGATTTAACGCAAACATTTAATGCTACGTGGTAAAACTGCGCCACCTGCTGTCTGATGAGACAAATATACAAATAATGTATTATCGATAATGCTGCGATTATGTGCAGCTTCATCTGACTGAGTTAATAAAATACTAGAATAACATTAAAAAAAGGTTGATTGACCTGGGTATTGTAGGCATAGATCATAGGAAAAGGAAATTGCATCTTGAATGTTTGCCAGAACTTAAATGAACCATAGGATTCAGGTGTTTTAATGTAATGTTAAAGATTTTATGTGAACTGTTTAGAAAAGCAATTATTTGTCATTTGTACTATGCAATATTTAAATAAAATGTATGTTTTACTTGTCAATCTTCAGTGATTTAGTTTTGTAGAACAATTAGATTTTTGGATTTGTTTTTAAATAACTGGCCAAAAAAATCCTATGTTGAAACATTTCCCTTTTGTTTAAAACAGTTCCCTTTTTTTGTTGTTACCTGTTCTAAAGGCAAACCCTGTGTCAGTCAGGTGTGATATTTATTATTAGATTTTTTAAATGACACCCTAGTGAAATAAAAAAGGCTTGGCACACCCCTATATGTCACCTTTTTAGGGAATCTAGAATTATAGTTGTTCGAATTATAGTTGTGGGAAAACTTGGCATGCATAGTTAATGTAATATACTAAACACTTTTACATTTTTTAGGCTTTTTTAACTGTCCCTTTAGTGTTATTAATTAAGTCAAAATTATTTTATCCTAACTAAAAAATGACAAAAGTGTTAAATGGTATCGTATAAAGATGTTTGAGACCAAAACTCTTAATTCAATTAATCCATGAACTGAAAATCATTTTACCAATGAAGATAAAATATAAGGATACATAGCGTCTGGATAAAGTTCACTTCCACAGCTCTGTGCAGAGACTAAGCAAACAGGTAAGGGTAGAATTTAGCCTCTGTATGATTACTGAACACACCTTATTAACTGTAAAATAACCACTGGCAAAACGATTAGACAGTGGCGCAATATATGAGTATTACCTTTAAGAAGTGAATTCACAACATGCACGTCTGCATGATTATGCTTGTGTCTTCAGTAGGTTTGTCTGTCACTTCCTGACAAGTCATTTTTACTTATATGACTCATCAGCACAACTTAAATCAGGTAATCTCCAGGTAATCTTACATCTCCTTCCCATGATCCATCTTCTTTACTGTCACACTTTTCAACCTTAGGATCAGAGGAGGTTCAACAAGTCATCCTGTCCTGCAATCCTATTACCTGTTCACTGGACCCAATCCCTTCGGCAATGCTCCAGACCATCTCTCCTGAGCTTTTGCCTTTTATCTCTTCAATCATCAATGGCTCTTTATCTTCTGGTCTGGTACCGACATCTTTCAAAAAGGTCCTGGGTTACTTCCATCCTAATGAAGCCTGAGCTGGACCGCTCAGACATTAGCAAATAGAGACCGGTATCACTTCTATTTTTTTTTCAATTTCTTGAACGCACTGTCTATAATCAACTGTTTTTATTCCTCTCGCAGAAAAACCTTCAAACCCCAATTAGACTGGCTTCAAAGCTGCTCACTCTACACTCACTCACCTGCCCTCTTGACAGTCACGAAAAAGCTGCATGCCGCCAGATCATCCAAACTGTCATCTCTCCTAATCCTTCTGGACCTTTCGGCTGCATTTGACAAGGTCACTCTTCTTTCTTTCTGTATTTGTAAAACAGCATGGCAGTGGTTTGCTTTCTACCTGGAAGCTTGATCATATCAGGCAACATGTAGAGGAACAACATGCGCAGACTTTCCACTGGTGTTCCACAAGTCTCAGTACTTGGTCCTCTCCTTTTCTCCCTCTCCATCCCTTCTCCACTTACTCACTTGGCAAAGCTATTTCCTCACATGGGTTCACCTACCATTTTTATGCTTATGACACTCAACTTTTTCCACATCAGACACCAGAGCCTCTGCCAGGATCTCAGCTTGCCTGACAGACATCATAATGAATGGCAGCTTACCAGCTGAAACTCAACCCTTGCAAAACCGAACTATTTTTCTACCTTAATTATGGACAATTAATTATCCCTTTCTTTACATGTTGCCAACTTAACACAATCCGGAAGATTTATCCTTCATCAAAAGGATTTGACTATTCCTATCTACTTAGCCCACTTAGTTCCTTGTGCAGTCTCTTGTAATTTCTAAATTAGACTATTGCAACTCGCTCCTGGCAGGCCTAGCTCTGAGTGCAATTCATCCTCTGCAGATGATTCAGAATTCAGCTGCCTGTGTTGTTTTTTTAATTTCTAATTTTCAACTCACATGCATCTTATAGGGTGGCTCAAATGGTTAAGGTGCTAAATTGTTAATCTGGAGACCAGAAAAACCTGGGTTCAAGCCCCACCTCTGGCAAGTCAACCACTGTTGGGTCCTTGAGCAAGATCCTTAACCCCTCCTGCTCCAGGGGCGCTGCATCATAGCTGACCCTGCACTCTGACCCCAACTTACTAAGATGGGATATGCGAAAAATGCATTTCATTGGTTCTGTACATGTACCTTGCACAATGAATTGAATATACTTATATTCTGTCCAGCATGGTCAGATATACCGGTGAGTAGCTAAAGTATAGAGTTTTACATAAACAATAATATGAACCATTTAAGATTGCAAAGATGTGCATGTGTTATTCTTTATTAGTTTTTAAACCCAACAAATGCTGCAATTTGCCCTAATCCATGTACCAAAGTTCATGGATTTTAGGAGATGTGGTAATTTATTGCATTCGTTGAAAAGAGGTTAACAGTTTGGACAGATTTTTTGTTTATTATGTAAAGAATTATTGGTAGTGTAAGTTCAGTGTTTGTCAATTTTTTATTTAAAAAAATCTTCAAACTAAAAAAGACATGATAATAAATGAAATTATACCCCATAAACGCATAAAGATCCGCCTGTGACTGCGTTTTTGCATCAGGTTCACGTGTTGCCCTCTTTGGACAATAGTAGTTACAACCCAAATTGCGAAAAAGTTGAGACCTTTTTGAATTTGAATAAAATAAAAACTAAAAGACTTTCAAGTCACATACGTCAGTATTTTATTCCCCATCGAACACAGATAACATTACAAATGTTTAAACAAAGAAATTTTTACAATTTTATGCACAAAATGATAATATTTCAAATGTAATGCCTGCTATAGTTTTTTTTAAATAATTAGAACGGGGCATGTTTACCTTAGCATCTCCTCTTCTTTTAAAAACAGTTTAAAGATGTCCGAGCATCAAGATTATGAATTTGTGTAGTTGTGGTATGGGAATTTGGTCCCATTCTTGCCTAATATAGGATTTTTAAGATGTTATGTATTTTTTTCAGTTAAAAACAGGATATGATTCCTGATTCTCTAAGCATGACTGTCCATTTTTATTGTGTGTGCATGTCCTAGCTTGGTAGTTAACTTGATTGTTTGTTCTCTGCTTTTCTTGCAGTGTTGGACAAATACCCAAGCAAAGCATTTTAACATTACATACATATGGAAGGACAGACTACCGAACCTTGTAATGTGCTGCGTGTTAAAAATGACAAGTTACTTCAAACTGTCAGTCTGTTTACTTCCTGAATGTTTAAAGTCCAGCTTTAAGGTTTCAGTTATATAACTTACTAATGCTGGTAGCTGCACGTTATAAAAGATATACATATTTGTAAATAGAACTTCAACTTAGTAGCTGTTGTGTGCAATAACTTAATAAGCACAACCGGACTACCATTTTGATTAAAGCGTCCTCAGTTTCGATTTTACTCTCTCTTAGTGTGTGTGTGTGTGTGTGTGTGTGTTGTGAGAAAGAGAGCCAGAGCGAGATAAAGCTCGAAAATTTTTCACAAAGTATACATTGGGTGTAGTTTCCTGTCCGTGCATTCTGGGTAAAGGTAGGATTTAACTACCATTTACTTTCTAAATAATGTATTTATTTAACTTATAGTAGATTTAAGTAACGGTACAAACAATGCAATAACTTACGTAGCAAGTTGGGAAACACTAACCAAACGGAGAATCTATATCGAAAGGGGAAACTAAAACAATTAGTTTCGATTGTTGTTTTAGCAGTAAGTCTACGATATTCAAGCTGGTAGATATTTGTTAAAAAGTAAAGATTACAAATAAGTTTTAACAGTTTAAACAGGTTTAGCCTGCATTATGGCAGATGCTAGCTGATCAAGTTGGGGTTTTTTTCAGCAGGAGGTTTACTACAATCTTTAGGCTGATACAATATGAAAAATATACAATATAAAACATATAGTACTGCAGCACAAAGTCTGTTAAACTTTTGTTGTTTTGTTTCATAGATAGATAGATAGATAGATGGGTAGATAGATGGGTAGATAGATGGTGGTAAATGTGAATCATTCAGTTGAAAACACCACAAAGACAGGGTATGCCATGTTAAAATTGATAAACTTTGTTGTGTCTTGCAAAAAATCACTCATTTTAAATTTGATGTCTGCAAAAGATCTGGTAGAGGAGTATTTCCACACCATCACTTCCTTTTAACAACATTTGCTTTAATAAGCATTCATGCCATGGGCATTAACATACCCCCATACCGTCACAAATACTGGCTTATAAACCTCGCTGAGGGGAGCAATCTAAATGTTCCTTTTCCTCTTTAGTCCAGAGTATGAGACATCTACGATTTCCAAAAACAATTAGAAATGTGGACTTATCAGACCACAGAACACTTGTACACTTTACGTCAGTCTGTTGAACCAAACTGTTGGACTATTTAATCACAGTTATTCACGAAGTAGTAAACCGCACCTCATCCTTGCTTGTGATTGAGCTTTTTGGGGCTTTCCCCCCCTTATATAGCCTATTATGAGGCTCTTATTTCATATGGCTATGGAATGTTTCAAACAGAAGCATTTCCCAACTTTCCCAGTCTCTTGTTGCCCCGCTTCCAGCTCTATTGTCTTGCAGGCATTCAATTTATAAATTAGTGAATATCTGCAAGACATAACAAAGATTTACCGTTGCAAATCTTGTCTTTGTGGTGATTTCAATTGGATATGGTTTAACAAATAGGTTTAGGCTGTTGTACTCCCAACTTTATTGGAATGCACAACTGTATATTCTATAGAGGATGTGAAGCTGTCACGTCACATTAAATTCTGGGTAATCTTGTTAGTAAACGCTATTCTATGTATTTTCAAGATTTTACAAGATTTTACTATGGTAGGTTATTCTTGCTGCATTAAAAACTGCAACAAAGAAATCAAACAGTTGTTCTGGAAAAAAAATTAACAATAGGATGCATTTTTTGCTTTCCAACATGTAAACTACATTACTTGTGTGAATTTTGACACAAAACAAAAGTATAGCTTATGAAAATGTAAAAAAAAGGTATCGTATAGTAAAACCATTTTGTTTGATGCATTAATTTGTATAAGCACACAAAAGCCACAGAAATCTGTATTTATTGTAAAACCATGGTGCAGCTGTGTAAGTGCCTTCTGTCAGTATAACATTGCTGTTGTAATGATGTCAGGGTATGTGAGTGGAGGCAGTGCTTTGGGATCTGAAACTGGAGCTGGCAATTTATATGGGTTTTTAACATTAACTGTCTTTAATTTTTTGTACTACCAATGCTTGGTGTCCGCATTTCATTTAGTCCTAATAGGGCTCACTTTCTGTTTTATTTTGCGTATCCATGTAATCCCGACTCTAGCAAAATTCCAATGCTTTATGCAATCCAAACAAGGTATTGGTATCAACACTATCTAAGCTTGATCCTCCCAAAATGGCAGCAAGGCCCCAGCATGCAACATGGCATGACGTAGCTTCACATTCTCTGTAATGCTTGTAAGGTGGAAGTTTGGTCAGTCTGTTTTATTGGTAGGAAATCAATTTATTTAATAAAATTATTTTGTTCCCTATGTTATGTAATTTTATTCACAATTTTTTGGCAGACGGTGTTATCCATCCAGCATTATCATGGCGTCTGAATTTGAAATAAGTGAAGCAGAGGTGAACGAGATGAACAGCGTTGTGCACTCCTGTGTGGTCACTGATGTTGTGGCAATAGTTGAGGGCATGCTACAAGAGATGAAATCTGTGACTCTAAACATTGCAGTTACAGGAGAGTCAGGTGCAGGCAAATCTTCTTTCATTAATGCTTTTCTTGGAATTTCTGATGATGAACCTGGAGCAGCACCGACAGGTGTAACAGAAACCACTAACAGGGCTTTGGCATTCTCACATCCCACTGTTAGCAATGTTTTGCTGTGGGATTTGCCAGGTATTGGGACTCCTTCTTTTCATCCTAAAACTTACCTGGAGGATGTTGGCCTTCTAAAATATGATTTCTTCATTATCGTCACATCTGACCGATTTCAGGAGTGCCATTCTGAACTGGCTAAACAAATAATCCAAGCTCAAAAGAAGTTTTATTTCATCAGGAACAAAGTTGATCAAGATTTGGAAGCGAATGCTAGACGTAGACGTCAGAGAGGTTTGTCAGATGATGACGTCTTGAACCTTCTCCGTGTAGACTGTGAAAAGAATCTAAGTAATGATCAGGTAGAACAACCACAGGTTTTCCTGCTCTCTTGCTTTCACCCACAGTACTATGACTTTCCTGCACTTCAGATGACTTTGCTAGAGGAACTGGAGGGACACAAGCGGCATGCCCTACTCTTGTCACTACCCAACCTCAGTACATCCTTAGTACAAAGTAAACGGGAGGCACTCGCTAAAGATTTGTGGAAAAAAGCAATCCTCGCTTCTTTAAGCAGTGTCACAAGTGCTGGCACTCCCAAGTCTGTTGTTCCAAAATTGATGGAGACTTTAAGAAATTATCAGCAAACGCTGTGTATAGATGCGAAATCTCTACAACGACTGGCTAATATAACAGGCATATCATTTGAGGTACATGGTATTTTTTATCTTATTGATTATTAATTTAATTTCATTAAGCTACTATTTACAATTTTGCAATTTAACAAAGTTGTGTGGAACCCTTACAAAGGTTGGAAAAAAAAAGAGAAAATATCTCAATTTTTGCTAACTAAATGTTCTTTTTATTTTGTGATGGCTGAAAATTCGCCTAAAAATGGTAAATAATCAATGGTTTTACCTTGAACACGGTAATAGATTTTAGTTTGGGTCAAATATGTGTATAGCATACTTAGAATTCTGTATTTTAAATAATTTAAGGACGAAATCAGGTTGTGGTGGTGGTGATGTTTTTGGGCTACTGCTTGGGAGGTCAAAAATTCACTGCAGCAGTTGGTCCCCTAAGCAAGAATCCTGATCTGTTTATTTTACTTGCGTTCTTTCTCAGTTGTAAGTTGTTTCGGATATAACATGAATATTTCATAAATGTTAACAATTTCTTACTATTTATTTTGCAGGAGCTTCAGAGTGAGGTAACCTCTACTTTTGGCAAAAGCCTTTCAGAAGAGGCAGTGGAACACTTGCTAGGTCAGGTAACTAAGGGACATAAACTCTTGGCTAATCAACTGGAGAAGAAAGTGCCAATTCTAGGATCCGTCATCGCAGGTGGAATTTTCTTTGTAACCTCCTACTTTCTGCTTAAATCTGCCTTAAAAGATTTGAGTGAAGATGGGGAAAGAGTAATACAGAAATCCTTACGTGACTCTAAAAACACTGGGTTTAACCTTAATAAACAGCAGATTTAATTTCCAAACATATACTCTGATTCTACTTTAAGCGCTTGATGACTATGTTAGCTCTTACTGATATGCAAATACTTGTCTGTACATTTTTAACCTAGTAAACCTTTCCCTTGCTGTAATAACCTCGATTCTTGTACAGTTTTGCTGCATAAATTTGCCCATTTAGTTCCAGAGACACTAGGTCAGGATTCTGTCTAGGTCATGTTAGTGGAAATTAAATTCAGTTTTGTGCTTTCCAAATTGTGGTAGCAGATTTGTGAAAACCAGCACATGGGTGTGATGGCCAGCTGTTTACATATTTTTGTCCATATAGTGTATCACATATATGTAATACATTATAATAATGTTTATTAAGACCAATTTCCAGTTTTAAAATTTGTATTTGTTTTATGTTGTGAAGTTTCTGTCAACATTATAACAGCTATAAGCAATTTTTCTCTAGCCAGCCTCTCTTTTTATGTTAACAAAAATAAAACTTTACACCTAAGTCACAAACATCAATAATTAAGTATTTGCTGCGTCAAATAACAAAAAAAACTTGCCTGTTTTAAAGTGCTGACACTCATTCAAGAAACACAAGAAGCTTTGCCAATTATATGGAATGTAGCCAAGCAACTCTGTTATTATACGAGCAGTAACATGAAAGCAAGCTATTTTTCATAAGCAATTTAATGTCAAAAGTCTTTTTATTAAACCAAATTAGGCGTTTGTGTGTCTGTGTGTGTGTGTGTGTGTGTGAACATACTTGTGTACCATTTACCGTGTGTTCCTGTCTCTTGGTTTTACAAGGTAAGTTGTGAATCCCCCATAATGCTTACTACATTCACAGTACATGTATATTTACATTGTTTAGCAGACACCCTTATTCAGAGCAGTTTACAAAATTGCTTTGTCAAAGAATAGTTCAACAGTATAGTTTTTTTCAATTACACACTAATTTAATTACAACCTAATTACATAAACTATTAATTGTTGAAAGAGAGCCAGAAATAGTTTTTTTTTTCCTTTTTTGAATAAAAAAATATTTTTTAAACATCAGGTGCTAGTTTAGGTGTGCCAGTTTGATTTGTTTTTCTGTGTATACTGTAGTCATGAATAATACAGATCTTTACAACATGCTCAAATATCAAGTGCTTGTCTAGTCCTGAAGTATAGAGAAACTTGGTAAACCTAAATGACAAAAAATATAAATAAACTGAGTTTGTTTCTCACCTGTCTAAATTACTAGCACATAAAACATATTTAAAACTTTCCCAGGATTACATACTGAGGTTCTTGTTCTGCCACAAGACTCCTCTCTGTTCTGTTACCAAGATGGCGGAAAGAAGTTCCCATCAATGTCAGACCTGCAGTCATTTTGCCATTTCTAAATGCAATAAAATTAAAATAAATGTGTAAAAAAATGAAATCAGCCATTACACTAGATCTAGTTAAAAATGCTAACAGAAAAGATTGTTTTAATATTTTATTAAAATGCTACTTTTACAAACTTAAATGGGGGGGGATGCAGTACTATTGTTGCCTTAATTATTTTAATCTCTTTATTCTCTTTATACCCTAAAAATATACCACGAAATGCAGGTTTTTATGTTCTAAAAAAAAAAAAAAATCCGGGACCCCTCACACCTTGTCACGAGTGGTCCAGGAGGGAGCGCTAAAAACGCCTTTCTGTATGTGTTGGTTACGTGATGAGTGTTCTCTTTGGCGTGGGGCGTTACAAGGCAGACGTTTTTCTCGGTGTGGGGGTGGGTTGAGGGTTGAGTGAAGTTCGAGTAGTTTTCTGGCTTTGGTTGGGGCGGTAGCAGGTTTTTTTTTTTTTTTTCCGAATACTCGCGGGTCACGTTAATATAATAAAGCCAAAGTATTAGAATTAAAACTTATTTCGTTACTTTATATATACATATACATTAAACCACTAGATAAAGTTGGAGCAGCAACGCCAAAGCAGTGACGAGATGAATCAGACATCTGAAGAAGACAACACACAGGTAGGGAGGGACCTGTGAGCGTAAAGAGTTACTTGTGTAATAAGGAAGTTATTTATGTATATAACAAGGACGTTATTAATATATATAAAATAAGAAAGTTGGCTGGTATTAAAGCTGTTATTAGTGCCACACAAAGAAACAAGAGAATTTCACAGCGACGTTTTACTAATTAAATAGCATTGCCCAAATGTCCAGAACTTTTAAGAGGTTCCACATTTACAGAAAATGGTCAAACAAAGAAAGTAGAAGTTTTTTTTAGAAAGCTGGCATACATACAAGACAAATTACGCTAAATAAGCTAAATACGGGCAGTATCTTGGATTCAGTATTATATAATAATTCGGAATTATTATTCAGGGTATTATTTATTATGACATTTTTAAGCACATTTTTTTGATATATTGATGATAATGAATACACCAGTAAATATAAGTGTTTTAGATTATTTTTTAACCTTGTTTTGTGTATTAGCAATAGCTTTCTTAAAACCATATATATAAAATATTGTCCACCCTGTTTTATTCGATTTCTGGCCCTTAAAACGAAAGGAAAAACAACTAGGAAAGATGAACAAGAGTTTCTGTTTTGTTAATTGTCTGTTTTCACTTATTTTAGATTTCCAGTCTAAAGTGGTCAATTTTAACATGTCCATCCTGTTAAGAGAAATATAAAAAAAAAAAATAGAAACTTCACTTTGTAAAAATAGCATTTTAATACAACTTTTTTTGTTAGCATTTTTAACTAGACCTAGTGTAATAGCTGATTTTATTACAAATTCCCACCCTGTTAGTGTCCACCCTAATAACTCAACAAACCTAACAAGGTGGACACATTTAGTGGACAAAGTGATAGCTACAGCAATTGATGTTTAAGTTAAAGACGTAGTGTATTTAAACTTTATTAAATTCTACATATGATATGTTTTACATAGTGTTTCCACCTGTAGTGTGGCCTAAACAAAATCAGAACCTGACATACATTTACAACCTAAATTCTAAAAATTTAGCTATAAAATTGTATTAATTTATTCCCAACAGTCTTTTGTCTTCATTTCATAGCGTTTCTCATGCTGCACTGCTTCCAGTTCATGTATGTGGATGTTAGCTTTTTTGTGCAATCAGATTTCAGCCTCTATGTGATGCCATGTTAATCTAATCTGCACAGGGCCTTCAGAATCAGTAGTGCTGCCCATGTAACTTAAACTATATTAGTAGTGGCAAATTGCTCATTGGTTAAAAACTGTTTCTCTAACCAATCAGATTTCAAATTTGCCTCACGACTAGCAAAACACTTCTGTACAGTTGAATTAGAATTTTTACACTCACAATGACTGAAGGAGGAGAAGAAGTTTTTTTTACATAAAAAAACAGAATTACACAAAGCAACAAAGAGCTACTCAACAGGAAAACAACACAGAGCTATAGGCTAGAAAATAAGTGTGTTAGCAACAAAAAGTGTATGTGCGCAAACAGTACAAATAAACAATACAAACAACACTTTAGATGTATTTGTGCAAATACGCAATACAAAACACTCTGTACAAGTACATTAAAATGCGCCGACCAGATTTTGAGTAATGTGCAGATAGAGAAAAAGTGTGCAAATAAGTATTAGCAGAAAGATTATTGTGCAAAACTGCATTAAAGTGACTGTGATTAAACAAAATCGTTTTTCGGGTTCACGTGGTGCTGTAAACATCGATAGAGTGTGTGTCAGACGAAGTAGTTCAGTTCTGAGTACAGAGAACGTCAGAATTCTGATAATTATCAGAGAAGACAGTATCTGAAAAATAAGAGAGATAAATAGAGGAGATATAGGCCTGCATACCAGAGTATAGTATATAAATAGAAACATTTCATAATATTTATTATAAAAATATTTTTTCAATGTATAAATGTAATGTACAAGATGTCCCTCAATTTAATTCCTAAATCTTTCAAATGTTTGTTTATTTCTCTCTAACAGGGTGGACATTTTTGGTCCTCCTTATCATTTATATCAATTTGGCTCATAATTGCTTGAGTATATACCAGAGGTTGACCAAAATTATTATTACATCTCCCTATCATAATTACACAAAAAATATTTTACAAATGTGATCTGATGTCCAAAAGTCACAGAATCCCAGAAATAACCCATATATGAGCACAAAACAGTGTCTCCACAGATGGAATAATAAGTCAAAATCTGCATTTAAATATTTTTATATCATTGTAGTTCAAATCCATTTTTAAAGCATTTGGGTAAACTTGCATGCCAGCACATACAAGGATCAAAAAGTTTAGGTTATCTGTTAACGTGTCTTAAAACTTTTTAATACTCCCTCGCATATACTTGCGTACAAATCTACAGAAAACTAGGTATATGCTCCCATTCATTTTTATAATTAAAAATCTAATATTCACTATAACAATACTTATGTTTTTTGTCTATGTGTGATGTTTTAAACAATCTTTTTTTCCAATAAAAAGATGTATAAGTCTGGAATTACTGATGCTAATGTTGAAGAACTTGCAAGGCTTATCCACAGAATCGGTGAGCATCTGGATGAGGTACTGGACGAAGAACTGAAAAGAATAAAGATAGCAGATACTGACAAGATTAAGGACTACTTTACACAACTTGACAGAGTGGAACTGAACATTGCTGTCACAGGAGAGTCTGGATCTGGAAAGTCCACATTTATCAATGCTTTTAGAGGTTTAGGGGATGAAGATGAAGGCTCTGCAGAAACTGGTGTTGTAGAGACCACTATACAGCCTACTGCTTACCCACACCCCAAATTTCCAAATGTCAAATTATGGGATCTTCCTGGCATCGGGACTCTAAGATTTAAAGCTGATGAATATCTTAAACAGGTTGAATTTGCCCGTTATGATTTTTTCATCATCATGGCTTCAGATCGTTTCAGAGAATGCCATGCCAGTTTGGCAGCAGAGATAGTAAATATGAAGAAAAGGTTTTATTTTGTTCGCTCAAGGATTGACAACAACATTAAGGCTGAAAAAAGGAAGAAGACGTTTACCAAAGAAAAGACGCTGGATAGAATCCGAGAGAACTGCCTGAAAGGTTTACTTTTAATTAATTTAAAACAGTTACATAAGGTCTTATACACATATTTTAGAGTAGATATCCACCACTGCATAATGGTGTTAAAATTATATTATAAACATGACACCAGTTTTATCATCTTGTATTTAGTTCAAGTTCAAGAAGCTTTATTGTTATTACAACCATGTATATAGATGCAGTACACAGTGAAATGAAACCATGTTCCCACAGGACCCCTATGGTGCTACACAAAACAACACAGCATTACACAAAACAACAAATAAAGAGCTGCTGAACAGAACAACACAGAGCTAAGGACTAAAAATAAATTGTCTAAGCAACATAAAGTGCATTTGTATTTACATGCAAGAATTGGGTAGGAATTACAGGTCCATCTCAGTAAATTAGAATGTTGTGAAAAAGTTCATTTATTTTAATAATTTAACTCAAATTGTGAAGCTTGTGTATTAAATAAATTTAATGCATACAGACTGAAGTAGTTTAAGTCTTTGCTTCTTTTAATTGTGATGATTTAGGCTCACATTAAACAAAACCCAAAAAATACTTAATAAGACCAATAAAAAAACATTTTTAGTGCATTAGTGGCCTTCTGGAAAGTATGTTCATTTACTGTATATGTACTCAATACTTGGTAGGGTCTCCTTTTGCTTTAATTACTGCCTCAATTCGGCGTGGTACGGAGGTGAACAGTCTGTGGCACTGCTGAGGTGGTATGGTTTCTTTGTCCGTGGCCTTTAGCTTATTTGCATTTTTTGGTCTCTTGTTTCTAATTTTTCTCTTGATTCTCTATGGGGTTTGGGTCTGGTCAGTTTGCTGGCCAGTCAAGAACACCAACACTATGGTCATTTAACCAACTTTTGGTGCTTTTGGCAGTGTGTGCAGGTGCCAAATCTTGTTGGAAAATGAAATCAGCATCTTTAAAAAGCTGGTCAGCAGAGGAAAGCATGAAGTGCTCTACAATTTCTTGGTAAACGGGTGCAGATGACATTGCACCCCAAATGATCACAGACTGTGGAAACACTGGGCTTCAAGCAACTTGGGCTATGAGCTTCTCCACCCTTCCTCCAGACTCTAGGACCTTGGTTTTCAAATGAAATACAAAACATGCTTTCATCTGAAAAGGGGATTTTGGACCACTGGGCAACAGTCTAGTTCTTCTTTTCCTTAGCCCAGGTAAGACGCCTCTGACGTTGTCTGTGGTTCAGGAGTGGCTTAACAAGAGGAATACGACAACTGTGGCCAAATTCCTTGACATGTCTGTGTGTGATGGCTCTTGATGCCTTGGCCCCAGCCTCAGTCCATTCCTTGTGAAGTTGACCCAAACTCTGAATCTAGCTTCTCGAGGCTGTGGTTCTCTCTTGTTGGTCTTTTTCTTTCCCCCTTTTTTCCTTCTATTCAACTTTCTGTTAGGATGCTTGGTTGCAGCACTCTGTGAACAGTCAGCTTCATTGGCAATAAATTTGTTTGTGGCTTACCCTCCTTGGGAAGGGTGTCAATAACTGGGTGTCAACAACTGTCAGATCAGCAGTCTTCCCCATGATTGTGTAGCCTAGTGAACCAAACTAAGAGACCATTTTGAAACCTTTGCAGGTGCTTTGAGATGATCAGATGATTGGCATGTCTCCATATTCTAATTTGTTAAAATAGTGAATTGGTGGATTTTTTGTTATATGTGAGCCAAAATCATCACAATTAAAATAACCAAAGACTTAAACTACTTCAGTCTGTGTGCATTGAATTTATTAAGATGCACATGTACAATTTTTATATAAGGTCTCACTTTTAGAGATGCATTAATAATATGACAATCATTTAATTAGAATTATTTTGGCACTTAGTCACTGCAAAACATTCTAATTCCACACTAGTTTTCCGCTTAAGTTTGACTGTGTATTTTCCCTGGTGAAACTTGGGCACAGATATACCGCCAGGGGAATGTAGATGATCTGACCAATTAGTGTTTTTTTGAAATTGAAGATCATAAAATGTTTCATTTGGCCACAACTTCATGTTTCTGCGATCTCTTTTTATAAGCCTAATGAAGCTAATCAGTTTTTTAAGACTATTAAGCCTTCACTGGCGGTCAGGGACAGTTATTTTACTTTTAAGTGGTGGAATTTTAAACAGCATAAAAGGCATGCACTACAGTATGTTGTCTCATGTAAAATAATCAGTTTTTTTTATTTAGCAGTATTTGTACGCTTTACATTTGCTGTAGCAGAGTGTAGTTTCATTAATGAATGTGCTGATTAGTCTTTCGAACAGCACAGATATGTATATTTATTGTAGCAATAGACTGTAGCAAAAACAACAGGTTTATGCAGGAGGATCATTACAACTCATATGATATTTAGATGTAGATACTGTCAATAAGTCTTAAATCTAACTGTATTATTACTCATAGTGATATTTGTTACTCATTACTCATGTTTATATCTGTTTAACATACAATTAAATAAACTGACCTTGTGAAATCTTTTTTTTACTCAAGGGCTGAAACAGATTGGTCTTACATCTCCTGCTGTCTTCCTGATATCTTGTTTTGAACTAAATCACTATGATTTCAACCGTCTTGTGGAGAGGATGGAGACAGAACTTTCTCAGCACAAGAGGAACTTACTGATATTGGCTGTGCCAAACCTCTCACTTGAGATCAACAAGAGGAAAAAGAAGGCACTGCAGTACGATACATGGAAGATAGCTCTGCGCTCTGTTACTTTTCCATCGGTGGAAATTCCTGTTTTGAAGACAACTTCAGCAATCAGTGTGGATGTGAACATCATAGTGTCAGCGCTTAAGAAATACTACAGTGCTCTCAGTTGGGACCCAGATTCTTTAAATAAGCTTTCTGAGATATCAGGGAGGTCAGTGGATGAGCTACGAGTTAAGATGAAGTCTCCTTTACATCAGCGAATAACTCATGAGCTTGTTATTGGGTTGCTAACAAATTCAAATCTAATTCAACCCTGGCTGAGTTTGATTCCTGTTCTGGGCTCTCTGACAACACCCTTTTCTGTTGTTTACAACACACTTAAGTGTTGTGTAACTGAACTTGCTGACGATGCCCACAATGTTCTTATGGTTGTTTTGCAATCCTCAGTATGAATAAAAATAAATAAATTAAACATCCAGACATGTAAATTGTAACAAATGGAAAATGGACATTTTTTTGGTATAATTGTGTTCCCCCTTCCTCATTTTTTGTTGTTTATTTTAGGGACAGAAAGAAGTGTTTAAATGTATAGTGTCCTGTACTTCTCCCTCACATAAGGGATGGTGTTTGGTTTTTTTTCTAATTTTGATTTGATCTTTTTAGTGTCATTTTTGTTCTTTTATTTTTTATTTTTTTTAAGCAGATTTTAATTTCCTTCATATTGTGTGTTGTTGCGGCTTTGTTATCATTAAACTAATAAAGTTTGTCATTTTTAATCTCAACACTATAAAACATCTCAATGAAACATGCTCAGTTCTATATAAAAAAATGTACTTTTCCTGTTGTAATCTGCTACATTTGCCCTTATCCAGAGCAACTTACAATATTCCTTGTTATACAACTGAGGGTTGAGGGCCTTGCTCAGGGGCCCAACGGTGGTAGCTTGGCATTGAACCCACAACCTTTGGGTTGGTAATCCAACACCTTAACCATGAGCCACCACTTTCCTCAGCCCTGCTTTAGCCTTGCTAATAAGGGTATTAAAGGCAGTATGTGCATGTTTACAGTTATGCATTTTAAAATCCAAGAATAATAGGAAAACTAATTTTTTATAAGATTACAAGGAATATAAATCGTGATCTTGAAAAAACATTTGATGCATCAAGACAAGGAGTAAGGGTGAGACTGGGTTTCAAGAGACTGGGAGATTGGGTTCAAATGAAAATCTCTTTTTCTGTTTTTTTGCCGCCCTTCCCCCCCAAACCAAAGTTACACTCTAACATGCAGGGAGGACGAGGCGGAGGCAGTTTCTGCTACCTCGCCAATCCTTAGCAGTGCCTGGTCATGGGCGTTTGTTTGTGCTTACTGTGAACTGTGAAGTATACAAAAAAAAAGTTTTAGAGGGTAAAAGACTTTACTAGCGTTTAAAATGCTGAAAAACTTTAAATGATGTCATTTTTATATTACTTTTACAGATTAAATGACACTCAGTTCTTTTTGTACTCTTGTATGTGGTTTTATAGGAGACAAACACAAAGGTTTAGCAAAGATACACACACATAACAGCACTGCCAAGTTTCAAATCGAAACTGAAAATACCTCCCGTGGTGAGACCGATCTTGTAGTAGATCTTGGTGGATTGCAGCAATTCTCAGGAATTTTAGGAGGTGAACAGTCTCTTGTATTACAGGAATTACTGTACTCTTTATTGTCCAGTGTAAAGGTAGGTTTAAACTACTTTTAACAAGTTTACTAGTTTTTAAGTCTACAAGTGTTTCTCCATGTATGCTATGCTAATTAAAACGACACGGAGGAAAAATAAACTATAACAAAAAAATGTGTTTAAAAACGGTGTACCATAATGTCTGAAATCTAACATTGTTATTATTAGATCAATAAATACTCTCTTGGTACTTTATAATGTTTATCGGTACTTTATAATGTTTATGCATTAATGGTAGGGCGAGTCCTCATGGTTCCTTCACGATATCTTAACAACGTGTTTAATAAATTTAGTTTGTACGTGTAAAAATTGTAAAAAATGTAAAAAAACAAAACAAAAAAAAAACGTGTAAAAATTGTAAAAAATTGTAAAAGATGTTTGGTCGTACAAAAATCGACTTTAGTCACAAAATCGGAGTTTCGGAGGCATAAAGGTCTGCAGTGTAAATATAGCCTGGTTACGTATGATTGCACATAGACACAAAGCACACAAGAGCACTTTAATGCAGATTGAATGTCCTTTAGCAGTCCATAAATGATGCAAAATATTTAAATAATAAAAAAAAACCTTAAATATGTTGAGGAAAATAGTCAATTCTAATAATATCCACCAGGTTTTTACTTAAAAAAAGAGCCTTAAAAATTGTTTGGTATAATGCAAAGCCAGCCAATACACTATTTCCCTGTCTAAAAGAATAAAGACAATAAATTTTAGTATAAATTACACAAACTTTGGTTTGCATGGAAGAATAGAAATGTGAATAAGAAGGATGAGGGTGTCTGCTAAACCTAAAATGAAAAAGAATTTTCATTGTATTTTTACATTTGTGTTTGCATATTTGTATTGTTAAACCATGACAATATGTAGGTTGTGTGAAAAATTGTTTGTTTGTATATAGTGTGTATATAAAAGAAACAGAATGTACTGCTCTAAACTCATTTTGACCTGTAAGTGGCTTATGAGGAAGTTGTATGCGCTTGTATTTTTCCACTGAAGTGGCAGTTTAATCAAAACTACCAGCTGTTGCAGGAGTTGAAAGATAAACATGTGTAGAGAAAGATTACCATACAGGGACACAAAATGTTCTATAAGAGAGGTTTTTGATGCAAACTTTTGTGTGTGTGTGTGTGTGTGTTTGTGTGCTTAAAAATAATTTTTTTTTCTTCTTGCTTTTCTGTTATTAAACAGGTCTGCTTTTGTTCTTTTATACACCCCAATATACAAGATTTTTACAACAGTGTGCACACATTGCTTTGCATACAGCTTTTAGACTTTTTTGAATAAAAAATTACTGACTTTGTATCTTGGCAATTTGTGAGAGGATCTTATCTAGAACCGATTTCCAATTTCAGAATTTAGACTATTGCTTCAGGAATTAGACTATTGCTATTTGATTATCATTAGATTTGTGCTCTGAATTTTATCTTCAACTTTTTAATAGAAAAGTATTTCCGTTTAACAGAGGCCTGTTGGTCCCTAATATTACTTTATCTGACCAGAGTCCAATAGCATGATGGTGCCTCCACTATGCTTTGCAATAGATATAATGTTCCTTGGTGATGACATGTTTATTTTTTGTGCCAATCATATAATTTTTGATTATGCCAAAAAAACATTTACCTTGCTTCTATCTGACTTTGGTGCCCAGATATTAAAATGTGTACAAATGTAAAAATTGCAACCAGGTTATTGTTTTTTCATTTGCTTTTTCCCTCGCCGGCTGCTACAGTATATTACATTAACGGTGCAACTGTTTGTCTTTTCAGGTTTTATTTAAAGATGGATGACTTTGACACTATTGATGATGCTGAAATAAAAGAAATTAGAAGAGCACTAGACTCTGAAGATCTGCCGTCAGCTGTTGGAAAGATTAAGGATTACTTTGCACAACAAGAGCGTGTGGAACTGAACATTGCTGTAACAGGAGAGTCTGGATCCGGAAAGTCCACATTCATCAATGCTTTTAGAGGTTTAGGGGATGAAGATGAAGGCTCTGCAGAAACTGGTGTTGTAGAGACCACTATACAGCCTACTGCTTACCCACACCCCAAATTTCCAAATGTCAAATTATGGGATCTTCCTGGTATTGGAACTCCAAGATTTAAAGCTGATGAATATCTCAAACAGGTTGAATTTGCCCGTTATGATTTTTTCATCATCATAGCGTCAGATCGTTTCAGGGAATGCCATGCCAACTTAGCAGAAGAAATACTAAACATGAAGAAAAAGTTTTACTTTATTCGCTCGAAAATTGACAGCAACATCCAGGCAGAAAAAAGAAAAAAAACGTTTAACGAAGCAGACATGCTGGATGCGATTCGAAAGAACTGCATAAAAGGTTTACCACATTACACTTCTATAACATATATGAGTGTTATATGTACAGATAACTTCCTTTCCTTTTCAGCTGTTCCCTTTTAGGGGTCTCCACAGTGAATCATCTGTATCCACCTAGCCCTATTCTCTGCATCCTCTTCACTCACACCCACTAACTTTATGTCCTCATTTATCGCATCCATATACCTCCTCTTTGCTCTTCCTCTTTGCCTTCTGCCTGGTAGCTTCATTTCAAACATCCTTCTACCAAAATATTCACTAGCCCTCCTTTGTACATGTCCAAACTACCTCAATCTGGCTTCCCTGACTTTCTCTCCAAAACATCTAACGTGAGCCATCCCCCTGAGGAACTTTTTCTTAATCCTGTCCAACCTCGTCACTCCCAAATAAAACCTCAACTTTTTCAGCTCTGCTACTTCCAGCTCTGCCACCTGTTTCTTCCTCAGTGCCACTGTCTCTAAACTATACATCATAGCAGGTCTTACCACTGTCTTGTACACCTTCAACTGCTAATATTTAATAGCTTCAAAAAATATCATGATGAAAAACGTTTTTAAAAAGACAATGTTTTTTTGTTATAGGGCTGGAAGAGACTGGCCTATTGTCTCCCACTGTCTTCCTGATCTCTTGCTTCAAACTCGATCTGTATGATTTCAACCGTCTTGAGGAGACTATGGAGAAGGAACTTCCCCAACACAAGAAAGATGTATTGATGCTGGCCCTGCCAAATATTACGCTGGAGATCAATAATAGAAAAAAGAAGGCACTGCAGGGCAACATATGGAAGTTAGCGCTGGTTTCTGCTTCCATTGCAGCTGTGCCGATACCTCTTATAAACGCAACTGCATCAATCAGTGCAGATGTGTCCATCTTGGTGTATGAGTTAAATAAATATTATAAAGCATTTGGTTTGGACCCAAATTCCTTACAAAAGCTTTCCGAAAGATCAGGGAAGTCAGTGAATGAGCTAAGAGCTGTGCTTAAATCTCCTCTAAATACAGAAATAACCAAAGATCTGGTTATCAGGCTGCTGACAAGTTCAAGTCTGTTTCTTGTAGAATCAGCAGCAGAATATTTTCTGGGTTTGATTCCTGTTCTGGGATCTCTAGCATCCGGGTCACTGTCTTTTGCAACTATTTATTATTTGCTGCAGCGTTGTCTCAATGAGCTCGCTGAAGATGCCCATAATGTGCTTATTGCTGCGTTGCAAACAGAAGTATAAAATGGAAGCAATGTGCGAAATCACAGCTGTCATACATTCTAATCACAAAAAATGCCTTGTCTATCCTAAATTGTATAGCACTTCTTGCTTCATTTTTTATGCGTAGATGATTTGAGTTGCCAGAATATGGGTGTTTTTAAGCACAGTACACGTCATTAATCGAGTGCCTTACCGCATTTATTAAACAGCAAAAAAGAGCATTTTAATAATATCTGCATCTAACAATTCTTCTTCCAGTCCATGTATTCACTTCACTGCAAGAGATTTTGTTCCTGAGCAAATAATATTGAATTGTTAAAAATTGTTGTATTAATACAAAACTTAGATTAGTACTTTTTCTTCTTAGCTAATTATGTAATCACATGCTTTATTTAATACTCCTACTACTTCTGGATTGTTTAAACATCTATTATTTTGTCTACTGATATCTTTCTTTTATTACATTTTGTATTCTAAATGTATGAAGTTGATATCTGTTTACGAAGAATTTATAATAAACTGTAATCAATAGAACAAAGGAAAAATGCCTCATAAATGTATATTTCAGGTAAATTGCCAACTTTAATTGGTGAATGATACAAAAGCATGAGAACTTTCTGAGGAACAGCAAAGTAATTCTTTAGCTGATGAACCATTATACACCTTTAAATCAGGGGTACTGATGTTTATCACACAGTTTCCTTTCATTCTAATAATTTAACTGCTCTCAAATCTCAAATAATTCATCACATTAAACTATAAAAGAGAAAAAAATACAAAAGTCTTTGTTATCCTAAAAGAGCAACAAAAACCTAAAGTAAATACAAAAAATGTAGATGTCATATATGAAAACTATTAACATGTAGAAACATTAACAATGCAGCAAAAAAAGACAGGAATAAATCCAAACTTTATTAATTTTATTATTCACTGATCATCTTTGCTAAACAGTTATTAGTTAAGCTGAAACAACAGGCAGGTAAAAAAGCCAAAATGTTTTTTATAAACTAAAAATCTTATATTTTATGTCTTGGCCCCTGACTATCTTTTCATTACTCTCATCTTTCTCTCTCGGCCATCGCCTTTATTCTTACATAAAACTAAAGGAACACACAGTGAGAGCGCTGACATCATCACGGATGTCATTAGGAGGCCTGCCATGTTGACATTGCCATGCGCTTCCATACTGATTTGGTTGGTCTGGTGCTGTAATTCACATTTTCTCTCCACGACTCTAGGTGTCCTTCTCCTCACCTCCTTCCACCACTCTCCTCCTCACAGTGTCCTTATTCACACCGTCTTGTCCCCAATCCTCCACACTCCCAACATATTCATCTTCATCTTCTTCTTCCTCGACGTCAGCCTCCTGCTCTTCCTCCAACTGCTGACGAAGTCGTGCCTGCTCCATAGCGTGCCTTTCTGCTCAACCACAGAACACATAGCAAAGCCTTAATCCTTAATTCATGAATCAAACAGAGTAATGCAAGTTAGTGGTTTGAGGTACCAGTGAAGCCTTACAACAGTTAAAACTCACTCTGATAATAAGCTGAGGAAGAAAAGCGACGTGATGGAAATACAAAATCCGCAAAAAACACCAGCACCTGGAGGAAATAAAGGACCGTCGGTTGTAATAAATTACCTCTTTACATATCTTTGTTTAATAAATAACTGTTTTTGCAGTATACAGGATACTGTAGCCTATTAAAGTAAAATAAATAAATACAGGCAATTGAAGGTTGATTTAAATTATTTTTTTAGTGTTTGTTTTTTCCATAAAATGTCTAATTTAATATCTTTATGTATTGATTATTCAAGAACCGCTTTAAAGATTTGCTTCACTTAGTTTGGCAGTTTTTGTAAGAGTTTTTTGGTATGTTTTAGTATATTTTGTTGATGTTGTCGTTATTATATTTTCAGAATTGAAAAATGCCAACGTGTCCAAAAATTAATTTTAATATAAATCATAGCCACAATTTTTTTGTAGTTTCGCTTTTGTTATTTTGTCTGCTTATGAAAGTCAGTATTTTCACTATTTATATTTTATGCCATATGTTTACAGTGTAACACTTGCTGTATTGACCAGCATTTAAGGATTAGTATTTAAATGCATGTAAATACTTACCAGTCCAAGGGTGAGTCCAGAGAGGAGGGTAATTAAGCCGAAAATTATGTAAGAACCCCAGACTGGAATCCCGACTTGCTCTGTTAGGTAGGTATGGCATTGCTGTAACATCAGCACAACGTTACTACTACACAAACAATATTCATGTGACTGTGTAAACATAAAAAAGAGAAATTATTTCACTGGACAGGAAAATAATGGCAATAACACAATGATTATAGTCAACCTGATATCATGGGGCTTTCAGATTTAGCTTCAGTGTTAAACATATGACCATAAATGAAACAATTCTTACCCTGATAAACATGGACAGCTTAAAGAGAGCAGACATCATATTCATCCTAAAACAAAGCAGATTAAATCTTTCATTTACTAACACTATGGGCAATGATCATTTTTAAACATTATAACAGCTCTGCGTCCCACACAACTGCCACAGTGCTGGTCGAGACTGAGAAATTCAGAATAAGCTGAATTTTTTTTAAAAAACTATCACTGGTCTCTTAAAAGAAAACAGATGAATGGCATTTCCTTTCAGATAAAGGTAGTAAGTTCTTACATGAAAGAGGAGGGGCCAAACCATGAAGAAACAGGCTCAATGTTCTGCCATTTCTTCTCATCAACGAAGCTCAGGAAGTCGTCTTTAGTGCGTGGACCCTGGTACCGCCGAAACACTCCATCTTTACAGCTGCCATGCACATAATATTCAAAGATATAGATCAGTTTACTATTATACATTATTACAACCCTCCCCAACCCACAGTCTGTATGTAGCTTCATAGGTATCAACAGGTTTAACGGCAGGAAGTAAAACTAACCACCACACACTCTTTCAAGCACGCAGTTTGCCCTTCGGGTGAAAGATAATATGTCGAGAGTGCACATGGACTCACTGGTATATGGTTGGAAGTGCTGTAATGATAAACCTGCCACTCAAACCTGCAACAAGATAGCATGTAAAGCCAATGATTTTTTTTGTTTTACAAACACACTCCAGGCAAAAGATCGAATTTTTACCAGGCTGCTCTGTTACATCCACTTTAGCGATGCTGATCCCAATATCCTCACTCCAGTCTGCAAACTCATTCCACACCGTCTGCAGTTGCTGGCAAGCTGGACACCATGGAGCATAACTGCAAAAAAAAAAAAAGTGCAAGAAAGAATGAAAGAAGATTTGAGGCAAATATCTTAACCTGATATGAAAACTAATACTGTTTTTCCAGATATCACAGATATTAGGAGTATGTAAGCTTACTTACAGTATATATTAAGTAATGCGTTATTTATCGCTCAAAAAAATAAGTAAAGTATTGCTGGAAAAAGGCAGAAAATATTGCTGCGTCATGGCTCCAGAGTCTCAGGTTAAACCTGAGTCACAGATTGTCCAGTTTACTTTCAGCTACAGAAGACATGCATGTAGGTGAATTGGTGATGCTAAACTGCTCTAGGTGTGTATGTGTGTGTGTTGTTTGTAAAGTAATGCACTCTCAGTCAGAATGCGTCTTTGTCTCATACAGAGAGACAGGCTTTTGGCCCATCTTACAGATCACTGACTAGAATAAAACTAGAAGTCAAGGCTCACCCTATATTACATCTTTTTATCAGAAACCCACAGTGTAGTAAAAATGGTGTTCGGATGAGTCTCACTGATAAAGTTAGAGGAAAGGGAGCAGCAAATCACACTAACAATTCAGAGGCTATTAAGCTACGTGAATCATCTGCTGTGCATTGATCTAACTTCCAAAGCACATTATTGATAACATTTCAATCCTCCATTATATTAAATCTGTAGTTAAAACAACGTATCATTAACAGATCTGCAATATCAATCTATGATGTTACAAATTTCACTTCAAATAATTGCAAATAATTTTTTCACTGTATAAATAGGATGCACACTGTTTACGAAACTAACACACACACACACACACACACACACACACACACACACACACACACACACACACACACACACACACACACACACACACACACACACGACTCTTTATAATCCTCACTTGTGTTGATGTTGGCAAACATAAGATAGGCAGCAACTCACAATTCTATCATCCATTCTCCAGTCAGGATTTCCTCCCAGTTCCGGTCCGTGATCACTCTCAGGTTGACCCGCTTGGCCGTGACAGGCAGCACCGCCAAACAATAAAATACTACGACTGGATACAAAATACAGAAGGAGTTTAGTTGCAAAAGTGTTCTTGTTTCTCTCCTTCTGCCGCTTACTGGAGCCGCCATGTTTACGCTAATTCTCTTAGCATACTTCCGCTTTGGACAGTCACAATCGTGAGACTGTAAACCACGTGACATATTCCGCTTCAAATGGAGTCCATGTTTAAGTGCACTACAATTTAGGGGACATGGGTTTATTTTACATCCTGTGAAGTGAACTATATTTTTGGGAGTAAGAGATATGAGACTCCACGTTAAGTTTATTTCCAAATTTAATACATTTGTAACTAATCAGTTTTAACTGATTATTTATATTATTAAAAACACTATATATTTCTTTGAAACTGCTTGTTGTGTAAATTGTACTTTATTTAATTAAGCATTAAGTATGTAGTGAAAATAAAACATTATTAGTGTTTTAGTATATATAAATGGAACTTTAAATTAATAAATTAATCCAATTATTTATTTAACAATTATTATTATTATAATTATTATTCACAGGGTGAAGAGGTAAAGAAGGTACAGGAGTTTAAGTACTTGGGGTCGACAGTCCAGAGTAATGAAGAATGTGTAAAAGAGGTAAAGAAGCGAATACAGGCAGGTTGGAATGGGTGGAGAAACATTTCAGGAGTAATGTGTGACAGGAGAATATCAGATAGAATGCCAGCTATGATGTGTGGTTTAGAGACAGTGGTGAGACCAGCTATGATGTATGGTTTAGAGACACTTGGTGAGAACAGCTATTGATGTACGGTTTTAGAGACCTAGTGAACAGCTACAGTGGTGAGACATATGATGATGGCTATGATGTATGGTTTAGAGACACTGGTGAGACCAGCTATGATGTACGGTTTAGAGACACTGGTGAGACCAGCTATGATGTACGGTTTAGAGACAGTGGTGAGACCAGCTATGATGTACGGTTTAGAGACACTGGTGAGACCAGCTATGATGTACGGTTTTTAGAGACAGTGGTGAGACCAGCTATGATGTACGTGGTTTAAGAGACAGTGGTGAGGCCAGCTATGATGTGTGGTATTATGCTTATGTGTATGGTTTAGAGACAGTGAGACAGTGGTGAGAGACAGCTATGATGTATGGTTTAGTTTAGAGACACTGGTGAGACCAGCTATGATGTAAGCACACGGTTTTTTTGTATGTTTATGGTTTAGAGTGGTGAGACAGATGTACGCTTTAGTGGTGAGATCAGCTATGATGTATGGTTTAGAGACACTGGTGAGACGGTTTTTAGAGACAGTGGTGAACCATCTATGATGTACGGTTTTAGAGACAGTGGTGAGACCAGCTATGATGTATGGTTTAGAGACACTGGTGAGACCAGCTATGATGTACGGTTTAGAGACAGTGGTGAGAGCTATGGTTTAGAGACAGACCAGCTATGATGTACGGTTTAGAGACAGGTGAGCCAGCTATTATGTTATGGTTTTAGAGACAGTGGTGAGACCAGCTATGATGTGCAGACATGAGACACTATGATGTACGGTTTAGAGACAGTGGTGAGACCAGCGGTTTTTATGACAGTGTTGCTATATGGTTTAGAGACAGTGGTGAGATCAGCTATGATGTAGCAGGATGATTTATGGTTTAGAGACACTGGTGAGACCAGCTATGATGTACGGTTTAGAGACACAGTGGTGAGACAGCTATGATGTATGGTTTATAGAGACAGTGTTTGTGAGACCAGCTATGATGTATGGTTTAGAGACAGTGGTGAGATCAGCTATGATGTACGGTTTAGAGGACAGTGGTGAGACCAGATACGGTTTGATGAACCAGTATGGTTTAGAGACTGAGTGGTGAGACCAGCTATGATGTATGGTTTAGAGACAGTGGTGAGACCAGCTATGATGTAGGTTTTAGAGACAGTGGTGAGATCAGCTATGATGTATGGTTTAGAGACAGTGGTGAGACCAGCTTAGGATGTAGAGACCAGCTATGATGTGGTGAGATGAGACCAGCTATGATGTACGTTTTAGAGACAGTGGTGAGACCAGCTATGATGTATGGTTTAGAGACACTGGTGTTGAGGGATGAGCTATGATGTACGGTTTAAGACAGTGGTGAGATCAGCTATGATGTATGGTTTTAGAGACACTGGTGAGACACAGCTATGATGTACGGTTTAGAGACAGTGGGTGAGATCAGCTATGATGTATGGTTTAGAGATACTGGTGAGACAGCTATGATGGAACGGTTTAGAGGACACTGGTGAGACCAGTATGATGTATGGTTTAGAGACCACAGTGGTGAGACCAGCTATGATGGTAGACATGGTTTAGAGACAGTGGTGAGATCAGCTATGATGTACGGTTTAGAGACAGTGGTGAGATCAGCTATGATGTATGGTTTTAGAGACACTGGTGAGAACAGCTATGATGTACGGTTTAGAGACAGTGGTGAGATCAGCTATGATGTATGGTTTAGAGATACTGGTGAGACCAGCTATGAGTTGTCCGGTTTAGAGACACTGGGTGAGACCAGCTATGATGTATGGTTTAGAGACAGTGGTGAGACCAGCTATGATGGTATGGTTTAGAGACAGTGGTGAGATCAGCTATGATGTACGGTTTAGAGACAGTGGTGAGACCAGCTATGGATGTACGGTTTACTGGTGAGACCAGCGATGAGGTACTTAGAGACACTGGTGAGACCAGCTATGATGTATGTTTAGAGACACTGGGTGGAGACCAGGCTGAGATGTATGGTTTAGAGACTGAGACATGATGTGAGACCAGCTATGATGTATGTTTTAGAGACACTGGTGAGACACTATGATGTATGGTTTAGAGACAGACATGGGAGACCAGTATGTGATGTACGGTTGAGAGACTGATATGGGTTTAGAGACAGAGACCACATGGTTTGGTGAGACCAGCTATGATGTACGGTTTGAGAGAGACAGTGGTGAGACCGGCTATTGATGTATGGTTTAGAGACAGTGGTGAGACCAGCTATGATGTATGGTTTTAGAGACAGTGGTGAGGACCGGCTATGATGTATGGTTTAGAGACAGTGGTGAGATCAGCTATGATGTATGGTTTAGAGACAGTGGTGAGAGACAGCTTATGAGTACTGATGTATGGTTTAGAGACAGTGGTGAGACAGCTATGATGTACGGTTAGAGACCAGTGGTAGAGAACAGCTATGAGTACGGTTTAGAGACAGTGGTGAGATCAGCTATGATGTATGGTTTAGAGACAGTGGTGAGACCAGCTATGATGTATGGTTTAGAGACAGTGGTGAGACCAGCTATGATGTATGGTTTAGAGACAGTGGTGAGACCAGCTATGATGTATGGTTTAGAGACAGTGGTGAGACCAGCTATGATGTATTAGAGACAGTGGTGAGATCAGCTATGATGTACGGTTTAGAGACAGTGGTGAGACCAGCTATGATGTACAGTTTAGAGACAGTGGTGAGATCAGCTATGATGTACGGTTTAGAGACAGTGGTGAGATCAGCTATGATGTACGGTTTGATGTAGAGACGGCTCATGTTAGATGTTTTGGGGAGAAAGTCAGGGAGGACAGGTTAAGGTGGTTTGCACATGTACAGAGGGGGATTAGTGAATATATTGAGCTGTTTGCTGATGCGACTGAAAGCACTTTTTGTACGTCGCTCTGGACAAGAGCGTCTGCTAAATGCTGTAAATGTAAATATTGGTAGGAGGGTGTTAGAAATGAAGCTACCAGGCAGAAGGCAAAGTGGAAGACCGAAGAGGAGGTATATGGATGTGATAAACGAGCACATGAAGTTAGTGAGTGTAAGTGAAGAAGATGTAGACAAAAAGGGTTTGGTGGAGACAGATAATTCACTGTGGCGACCCCTAAAAAGGAACAGCCAAAAGGAGAAGAAGAAGAAGAAGAAGAAGATGATATGATATTAAATGCTTTCCAAACAAAAATCTATTATCAGTATCTATCAGAATCTATTATCACTCTATCAGTATCCTGCCTATTTTTTTACTGTTTGTACTTACAGTTCATTGGTTCTCTGTTTAGGTTGAGAGACTCAAGAAAGAGTAAACGAACATTCCACCCCTTCTGTACAAACACGCATTTTCACACCACTCAAATGAACTAGTATGCAAGTAAGTAAATTGCGTCTCACCTAGTTTTGCCAGTAGAGGGCAGCAAACGATTATAGAACAAACTGAACTAATGGCCCTTCATCAACAACATCGCTATTGCATTAGAAACACGTACTGTGTATATATCAGTGATGTGAAGTCAGGGCCAGCAAGGTCTTCTCTGCAGGACTAAACACTATCAGAAACTGACCTGCATTTACAACCTTAATTATATTATTTGTTCTACTAAATTGTATATTATTTTATTTCTAACAGTCTATTATTACTATTTCGTAGTGTTTTCTTGCTGCACTGCTCCCAGTACATGTATGTGGATGTTAGATTTTTTTTGTCCAATCAGATTTCGGCCTCTATGTGCTGCCATGTCAATCTAATCTGAATGTATGATGTATTTTACTTAATTTCTTTTAAATGTTTTTGTCATGTTATCAGATAAATATTGATTTTGAACTGGCACAGTTGTGGAGGTTTAATAAAAATGGTTTTCACCCTCAATACATGAAATGCCTCTCACTCTGTATATATGTCACTCCTTGTTATATTGCATTTTTGTATAGTATTGATGGTTTCTATAATTGTGACTTAATAGTGGTGGTATTAAGAATTTAGTAGTCTTACTCTCGCCTGTCTCAACTGCAAAACAGTGAAATAGAAAAGTATTGCCTAGTTTTTTCCGAAAGGTTAAGCTAAGTTAGCATAAATTTTCAACATGCCCAGTCTGTGTGTAGTGCCCATCTTTATCATTTTTTAAGTATTTTCTGATGATAATAAGGCTGGCACAGGTCAGGCTGAAAGAGAAGAGTGGATCAGCTATTGTCTTCTCTCTTTCTTGCGGTAATGTGTGTGTGTCAAAAATATAATCTGATTCTGAACTGTGTGATAGAAGAATCTGTTGTGTAGGTCTAGGCAAATAAAATGTAGTGCAACTCTAAGGCACAAGGAAATAAAATTAACATGAACTTATGTTGAATCATAACTATATGGTAACCTGTGTCAACTTGTCTTTATTTAATTAATCATTCCATGTAATTATTAACAACTATTTATCCGATAGTGTGAAATGACAGAATCAAAATTGATCAAACTTAAATTGTTTAGACATCCCACATAAAAAGGTTGATCTACAGGTGTTATTTCACTTTACTTTATAACTTTATATTGTAGTAATAAACAATATTGTTTTCTCAATGATCAGGCTGCAGCCAAGTTTAATACATGATAATGGCCTTATAGTAAGCCTAAAGTGTTGGTCCAATATTTAGAAATTGATGTTACTATCTGAGCTTTTGCTCACAGTTTGAGCCCTCACTTTAAAGGTGTCCCCTACACTTTATGTGTGTAATGCTGGTAACAAATATAAGTTTGCATATAAAATACTGCATCATATAATGACTAAACACTACTGGCTGAACTAACCTTAGCAGGTATGAGTAATAAGAGCGCTTGAAACGCTGTCTGCAAAATTGTTTGAATAAATGTGTGACTGTGGGGTGGGTTTTTAACAAATTTACTAATCTGTTTTGTAGAGCTGCATGATATTAGAAAAAACTGACAGTGCAATATTTTCTTTTTCTTTGTCATTAAAAAAATTACTAAATGACTTTTTGGAAAGAATCTAGCCACAGTGGTCACAAGCCAGTGACTTCGGTGCCAGTCCCAAGCCTGGATAAATAGAGAGGGTTGTGTCAGGATGGGCATCTGATCTAAAACATTGCCAAATATAAATATGCGAATCATAAGACAGGGTGCTGGCTGAAATTGGGCTACTGTTGGTCAAAGGATGACTGGAGGAGGACGCTCTAATAGACAGGAAAAAAAGAGGAATGGCAAGAGTGTAGGACTGAGAATAGGGACGAAGACAGGGAAATGTAGAGCTGTGGTTGATATAATGGAGAGAAGGAAGGTAGATATATTGATATATTACGGGAGACCAGGTGGAAGGGTAGCAAGGCTCGTAGTATTTGATCAGGATTCAAGTTGTTCTAGCATGTTGTGAATAGGAAGAGAAATTGGGTAGCAGTGATTCTGAAAGAGGAGTTTGTGAAGAATGTTCTGGAGGTGAAAAGAGTGTCAGACAGGGTGATGAGTCTGTAATTAGAAATTGAAGGGCTGATGGTGAATGTTGTAAGTGGTTATGCCCCACAAGTAGGTTGTGAGTTAGAAGAGGTAACTGTGAGTATTCCCAGAGGACAGTTTAGACTTTAATGAACATGTTGGCGAGGAGATCAGAGGAACAGTCAAGGACAGATTATAGTAGACTTTGCTAAGAGGATGGAGATAGCTGTAGTGAATACTATTTTCCAGAAGAGAGAGGAGCATATAGTGACCTATAAGAGCGGAGAAAGGAGCACACAGGTAGATTACGTATGTAGACAAAGCAATCTGAAAGAGATTACTGACTGTAAAGTTGTGGTGGGAGAGAGTGTAGCCAGACAGCATAGAATGGTGATGTGTAGGATAAAGATGTTGGTCTGGAAGAAAAAAAGATCAAAAGTAGAAAAGAAAACCAAGTGGTAAAAGTTAAAAAAGGAAGAATACTGTGAAGAATTTGGACAGGAGTTGAAACAGACATGATTAGGGAGACAGGAAGAAAGGTGCTAGATGTGGCGTATGGACAGAGAAAAAAAGATAAGGAGATTTGGTGATGGAATGAGGAAGTTCAGGATAGTATACAGAGCAAGAGGTTAGCCAAGAAGAAAGGAGAACATGGAAAGAATTTCAAAAAAAAGAAGAAACTGACTAAGATTTTAAGAATATGACCCCGATAAATGGACTGACCAGAAGAAAAGGTGAACAAAAAATTAAACGTTATATGTTCTGCTAAATATCAGTATCGCATCAAATATGGCCTTATTTGGAGAGCACTAAAATACAGAAAAAGGGCTTACTGACGTAGGACACACGCTCGTTTCACAGGATATGGGTAGGAGGAGAGACATCGCCAGAACTATTGAGAGAGCATGAATAGGAAGAGGTGGGCATAAAAACCTCTAATCACTTTCTTCCTCCCTCTCTCTCTCTATCCCCCTATGACATACACACACACATTAATGGTTATGCAAGGGGATGTCTTCACCCAGTATCAGCTGTTCTCTAAATGCAAACAGTAATAAATCATTCCTACTACTGCATATGAGCGCCTTGTCACCCACACATACATCTCAGAGGCTATATGAGCAAGCTGCCTTTGTAGATTCATGATATTATATCATGACTTGCGATTGTGTAAATGTATCTGGAGGTTTATATAAATATTTGACATTTTTTATTTTTGACCACATAACCAACAGGGATTTGTTTCATGGTTTCAAGTCATGGCTCTCAAGTCAATTTATGACACTTCATGAAAATCATCAAGGTATGTGTTGCGACCTACCAAGCAGAGTATCAGGTGCATCAGATGTCTCTCATAAATTGTTACAATTAGCTAAAAAATAAAGACTAGAGACTAGGTAGAGGTAGGTACACAGTAGGTCTAGTCAAATTTCAGCCTTCTCAACTTCTGTTACTAGCTGTTATACAGTATACTGCTGCTAATATAGATACTTAAGTACATAAGGAAGTAACACTACAGAGGTATGTGGTTTGTAAAGCACATAATCACAATTTTATGGTTAAAATGTGACACAGGAGACATTTTATTCAGAGATGTGAGCTCAGTAACAAATTTTGAAAAAGAAACAATTAGGGTGATTTAAGTTCTAGTTTTTTGGGCTTCAGATTATTTCCATAAGTTTGAGTTCCATGAGTTTTCTGACCTGGCAACCCAATTTTCTAGGTCAGTGTAGCTCACTAAGAGATGAAGGGTTGCAAACATTGACCTTCTCAGTGCACCCCATACAAATAGAAAGTAAGGACATTTATGAGGTGCTTTGTCATATTACGCAGATTTACGATTGCATGCATATTTAAAATGACATACAGTTGAGACAGATAAACAATGAGGCAGTTAGTGATTAAAGGCTTACCTCAGTGGTTCAGTGCTGGGATGCCCGCCCAAACTGAAGTAATCATTCTCTGGGTACTAGGCAGCTTTGTACTTGTTTACAATCATATAAAATGGGAAAGCTGCCACATGTAAATTAGGACTAAATAAAGGAGAACAATAATTGTGCGTCATGCAAATGTGGCCAGTCCTAAGATTGACCACTTTTTAATGAAGATAGAAAATAAAAGTATTTCAGTGAAGTATCTGAATTTGGTATCTGAATTATAGTTTTTCCAAAGACAAAAAAAAATATTGAAATAGTCATCCATTAATACCTTAACTAAGCTTAAATCCTCATGTCAGTAATCAGTGGCGATGTAAGATGAAGTGGGGCCCCCAGGCAAAATTAATAAATGAGGCCCTTCTAAAAGATTATTTAGTTATTATAACTTTAACATCTGGATATATACAGTGTATATATATTTATACAACATATGAAAAATAGTCAAACACATAGAATAGAACATAAATAGTACAATAATAATAATACATTACAATTATTATATATTTACAGTATTCGTCACCAGCTAAATACTACACAATACATCCTGCTGCAAGTGCAGCTCTAGCTACCCTGTTTCCCAGTAACCCTATTAGTAATAAAAATTAATCCATCACTTACCGCTGTCATGTTTACTCTTTTCCTGATATTCTTGATTTTTCCTTCTAGTGAGGGTGCAGGTATATTTTTCCATGTTATATTAATAATGGCATTTCCGATAGTTCAAATATTAAGGCCTGTGTTGTCTGCTCTTTGGCTACGCCCAGTGGTGGGCAGTCAGGACCAGCAAGTCCTTTTTTGCTAGCCTAAACACTATCAGAACTATCCTCTTTATTTTTTAGCATTTCTCTTGGCTGCACTGCTTCCAGTATGTGTATGTTTATGTAATTTTTTTTTGTCCAATTAGATTTCAACCTTTATGTGCTGTCCTGTCAATCTAATCTGCCCAGGGCCTTCAAAATCAGTATAGCCGGCCCATATAAACTTAAACTATATTAGCAATGGGACTGTTTAACCAATCAGATTTCAAATTTGCCATACAGATACAATAGGATCACAGCATTTTTCTGTCTTCTGGTTTGTTGATTAGAGCAAAACTGTTACAGACAAGTTCGACCAGCAAAAACACATTTATAGTGATCTGAAACACAATAATAATAATAATCAGAATTTTTATGGCCACAATGGCTGACGGAGGAGGAAGAGAAATTGACCTGGTCTCGGACATACTTTAAAATCCGTTTTAAGGCAGACTTTTCAAGAAAAGTGAGACATCGTCGTGAAGAGAGATTGGCTAACCCAGAAGATAACTAGCTTGTCTCAGACCAGGAAAGATTTAGTTTGCCAATCCAGACCAGACCTTTCAATGTATCAATGATCTATTTTTTGGATTATTTTAATGTTTTTTTTCATGTTATTAGATAAATATTGATTCTGAACTGCTTCAGATAATGGCACAGTTGCTGTTGTAGTGTAGAGGCTTGTACTTAACTGGGTTTCTTCCTTAAAAATGGATTTCACCCTCAATACGCAAAATACCTCTCATTCTGTATATATGTCACGCATGGTTATATTGTGTTTTTGTGTAGTACTGATGGTTACTGTAATTGTGACATGCCGGTGGTGGTATAGAGAGGTGTATCAGTCGTTTAAGTACCCACTGACGGCCCAGTTACCAAATCTCTGGCCCGGCACTGGTTACGCCTCTGTCAATAATGATGCAAAAGACTCTACAGGTGCTAATCATTTGTATCTTTAAAGACAGCTTTCAGTCCATTTTCCTATAGATTTTGAGTTTCACAGAGACTTATATTGGTACCGTTAGACTGTACAGGTTGTATGAACATACTGGGTACACACATGGCCGTGGGATGTACTCCCTCAAATTATGTCTTTGTGTATTAGTTTTTTCTCTGTCTAAATCCAGGCAATATTTCGCAATCTTTAAAAACAGGCAGTACACACAAACCAACTCACAGTTCAAAACTACACATTTACTTCTTTGTAGTACTCATGAGTGTAGATCAGGTTATGTCTGTTTTGGCCTCTTGAATATATTGCCTTTCCACTGGTGGGTGGACCAATAAAATGTCAGTTTGCCCTACTGTATGAGTGAGTGCCGCTATTAACCCTGATGCAGCTCTTGTTTCCGCTCTGCTTTCAATTAGGTTACTGTGGAAACACAGCTGAATGCAGGCACAATGGGACAATGCAAAGCACTTCCCATGAGTACAAAACATGTAAAAATGCAGCCCTGTTGACATTTCAGCTGTAAAAACCATCTTAGAACAATGCAACATGAACATCTAAGGATCCAAACAAGTGCAAACAATGTATAGCTTTGGTTTTATTATATTTTATATTAATTCGAGGCAACAGTGCTAACCACTGAGCCGCCTCGTAAATTTTAAAAAAAAATTCTTTTAAAAAGAACCTCAACACTCTATATAACACTTAATATAATACTTTAATTATTTTATTAATTTGCTAAATGTCTATGTACCTTAGAAGTGCAATTTTGGTATTACTTGCTGGCTAAAAGGCAGCCTGGTGTGTGAAAACATGTAACAATATTGCAAAATAGAAAAGCTGCCACCTGTAAATTAGGACTGGATGTGGGAGAAAAGTATAAATCATGCAAATGTGTTGCTTTTTACTGTAGGAGTTCCTTTTATCAAAGAAAGAGATGAAAGGGCCTGGTAATATGATAAGATGGCCATGTTAAATTGGGTACTAAACACTGTATATTCATTCCATTTACTTATTTATAGTAAAGATACTGAACAGGGATGTTTTTGTACTAACAATAAAAATAATGCTTAAAGATACAGCAAAGACAGAATTGGACTACTGATTAGAAGGTTATGAGTTTAAATCCTGAGGCCACCAAGCTGCCACTGTTGAGCCCTTAAGCAAGGTCTTTACCCTCAACTGCTCAGGTTTATAAATGAGGTAAATGTAAGCCACTTTGAAAAAGGCTGTCTGCCAAATGCTGGATGTGAATGCAAGACAAATGCCATCCATGCTAGGTCTGCCACAAGATGGTGGAATGAACCTCCTATCAATGTCAAAACAGCCGAGTCACTGGCTGTCTTCAATAGGCGATTAAAGATTTACTTTTTTAAATGCCTTTCAATATTTTTTGTGGGTTTGTGGGTTGTTACACATCTATCATACCAGTATTAATCTGTTCAATTACAACATATATTGTTATTGTTTTTTATAATTATGATGATTTCATGTTACTACTTATAGACAGTTAATAACGTATTATAGGTAGCTTGTAATAGTTTTGTAAAAGCTAAGAAAATCTTGAAGACATGTTAACAGACACTGACAGGGCCACTGAAAAATGCCAGCAGCAGTGTCACTGTAGATGCTAATGCAGTTTTAATATTATAACTGAATTCATAGATCTAACCCCACCATCTGTTTATGCAAATTGTTTAATGAAAAATGCCATCAACAAACCTACAGACTGTAACTGATTAAGTTGTGTGCCCTTCAGAAGAGCATGAAGTCTTACCTGCATACATTAAATACTTTCAGAACAATGTCCTTAACAGTATCTTATTTATTGTGCTTCAAAGACTATTTAAGTGTTTAGTTCTCAGTTAGTGTAGGAACCATTTTTCACAGAATCAGTTGACGCCTTAAAGATTGCTGATCAATAATGATGGATCTGTGATACGATTATGAAGTATTTATACTTAGGAAAAAACATCTTCGAAGCCTTTAAATAGATACACTTATAGGGAACCCTCTTTCACAGAAAAACAGTATTGTGATTCCAGATTTGCCTAAGGGTTAACCCAGCGGGAGAAACCAAATGATGACGCCTAAAATAGTAAGTGGATTCAGGTTTCCATAGTAACCACACATTTTTAGATAAAGAGGCTTCTCAAGGGTTTTGATGGTTAGTGTGCAATGCAGGAAACCTTTTCTGAAAAGGGAACCCTTCCTTGTTTGGTTCTGCGTCAAACCTGGTTGTCCACAGGGGTGCAAAGAAAAGATTAAAATATACATCTTTAGTATATTAAAGAGATTACCTTTCTAAATTATCTTAAAAAGAAGGTTTAAGGGTTTCCAGAGAGACCCCAGATTGCTAGATGTAACTTCTTTTCCCACCAGAGTGTAGGTGGAGTGCTGTTCACTACGTCTCCATTCTGTTGCTGTAAAATAAATGGCAGGTGCATTGTCGAATGGGTTGAGGATGCTGCCGCGCTCTGACTCCGCCCCCTTTATAAATTCTCCTCCACAGGCTCTTCTCGTGCATTGAGAAGAAGTTTAAGGTAGATTGCAGTGGTAGATATTGAGTAGAGACTTATTTTTTTCTTTTGCTGCTAGCAGAACTAAATCTGAAGATGGAAGAAATGGAAGAAGAGCTCAAGTGCCCGGTATGCGGCTCTTTTTTCCGGGAGCCGATCATCTTGCCGTGTTCGCACAACATTTGCTTGGCATGCGCTCGTAATATCTTGGTGCAGACGCCGGATGCTGAGTCTCCGCAGGGTGGTCGTGCGTCCGGTTCGTCTCCGTCCGATTATGATTACCTGGACCTGGACAAGATGAGCCTGTACAGTGAGTCGGACAGCGGCTATGGTTCTTATGGCGGTTTTGCGAGCGCGCCTACCACCCCTTGCCAGAAGTCACCTAATGGAGTGCGTGTGTTCCCTCCTGCTGCTATCCCCCCACCGCAGCCTCAACATCAGCTGCTCCCGCAGCCCATGGGCACACCGCCGATTCCGCGCAACGCCTGTCTGACGTGCCCGCAATGCCACCGCAGTCTAACACTGGACGAGCGTGGCCTGCGCGGCTTCCCCAAAAACCGGGTGCTCGAAGCCGTTGTGGACCGCTATCAGCAGAGCAAGGCGGCAGCTCTGCGCTGCCAGCTGTGCGAAAAAAGCCCACGGGAAGCCACAGCCATGTGTGAACAGTGTGACGTGTTTTACTGCGACCCGTGCCGCCTGCGCTGCCATCCGCCGCGAGGTCCGCTTGCTAAACACCGACTCGTTCCTCCGGCGCAGGGGCGCATCAGTCGGCGCGCGAGCCCGCGCAAAACTTCCACCTGCACCGAGCATGAACTGGAGAACCTCAGTATGTACTGTGTGCAATGCAAGACACCAGTGTGCTACCAATGCCTCGAAGAGGGCAAACATTCCGCTCATGAGGTCAAGGCACTCGGAGCCATGTGGAAGCTGCACAAGGTGAGGAGAAGCGAGGAAATTTATTTAAAATCACTTTATTCACAGTCAGCACTTTATAAATTAGTAGTGTTTAAGTCTAAGAACCCACACATAAACCCTGATATACTAAATTCATATCGAAACATATATGTTAAAAATACACACACACACACATATATATATATATATATCCAGAACAGTTTCAGAAAACTTAATAATATAATAATCTAATAACATAATCTGCAAAATGTTGGCCTGGTTACTGAGACGTTAACACATTCTTATTTGTATCTATTAATGGTCAGAGTATAAGGCTTTGGTTGAAAAAGGATAAGGAGATAATAACATTTTCCTATGTTATTATCCATTTTTGACCACTTACACTAAAAGGCTGCTTTATAAGCAGGAAAGCGCAAAAATGCATGTATTGTACATGTGAAGCGTCATGGTTTATCTGATGGTAAAACAGTATTAACCCTTACAGCCTTTCCATCATCTAATACGTGGAATTCCTGACACTGAATTCTGAATTCCTGAAAGGTTCATGAGGAACGCTATGTGACATTGTCCTCAAGAGTTTCATAAGTGAGTAATGAGTCATGGTGTTTCTTCATTCAGACCATTTAATAAATCGTGATGAAAACATGGCAGCAAAAAACAGAAGTGGCGGCTCTGTTCTGGTTAAAATTCAAAGCACAAACTGAAAGGATTGGGCTGGGATTCAGGCTGAACAGAACACTGTGGAGAAGGACGCATCAGTTAGGCTCTATAAATATCCTGTGACTGATTTAGTACACTCAAATCACAGACTAGGCTATGTAAAAGCCTTCGGCTACACAACAGGGTCAACGTCCGATGGGTGTCCTTTCTTACCAGTAAATTGTGAGACATTCAGCTGGTGTGGGGAAGATAAATCATTACTACTGAGTTCCACCTGTTTCTTGAGGATCTGCGCATCACTGTGGAAATGATGAAGGAATGTGTGGTTTTGTCTCCATGGTGATGTTAAAGGCGGCCATTTTTAATGAATGAGAGAGAGAAAGGTGGAAGTAGAAGGGAACATTTTATATCCTTACCTCCTACTAATTTACATATACACTGAAAGATTTGTTGGACACACCTATCTAAAGTGACTGACAAGCATTTAGCCTTCAGTTTTTAAGTATTGGACACCAATAGAAGTGCAAACAAGTATCAACCCGCTGACATGAAACAAAAGCATGATCGTTTTTGAATGGAGCACTAGCACATAAAAGGACTGCGAACATCACAAAGCGATTGGTTAAATGGCAAATGGGAGTCATGTTACCTAATAATACGACCGCTAACAATTATAAAGTAATACAGGTAAAAGAATTACAGTTTCTATAATCAGCAGTACCATCAAATGGGCTATAAATTACGCAATAACAAAACCGAGGACATCGTTTAAAACTGTTTTCCTTGATACTGCATTGTGGTATCGTTAGTTACTATACACAAACGCAGGAGATTAGAATGTAAGCGCTAATAAATCCTTCTATACAGGTGAATAAAGTTCCCATGGTTACTCTAGCGAAGCATGTATTGTATGCAAAGCCCATGGGGGTGAGAGTCTAATTGTGCTCATTTTAGTTCCTGAAGTCCAGACATATTGTACACATATTGGTATCTGTTCAGAAGTTGCTAAACAAAAGATAAATGTTTGCTTATAAATATGGATATTAAAAGCAATATAGTTTGTGAAGGCATGTAAGTGTAAACCCAAAAGCTTCAGATGAGCCTGAGCTGATAACAGCAACAGGGAGGCAGGATTAGCAGTAAGGAATTGAACAGACTAAAATCAAGAATTGCTGTTACAATACTAGAAAATGTATCTGGCTGCTCTTTCTTCTCACTTTCTGGGAAAATCTGAACCATTATCTAAATAATTGTAGGGTTCTAAATGTAGAGGCTATTTTATTGTACATCTCAGTGGAGAACACTGAAGCATTATAAAAAACTTTCATTCAAAGGACAGAATGTGTGTGGGTTGGGTGTGTATGTGGTGTGTGTGTGGAAGAGGTTTATTCTCTGCCATTTGCCAAAGTATGACAATGTGTGGGAGGTAAGAAAAAAGATATAAAAGCACTGCATGGTTACTTTCCCGAGCAGGCATGCATGCACCATAACTTTGCGTACTTGGAAGTAACGTATACGTTAGAAGGTAGTACAGGTGGGGGTTTCCTCATAATGTACTTTTTATTGACGTGTGTGTTGTCCATTTGGTGTTAACTATTTTGGTGTACATCGATGATTGTAGGATCTTTATGGCCTGGGAAAACTATGCCATGAATGGAGATGAAATCCCTGATGAAAACACAGGGTTACACAGCTGTTACTCTGTATCTTTGGTGTGCTTTTCTGAGTGGGTGTCACTGTGTGTGTACAATCTTACCTACAATGGGACCCTTTGTCTGTATGTTGTGTTGTCGTGGTGATGTATCAGATTCCCATCACCAGAAGTAAGCTGAAGCTAAAGGCTAAAGACTCTTATTGGATTGACTGCAGAGGTTAATAAAATGTATTCTGATTTTGTGAATGAGCTGAAAACACACTGGCCAATATAACAAATTTGGCTACTATGTTATTGTAGTTATTGGATAAGATTAACTATTTTCCTTATAATGCATAAAACACTTTAACACGGTCAGTATAAGAAGTGTGTATATTGAAATAATCTATAAAAGAATTAGTTTTAGAAAGAAAAATGGAGGCAAGAGGATGTGACACTAAATGACAAGGCAATGTGGAGCACAGTCTAATTTATTCTAGTGCATGCCGATGCCAGGAAGTGATAGCCACAGAGGGAAAGCTTGGAGATCATTCAGTATAAGCAGGGATATATACATTAACTGTAGTCAAGAGTTTTGATGTAGCACTAGTAATTTCTGTACTATAGTTAAGATCAGGCTTCCCTGTCTTGGATTGATTTCCGCTACAATCCTACTATTTATCTGGCAACACTTATCATAATCATTACTTTTTTATAAGTCAATCAGTAATGTTTTGTAAAGGCTGTGAAGATTTAGTTTTATTTTAAAAATTCATTTCGTTTGGATAATTAATTTAACAAAGTCTGCGCCTTTCCATTCATCTTCTTGGCTTGAGGTTCGTCTGTTCTTGAGACAGAGCTGTTGGCAGTACTTATCTTTTTCCCTGATTGAGAACTTCCAGCTGGTCCGCTTTGCTTATTTTAGTTTAAATTTTAACTACAGTTTAAATTAGTGAGCAATCAGAGAAAATGAAAAGCGGAATCAGCACTTATTATATGTAACAAGTTTATATTTGTATTTTATATTTATATATATTAATGAGGAGGAATACAAAAATAAAAGTATGGACATGACGATGTTTCCTGTTCAAATGTAAAGAGACTTTTTATTCATCTTTTTAAAAAGGCATTAAAGATGTAAATATGCGCCTATCTAATAGTATAATATAAGTGTAATACTAATATAAACCAATTTCCCTGTAGAAATACATTTCAGGGCTGGTGTAGTGGGTTAAGGTGCTGGCACCCATATGCACAGTTGTGCTCCAGCGACCTGAGTTTAATTCTGGCTTGGGTTCTTTCTGGTTTCTTTATCTCCCATATTTTATCCCTGTCTGTCTTAAAATTAAAGGCAAAATGCACAAAAAAATATCTTTAAAAAAGAAAACAAACAAAAAAACCCTTTTAGAAATAATTAAAATAGTGCATTGGCTTTATCTTTAACTGGCCGAAATGTATTTATACAAATGTAGAAATGTGTTAAAAATTAAGCTCATTCCTAAAGATTCCCCAATAGTCGCTGAAACAACTAAAATTAAAAAAACACTTTTGCTCATATAAAAGCATTTATGTTTAGGGTTAGAATTTTGTGTGTGTTACAGCAAAACATTTAACAAATCATCACTGCCATGACGCCCTTTTACATAATTAAACTGTTTTAAACGATGGCCACAGATTGTACTACTTAAAAATATGTAGCAACAGCAAGTCTATACTTAAAAATTTTTGCATTTGTGTCATAACAGAATTTAAATGCAAAAAAATATATACCAACACACTATCCTACCTATCCTTTACACCCGGCTCTTTTTTTTTTAGTATTTCCATTTTATTCTGTACATCAGAGAGCAAGTTCATTTTATTGGAGGATTGCTTTGGAATAATCAGGTCAGATTGAGACAGCTCTAGCTACTGCACAGAGAGATGAGGAAAGACGAAGGTGAATGACAAGGGAGCTGCTCTATCTCTTTCAGTCATATTGCTGTTTTTAATTTCATTTCATCACTTACAGTGTTCTGTGACGGTGCTCTGCTGGGACATCTGCGGAAAGACTGCAGAGCCAGAAACCACCTTTCTAGTGCAGAGCACAAAACACACACATAACACACATACTGAGCTTTATGAGTGCCATTATCTTCAGCTTCACAGCCATTTTGAGAGGTAGTAAATTGCCCTAAGAATAGTAATCTCCCACACAGATGCACATCATCTGCTGCTGTTCCTGAGTCTAAAAGTCATTATTCCCTTTGTGGTTCTGGTATGATTGTGTGTTGCAGTATTAGGACATTTCATTGTAAGTGTTGCCATTGAATCCTGTGTGTACATGAGCTCATTATTTTTGTTCACACTGTTAAGCACGTTCAGCATCTGGTAATAAATTTTATAAGTGACAGTTTATTTTATTTCTCTTCATTTGTTGATATTACAGTGAAAGTCTTGCAAAGTTGCATAAGAATAGTTCAGGAATTAAGATCTAAATAATATAAAGACTTCTGCAAGATAATAAACAAAATTGTATTATTTATAATAGTATTCATAATGAAAGTAATATTATTATCTGGTAGTCTCTGAGATTATGTAATACAGAGTTCCTAGCAGAAGGTTACCTCCAGGTACTCTGGTTACCTTCACCAGTCCAAAGTCATGCGTGAAAGACTGATTGGCTTTCCACTCTTGGTGCCCTGAGGACTCCTGGAATCTGGTTCCCCATGTCCCTGTGTAGGAGATAAGCGATACAATAAACAATTGGTTTTCTATCCTACACACATATCCTCAAGATTTTTTCACATTTTCGTATGCGTTTATTCGTAATCATTATCCTATAAATCCTAAAATATCCTACGTTTATTTTAGAATGTCATTGGCTAAGTTTGATACTTTGCTAGCGATACTTGAGCCACATATTAAAACAGAACACCAAGTTACATGAACCAATTGATCCTGAACAGAGACTGGCAGTGTGTCTAAGGTATAGACACACAAACACACACCAAACTGCGGCATCAGAAAGATGCCTGCTAGGCATTGAAAGCGTCATACAATTAGTAAAACACTTCTGAAAACGCTTGGTATGGATGTAAAAAATTAGATCTTCAGGTAACAACACCAAACCTATTTCACTTTATCAGCATCTAAGAGCTAGAGCTGTAAAACTATATCCAGGACATTTTAAAAACTGACATTCGGCTCTGTATTTCTAAACAGATTGAATCTTTGCTATGGCCTTAGGCCTACAAGATGCCATGTTTCTACTGCCAAACCAGCAAAGTGTAAAACATGAAAGTATGAAGTCGAATTGGGGTCAAAATTTTATTGTGGTATTTATATTTGTTGGCTTATAATTGTTACTGTCCCTGTTCAGTTTTATTAAATTAAATACTAAAATTGCCATTAAGTTTGTGTTGCCTAAGATGTATTAGTTAGCATTCAAAATTAAATTAAGCTGGCAGAAAGCTTTTGTGAATAACATTCTCATGTATACGTACAATATGCACAAAAAGCAATGTGTGCTTTTTTTGCCAGGGATCATGTGTGATATACTGTCTCTATTCAGCGCGGTAGTTCCGGCACTGGCGCTCGTGTAAGTCTAAAAAAAATTGTGGTTGTAGCTTGGAGTCAGTGTATCTGTGAAAGCAGCATTGGTATTGTAGTGTTCTGACACTGTTTCCAGTTTGCTACTAGCAATAAAATATTTTTGATTTAACTATTTTTGGCTAAACTTCAGTGCTTTGGTTCCTTGCATGATCATATGAGCTGTTGTATGAAAAAAAAGAAAAGTTTGCACGTGGGTTCCTCCACCATAGGATTAATCATTATATTGTTAGGAGAAGTGCTTGGTTAGTGCAGGGTAAAGGTGCTGTATGTTTGGCTGTTAAAAAAAGAAGAAGCAGTATGAATTCTTTTATCAGTGTTAATACTTTCTGTTATATTACAGTTCGTGTACAGCATCAAAATATATGAAGGAGGATAAAATGAGCCTCATTACCCCGCAGGGGGGTATTTAAGCACAGCATGTTCACCCCTTCACTCGTGTTCACAAATTGCACACCCTCTGTCACCCACAATGACACAATAAAAGATGATAACAGAATGAGTCCTAAATTAGTAACAGTGATATTGACATCAGCAGGAAAACTACCTAAGGGGTACAATCACCTCCTTGCACACAAAGTGCTGATGTAGCAACACACAAACACACGCAGTTTCGTGTCATTTTCATGAGCCTATAAGTAAGAGGCCATAATAGAACAATGTCATTTCATATTGATTTTATTTTATTTTCATTTATTATAGACAAAAAATGTTTCAGTGCCTGGGGGAAGCGGTAGTAATGGTTTATCTGTCCAACAAAGCGAGTAGGTTATAACGCTGAACTGTTGGCTCCGTGTTTGGCCTGGCTCTCTGAAATTGAAAACAACATGTGGTGAAAAGAGTTTAGTTTAAATTGCTCAAATATCATTTAAACTATGTTTTGGTAAAAACATAATGGTTAGCTATAAAAGAGCTCCAAATTAAGATCATGGCCAGTGTTATGTCGTTCTTTTTTCCCCCCTATTTTTGACTTTCAGTGTTTTCTTCTTTCTTTTCTTTCAGAGATCACACTGAGTTGCTATGTTCACCCTCATGTCTTCTTTCTGTTATATTTTAAAGCAAGCCCATTTGCAATTTTCTTTGGTTAATGAGTCATAAATGGAAAATTCAATGATGTTGTTAAAGCAGTGCACATCAAAGTTAAGAAGAGATAGTAGCATTATAATGTGTATTGCCTGAAGAAAAAGGACATGCAGCGACCTAACTAAGTTGTGTGCAGTCATAAAATCTTTCCAATGTGTCTAGGGTCTGAAGAATGTGTTCCCAGATATGACCACATGTGTGGTTTTGCTTGTGCGAATGTGTGTTTGTGTGTGAGGGCGATTTCGAATGGGGAATCTCTCTCTCTTTGGGTGCCATAGCACTGATGGGATGTTTGTGTTTCCTATCATGCCTGGAGCTTCCCACCGTCAGGAACTTTAGGGTCACTCGAGTCTCATGTGCTCTGTTTCCTGTTCACTCACCCATGAGCTACTCTTATACAAACAGATCTATCTATCTATCTATCTATCTATCTATCTATCTATCTATCTATCTATCTATTTATCTATCTATTTACTGCTTTATGTATATGGCTGTCTGTCTATCTACCCATCTGTCTTTTTAAATAAACCCACATATTAAAATTAGTCACTTGTGATTTACCTTTAAAAAGGTTTAATATTATCAAAATATGTCTAGCGGCTTACGCTTGCCTTCTCTAACAAAACTCTGTTTGTCTGTCTCTCTCTAGGGGCAACTCTCTCAGGCACTGAACATCCTGTCTGATCGAGCCACAGAGGCCAAAGAGTTTCTCGTTCAGCTCAGAAACATGGTGCAGCACATACAGGTAATCAAAACAAACAAAAAAAAGGCAAAAAAGAAAGGGAAGAAAATAGAATAAAGTGTGTAGGTAGGATTTGGGGAATAGGGAAAGAGTTTTTATCCTGCCTTGAACCAGTATTCCTTTCTTTTGATTTTGTGTGTGTGTAATCCACAGGAGAATGGAGTTGAATTTGAAGCCTGCTTGGTGGCTCAGTGTGACGCACTAATTGATGCTCTGAACCGTCGGAAAGCCCAGCTGTTGGCCAGAGTGACCAAAGAGCACGAGCACAAACTAATGGTAAACACACTTACACACATAGCTACAGTGCAGCCTCTTAATGTAGCAGGAGTATTTCACATGTTATTGTTATAATGTATTATAGTGACATGCTGTGTTTCAGTGTGCTGAGATTATTGCACTACACACATCTTAGTCTCGTGCTATGTGTTGTGTTTAATTTTGCTGTGCTGTCTGTTCTGGGGGTGTGGAACATTGCAGGTCAGATGTACATGAGCTGCAGAATGTGCTTGATGCGTCTGAAAGCAGTTTTTAATTTGCTAAGATTGTAGTTAATCAGCTGCACTGTGCTGTGCCTACCAAGTGAGGCACAAATTGCTTTTTAAAAATCTGCTATAAAAGGGAAGAACTGATAAAATCTAAGGCATTAAAGCAGCAAACATTAAACTGTAATTAAATAAGGTAATTTAACTCTAACTATAAAAAATGCTTCATTATTTTGCATTACCTGCCTTTTGCATTTTTCAGAAAAAGTTGAAGCAAGTAGTGTGATTTGACTGAGGTTGGCAGATTTGTGCAACGAAATTTAAACCAAAGGACGATAGTTAGGTCACTGACCTAAACCGGTCTTGAATTAGTTGACATTTTTTAGTAATGAACAAAAACCCTTTCCTAGCCATTTAGCATGGTTTTAATTCTGCCACAGAATGAAGCATCTGGCAACACTGCCCACACAAATCTAAGCAATATACTTTACTAATTCACCACTGATCTAGGAGGCAGACAAGATTAGGCCTATGCATGGTGGAAATATTAGCAACACTCTTTATGTAGTCCCTTTTAGTACCAGATTCTCACATTCTGTGTGATTCACTTTCCTTTTTAAATGCATAGGTCTGGAATGACAAAGAGTAGCTCTATGCATTCACCCACGTTTATACTCCTACGTCAGCTATACGTAAGATTTTTGTGCAAAGTGTGACATAATTACACCTGAAACCAGGCACAGACATGTTAGTACACCCACCGAGGGGACTTCTCAGTAAAATCCCTAAGGTTGTGTTTTGTGTCCAGATGCACTTAAAGGCCCAAGATGTTTCACACTATGAAACAGCAGGACTTTTATTGCCACAGGTCTCCATGGAGCCATGGCTCTGTTGCTATGGTGACCGAAATGTTGGTTCTCTAGGATTGTGGAGTGGTTTGAATGAGAGAAATGAGCTATATACACACAAACCCACACACACACAGTGTAATTCAAGCTGGAATTTAGAGTTTCTATTAAAATGTTTGCTATCAACTTATAGGATACCCTCATGTTTATTTCAAACTGAAGGGTTTTCACACAGAGAGAATGAAAAAAGAGAGTGAAAGAGAGAGAAAGAGAGAGAGAGAGAAAAGGGAAAAGAGAAAAAAGTGATACATGCATGTTGCTTGCTCACAGATGATGCAAATAGCCTTTCCTACTGTTGCTTAGCAACACCAGCCTCAGCAACACTGACAGCAGGAGAAAGACTTATCAAAGTGATTTATATAAATCTAGTGCCTTTTTCCATATTTTTTGATTGGTATTCACATTTCTTTACCTTTAATTTATCTATCTATCTGTCTATCTGTTTGTCTGTCTGTCTGTCTATCTATCCATTCATCTATCTATGTATCAGGTGGTACGTGATCAGATCTCCCACTGCACCGTAAAGTTGCGGCAGACGACAGGGTTGATGGAATATTGTCTCGAGGTCATCAAAGAAAATGACCCCAGCGGCTTCCTGCAGGTCAATTAGTCTTCATCTGCACAAGATCCTCACCATCCTCACTCACCATTACAAATATTTAAAATGACACACATTGTGTTTAATTTACTAGATACACAGAGGAGTTTTATTTTAGGGGTTACTTAGTCATGTTATTATCTGCACAGATACTTTTAAGGTTTTTGGATTTATTAGCGGAAGCAGTGGGTGGGATGGTAACTACACTAGCAAACTGCAGATATCTGTTATCTCATTTATACGGAAAAGGGCTGATAATGCTTTACTTTGCACATAATCAGATGCTTTGCCATGTCAAATAATCAGCCGATTGAAAAGATGCTCAGATTTATCATTAGTTTAGCAATCAGAGCTCTACCTTATATTTTATACTTTAATTTACAGTTTCTAACAAGCAGAATTTACTAAAGACACACCTCTATTTAGAAACACACATCTTAAAAATTTATTATATTTAACACTAACAAATAAAATATATCTTTGTAACATGATTGTAAAAACAGTGTTAATCAGCAACACAATGGAATTTATCCATGATCATGGTGAATTGATTAGTTAATAACTTTTGCTGGACTGATCATGTGAACTAAACTGTGTGTGTGTGTGTGTGTGTAGATCTCTGATGCACTGATTCGCAGGGTGCATATGACTGAGAGTCAGTGGGGTAAGGGAACACTCACACCACGCATGACCAGCGATTTTGACCTGACACTGGATAGCAGTCCATTACTACAGACCATCCACCAGCTTGACTTCGTACAAATGAAGGGTATTTATTATGAAATATCAGTGTGTGCGTGTGTGTGTGTGTGTGTGCGCTTGTGTGTGTGTGTGTGTGTGTGTGTGTGCATTTATAAATTCATGTCATTCAATTGTATATTTGAGCATAGGAATGCACAGTGAATGTGTGTGTGTGTGTGTGTGTTTGAGAACAGTACCCGCAGCTCCAATTCTGCAGCTGGAAGAGTGTTGTAGCCAGACCAACAGTGCCACTTTGTCATGGAAACAGCCTCCTCTCTCCACCATCGTTGTGGAGGGCTACATTCTTGAGCTAGATGATGGCAGCGGAGGGCAATTCAGAGTGAGTGCTACCCCCCCCCCCCCACACACACACACACATTAACACAAATGCGCAGACATCTGAAAAAACAAATGAAAAAAAAAAAATTTTCAGGCTTTTGTGTGTATGCATGTTGGCTCACTGCAGTATTCTATTTATACACTTTTAGTAGGCTGTCTACCTCTCTCCCTCTCTCTCTCTCTCTCACACACACACACACACACACACGCATGTTCCCTTTCTCCCTTTCTAAACAGGCCAAGCTCTTTTTTAGGAAGCCAGGTCTTTGTGTTCTGATTTGTGCTCCATTTTTACAAAGGATGACTGAGGAACTCTAAGTGCTGTCCTTCCCATCATTACACACCTTCATAATCTTTATGACTTAAAGAGTTATAGTTAGCCTTACAGTGTGAGCCTCACAAGAAATATTATGCAGATAGATAAGCATGTCCTGCAGTACATAATGTAGTCTCATTCCTCAGGAAGTGTACGTTGGCCCCGAGACGATCTGCACAGTGGACGGACTTCACTTCAACAGCACATATAAATCCCGGGTTAAAGCCTTCAACTCCAGCGGAGTGGGGCAGTACAGCAAAACACTCGTCATGCAGACTTCTGAGAGTAAGTGACCTAAGTCACCTGTGCTTTTGCACATGCAAACGCCCTCTATTCCATTAAATATGCTTGGCTTTTAATAAATCTGGAAGCTGGATAGTGTTCAGTAAGCATTATTGGGAGATGGAATCAAAAGACTAAAATCGTGGGGTTTTTTGGTTTGTTGTACCGCTCTTAAACTTATATCTTAACTTATACCTACAGTCATGTGAAAAAATTAGGACACCCTATGAAAGACAGTGTTTTTTTTAACATATTTGGACATATGAATAAAAAGTTAAAGCTGAAGTGAAACTGGACCCTGCAACCTTGCAGTGACTTAAAACATACCAGTAAATAGACCATGGAGAGTCCTGGAATGGCAGAGTCAAAGCCCGGATCTGAATCCCATTGAGATGCTGTGGGGCGACTTAAAACGGGCTGTACATGCAAGAAACCCCTTAAACATCTTACAGCTGAAAGAATTCTGCATTAAAGAGTGGGGCAAACTTTGTTTATCTGCAATTAAGTCACTTTATTTTTTTACAGAAAAAAATTAGTCAAGATTAGTCATTGATATGTTAACATTTCTTAATAAAGAACAAAATATGTAATTGTATTTGTCCTCATTTTTATTACATGACTGTACAGTATATAAAATGTACATTATTACATGTTTTTACATTCTGTAATAAACTCTTTACTTATGGAAGAGTTCCTTTTCCAAAAACAAAACAAATAATAATTCTGCAGTCATTTGAAGGTCATTAAGAACGATGCAAATGAGACAGCGGTCGCTAATAGCTATTGTTCATGTTTATTCATAAGAGCCTTTCTGGGAAATGTAATACTTTAAAGTCTGAATTACACCCTATTAGAAATGTTTGAGAGCCACCCAGAATGAATATTCATGATGCATTTGTAGGCTGTCTATCAAATAACTTGAGTGGGTGTAATGAATTAAAAGCATGCTTTGATATTGTCTATTTAAACAGAAGAATTTTTATTTCAGATGAATAATTAAATTATTCCAAATAAACAGTTTATCTTTTTAACCTTCCGAACCTGGGACATCCAACTAATTTTTAAGGCTTCAAGTCTTTTCACACATTAGTGCGGATGTGACTTTATGAAAATGAAAGGATTTGCTGGAATATATTCTTTGACGCTGTGTTTTCATTAAATGCATCGTTCCTATTTATCCTGCATTCTTTGTGATTTACAATTTCTCACCAAATTGTCCACTGTCCAATTCCCATACTATATAATTACTATAATGTCTTACTTTTACATTTATTTTTGTATTTGTTTTGTTCTTATTTTTAATCACAGGTACATTTTCACATATTAAATTTGCAACATGTTTGTTTAAGTATACAGCTCATGCTAATTTTAATCCATTTACATTAACGAGTGCAGCAGACGGTGTTAACAGTGGACCACTTTATTTTACAAAAATGTCTTTTTTTTTCAATCTGCAAGCCTGAATAAAAATACATTATACGTTAAAGAATTTGCACTTCTAGAAACAATATCAATGACTTATATACATAAGTGATTATGATCATTTTATGCATGAAGTGATGTGTCACTGAACAGATCAAGCTTCCCTGATCAGCTGCTTTAACTCCCTTACTTTCGTCAACCCTTTCTTTCGATCACTTTTTACTTTCTTTCTTTTTTGTCTTTCTTTCTCATTCCCACCTACTCCCTTTCGCTCACCTCCCCCCCTTTCTGTCTCTTTTTCTCTCATCTCAGCTGGACTTGCCTCATGTGATATTAACACTCTAGCTACAGGTACGGAAGGCTCTCTTAACACTAGTCTGCCTCTTTATTTTCCTACACACTATAATAACCGTCTTTACCTGTAACCCTTCTGCTCCTGTGGTTCCAGTTCCTCCTGTTTGTGTGTGTGTGTGTTATGTTTGTGTGTATGTAAGCAAGCTCACACAGAACTGTCCTGATCATTCACTTTCAAATCCATAACTTCTCATCCAGTGTAAATATGTATTTAAACTAAAACTCCTAGACCTGATCAATCTGTAATGTGTGTATTTGTCTCTATGACTCCTTTTTGCAGTTGCCTGGTTTACCTTTGACCCTGCATCAGCCCATCCTGACATCATACTGTCGAATGACAACCTCACAGTCACGTGTAACAGCTACGACGATCGTGTTGTCATGGGCAACACACCCTTCTCCCGCGGTGTACATTACTGGGAAATGACCATCGATCGATATGACAATCACCCGGACCCTGCTTTTGGGATCGCCCGAGGTGATGTGCTGAAAGACGTGATGCTGGGAAAGGATGATAAAGCCTGGGCCATGTATGTCGACAACAACCGCTCCTGGTTCATGCACAACAACTCCCATACCAACAGGTATGTGAAGGAGATGTGTATCTAAATGTATGTGTATTTTGGGGCAAATCTGTACAATTTCTTTAATAATTGATGTCAGTTTTACACCAGCATGCATTTAAGTGCCAATTAGCCCTTTAGGTGATCCTTTTCATGCATTAACCTTGCTTTTCTGATTAAAGCATATTTTTGGTCATTTTAAAACTTGTTTCACACAAAATTCTAAAATAAATTTTAAACACCTTTTGTGCGGTGTAGTTTAAGATTTTGTTTGAAAACACATTTTTTTCCAAATTATTATTATTGTTTAATTATTATTGTATCCTTCCATCCAATTTTTTGCTCTATGAATCTCTAGTTATTCCTATGACATGGTATTTATCATGTAATTTTTAGAATTTCTATGACATAGAAATATTACAAGATAACAACATCCAAAGAGGCTGGACTTGGTTAACGTTGTGCATGAAAAGGATAGGAATGAGCTACATCTGTTAAAAGCACGTGCAGACTGAATCTCAGAGGATTCCAAGTCTTGACATTCTGGTTTTGGCTTTTTTCAGCTTGCTTTTAGTTTTAATCATTTCATAAACATGCATCTCCCGATACTATGCACACTATAAAATGACATATAAAATAATTATTATGCATGTATATTATTATACATGTGTAGCAGTACCTAAAAAAATAGAGATTTTATATTGTAATAGCTAATGTACTGCACTGTATGCTCCATAGATTTCCATTTGAGATCCAATCACAGAAAAGGTGACTTTAATAAGCACTTTATAACTACTTATGTGTAATCTTTAAATATTTAACAGTAAAGTATACCTTAAATAACTGGCATGTATAAGTCTATAACTGATAATATAGTAAAAATTGTAAAAAATCATGAGGTCTTAAACATTTAGTTACCTGTGATTGTGTTAGTGAAATATACTCTGTTCTGTATACAGTCTAGTGTTAGTGTGCATGTAAATTTAGTTATTTATGCATGTGACAAGGCTCTGAGTTTAGGATTTCTTTATTTTTTCTCAGAACGGATGGGGGGATTGGTAAAGGAGCAACCGTGGGAGTTCTGTTGGATTTCACCAGGGGGATTCTGTTGTTTCTTATTAATGATGAGCAGCAAGGTCCTGTGGCTTTCGACTCATTGGAAGGTCTTTACTATCCTGCCATCAGCCTCAACCGCAATGTCCAGGTAACGCCATAATGATGAACCACACACACACAGATGCCAGTAACATGGTAAACAAATTGATAATTGAATTGTTGAAAGTTGCTAAACTTGAGAGATATAAGGAGTGTCACCTTTTCTGTATAAAAACCGTGTGTGTGTGTGTGTGTGTGTAGGTGACTCTTCATACTGGACTGCCCATACCAGATTTCTACACACTAGGAGAGTCTGACCCTTCAGGATCTGTCTGCTGAAGTCCAATATAACGACACAATATTTCTATCTCTCTCCCTTTCTTCTTTCTCTCTCTCTCTCTCTCTCTCTTTGTCTTCTTTTATTTCTCTCTCTATCTCTCTTACACACACAATAGACAAACATATGGATGGATAAGATTTACACTGATATTCAGTTTTCAGCTGTTTATGTAAAAATTCTGGGTTGATTTAGGACTTCAGTGCTTTCGAATAAGCTTAGCTGCTATTTACAGCTGTTTAAATAAAATTGCTTTACTTCATGACAAGCAGAGGCAGCAAGAGAGCAGGAAACTACTGTACACATCTATTTGTACTTTCAAAAAGCCAGACATTTCAGGCAGAGTATTAGAATGTATATAAAAAAACAAGTAATTGAAAGGGGAAGAGGTGGATTTTCTTCCTCACCTAAAACGCTGCCCTTGTGCTACAAATTCTAGGCTTTCAGCTTGGTTCTCCTCTAATTTACTCTATTCAATCATTGGTCAAGTCATCAGTTAAAAGAGCAAAATCAGCATTGTGTCATGATTGCAAATTCATATCAATATACACAACTCCATTGACAGTGAGCAGCATTGGTATCTTGGCCTACTTTCTGTCTGGCGGTCTTACTTAAAATTGCTCAAAGTATAAGTACTTTGTACCCTGGAAATCCATCCACGGAGGATTTCTGCTAAATTCCCTAGAGAGGCACTGCCATCCACGGTTAACGGCTAACTGGATTGACAGATAAATTAATGGATCTATACACTGATCAAAAGAATTAAAGGAACACCTCAAAAAACACATCAGAGCTCAATAGGAAGAAAATTATTTCAGATATCTATACAGATATGGACTGGGTACTGTGTTAGGAATGAAAGAATGCCATATTGTTTTAGCGAAATAAAAATGGTCAACTTACAGAGGGCTAAATTCAAATACACGCCGAAAATCAAAGTGAAAAATCGATGCGGCAGCTCAAAATGGTAGTTAGTGGTTTGTATGTGGTATGCATGCCTGACATGCAACCTCCATTCTCTTAAAACTGTGCTGGGAGACACAGCATACCTTTATGCAATGGTGCATACTGATGTGCCATCCTGGAGAAGTTGACTGACTGCGGAACCTCTCTGGGGTCTAGCTCAGGGGTCGGCAGCCTTTAACACTCAAAGAGCCATTTGGGCCAGTTTTCCCCCCAAAAATAGAACATCGGGAGCCACAAAGTTCTGACATCTAAAATAAAGATAACACTGCATATATCGTTTTTTTTTATCTTTATACTACATATAAAAAACTTGTGTTGCATTTTTAAAATCAATGAATTAACTACAGCGAAAATCACATTTTATATCTGCATGCAACAAAAATATTATAAACTTCGAAAAAAACACTGACATGTACTTTACTGTCTCATATAATTATCAGTTCATTTGAGTCGTCTTCATATTTAATAATAGGCGTCTTTATAATACGTCTGCAGCAAACCAAAAGTCCAAACCAAAATTTTGTCCGCTTCTGTGTGCCGTCATCTTTTTTATCATGTGCGCAGTCAGCTGTCAACCTGAATATAAAAGAACTGTTTTATTAAATAAAATATTTATTTGCTAAATAATAGCCAAATGAAATATTTATGTTAATTGGTTATTGTGATTTTTGCTCCTGACATCACCTTCATTTTCACACAGGATTGTAAACTGTCGTCTGTGAGGAGTGAACGATGATTTTTTTTTTTTTAATATAGTTCATATTAGGGAAGACCTGCTCACGTATATATGTGGATCCTGAAATAAAATAAATTTAGATTAAATACAGGATATCACAGCTGTGGGATGAAAGAGCCACATGTGGCTTCAGAGCCGTGGGTTGCCGACCCCTATTGCCTTATGGTACCAGTAGTGACAAAGCCAAATGCTAGTAAAAAAAAAAACAGTCGAAAAAGATCAGGAGGGGAAAAAATATCAGTAGTCTCCACCTAGTAACCTATTCCTGTTTTGGAAGTGGTCCCATTGTTGACCCTTTAGTGTACTGTATTTTAATGTCATCAAAACTAAAGAAGCTCAAGCTCATTAACAGCCTCCTCTGCTACTTAACTGACCAAACTAACATTCCAAAAGTTCAACTGACTTAATGCTTTACTCTGATCAAAAAGTGTTTCTTTAATTTTCTGAGCAATGTACTGTATAAAAAAAATTGCAACTGCCCCCTGCTGGACAAAAGATGTAATAGCGTTTCTACATTTATTCTAACTTCATTGATAGATCCAAACATAATCCTCACATTCTTAAACACACTTTTAATATCCATAATCTATGTTTTGTTAAATAATTGTCCATGTTTCGTTAAATAATGTCAACGGAAAAAAAAAAACAATTTCTTATGTTTATTGTTATTATTATTATTATTATTATTATTATAATTTATCATTATTAGAATAATTCTTATTACAGTCGGTGCTGAAGCATAAATACATGTGGCTTTGGTCATATAATCTTATCAGCTACCAGAGTCCATTTAGATTTTATACTGAATATTAGTGATTATATACTGTATTTTTAATCTGTGCAGAATTGAATATGTGCAGATGTAATTTATGAATCTGTAGAGGTTGTACAATGCAGCTTAGCATTATAATTGGACTATGTGCAGTTGGTTCAGTATAATGTGTTAAACGGGAAATTCACACACTGTCGGAACAGTCAGTGTGTCTTATATTGCGCTTTCTTTTTTGTAGAAAGCTGAAAAATTCTTCGGACATTTTGTCCTTGCAGATAACAAATTCACAGTACACATGCTGCACTCTATTTGCCTATAAATTATAATGCCAATTTCTTAGGGATTAGAAAATTGGTACAAATTATAATCCCACATCATTGCCTGATGCTTTACTTAAACATTCTCACAGCGTTTAATAATGAGTGTCAATACAGTCCTTTAACAGGAATAAAAAGACAGATTACTGTTGTTAACTCATACACACACACACATACACACATACAGGCATAACATAAACACTCTATTCACTATTGCCCTTAAATAGTCAGCAGCAGTGCACAAACATGCCTATTTCTTTTTCTCTGACCCGTCTGTTTGTTACTGCCTCAGAGCTGTACAGGCGAATTGCTAATCTTTATTGAAAAACTGGTGCTGCTTCTGTTTATATGTCTGAAAACCACAGTACTATATATAGATAGAAAGATATATTTGTGTTATTACCTGCAATATATATATATATAAAGAGCACAGCTTTAAAATCATCAACTGGCAATATGTTTTATGTTCTAGAAGTGCTAGACTCTTTAGAGTGGATGTTTGCGTGGCTCCATGTCATTAGATGTGGGGGCTGCTAATGCTGTGGTGCAGTAAATAAAATAGCTGCCTTTCTTTGCTCCACCAGACATGTGTAGCTTACTTTAAAATATATTTCTGAGCCTGGTTGTCAACTGACTGGTATGAGGATATTCCTTGGATTGAAAACAGTGTGGCTTTGTTGTCTTGTATGAAAAGAATTTTGTATACAGCAAAAAAAACCTCAAGCTTGAACACCTACAGAACCTCACCAACGACTCTGACCATGTTTAAGGTGTAAAGAGAGAAAAGTAAACATCGTTGGAGTGTCTTACATTCTATAGGCTTTCAACAACATTAGTTTTGCTGTGTACAGAGCCAAAAGTCTGGGTCTGTGACTGTACGGGGGATCTTTTTTATTTATCATAACGTAATCCCTAATGTGAACAATAACTTTATTATTATTATTATTATTATTATTGTATTATTATTATTATTATTATTATTATTATTATCTGACGCTTGGTGCATTCTGTAACTGTACACTATATTCAATAAATGGGTTGAGTCAAGTGAACAAAAGTCTGTTCTTTAATGCTTTCCCTCTTGTAAATGACCAATGAGAGAGCTTAAGGCATAATCCGCCTATGTGTATTTAACCTAGACTAAAGTTCATTTCAACAAACCCCAAATTTGCGTTAGTCTGGTCCAGACTTACAGACCCTCAGCATGGCCACTCCACTTACTGATCAAGAGAAACGTAAGCAGATCAGCATCCGTGGGATTGTCGGAGTAGAAAATGTTGCTGAGCTGAAAAAAGGCTTTAATCGCCACTTGCATTTCACTTTGGTAAAAGACAGGAATGTGGCCACACCTCTTGATTATTATCATGCCTTGGCACACACGGTAAGGGATCACCTGGTGGGTCGATGGATCCGGACACAGCAGTTCTACTATGAAAAGGACCCAAAGGTGAGGTGACTGGATAACTGAGAAGAGTTTGTTCCTGAGATTTTAATTACAGCTCGCATTTACCTTATTTTTTTAATCCAATTGAGCAACTGAGGGTTAGGGGCCTTGCTCGGAGGCCCAGAAGTGGCAGCATGGTGGTGCTGCACACCTATGATTAAAATTCTGATAAATTCTATATAAGGACCAAAAAGAAAATCATTTATTAGTATTAAAATTTCTGAAATTAAGTAAATCCAAAAGAACAATTTTTTTTTAAATGGATAATGGGTTAAATTTATTACCCTGTTATAAAGAGCAACATTTCTACTAGTAACAGGAAGCAGAGGTGCCTTTAATAAGGGGTTGTGTTAGGACTTACTTTGGCCCCCAGAGATCTGTGTTATAAGGGGTTTTTTTACTAGTTTTATGGGTGTGGTAGGAGGAACAATGCCATATTATTTCATAGGGTCCAAAATATCTAGAGGCACCCCTGACAGGAAGTCCTTAATTTTGTTAAAAATAAATGACCTCTAAATGGTAAACACTTATAAAAAAGGCTCCAGAAACAATCCTCACGATAATAAAGAAAGTAATTGTGTCCTTAAGAACCTTTTGTTTTATAATCACTTGATTTGTAAAGTGTTTCTTAAATTTGTAGATGAATGTTTGAGTGCAATACAAAATACCGCATGTTCAATCTGTAGGTTAGATTTTTAGCAGCACATTGATTTACAAAGTTGAAGTAATGTAAATTTATTTATGCAACACAATTATAGCAATGCATTTTGGCTAATGTGTTTAATTTAACTTGTGAAATTACATGCAGCCTACTGCAACACTTACAAAACTGACAGTTAATGGTTACAAGCAGCAGATAGGTTTAAGCTGCGATTTGCAAAGCTATCTTGGTAACACGTTGCTTTGGTGTTTCTCAATATATTGGAATGTTAAAGAATGTTATAGGATTTTTTTACATTTTGTTTAAGTTAAATACCTTCTTTTTTTTTGTAAAGCCTGCCAATTGAAGAAAGCTAGGAAAAGAAGATCATTTTTTTCTGCATTTTAGTACAATACACATACGGTACAAACATGTACATAATGTATGTAGTAGTATATAAATGTGAACACGTGTATTTTGTATGTATTGTATGTGGTTTTATTTTCCCACATGATCCAGTACAGTGAGGGAAAAATTACTTAATCTTATTAAATTAATCATTTTTGTGAACTTTTTATGATTACATATTAATGACATAATACTAAAAAAACAATCGAAATGTGATTTATTTTTAAATTTTGTGTATATTATACAGAATTGTATATTGACATTTCTGATTCCGATCAAGCTGGTCAAATTACTAAAACACTCAAATCTAAAAATGTTTTTCATAATTTATTTGAAAAAAATCAATTAAATGCGATAAACTGTATGGTACAGCTATTGTTTCAGATCTGAATATTGTTAGCATCAATCATGCTTGGTATATTATGATTTTCCTGTGCTGTTGACTGGATACTTAGTCATTTTGAAACATGTTTTTCAGCGTGTGTATTATCTCTCGCTGGAGTTTTATATGGGCCGAACTCTACAGAACACCATGATCAATTTAGGATTGCAGAATGCTTGTGAAGAAGCCATCTATCAAGTAAGACTGCCTGACAAAAGAGAACGAAAACACTGATTACTTGTTTACTGAACTGAGTGCAGTCAATATATCTGATTTCTATGAGCCAGAATGGACTAAACTGTTTACTTCCTTTTCTATTCTTTTAGTTGGGTTTGGACATGGAAGATTTAGAGGATATGGAAGAGGACGCAGGATTAGGCAATGGAGGACTGGGCCGGCTGGCAGGTCTTGCAGTTTTTCCAGCTTTCTGCCTCAATCTGCTATTATTTCGTCCTTCACTTTTTCTCAGCCCTTCTGTGACTCCTGCTGCTCTAGATCCTCTTTGCCTCCACAAGGCTTTTACAGCGTCTGTTACTGCCAAATGTCATTTTGGTTCTTGTGGAATAGAACAGGCAACCCCAGGCCAGAAAGAAAAATAATCAACCCACAGTACAAATGAAATAAACAAGCATTAACATTTTATTTATATCCAAAATGTCTTACCTGGATGCAGATGGACATTTTATTGTTGTTCTATGGGCTTTTCAAATAATAATTACTGAAATTATGCAATACAAACACAAGTTACAGACTATCCAGAAATCACAGATGAACTAGACTACTAGTCCTGTAATTGATTTTACATATGAATAAACTCATATATCCGAGATTGTTTATAATTATGTACGTTTTTATCTTTATAGCATGTTTTCTGGACTCAATGGCAACTCTGGGCTTAGCCGCATATGGTTACGGGATTCGTTACGAGTATGGGATCTTTAATCAGAAAATCAAAGATGGCTGGCAGGTAAATAACAGATTGGAGAGCTGCTCTGCCTTTCAAAACAATATATATATATTACATTTTTTAAGTGTTTGCCAGGATAGAATAGAGAATATTATAGAGCTGGAGGTTCTCAAAAACACACTTGGGCTGTTCATAAAACTCAAACTTATTATAACTTTTAAAGTAAAAAAAAAAAAAAAGAATTTTTTATAACCTGACTTTAAATCAATTTATTCATCAGAAACATTTTCAGTATGTGTTTTTTTTCACTTCATATACATAAATATATACGAGAAATTTGAGAAAGTTTTAGAATGCAATATTAATGTAGATAAGATTACTAAGATTGGGGCTTGTGTCTATATGGTAGTCAACAACATATATTAGAAAATGTCCAGCTCAGTCACTGCTTCTGTTGTACTTAAAAGCCACATACTGTGGACATGTGGTCTATTTAATACTTACACCAAGCCAACTTTTTGTTTTTAACTTCCACTGCCTGGACCACTTGCAGAGATACTCTCTTTAATGCACATTTTCTCTGACTCTTGCTCTCTCTTATCATTTCATATTTTGTCTGTGTATCATGTGGTGCACCAGGTTCACATAACTGATAGCGGGGAACCAATAAAATCCCCAGACTTGTAGTTTTAGTGTTTTTTTACAGTTAAACATCACTTGTGTCAGAACTGCAAACACATGCTTGGACTTTAACCAACAGAGAACTGATCACACACATACAAAGATTGTGAAAGGCATTCCAATACTACTGAAGTGTGTATCGTTAATTGTTTTTGTATATGCTGATTAAAAAAAACCATTTAATAATTGTTTGTGTATTAGGTGGAAGAAGCTGATGATTGGCTGAGGTATGGTAGTCCATGGGAAAAGGCCCGTCCTGAGTTTATGCTGCCTGTACATTTTTATGGACGAGTAGAAGAGACTGAAGAAGGATCCAAATGGGTGGAAACACAGGTCCGCTTTTACAATTAACACACTGTCACTAACAATACATGATCTATAACAGCGGGGAGCTACCTGAAGTTACACTCACTGCCTACTTCAACAGAAACATATATACACCTGCTTATTTATGCCACTATCAGGCATCCACAGCACAATGCATATATTTATGCAGATACAGATAAAGAGCTTGAGGTAATGTTTGCAACAAACATTAGAATAAACTCTGTGTGATTTCTGAAACATTGACCGTTTCCTGGTTGATGCAGAAGCAGAAGTAGTTCTGCAGGCTGAAACCTATGGTTCACACATTGTTGAATGAGGAATTCAAGAACCCGAATGATCTAAGCTGACAGGACGGATATAATAGCTCAGTATGTGGTTCAATATGGTCTTTCAATGATTTGTTTAGGCTGAGATGAATTTTTCTATTCTAAAGAATAATCATATGAATTTAGAATTGGAAAACTTCATTAATCCTCGCAAATAACTTTAAAACATTACTATGTTTATAATTACTATGTGGCCTTTTTTGTAGCTTTCACCCAGAAAAATGTCATTCACTTAAGGCTTTTTGGCTTTATAAATTCTGTTTAATCTTTACAGTCAGTAAAGATGTTTTTTTAATCTGAAATATTAAAATCAGCAAACAATCTTAACTGAATTTCTTTATTAGAACCTACATGATGTTATGCGTTATGCCGCTGCAACATCATTGCCTGATCACACACATAACAACAAATCAGCAGGGGTTTTTTTCTAGTGGACTGAAAGTGTGTGTTATTATATAGTTGAATATATGAGTGTGTTATCTTCTTTCAGGTGGTTCTGGCCATGCCCTATGACACTCCCATTCCTGGCTACATGAACAACACTGTAAACACGATGCGCTTGTGGTCAGCACGAGCTCCCAATGACTTCAACCTTCAAGACTGTGGGTGTTCAGTCATTCCTATACATAATGCTATGTTTAATCACACACTTGGTGTTCATGTTAATTCAATCTGTCCTCAGTCAATGTTGGCGATTACATCCAGGCTGTTTTGGACCGGAACCTGGCTGAAAACATTTCCAGAGTGCTCTACCCCAATGACAACGTGTGTTATGCTTATATGCCCTTTTACAATGTGGTGATACTCATAGGATTAGTTTAGCTAAATCAAAACTTTTAACAAAATCCTAACAAAACTGAACATAGAGGATGCATGAAATGCTCAATTCTTAGAATAGTAAAATAGCACTCTATTTTGTTGTCCTATAGTTTTTTGAAGGTAAGGAACTGCGTCTGAAGCAGGAGTATTTTGTAGTGGCAGCGACTCTACAAGACGTGATCCGGCGCTTTAAGACCTCGAAAAAGAGTACCTCCGCACCCCTGTCGTTTGACAGCTTTCCTGAAAAGGTTTGTATATCATCCGGAAAAAAAAAGATGTGTTTTTTAGCCTTCACACTTGTGTACAACCTGGTGTAAAGTGTTTAAAAAATGATATTTATGTAAATGTAATTCACTATGGTAATAGCAGGAAACATCTAGAGAACAAACATACTAGACTAATGGAAAACTTATTAAATATATTATTTTAATTAAATTTAAAAAATGCCAAGATGAGACAACATGGTGTTTCCCTCAGTGTTTTTGTGCATTACTTAGCATATAACAGCAAACCATTAATGTTATAGTTGAATTTTTTACTTCATTTCTCTGCTACACAAATTCTACATAATATACATGTCAAAATTTACATAGTTAATGAAGCAGAAATCCATTCCATCCTACAATCCATCACCCACGTTAGCCTATCTCTTGAGATGCTTTTCCACTTTTTCTGTGAAAGATTTCCTGCCATCACACTTTTCTACCCACATACCATCTGAACTATTGTTAGATTTTTCATCTCAATTTCTTGTGTAAAACATTGTGCATGTGTGTACCTTTGCCTCAGGTAGCCATCCAACTAAATGATACACACCCTGCCATGGCCATCCCTGAGCTAATGAGGATCTTAGTGGATATTGAGAAGTTGGACTGGGCCAAGGTGAGAAAAACACAAACGTATAGTTGTTAATGAAGACTCCATGTATAGTTGTTCACATTTAAAGCATTTAGCAGGCACTTACATCTGAAAAGTGTATATGTCATTATCTAGTGGCCTTCATACCATGATAATACTAAGAATATTTTAGGATCTAAGAATAATATCCAGCTACTACAGCCAAAAACGTTTTTTGTTACATTAACCAAACTTGCTTAATAAAGTGGTAGTACCTCAGTCTATATTTCTGTGTGTAGGCATGGGATCTCACTAAGCGCACCTTTGCATACACCAATCACACTGTGCTCCCTGAAGCGCTAGAGCGTTGGCCTGTCGATTTGCTGGAGAAACTCCTACCACGCCATCTACAAATCATCTACCAAATCAACCAGATACACCTGGATGTGGGTGTGGGCTTGCACATATCATAAATTTACACGTAACTTTTTAAACAGAGAATAAAAGTACCCATTTATCTGGTTTTGTAGCACATAGCATCCCTGTTCCCTGGGGATATGGATCGCTTGCGCAAGATGTCTCTGATTGAGGAGGAAGGTGGGAAGAGGGTAAACATGGCTCACTTGTGCATCGTTGGGTCTCATGCTGTTAATGGAGTTGCTGAGATTCATTCCAACATTATAAAAAATGAAGTGTGAGTGACACTCATACGGTAGATCACGAATGAATCGACACATAGATCCAACAAATAGCATCTAACAGCTGTCAACGCAGTAGCCTAATCAATAACGTTTTAACATGTAAGCCATCCCAAGTTCGAATGCTGGTTCATGTACCAAACCCAATTTCACCTCCTTCTCTCTCTTTCTCTCTCTCTCTCTCTCTCTCTCTCTCTCTCTCTCTCTCTCTCTTTCTTTCTTTCTCTCACTTTCTCTCTCTCTGTCTCTCTCTCTTTCACTTATAGTCATATCTGCTTAATAAAGGTAAAATGCCCGAGAATGTATCTAAAAAGGACACCATTTCACATTCAAGTAATTTATTGATATCCAAAGAAGATGTGAGTGTTATAAGCACTCTATACTACTTAATAATATAATACTACCTATTTAAATATACCCATATTTGAATTTTCTTCCTCAGATTTCGAGATTTCAGTGAATTGGATGAAGACAAGTTCCAGAACAAAACAAATGGAATTACTCCACGACGCTGGCTCCTGCTGTGCAACCCAGGACTAGCTGATCTTATTGCAGAGGTAGCAAGAACAAACACACACACACACACACTCACAAACACTGCAAAGAGTATCTAAAACTCAATTTAGCTATTTAGAGCCATAAAAAAATAATACAATAAGGTGCCATCTTTAATTTCAGCAAATATATTTTCTGACATTTTCCTCAGCCTCGACATAGGAACATTTAATTGGTGCAACATTCACCACATGGCCTCACTATGACCTCACTAAGATGTGAGTTGATAAGGAATCAAATTATAACTCTAAGTAACAATAGAAGTAGAAGAATAGAAAATGGGAATAATGTGCTTATAGAAATATTGTCAATAAAAATTGGTATTCGATGCTTCATCGAGATTGATGATGAAGATTGAAGATGATGAGGGAAAATTCTTTAAATATTCAAAAAAACATATGACATTACTAGAGATTCCGTTAATGTGAAACTCCTTTTGATGCGCTAAAATCTTTTCGCTTGTCTTCTGGTGCATTTGTGTGTAGGCGATTGGAGAAGACTATGTAAAAGACCTAATGCAAATAAAGAAGCTGAATGATCTTGTGGACAATAATGCATTTCTCAGAGACGTAGCTAAAGTCAAACAGGTTTGGACAAACACAATGCCCACTCGTGCCCATTATATACCTCAGCATGTAACTATACACTTTAAAAAAGACAAAGAGATGTAACTGCACTCATACTTGTGTGTTCAGGACAACAAACGGAAGTTTGCACAGTACTTGGAGAGAAAATACCCAATAAAGATAAACCCTGCTTCTATGTTTGACGTTCAGGTGAAGAGAATTCATGAGTACAAACGACAGCTCCTTAACTGCCTTCATATCATCACTATGTACAACCGTACGTACAATATATTCACCTTTAATTTGTGTGCATTCAGATTGTTGTGCATAGGAATGGCTGCATGTTGTTGACTGGCAAAGCTCTACCTGCACATACAGTATTTATTTGTAAACATCAGGTAAAATGGTTCTATTACGATGTTCCTTGATGATGATCTTTTTTAGGCATCAAAATGAGACCAACAGCACCATTTGTACCACGCACTGTGATCATCGGTGGCAAGGTGATGCACAACTTCAATAAAATATGATTCAATAAAGAAATGAAATCTTTATATTAACTTCTCCCGTCAAACAAGGCCTTACTACATAGATGGCTTCTGTTACACATAATTTTGTGTAAATCCTTTTTTTTCTGTCTGTACATTTTAAAAGATTAACTATTTTTAAAATCCGTCCATCCTTATGTGTTTGTAGGCCGCACCTGGATATCACATGGCGAAAATGATCATTAAGCTAATTACAACTGTTGCAGATGTGGTCAATAATGACCCTATCATTGGTAACAAGCTAAAAGTCATTTATCTAGAGAACTACAGAGTGTCTCTGGCAGAGAAAGGTAAATACACTTATGCCCACTTCAAAAGGATGGGTAGTATTAAAAATACATTTGTGCTGTATTATATTATACCATTTAATAGTACAACTTAAAATGTATATGCATTAATTTGGGTATGTTTTAATATTGTTTTAGTTATTTTAATAATTAGTACCAGACTGCAGTTTGTTTGACATCATGTCCAGTAGCAAGTTGCTCTAAATTTAGCCATATTTAATTAATATTTTTATTCAATTAAAACATTCATGTTCTGGTGTGTTTGTATAGTGATTCCAGCTACTGACCTCTCGGAGCAGATCTCCACTGCAGGTACAGAGGCATCCGGCACGGGAAACATGAAGTTCATGCTGAATGGCGCTCTGACTATTGGCACCATGGACGGGGCCAATGTAGAGATGGCAGAGGAAGCCGGCCAGGAAAACCTCTTCATCTTCGGCATGAGCGTGGAGGAAGTTGCAGCTATGGACCGGAAAGGGTATTGAAGAGATTAGATAGAAGAGTTAACAGCCATATGATAAGATATTAACTTATTCTGGTGTTTTTGTGTAGATATGATGCAATGCAGTACTATAAGAGCAACCCAGAACTAAAGCAAGTCATTAACCAGATCAAAAGTGGTTACTTCTCACCCAAACAACCGGAACTCTTTAGTGACATCATCAACATGCTCTTCAACCATGATCGGTTTGTCATAAGCATATAAACATCACACAAATACACGCATCAGATTCAGTAAACATAAAAACTAACACTATTATGTTATTGGTTAGAAATATGTTATATATATATATATATTTTTTATTATAGTGTCTACGTAAATATAAATGTCATTGTCTTTCAGCTTTAAAGTCTTTGCTGACTACGGGTCCTATGTTAGATGCCAGGAAAGGGTCAGTGCTCTGTATCAGGTAACAACACACACACACCATACACCATTTAATGTTTTTGGACTGTGGGAGGAAATCTGAGAACCCGGAGTAAACCCACACAAGCACGGGGGGAACATGCAAACTTCACACAGAAATACCCCTGCCTGGGAATCGAACCCGAGCCTTCTTGCTGCACTAACCACTGAGCTGCCCCCTGATTACATTTAACTACAATAAATCATACGTATAGAATGCTTATGGTTACATCTTTATTTGCGTTTTAGGATCAGAAAAAGTGGACACAGATGGTCATTAAAAACATCGCCGCTTCTGGAAAATTCTCCAGCGACCGAACAATAACAGAATATGCCACTCAGATTTGGGGGGTGGAGCCAACTGACCTGAAGATCCCGCCTCCTAATGAGCCACGTGAAGCAATTGACGAAACAGTGCGTGCACTCCGGAAGATTTGAGCACATGTCCTACGCGCACACTGTTACAGTGTTAGGTTTAATAAAGATTGAAACATTGAAAGCATATCAAAATTTACTGTCTTGCGTAAAATCCTTAAGATTGCCAGGAAAAAGACTGAAAACATGAGAGATTATCAAATGCATTATCAAAGTGCCATTTATAATACCAGTTATTCTAGTACATACATCCAGAACTGGTCATAAATATGAAATATATTTGATCATCGGGTTCCACATAGTTCCCTTGTTTTGCATTTTGTTGGTCCCCAAAGAACACGTCCAAAAGAGCTTGAGGTTGCGTCATCAGTGTCTAACATTCTGCAGAATACAATGCGAAATCAGGATCTATTGCTGATTTTATATTAAGTGTTTTTTACGACAGTGATGCTTTGGCTTTAGACTGAATAAATAAATAAATAAATCTTCAGTAGTTCTGTCAGTTAAAGGTCTACTTTCCACTTCCGACAGGTTAATTCCCTTGCGGGCAGTTTAAAATCTTAGTAAACCTTTTTAATTATCCTTATAAATGAAGAATGGACTGGTTTATTGTTGGTTTAAATATTTACTAAAATAATTTAATATTAAAAATAATAATAGAATACATTAGTTTCCACAAAGGTGTCCAGCATAAACAGCAGATGGCGCCAAAGACGGGAAAAGACTAAACAATTTCTTTCCTCTGCTATTGAGCATGTGAGTCAAGGTATTCGACTTTTTAGACAGGTTATGGTATAAATGGCAAATTTTGGCTACAGTTAATTTTGGTTACTCCGTCCAAAAGTACTAAAATAGAGAGTTTCAATTATCCAAAAAAAGTTGCTGTGCAGCAGGAAAATATCGCTGCTTAACAGCTATATGCTCTTTCTTTGGTTTGTTCCATTGGCTCTTCCATTGGCTCTTTGGGTGCACAACATTGCCCCTATACGTGAATAGTGTGTGCATGCAGCCCTTAGGGATAGTTTTTCATCCAGGTTTGGGTTCAAATCCCATAGCAAATAGAGTTTAGTTCTAGAATAATTATAACAAGAAGGCAAGACCAAAACATAACCAAAAACAATAGAGATTCACAATTTGTACTGTAGTATGTAAATAACAATGATTTTGTTCAAAGAAATAACATTACAGTCTTTTATATTGCCAGAAAGAGTCTGTGTAGACAAAAGTGCCAGACAAAAACAAAAAGTTCCCAGGGACCATCAATTTGAGGTTTCAGGACTGGGCATGAATACAGCACTAAAAATAAACTTCAGGTTCACGTGACCAAGATAAAGCATTTCTTCAAGACATTTATTCATTTATTCATCTTCTATACCTGCTTATTCCCTTATTCGTGGTCACAGGGATCTGCTGGAGTCTATCCTAGCCATCTCTGAAAGGACGAAAGGCAGGAGGGATACACCATGGACAGGTCTTATTCCAGACAACCACACTCATTTTCAACTGATATGCAAGTAAAAAAAAAAACAAATGCTTTAAGAAAAGTCTTAAAAGACATGCAATGGCTAGTAATGCTGGTTATACCATCTAAAACAACCAAACCTCAGAGACAGTTGTATATTCCTAACTGCATTCTTGACACTGAGAGCAAGGTTCACTACAGTTATATAATCATAACCTTATCACAGTGGGTTGCAAAGCCCAGGCCACTGTGCAGACCTATTTCAGACCTACTCATTTGGTCTTTACAAATAACGTATTTGCATATTATAAGGGAAACAAAGTTAAAAGGGGAAAAGAAAAACATAGATTAACGTGCATATGTGTGGAAACCCTTACGTAACCCTTCATCTTAATGCTAAGCTTTGCTAAGGATTTAGATCTGCCATTATTCATATAGATTATTCATATTTTTCTTTTCAAGCCATTCCTGTGTTGATGTGGATGTTGTTGTGCTAAACATTAAAGCTTTTTTTCATTGGTAAAAATGTAGTTGGTCATTCATAAATATGATATGCAAAGTCTAGATAAATGACCATATCAGCAAATTGTGTATTTTTAATAAATATATAGTTCTTAGAAAGTCAGTGTCAACATTTTCTTTTTCTTTTTTTTTTAAATAGAGTCAAGTCAAATAATATTTGTTATATGGTTATTATTGTTTAAATAATTCAATTGTGTATCCAGTGAATGTGTGTGTGTGTGTGTGTGTGTGTGTGAGAGAGAGAGAGAGAGAGAGAGAGAGAGAGAGGCTGCTCATATCATCAGGGATTTCAAACCTTGTCCTAGCTTGTCTCCATGACAAAAGCCATAACTGATCCCAGAACAGTTTTAAGTAAGAGGTAAGATAAGCCTGTTTGCTCTCACAAACCTTAAATAGGCACAGCTTTAGAGACTGCAACAGCCCTGGGAGAATGACATGGCAACAGATACAACCACATATACGTAGGATAGATAAAAATGGCCATTGTTGTGATTCAGGTTTATCGGACTCACATGTTTTTGGTAATTTCAACACATAATTCAACTGGTGGTAATTTGGGCATTATGTATGTTTCTATTCAAGTTGAGAATTTACCTTCTGCCACAAGTTCACATAAAACAATAAAAATGAAGAATCATTCATGTATGTTTTTAAAAGAACAGAATGAGCAAAGCATCAGTACGTCTTCATTTAAACACACCTTTCACTTTTCACTATAAAAATCTTTTCTACATTTATTCGGTAAATGTGTTTTGCCTTCTTATCCAATACAACAATAATCTTTGGCAATGATCTAGATCTAAACATTTGATGTGATGTTATTTTGTTATTGGGGTATTTTTAAATGCCATATATCAATACAATTCTTACACCTTAGGTTTGAACACCATGTAGGTAAAAAAGCCTTATTAATTAATTAAATAGCTATAAATTGCAATTAATTAACAAAAAAATGAAAAAAAAATGTTTCCTACCCTTTTTTTTTTTTTTTACCAAATACAGAAATATCACAGCTTTATACCTCAAGCATGTCAATGTCAGAAAGTTAATTAAATAGCTACACTAAATATGTAATTCCCTTCAGCAAGTAAAAAACTGAATAAAAATACATAAATAAAAACATGGCTATGACATGTCAGTGTGACTGCTTTTATTGACAGATTATCTTTATAGAAATGTATAATTTACCGTTTATAATAATAATGTGTAGAATTAGTAAATAAATGGTCACTAACAGTGGGCAGCCCTTTAATATAGACTTAATTGTGTACAGACGCTCACACTGCAATGCTTTAAATCAACCACTGGTGGTGCTAGAGGACAGATCTGTATGTGCGACCCTCCCCTTCCTTTCCAACAAGAGATTCAAAACTTCCAAAAAAAAAAAAAAAGATTCAGTCGAGACAGAAATCTTTCGGCAGAAGCAGATGAAACGATCTGAAGCTCTTACACGTCGAGAACAGCTGAATCGATTCCACTGTAAACGGAAAGAAGGTGTGTGTCTGTGTGTGTGTGTGTGTGTGTGTGAACGCAGTTCTACTGTGTGCATGACCGTTAATCTGCACTGTGAGGAGGAACATCTCAATTTCTGGATCCAAAGTGATTTTTTTTTCTATAAGCGAAACTGAGGAATCTGTGCAAAACCCCTGACTATCAGGACTGGGTATGTTTTTGCGTATTTAACTTATTTTAATTCCTTTTGGGGGTTTTTTTAGCAACACTGCTTGGTAATTCCAGGCTGCTTGCTGTGATGTGCCGCGCTGTTGGGTGTGTGAGCGCTAGATTTAAAAACTGCTCCCCAAAACAAAACTCCTGAATCACCAGCCTGTCATTTCCGGTGTTAGAATGTGAATTAAGTAGAACGTTTTAGTATTTTGTTGTTACAGTATGTCTCCTGGACAGCGGAAGTTACTTCTAACTATGGAAGCGTCTTGTTTTAGCAACTGCTACTTCTGCTTTTGTTACATTTTAGCTGCCTAATAAAAAGCTCCTGAACCCTTTATTCCTTTAACTCTACATTCCTTTAAATTAATAAAGATAAGAAAAATTAGGATTAAGAGAATAAATTCACATTTTGTTTGTCACATACATGAATATCCACAGTACATCATGTAGTGAAATGTTCTATAACTAGAAAAATTAAATTCAATCAAAATATATAGAAAAAGAATAGCATAAAATAATAGAATAGTTATTATACTACGCTAATAGAATAAAATAGTTATTATACTATAAATAAATTATTTACAGAATAAAACAAAAAATATACAGTGTGTATCGAATACACAGAGTTGATAAATTGTTGATAAAATGCCAACAAAGTGACCAGTAAATAATGAAGGGAAAAAAAGGTTTTTCAGGAAATAAAGTGTTTAAATGTCTTTTAAATTCCATTTTGTTAGTTTTTTTTTAACATAAAATCTTTTTAACCTTTGTTAAATCTGTGTTTCCTTCACCGGATAGCTGTTAATTCCATTACTTGGTCGAATCTAAATGACTAAATAAACTGTTATTAATTTACTTAAAAACACTTTACAGATTTAAGCCTGAATTCAACATGTCTATTATTTGATAAAACAAACTACACAGCAATTTGACTGAAGAGTTAAAAATACAAATAATCAAATTTAAGATTTCATATACTTGTCTTTATATGATATTAATATTAATTTAATATGAATAAATGTCCCTGTTCTGGAAAACTCGTACAAGATTAAAAGAGTAAAGTCATAAAATGAAGGGAAATACTGCAACATGGGGGGTTAATATTATTAATCACCCAATATAAACACTGACAACACTTCAGATATTCTATTATTAAAAGTACATCTCGTTTTTTTTGTTTTAGATAATAATGAAAGAATCCTTCGACTCGTTTACATTATGAACGCTGTTGTGAGCAGAAAGTTTGTGAAACTGTTGCGCTCTACAGTGTTTATTTCCATGTGTTGTCAGGCTTTTCTGTTTAATGAGCTGGAAAAGGTTCACTGCTCAATGAACACACACTGATCAGCATTTTTATATGTGTAAACATGAACAGATAAAGGATAGATATGAAGCAGAATGACATCTGCGCAGAATGAAATATGAGATAAAGTTTGCTTATGAAGGCAAGTCGTTTTATGACACACGCTTATCTTAATGGAGATGTTTATAGTTACTGGAGATTTCACGGTCATTTAATATGTAAATGTCCATGTGTGTGCTGAGAATTGTGTGCTTAAGCTTTGGATTTGTATGTTGTTATAGGTGTGGCAGCCTTGTGCTTATTGTGACTATAGCAGTCTATAGTGATCTCACTTAGACAGCTGTCAGTCAAATTGCCAAGGTTACATACCGTTTGGAGACTACCAGGCTGCGTTTTTTTTTTATTACACACAAGAGCTTTTAGGGGCAATTGTAATTTACTGCACCAAACCAAAAATGCAATTAAACCTCTACTAGCTTTAAGATCACATTCGATTATAGTACTTTATTAGAAAAGACATACATTTATAATTACTCATAATTAAATATTTCCTGATATTTACTGTGATGTCAATAATTTGTTGATTTGTTTTATGCTGTTATATTTCTATATTTGTATGTCTTACCCATATTACATATTATATGTAAAAGTGACCAATGTTTATTCTTTAGATTGATGTACCTCAGAAACATTAGAATGAAAGTAGCACAAAAGGTTGTCTGCTCTCCTGACACACACACACACACATACATCATAAGGTTTAAGGCTCAGCTGCTACTCATCAGTGACCATCAGTGGTCCTTGAAGAGAACCGAGTGGCCAGGTGTCTCCCTATTGATCTCTCACACACACATACACGTACACCTGGATGTGAAAACACACAGTACACTTCAGGTAAATTAACTCAAACCCACACGCCTGCTAGAGTTTTAGAGGGTTTGATTTTATTGTGGTTTATTTTTTCCATTTGGTAGACCATCTTTGCATTTAAACAAAACCTGTACACATAATTCCTTATCACAGATGCAGTCGATCAGTAAAGACGTTTTATGTTTTGTATTTCGGTTTGCCTCCTTGATTGCACTGTTACAAGGATAATGTTTGCTGTAGTTGTCGTTTATGCTTTGTACAAACTGCAATTCTAAATCATCTCACAATGAACTTTCGCAAGGTTTTCTGTTCACTTAAAAAGATTTGAGTGGTTTGTTTTCAAATGTGGGTTCATTTTATTTCTTGCAACTATTTATTTAATATAACAGCCTTACAGCTTCATGGTACATAGTTCAATTCTAAGCTCATGGTACTTTCTTATGTGGGTTTTCTTTAGATTAATCGTATGTTCCTGAGCACCTTGAAATGTTACTGTAGATAATTTTTTAAATGTAGAAATTAGTAGGACTAAATCAAGCAATGTTTTCGGACACATGTCTTTGTTTTAGGTTTGCAGGTGAAGCTGGTAACTATAAGCTTCACTTGCTTGTTGGTTTTATTAGACCTGTACATACAAGGAAGAACCTGAACAAAGCACAGACAGTAAACATACATTAAACTTTATGTAATTTTCTATTTAAATTACAAAAAATAAACACCAATGTGTGTATATTTTTATGCAGGGCAGGCTGATGGATGGAGAGGAAGATCAGAGGGATCAGCATGAAGAACGCTTAAAGGAAGTGTTTGAGAGTTTTGATGGAAGCGGTGCTGGTTCGCTAAGCCCAGAGGAGCTAACAGAGCTCTGTCACGCCCTACAGTTGGCAGACGAAGCACTACACACACTGCTGCGAACGCTATTCGACACGCAGGACAAAATAAACACAAGGGTAAGAATCGGTATACACCAAATGCACACACTAGAATGTCTATAACCTTAAAAAGTAGTGTGTGTTTTGCATGGCTTTTAAGCAAATGTATCAGTTAAGTGAGCTAAAATCAGTTCTACTGTTTTTGATCCATATTTAAATTTAGATCTTATTTGACAAAATTTTTTAGAGCAAATCTATTGTGGTCATTTTTATTCCATTTCTCTACCCCTCATACGATGTGTGTGTGCAAGATTGAAGCAGTCTTTTGTTGTTAATGTGGGGGAAGAGCACTTGTTGAGAATCACTGATTCTGTATTCTGGCTCAACAATGGAGCGAACCTCAAAAGGGACACGCACTTGCACAGCGTCTACCACTTGCCTTGAATCCCTCCTCCCCTTTTATAAGAGTGCCATAATCCACAAAGGGAACTTCCATATGCAGAAGTGTGTGTTATTGTCCGGGGCAGCTGTTGCTCCCCATACCATTTGGGCTACACCCACAGTCACCAGGCAACCAGGATTTAATTAATAGCCATGTTCGAGATTATTTGTCTGATTTTAGCCGAGATCTTTAATCTTTGCTCTTCACCACAGTGGAGCAGCTGCAGGGCAACTCTGCATTACACATTAGCCGTCATTAGCTATTAAGGTCAATTTCAGAAGGCTGTATATGAGCCAACCTTTTTTACCCTCTTGAAACCTTCTCCAGGCCTTATCTGTGCACCTGCTTTAGAAAGTTAAATCTAAATGTCGAATACTGCCATTGTGTTTCTGTCTTGCAGGTTGAATTTGAGCAATTTAGGGATGCTTTGATTCTGGTGCTTTCCTCTACTGAAAAAACACTAGCTGAAGAAAACCATCCTCGACCAGGTAACAATCATCACTGTGTCTTAAAGGTTTTTAGGACTATATGATTTTTTTTTGGCAAACTGATGGCAAATGACCATCAGTTTTAAGCCTGGCAATCATTCTGGAGCGTCCTGATTTGTGTGTCAGTATAAACGTAATGAGTTGTTGAACGTAATGAGCTGGACCTTAGCCAATGTTGAAGTAAGTCTTATTAGAGGGCCAGACAATCATTAGAGGGCCAGACAATCATTTTAATTAACCCAAAGCAAACCCAATCACTAAGAGTTAAGATCCCAGTCAGCCTTGCCTAAGACTAAGAAATGTCATATTTGTGGTGTTATTTCTACAAAATACAGTCTTTACCTTGTCACTTTTAAGGAGGTTTGACATAGTCAGTGTCAAGTCCTTAGAATCTAATGCTAGGGGGGTTTACACCACTAAACTATTTGTTTAGGCAGGTATGAGCACAGAAATGGACTTTGGATCTTTAAGTGATAGGGTCTTCGATTGCATCAAGAAAGCAGTTTAACTCTGTATCTTTACAGAAAGTGACCCAAAACGTACCACAGATTGTTGGTCATGGGGCAGTTGAGTTGCTAAATTGACCAGTAACTGGTCTAAGTGACAAAGCTGCAGAGTTATATAGACGGTGGTAGCACAGTGGTTGAGACGTTGGACTGCTAACCCGAAGGTTTGGGTTCGATTCCCAACACCCTTTAGCAGGCCCATTTTGCTCATTTGTATAAAAGAGAGAAATGTAAGTCGCTCTGGATAAGAGTGTCTGCCAAGTGCCAGAAATGTAAATGAAACTAACTAAATTAACTTTTGCTAAAAATAGTCATTAACCCCTGCATAATACTGGCTTGTTCAGCCACAGAATGGCTGTAATTCTGAATGTTATCTGATGAGACATAAATGCAAAGGAAAATGTTTCCTGGCTAGTTATGTGAAAGCGAGGATAAGATTAGCTATATAAGGAACCTTTTGGAATAGATGATACAGTGTAAAAGAAGGATGAGTATTTTGGCTTAAGTCCTGCTTTGATTGTCTTTTTTTAATAATGGACAGAGCTTTACAGCTGGTGGAGGATCATAGGCTACAATCGGTAATTTTATAGATAGGTTAACATTTTGAAATCATTAATGATCAGTGCAGATACACAGTAGACGTATCTAATAAACTAGCAACAGTGTGTATGCTTGGTTAGAAATTGATTTAAGGCAGGTTTTCATAAGTCAGAATAAGATAATAAAGTGCGGCTTTTAGATTAGTGCAAAATGCTACACAGTATTTACCATGTGTTCAGTGACTGTGTGCATCCGTCCATCACTCTCCAGTCTCCCCAGAAGTGCAGCCTCGCTTTGTAAAGGGGACTAAGCGTTATGGACGTCGGTCCACACCAGAGTTCACACACTCCATCTCGGATCTTGCACACAACCCATCAGAGAAAAGAGAGGAGGAAGAGGATGCAACAAGGACCAGTGATGAGACATTGCCTGTTAAGCGTGAGGTAAGACAAGTGTGTGCGCACACTTGACCGCCCCCACCACACTCCTAGCTTTGGTGTCTGAAATAAAAATTCTGGCTTAAGATGAAATTGTTTAGCCTTGAGATACTAATAACAGAATGTTCAGCACGCACAGCACATAACCGAGAAAGATCATTGAAGCATCTGAAACAATGTCAGACATTTCACCATGAAGATAATTAATAGCAGTCAAAACACAATATATCAAAGCGACTAAAATGGTAACTGGAGACAATCTTTAGATTTTTTTACTTAAATGTATTAATTCCTCTAGAAAATTTTTTTTTTAGAATTTTGAGCTGTGTGCGAGTCCATATGTGGGTCTAACGCACATCTCTGAATTAAGACTCATTGATCTAGTTAATATTATAGAATTGATAAAAATGTGTGACTGAACTTTCTAACAAGGGAGTAGCTTAGCTTGAATAGCTGAATATACTGTATATATGGTATTATGTTGTTATATATTGTCACCAATTAAATGTGCACTTTTATTCGTTCCAATTTTTCTGTGCAAATGAGGTTTTAAAAACATAAGCAGGATATTTTATTCGTTCTCTTTATGCAAAAGTAATGGCCACTAATTTTAACAGCAAAGGGGCCTTAACACTTGCTAACAACTTCACATAACTGAGAAGGTTGTGTGGCCTTTACTGGGTTTTAGATATGTTATATAATCCATTGATAGCTTTTATTCACAAGACCGTGTGGCTACTTGGCGGCTTACACTGTGATCTCTGTAGAACCGCAACACAATCTGGTCAGATTTCCTTCTTTTTCAAGCTATAGCTATTTAAATTACTCGTGAGCAAAAGAAAAAAAAATTTGGGGCACTTGTAATCCATATATAGCACCGCTGTCGTATTTTAGGCATCAAAAACGCCAGATCTCCAAATCTGTCTTGTGAAGAATCCTTCGCCATTACTAGGCCACCAGGATGAAAGCGTACAAAAATTTCAATACATTTTGTTACAACCCCAATCTAAAAAAATTGGATGCTCTGTGAAATGTGTATAAAATCACCAGTTTATATTGCTGAAATTTATCACGAACAGCATATTGCCTTAGTTTCTATTCTGTCATTTGTAGCACTATCAACTAATCAAGGCCACTGTAGTTGACTGCCATGTTTCACCATTTAAAAAGATTACGTAAGATATGATTTATGGCTAAAATTACAATGATTTATTATATATCCAATTTTAACTTAAGCTTACTTTGATGATGTGTTCACTGCAAATACAAGTGTATTGTGACAGCTGTCATTTTTTACCCTCCCCAGCGACCGAGGCATGTTTAATAGCACAAATCCACAAATTCTTCCTTTCTGGTTTTCTTTATTAGATGGGATTCTGTATAAGTGTGTAATGTTGTCGGCTAGGGCATCCTATTGCACAACAACTACCTGCCATTTTAACTAAATAAAAGAAATCACTCAGTTTGTGACCTGTTGGGAAGTGGAAGATTAATTATCAATTACTCTAAACATGCTGTAGCCAAATATTTAATGCGGGAAAGATTACATTAGCTAATATCTCATCCCCATTTTCAATATTTATACATCGAAGATACAAAATATAGTCTGGAAAAAAGGACTAACAACCCACTGTGTTCTCCAAGCCTGCCGTGATAAGTAATGTTCTTAATGTTCTTGTTTGAAAGAGCAGCGAAATGTGTAGTCAGTGTTGAAGCTTTAGCAAACGTCTCGAGCAAATACTTGTGTTTATTTAGCATAACTTGTTTGAGAGAAGAAAATAGCCATTCAGGCTGTAAGCTGTGAGGAAAATAAGAAGTCATAAGAGAAGTATGGGGCTGGCTAGTTGAGCTAATATTGCTAAGTTCAAACAAACCGATCCAATCCTGTCACATACTTTACACAACATTGTGTATTTTTTGTGTAAATATTGTACCTTTTGATATCAATTAAAATATCATGATTGCTGTCTCACATTATATAGTCTTGATGGTGTAAGTTTTGTTTTTTGTTTTTTTGCTTATTTTCCACTATGCTATACTTTGTGCCTTCATCTTAGATCGGTGTTTCAGAAACACTTTGACTTCTTTGTAGATCCTCGCAGAAAGCCTTGCTCTTAATCAAAGCAAGAATATTGTTATCTTTAATTTGCTTTAACTCACTGGCTCCAACAAAAAGTGTGTGTGTCTGTGTTTGGAGATCAGCAGCTGCGTGTGTGTGCATTGTTCTGGTGTCATAGTGACATTGTGAGAACAGACGCCTGTTTAATCTGTAGTGAAAATTCAGACACGTGTTGGGCTGCACATGGCTTTATGTCCATGCGCATGTGGCTGCTGACAATCAGTTCAGTGTGTGTTACGCTGGACAGGGATTCTCACACGATAGAAATCAGGATATGAGAATGATGGTGAGATACTTAGATGTTTAGAATAAACAGGTTCAGTTCTTATTTATATTAAATACAAAGTGGTTGCTGGTCCAATATTGATTTATTATTGATAAAGTTTTACATGTGTGTGCATCTGTGTAGTGGCCATTTTCCTCAGCAGGTGCAGAATATAGCGAACACACGCTGTGCCAAAGCATGGCATTTAGTACTCCTGATGATAGTGGGTGAACAATGATCTGCCCTAACCCCAGCAGATGTAGAGAGTGTGTGTGTATGTGCAGCCAGAGGGCAACAGGTCTGACACAAGGAACAATGCCCCTTCCCCCAATGTGTTGAATGCCGATACTCCGAACCCCATCTGCTCTCTACACCCTGAAATACTCACAAAAGAAAAAGTATAATAACGCCCCTCCTTCTATATACCCATTCACACACACACGTGCACACAAAATATAAAAATGTGTTGATAGGAATTTGGCTGCCATGCACATGCCACTGTCGGTGTGGTGATTTTTGCTGATGCAAATGCTTAAGAGCTACAGTTTGTCATGTTAAAGTTGCCCCCTACAGTTCAACTAAGTTCCACGTTTTCCCTAATTTAACTAAATATTTTTGTTTGTGTGTTGCAGCGCTGGAACACTGACGTGAGCAGTACAGAGGAATATGAAGCAGAGGGTGAGTTTATAATCAAGTGTGTATGTGTATATATGTGTGTGTGTGTGTATATGATATATGATATCTATATATATATATATATATATATATATATATATATATATATATATATATATATATATATATATATATATATATATATATATATATATGTATATATATATGATATATATATGATATGTATATATATATCGGCCTTCAAAGCTCTCGTTTGAATATTTGCTACTACCACCAAGATCTGCACCTGCGGCGGCTCCACCCGGGCCCGCGCCCGAGGCTTCCGCGCCACCGCAGCGGCCCTCCTACTCGTCGCGGCTTAGGGTCGGGGGACGCATATATATATATATATATATATATATATATATATATATATATATATATATATGTATATATATATATATATATATATGACCCTGCGCTCTGACCCCCAACTTACTAAGATGGGATATGCGAAAAACGCTGCATTTCATTGGCTCTGTAAATGTACCTTACACAATGACGAAGAAGTTGAATATATAAAGTACTTGTCTATAATAGAAACCTTATTTCCTTCTCATATACATGCTGGTATGTGTTGCAGGTCAGCTGCACCTGTGGAACCCTGATGAGCTCGGTACCCCACGGGGTAGTATAGCACCCTTCAGTGACCTGGAGGAGAGGCTATACAGTGTCTGCCAGCAGCTCTCACTGCCTCTGCATGCCACAGCTACTATACAACAACTAAACGCACTCTGCCAGCGTCTCGGCTTGGAGGTATTCACATATACACCCAGGAACAACAAGCATGAATATTTCTGTTTGTGCTCATGGAGACATGCTTGTTGTTGTTTACGTGGTTTAGGTTGGAGAGGAAGTCTTCCAGTCTGCACATGAGAGCAATATGAGTGTGTTACAATTCGTGTCTTGCATCCAAACCAATAGCAAACCACCCACTCCTTCTGCCTCAACCCCTTACAGACAGCTAAAGAGACATCACTCTACACAGGTAACCCATCATTTCACCACACACAGGATTACACATGCACTATTTTTTTTATAAATAAAATTCCCTTTTCCTCCTGGGTTTAAGCCGTTTGATGAGATGGGTCGCAGAATCACATCTGTAATGTGCAGCACAATAGGACTGCGGCTGTTCTCTGTATTAGATGATGGGACAGGACACACGGCAGTGGAGCGTCTTCTCGATGCCTGGCAAGAAGATGGTGTAGAGAACAGCACTGAAATTCTGCAGGTTTATGAAACTGACACACACGCACACAATTATTTGCATATATTCTTTAAAAAATCCACATTTTGTGGGGTTTTTTCTTTGAGTTCTTAAACAAAAATCTAATTAAAATGTCCTTGCTAAATGTTTGTTTTTTTATTTTTTGATATTGTTTAATGTATTCATGTCTGGCTTGCCAGTTTTCAACTTTTGCAGTGTGTTACATAATATTTTGTAGCACCGCTAGTATGTAACTATATACAAGTATTTTTAATATCTAACACATTTGCATGTTAAACAGATTTCAATAAATTAAATTGACAATCTTTTATCATCAATCAAATGGACCGTTCTAATGAATGTTTAATATTGTTGTTTCTGATGCAATTCTGTAAAGCTGCTTTGAAACAATCCTGATTGTTAAAAGCGCTATAAATAAAAGTGACTTGACTTGACTTTTACTTGAATGTAAATTAAACTGTTTGTGGCCCCGCAGGCTCTAGATTTCAGCCTGGAAGGAAAGATAAATCTGAGTGAACTGACTGCAGCTCTGGAGAACGAGCTTATGGTCACCAGAAACTCCATCCACCAAGCAGCACTGGCGAGCTTTAAGGCTGAGATTAGATACCTCCTGTGAGTCTGCATAGAACACCCACTGGGTTTTTAACATCCACATATTATTTAAATATTTCTGCCAACTTCAAATCCAGTTTCTATTAATATGTTGATCTATTCTGTACTGTTTATATTTTTTCTAGTGAGCGTGTGGATCTAGAGCTCAGAGAGAAAGAGAAGCTTCACTCTGATTTGGAAAAAGCAGAGAAACTCAAGTCCCAGCTGGCCTCTGAGGTGGATGAGCATCACTCCACTATCGAACGCATCAACAACCTTAACCTGCGGTAAAACTATTTCCAAATGTGACTTTTAATTTGAAATCTCTCCAAGTTTCTAAACACTAAATCGGTAACCTGTTCTGTGGTTGCCGGTGATTTATAATACAGCAAGTTGGAACAGGAACATAAGGATCGCGTGGTGGCTCTAAAGGCGGAGATGAGCAAAGAGGTGGAGCTTGTACAGCAACAGGCCAATCAGCAGCGAGAAGCACTTGAACTTGAAATCAGTAGGATTAGAGAGGATGAAACCTCTCTTAAAGAACACCTCACGCTGACTCTCAAGGTAATTAACAATAATCTTTTTTTCCTAACCAGTTACCTGTAATTGAGACTGCGGAAGCAAATTTTTGGTACTGCTTGCATTTAGAGCACAACTAAAATTATGATGATAATCTTAGTGTCATGGAGTTAATTGGTCATGATCATGGCAAATGATCAGTTTACATTTTTAATAGTAGGTATATTTTAACGAATGAAATGAGTTTTTGGTTTCCTATTAATCAGCAAAATTTCTGGCTCCCAATTGCCTTTTCTACAGGTAACAATCTGAGTTTAGGAGCACTCTCTTGAGAGAATCTCGTAAACGGGAATCTCTTGAAGGGAGCGCTTCTAATCACAGAGCATTACCTATATGAAAGACACCTGTCCACAAAAGCAATCGATCAAATTCCAAACTTTCCACCATGGCCATCATTAAGGAGCTGTCCAAGGATACTGGAAAGGCTGTGCACAGCAAGCCTTTTTTGTGTTTCTCTTATTACACTTGTTTATTGATTTGTGAGATTGATTATAACGGTATAAATATATTATTGGTCTGGGTGTTTAGGAAAATGGCCGTTTGGGGGCAGAGTTAATTGACAGCACAGAAAGGCTGATGGAAGTGGAGGCCCTGCTTACTAAACTCCAAAAGAACCTGGACAGTGTTTTAAAAGAGAAGGTACTGTACTAAATTCCACACTCATGCTAGTGCTTAGCTCAGTCACTTTAGATAAATACATGAATAAAAAATTCATAAATGAAAATATATATATTTTTGTTTTTTGGGGGTGTGTAGTATGGAGAACTGGACCTGAGCAATCCTGAGTTTTATCAGCATGAGGAACGCTTCAGGCAACTACGCAACAGCTATGAGGAACAGTGTCGGGTTAGAAGTTCTGCTTGTTTTACCTGTATTATGTTTTGTTGTCTTTTTTTAAACCTTATGTGTTAAGGCCTTGTTGTTTGTGCTGTTTAGGAATTGCAGGATCGTATAGATGAGCTACAGTCTCAGTTGAAGGAATTTCGTGCCCTAGGCCATGCCCCACAAACCTCCCTCATACCCTCTCTGTCTGAGGAGCTGGACAGCATGAGTCCAGGCACAGAATCAGACCCAGGTAATTTTTTTTGTGCGAATCTCTCCTTTTACTCAATTACTTTATATATATTTTTGTCAACGTTTACTTTTACTCCAATACATTCTCTAAATAAAATTTATTCTTTTGATTCATAACATACTATAAAAATAGTTGTGGTGTGTCGTTCATGAACAATTGGTTAATTTAAAGCAAAATCTTAATATGTCTCAGAACAACGAGTCGTCATAGAGAGCATCCTATCCTGTACAGGAAACATTAATTAATCTCCCAATTCTTCGGCACCGAAACTCTTATTTGCTTCCTGGCTCGGTATTGTACAGTCAATAAAGCTCTGTTTACACGTTTGCTTTTTATTAAACAGAGATTTTTGGAAGACAGCCTCCAAAAACAACCATTTAAAATATTTGAACAGCATCGAGTCTCATATTTACCATATTTACATATTTAAATGAAACCGTTTGTTTTTCAGATAAATTATTGTTGTTCTTGTACAATAATAATATTTGCCGTCAATTTGAAGAAAAAAAAGGAAGAAAGTTAAAACTCAACACAATCCTTCTAAAACTGTGTATAGAACATATTTTGCTTTTCTACTTTGCTTTTACTTTTACTATAAATACAGTTAAATTCAGTAGATCGGCAACCAGATCTAGTGTAGTGATCTTGTTGCCGATCTAGTAAAAGTGATTTACTTTTTATTAGGTTTCACTTTTATACCCTGGAATTCCCAGTGAATGTGTGTGTGTGTGTACTTAGGCCTAGGTTCTGAAGAAGGGCAGCCCTTTAACATGAGTCTGGAGGCAGAGATGATGATGGAGCAACTGAAAGAGCAACACCTCAGAGAGCAGGAAGACATCAGAGTGCGGGTAGATTCCACGGTAAGCCTCAAACACACATCAATTTCAGCATTCTGACAACATTTATAAAGTCTGATATGAACGGCAGTCATTGTTTCTATGATTCTTCCTCTTTTTATATTATAAAGACTCTCCCGTTATTTTGTTTCAGTTCCCACATTTGTTATTTAGTCTTATTTAATTTGAGTTTTTTATTTATTTTTTAATTAATATTTTTTGTCGCACTTCACATAAAATAAATGAACCTGGAAATAGATTCAACTAGGTTAAATACTGCATCTGTAAAAAAAAAAATGTGCATGTATTTCCTGATTTTTCTGCAGGTGAACAAGTGCGAAGAAAGACTGAAAGAACAAAAGGCCACGTTTGAGGAGGTGAAAAGTCTTCTCTCCTTACAGCACCAACAGGAGATGCAGGCTTTGAGGGAAGAACTTAACAAAGCACTGAAGCAAGTTCAAGATTTAAAAGAGCAAATAGAGCGGGAGAGACACGGCATGGAGACCCGGCAAAGTGCTGAGTGTGCTGAAATACATGCTGTTTATCAACAGCAGGTTGTTTCCCTCAGCCAGGAAGTGCAGGATGCCAGGATCCAAGCATTAAAACTAGAGGAGCAGCTCAGGCTACTGGAGGAGCAAGAGGAGAGTAAGGCAAGGGACAGAGAAGAACTAAGCAAGGTTCATGAAAAGGAGCTTGGCCAAATAGAAGTGCACTACACAGAGATACTTAAGACCAGCCTCATAAAGCAGGAGGAGGAAGCAAAGAAAATTCTCTCTGAGGAGTTGGAGAAAGAAAGACAACGTCTGGAAGAGGTTCACAAGGAGGTTCTGAGAGTTCAGTTGGAAGAGGTGCAGCAAAAAGCTGAGCAGGAACAGGTCGAAGCAGTAAAGCGTCTCAGGGAACAGTGGGAGTGGGAAAAGCAGCAATTAGAAGACTGCAGCAGGAAAACACTTCAGGATGAGCTGGAGCATATGCAGAGGAAGCAGGAGGAAGGCAATAAGAGGCTCAGAGAACAATGGGAAAAGGAGCATGGGCTTCTAAAAGAGCAACATCAAACTGAGCTGCAGAAATGTTTACAGCAGGAGAAGGAGCGACTGCAGGTCCAGCAGGAGGAGAAGGAGCGTAGAATGATCGAGGAGTGGGCAAGAGAGCGAGTTCAGTTACATGAGCAACAAGAGGAGGTGCTGCAGTCCAGGCTAGAGAAGCAGAGAGCAGAGTTCCAGGCACAGGAAGAGGAGGAGGAAAAGAGATGGCAGAAAATGATGGAACAAAAACTGGTACAAATGGAAAAGGAACATTGGGGGGTTGTGCAGAAACTGAGTGAAAAACACAAGGAGGACCAAGAGATGAAGAACTGCATGGTGGAGAAATTACGCACGGAAATCAACAAGGAAAGGTAAGACTCGAACACAAACCACCTTTTTGTGGAACTTTATATGTGCTTTCTTCTCAATTTGGAATATTGGTACCATTGAAGGATTAAAATAATAGCTTGACATTTTACTGTATCTCTGAAAGGGTAAATATTGATTGCAAACAACAAACACATAAAAGGTTTGATCCCCAAGTCGTCCTCTACTTTTAGCATTTAGAAACAACTGGGCATTTTTCTAAGGATAAAACTGAACACTATGTCTATTGCACACAGCTTTGATTAAAAATTTATATAACCAAGTATGATTTTCCCACAAAAATTAACTGATGCCTGATGTTGTTTATAGATAGGTGGTGAATATTCGGGGTTTTTAAAAAAAAAAGAAATCATCAGTATAATTTTAATGGTAGATTAAGCTGCCGGGTGATAGTTTTGTAGTCAATTCCAGCCTTGTGTAGGTCTACAATCTCTTCCCTGACATCTGGAGAGCTATTTGGTGTTGGCTATAATGGAGAGTTTGTAATCTGATTGATTTGATTCTGTAGAGAGGCATCTTTTATACAGAGTGTGCTCGCAATCTCAGCTTGTTACCTGTATAAAAGACACCTGGGAGAAATGTTGATGATTAATCAAATGCTTATTTCACTCATTAAAATGCGAATCAATTTATAACTTTTTTTTTTTTAATGGGAAAATTACGTGGACGGAGACCCAGCCAAGGTGTACGGAATAAACACATACAGCTTCAAATGCCTCTATACCTATTTAAATAGATGGCAATGTTGATTGTGATTGGAATAACACTAACTGGGCTAGTTGAAATAATGGTCTTCATCAAAATCCTAGGCAACCCCTCAGCTTTCATGTCTTTCACTTCTGGCATAAAGCATTCCTGTTGTAAGCATTGCTGCTCCCTCTGTAGGAATGAAGCTAGACGTCTGGTTGAGGAAAATCTCCTTTTGAGACAGAGTATCTCGGGACTGAGAGAAGAGGACCTGAATGCGAAACAACAGGAGCTTCTGTAAGGGTCAAATTTAGTTTATCCACAGTACAGTTGTTTGTTTGAAGACCTGTTGGCTAACAGTATTATTGCCAAATTTCTACATGTAGCTTAAAATTGGAGCACTTCCGACAGGAGAGAAACAATGCTCAGAAGATGGCTGACGGTTTGAGAAGGCAGGTGAGCACAGATATCGATGCACAATTTATTTAATATGCATTCTGTGTTTTAACCAGTTGGCTAATTGTCCCGTATGCGGTACCAAGTCAAAATTGTGGGGTTTTTTCCCAGATTTCTGAGCTTCGTCGACATGGAAAGCTGCTGGAGCAAGAAAACAATGCTCTGTCACAGCAGAATGCAAAACATGCACTCAGTGTTGACACACTTCAGCATACTCTTGAGGAAGTGATACTCCATAATGGAAATGGTTCCTCCGGTGAAAGGAATGAGGTGAGAGCCCATGTTTTATAAAAATAAGCTTATTACTATAATATGGAGTTATAAACTATTATGTCTTAAAGAAAACAGTGCCTTTTCTGAAAACTGTGCCAGTAGTGGTAGTGCAGTGGTTAAGTTGTTGGACTGCTAATTGGAAGATCAGGGTTCGATTCCCAGCACCACCGAGTTACCACTGCTGGGCCCCTGAGCAAGTCTCTTAACCCCCAATTGCACAGCTGTATAAAAAAGAGAGAGCTGTAATCTGCTCTGGATACTGGAGCCAAATGCCGTAAAAGCAGATGCAACTTTTCACAGCAAAACGAATTTGGTTCCTCTACCAATAGTGTGGTTGACATGAAAAGTTTGGGTCATTTTGGTGGCAAAATAAAATGTGTAGGATGTAAATTATAATATTAAAAATTCTTGCTGAAATAAGAAATTGTATATCGAATACATTAGACATCATTAAAGAAGCACAAATCAGTAATAATACATATCAAAAAAATACCCACATTTGGCTTAACAAATTAGATTTTACTAATGTCTTTTTTTTTATTAACCACATGATACAGATAGAAAGAGATTTTGCAGCATCTCTTAGCAGAACTGAAAAGCTTGAGGAGGAGAAGAAACTTCTTCGAGCAGAACTGAATCGCTGTGTGGAAAAGGTACCTGCCTTTTTAAAGGATGTTTAAAAGATTTTTCATGCCAATTTTGCTCTTTAAGCAAATCTATTGCCTGTGTGTGCAGATGGCTCAGCTTCGTTCGGCTGAAACTCAGCTGGCTCAAGTCTTGCAAGAGAGACAGCTGTCGGACAAACATAACCAAGCAGTGCATGCACAAATGTTAAAGGCACAGGAGAGGGTAAGAGCGCCAGTATGCAGAGCTCTGCATTTCAATTCAATTAAAATATATGGTGTTATGAATATGACTTTATGTTCCTTGTTCTCTCGTGTAGGTCCAAACACTGGATTGTACACTGCAAGGTCTAACTCAGCAAAACGCTCGTCTGAAATCTGACCTGCGTATCACGCAAAAAGAGCGAGATACCCTGAAACAGGAAGTGATCTCTCTGCATAAACAGCTGCAGAATGCCAATGAAAAGGTAGGCAATGGGTCAGTCTAAGAAATATTAACCTCACTGAGTGTCAAATTATTGTGGGCCGAAGTATTGCACTACAAGTTTTTTCACTATCATTTAAAACTAAATATTAGCTATAAGTGGTAGTGCACTGGTTAAGGTGTTGCACTGCGAATAGGAAGATCAGGGTTCCTGATCTGGATAAGAGCGTCTGCCAAATTCTGTAAAAGTAAAAAGTAATTAAACAACGAAATGGCTGTGTGAATAACATTATTGTAAGGGCAAATGGGTGGAATATATTGTGCATCTTTAGCAGCAGGCATTGTGGTATGTGTTTTATGTATGTGCTGGTTTGTATCCAGTAAAAGTGCTCGAAGAAAAAAAAACAGCCAGTAAACCAGCAACAGGGTTATTAAGCCTCATGGATCCCAGCATCCTGTGCTTGATGTGCAAGGCTAGCCTCTCTGTTTAGGCAGTGGATCTACTTCAGCGCAATCTGCAACTAAAAAATTAATAACAGCACTGATAGGAAACCACAGAAGAACAGTTTTAGCATTACAGTGCCTAAAGTGGAAATGTAAACGTCAAAGAGCAACTACAACATAACTATTTTCCTGATGGGATCAATAAAGTATTTTTGTATAAATTCTGAATAACAGAAGGTGACCTGACCTGTTTTTTTTTCTTTCTTTTTTTTCTTTTGTATCATTTAAATGGCCAGGTGACCCCCCCCCCCCACCCCCCCTTCATGACAACCTTATTGCAGGTATATGTTTACTTGGAAATGAATTAAGAAACGTAACGATTAACATCAGAAACATGGCAAACTTTGTGATACAAGAAGTTCGCTGTGTAATTGTATTAGATTTTACTATAGATCAAGATTCTGGAGAAACAAGTCAAATCCATTAGCCCCACCTTGCAACTTGCATGATCTGCTGCTATTATCTTGTTGCCACATACCTAGTACACTTTGTGGAGACTATAGTGTTAAAAGTCAAAGCTTTTCTGGTACATTTACATTTTTGACATTCTGGCAGATGCCCTTATCCAAAGTGACTTTTATCTTATTTATACAACTGAGAAATCGGTGGCTGGGGGCCTTGCTCAGGGGCCCAGCAGTGGATCTTGTTAGTGCTGGGAATCAAACCGTAAATTTTCTATTTAGCAGTCCAACACCTTAACCACTGCGCTACCACTTCCCCAAAGGGGTAGGGGGGGCGTTGACCAGTCATTATCTTCTATTATAATTATTGTTATTATTATTATTATTATTATTATTATTGTTTTTATTGGATGTTCTCCACAGTGTCGTCTGGCTGAGAAGTCTGCATCTGGTGTCCCAGGCAGCTCTCACCAGGGAAAGCGTGTCTGGCCAGAGTTGTCTTTGCTGATGGAGTCAGAGCGGACTTTGTTACATGAAGAAAATCAGAGGCTGCAGCGAGAGATCAGTGATGCAAGGCTAGAGCTTAACTCTGCAAGAGAGAAGGTCTGAAAACTTGCAATCTTTTATCTTTAAGACCTTTTATGCCTTAAGGTCACTCTAATGCACAAACTTAACTGGTTAACATGACTGTTGTTATTCACGTTACTCAGGCTCGTCAGCTGGAGGCTCTGGTTTTGAGTGTAAAACAGCAGAAGCTGCAGAACCAGGCAAGCCTTGCCAAGACAGCAGAGCAGGAAAGATCAGCTCTTAAACGAGAGATAGAGGCTCTGCAAATACAGTTGCACAATAAGGTACTGTACAAACACGTTATATAAACATGTTATACTAATGTGTACAAATGTGCTGATTCAGGTGAGCAGGGAAATAGTTAAAACAAACGCCACATATAGTTTTATACGCTCACTGTCAATTCACTGGAAACACATGTAAAGCCTTTCAGAGCACAAAACACGCTATAAGCTAAATAAGCTATAGTTTGTATTATTATGACATAAATAACTAGATAAAGGTCTGGCAGTCCCTATGCAAAGAAATGTGGGGAAGTGGTGGCTCATGGTTAAGGTGTTGGATTACCATCCCGAAGGTTGTCGGTTCGATTCCCAGCTCCGCCAAGCCACCACTGTTGGGCCCCTTAACCCCCAGTTGCTCAGTTGTATAACAAGGAATATTGTAAGTCGCTCTGGATAAGGGCGTCTGCCAAATGCTGTAAATGTAACTAGCAATGTTTCACAAAGAATTGAGGTGGTTTTTACCACTATGTTTGTTTAATCAGTGAATAATCTGGTGACTGAGTTTTTTTAGATCACCAATATTTGTATTTATTCTGCCTGCTAAGATCATTTATACTCACATGGACGTCTTTGTTTCCCTGTTTGTGTAGCTGTGTGACAGTAGTGAGGAGCAAAAAGAAATTGAGACTCTTCAAGAAGAGAATGAGAGTCTAAGAAACAAACAAACTGTTCTGGAGGCTCAATTGATGGAGGTCTTTACACACACTCACACACCCAAGCATTTGTGCATATGCATCGACTAGCATTTTGAGCATTAGAACTCAAACATGTCTGCTCTCTCTGTCTCTACAGGCTCAGTGTATAGCCATGTTGCCACCATCACCACTACGGTTATCAGCTGAGCGAAGAGGACCCTGCCATGGAGATGAGATGAAACCAGACATCAATGTAAGTGTGTGTTTTAAACATGCACACCCACGTACAAATACATTTGAGCTACTGTGGTGAGACCTGCTATCCTGATCCCTATAAATCCCTCTTTATAGTGGAGCTTCTTCACATCCGAGTGCATGCATTTATTTTTTTCTATACGCCATTAGCACAGGTCTGGGCAGAGGTGTTTTTGGGCCTGGTGGTGATAGTCCCAGATGGGTTCTTACTGCAAGTAAATTTTCTGTGCATATGGAAACAGGGCTTTTAACTTTTCTGTTACTATCATGGCATTTCATTCACTTGGTCTTTTCTTGTTTCCTTTTTTTTCCTTTAATTGCATTTTCTAACAATGCTTCTACACTCGCAAGTGACTAAGTAGCTATAAATGTAGACAAAGCTGCTGCATATGCCGAGCCTGTAAGGACATGATTATATCACAGTTTACAAATATAGGCGGTAAAATATCTTGTCTATATAATAGCTCGCTGGAGTTAGATATTGATTTCACATATAAATAATAAATAAATCAAATGTGTGCATGATAAAACTTTTTCATCCAAGCGTCTATAAATGTACAGTGTATTACTAAAATGTAATTGTAATATTAGAGAATAGAGGGTTTGGCTGTCACTATAGTGGTCAGGTTTATAAGTCAGGATCGTACTTTTATTAATAATTGCTTTTAAAAACATTATACAGATTGAATAAACCATTGCTAACAGTTGTGTTTGTGTTGTATTATAGTTACTATGTTGAAATTTATATTTTATTCGTCACACACATGATTATACACAGTACAGCATTTGGTAAAATGTTCTTTTACAACTCTTAATTAAAAAAATGAATAAAATAAAATCTAATTATAAACAGAAAAAAATAAAATAAATATAATACACTATGTACCCAGTAATGTATCAGAACCACCATATTAATTTAGCCTTGCAGCCGAAACCACCCATAACACCGTCCAAACTTTAGAGTGCCTATTTTTATCTGATATGTAATACATTTATAAATGTAATAGTAGATGTTGCTACACTCTGTCAGAGAAATCCTGAAATAAGGAGCTCTGACTTGTCACTTGCTGGTGTAAATGCAGTGATTTTCATTCGGGATGAGGCCTTTCAGGACAAGATGGCAGTCGTGTGTGTGAAATATAGCACTGTGTGTTCTTTCTGCAGGTGATCCCAGAGCAGCAGCCTCATCAGTTCGACAGCCACCGGAGGAGCGGTGGCTTATGACTCACCTTTAACCTTCATACCAATCGTGTTATCCGATCGCTGCAAACTTCCTGTCCTCTCTTACACTAAGAGACACTAACATGCATTTTGTCTCTGTCCTTAATCTGAGGCTGTGCTTGTGCTTGTGTAAATGTAAAAACCTGAATTGGCTGATGAGAGGAGTCGTGTGTGTGTGGGATGGGGGGTATATGCTGATTTACTGTGGTACAGTTGTAAAAAATCAGGTTAGGCTGAAAAAGGAACGATGGATTTTAAGGCAGAATGTTTTTTCGCTTTTTGAATGTAGGAATGTGTAACTGTCTATTTTGTCAGTCATTTGTGTGTAATATACAACATTTACACCCGCAGAAGGGTGTAAATGTAAATAGAAGGGTTTTTTTTTTGTATTGTTTTTGATATTTTTCTTGTTGAATGATTTTACACTAATGTTTTCCTACTGCAAGACTGGGGACTGGGTGATGTCTGTCTCTGTTTTTTTTTTACTTTTTTTCTGTTTTTGCTGTTGTGGGTTGTCGTCACTGTTGTGTATATTTGTGTGAAAAAGCTGCATAGAGAATGCTGGTGGTCCTGTATGACTGTATGATGTGTCTAATCTGTAGTTTTGATTTCTCACCTGCTGTAGTGTAGAACTTGATTTTATTTTTAATGTCATTTTGATTATCATAGATTTCAAATTTACTACTACATATTAAGTAAAATCCCATTTTTTTAATTGTTTTTTATTTATTTTATTTAAGTAATTAAATTTCGATAACTTTATTTTTATATTTGGTTTATTTATTTGTTATAATTTTATATTATTTATGTTTTATTTATTTTATGTCATGCATGTTTGTTTTTCTTCCCCTTATTATCTAAAAGTATTAATAAATTTGTGACTGACATCGAATAAAGAATCAGGGTAAATTTGTAACTGTGTTTGAATTATTTTTTTCTTTACTCACATTGGGGTTGTACAATAATCCATTGATCTTGCTGTAAAATAAATAGAATAAATTATTTTGCCAACCTAAAACAGCTCTCAGAATATTTCATATTTCTTTTGTTTCCCTACAGACAGAGCAGGAAGTGGTGCTGTTGAAGATGGAAGCAAGGATGAAGGAGGTGGAGCTCACACTACGAAATGTTAAACTGTTGCTTCAGGAGAAGGTTTCCCAGTTAAAGGAACAGGTACAGAACAGCACACACACACACACACACACACATACTGAACCAATTACATTTTTAGCTTCACAGAATAAAAATCTGTTGTGTTTTATTTCTCCTCTGCAGCTAAACAAGAACAGTAAAGCTGACGTGTTGATTAGGGATCTTTATGTGGAGAATTCGCACCTTTTGAAGGCTCTGGAAGTGAGTGAACAGAGGCAGAAGATGACTGAAAAAAAGAATTACCTCCTGGAAGAGAAAATCTCCAGCCTCAATAAGATCGTTCGTGAGCTCAGTCCCTCGCCGTTAATGCCTGTGCCGTACCATGTGACCCACTCCTGAAAAGACGTCATACTTTTTTAATAGTTTTGTTAATAGCTTGTTTTTATTTTATTGAAGAGATATGATTCTCGACATAAACACAACCAAAAGGCACCCAGAGGAAAGAAACACTATATTCAGATTTTGTTGGACCTATTTTGGTGTATAGTCTTTATAGGCAGGCTAAAAAAAACTTTACCTGAATGTGTCAAATCTGCATTTTGTGAGAGTGCAATTATTTGCTTCTTTAAAGACTGTAAGTGTTTGTAATTAAGAAGCAGTTGCCATAGAAACACTGACCCCAACCTTATCTGTTGAAACCGTCTCTCTTGTGAGTTGGCTTAGAGAAAAACATGCACAGCTGAGCGACTTTATTCCGTTTGGGAATGGTGTATATTTATAAGCCAGAGAACTGTTTACAACACAGAACCCTGGCTTTTGTATTATTAAATGTATTTTCTCAAATGTATTTTATTTTTACATTTTTAGTATTCAAAAAGGTTTACAACCCTACCTAAAAAAAACCTTCATCACTCATGAGTTAAGTGTTTTTACCATTTTCTTTTGTTTTTAAAGACAAAAGTCTTCCATTTTATAATAGTTTATTTTTATTATTTTTTTTCACCAGTCAAAATTATATCTGTTATGTATTTGCACTTAATGGGCCTGATTTATTAAATTCTTACAAGTTTAAAATGTTGCAGATCTTGACTTGTATTTTTAGTAAATTTCTGACAATATTTTTATATAATAAAGAGAGAGCTTTTTATTATAAGGCAGTTTCAGCCCCCTAACAAAGTATAGTTTAATAATGTGAATCTTACATGTTTTTCCCATCTCTGTGTGCAGTATCGTTTTAGTGTTTTGTAATGATCTTTTGGTAAAATTTTGCCTTATAAGTCGAGTCTGTCATGTTTTTAAAGTAATTTCTTTTTGTATATGTTGTGCAGGTGTTTATTAAATGCCTTACGATTGCTATTGTAATTGATTTTATAAATAGATTAGGACCTTTTTTAAAAGACCTAACTATTATTTTTGGAACTCTAAATGTTTGGTTTGGTCACTGCAAATCTGGCAGGGGACGTAGGCCTGTAATAAAACATGGTGCTGAGACAGGAACTAGTAGTATTACAATGTCTGAGGTGTTGCTATTCAGTGGAACCAAAGATAGGTTTCTACTGTCACTGGGCCAGTTAACAGTATCCAGACTGCCCAGATTTTACCTGTCAAGAGCTGCTGTGATCAGCCAACTGACACGATGTCGGGTTAGCATCAGTTATACAAAGCACTAAAATAGTGGGGTTTTATCATTTATTTTCCTCTTTTTGTAAATGTTTCCTGTTACAACAAATAGCACACATAACCCAGTCACAGACAGACCAAACATGTGCAAAGGTTTTTTTTAATCATCCTATATACAGTCGTCTATGCCCAGAAATTACAGTATGTGGAAGAAGGATCACATCTAAAAAAAGTTAGTGCAAACCGAGTCCGAGCGATATGTGTGTTCAGGTATAGAAATAAGGCGGTCAGAGCCGAGGTGTTCAAGGGCCCAACAGTCATAGTTTCAAACAAAGCTGCCACTGTTGATCCCTGAAGTCGTCCCATGTCTGACTCTGCACTTTGTGATGTCAGCTGGAATGGAATGTGTGACAATAATAAAAGCTATTTCCTTTAAGGTGATTCTTAACAGCTGTAAGAGAAAACACAACCTCAATAAAAGTGATAAATAATATTTATGGTTGAAGAAAGTCAAAAAATGGACAACAGTTATTGGTTATTGCATGTTGTGTGATGTCATTGTGTTCTGAATGAATTATTAATAGGCAAACCATTACCTGTTTAACTTTTAATTTTATTCAACTCTAAAATTTAATTATACGGCCAGGTGTTTAGGATAACTCTAAAGGACATTGCTGGATTTTTATTTTTTCTCTGTAAACCCTATTATTATTATTATTATTGTTTAATCTGTAACTAAATTTCTAATATACAAAACAACTAAAAGTAAGGCTCTGATCTGACTGCAAACACAGAAGTGTGTTATTTTCCGTTATCTGAGGTGAGAAACGCGCAAAGCGAATAAATCTATAAAAACTGTCTATGCGTCAATTTTCCCACAAATCCTTGCGGAGAGGACAGAGGGAGACAGAGCGCTATATGCTGCGTTGCCAGGTGCATACAATTAGGACATTTATTTATACACTCGCGTGTGAGTACAATAAATTAAGTTTGGGCAATATATTAAGTAAATTAATATTTGGGCTGTTGGTACTAATGCTAGTGTGTATGCAGTGTGTGTGTATGCAGTGTGTGTGTATGCAGTGTGTGTGTATGCAGTGTGTGTGTATGCAGTGTGTGTGTGTGTGTGTGTGTGTGTGTTGGTTTTTATATGTAAGGATTAGAAGCCATACAGAAGTGCATTCTGTTTCTCCGATGACGCTGCGGATGTTTAGTTTAATAAAGAATAAAGCTTTGCACATGTTTTGGAGCGGATACACACACGTTAGTTTGCTCTAAAACGCCGCATGTCAATTAAAAACAATAATTGTGTTCCGTGGACCTGGCAGCACTGGGAAACTTATTAAAGCATCGTGTCTACAATTGTGACGCCTCTTATACACTATATAAACAAAAGTATTGGGGCACATCATCACTATAGTTTTATATATACTGATATATAACATACTCAACTTTTTAGACAATATTGTTGTGAAGATACCCTTTATGTAGGTGTGCTTTTGGAGTTTATCTATCTATATATTTATATCTATATAGTGAATATAGAACACACCCCTATCTATCTATCTATCTATCTATCTATCTATCTATCTATCTATCTATCTATCTATCTATCTATCTATCTATCTATCTATCTATCTAGTGTAAAGACATGTATATACACTATAGTATATTTAACAAACAATAACACTGTAAAATACATACACACGGTGGTATATTGTAATTCATTCAATTTCAATTCAATGTAATTCATAATTCCCTAATTCAGGGTCACAGGGATCTGCTGGAGTCTATCCCAGCTGTCTCTGAAAAGGGCAAAAGGCAGGAGGGGTACACCCTGGACAGGTCACTAGTCTATCACAGGGCCACTCACACTTACTCCTATGGGCACTTTAGAATCACTAATCAACCTAACATACATGTTTTTGGGACTGTTGGATGAAACCGGAGAACCCGGAGTAAACACATGTAAACTCTACACAGAAATTGAACCCGGGCCTTTCTGCTGTGAGACAACGGTGCTAACCACTAAGCCACTGTTCTGCCATATATTGTTAATTAATTATCTAAATTATATTATATATTGTAAATTAAGATCAAATCACAGGTTTTTTATTAATTAATATTTCCACGTTTTATTTTCTAATGATGCTACCGAACAAAAAAACCTTTAACCATTGATATGGTGAAGAATTTCTGTAGATGTTTGTTTAAAATGAATTCCTTTTACAATTTTTTAAGATTTGCTATTTTTAATATGATACAAATGTGTTTGCATATATTGACTTTTAAAGAAAGTGAGGATAAAAACCTCGCGAAGAAGCTGCCATAAAACACTATTTATTCCACAACATACATTTGACAATTAAAATTTCAAGTTGATCTAATATATATATATATATATATTAGATCAAATAGATTTTTTAATTTTCTTTGTCAAATACAGAATTATACGCAGTACTAAGTGCTAATTTGTGATAGAAAAACAGAATTACAGCAAAGAAAAAAATAATTTATGAGCAAGACTATTCCTAAATAGGCTATAATAAAATATAGTAATAATAGGAAAGAAGAAATATATTAACAGATTGACAAGCAATGACAAAAATATGATAATATGATAAAATGTTGATATGGGATAGATGAAGTTGTGTTTTATTTATTACAGATCTGGCAACCCTGAGTGTACGGGCTGGGTACAGAGCAACAGGCTGGAGCCAGCACCAACTTTGACCACTCAACTTATTAGATAGTTTAGACTGCTTTATTCCTGTGGAAATTTCATCCAGTCGAGCGGCTGGGGTTCAGTTCTGGATTCGTTCTTTTGATGTTTGTAGGAATAAAAGAATTAAAAGTGTAAACGGACTTCGCAGACTCGTCGTCTGTTTTGTTGTGGCTGAGGCTAACGTTAGCTAGCCAAACGCAGCTCCGAAGTCGAGTGCCAAGTTTATGCCGGATAACTGTGACTTTACGTTTGGGTTTTGGTCAAAATGAGCGACGTTGACGGAATAATTTTCAGGACAACATTAACGAAATGTTTTTGCCGTGTTAATATCACTAACATTCACTGAGCTATGATGCTCCCGAGGAAGAAAAGTAAGAACGAAGCGTCGAAACCAGCAGAGGTTCAGGGGAAGTATGTGAAGAAGGAGACGTCTCCTCTGCTCAGGAGTGAGTAACTTAAAGGTTTCAAAATATAACTTTATCTCTTTTGTAAGATATAAAAAAGGATTGTTTTTGTGTTTTATTGATGGAGTTTAAAGAATCTGAATGATCCATCGTGTATCGGAAAGTCCGGAATTGTAGGTCTGCCTTGTGTTTTAATGAGAATGTTTTAAACTATGATGGAAAATGTTGTTCATTATGTTTTAATACTGTGTGTTTTTTTCCCCTAAAACCACTTCCACATTGACATTCTCAAACTCAAGGTCAGTTTGTTCGAGCAGACTAGTGACCAGTAGGTCAAAGTAAGGATAAAATCACAAATAAGTTAATGTAAATGCCTTTATTTTGTCACAAACACTTTACAGCAGAGTGAAATTCTTTCTTTGCATATCCCATCTTAGTAAGTTGGGGTCAGAGTGCAGGGTCAGCTATGATACAGCGCCCCTGGAGCAGGAAGGGTTAAGGGTCATGCTCAAAGACCCAGCAGTGGCTGGCTGGCGGTGGTGGGGCTTGAACCCAAGTCTTCCTGGTCTTCAGATTAACAACTCAGTCTGGCAGTGGTGGGGCTTGAACCCAAGTCTTCCTGGTCTTCAGATTAACAACTCAGTCTGGCAGTGGTGGGGCTTGAACCCAGGTCTTCCTGGTCTCTAGATCAATAACTCAGGCTGGCACTTGAACCAGGGTCTTCAGATCAACAACTCAAGCTGGCAGTGATGGGGCTTGAACCCAGGTCTTCCTGGTCTTCCAATCAACAATTAAGCGCCTTAACCATTTAAGCCACCACTGCCAGTTGAATGATCACAATTAGTAACATACACTGTTATAACTGCCCTTACGATGCACTGATTTGACATTGTTCCATCCATCCATCCATCCATCTATCCATCCATCTATCCATCCATCATGCTAAAGCATTTAATGCGGTGAAAGTCTGCGCCAATCATGGAAATAAACCTAGTTTGTAATCTACTATCAAATTCGTCATCATCATATCTGCGATTATGCATAAGTAATATATTACTATTCAAGTACTTTTTTTTTTTTAAAGAATAGACCTTTATAATGCTTCTGCCCTTAGATCTTATGCCCTCGTTTATCCGTCATGGGCCAACGATCCCGCGGCGAGCAGAGGTGCCACTGACGGAAGCCCCAGCAGTACCTGGTGCCAGCGTGTACCCACTAAGTCCAGCGACTGCAACGGACGCCGGTGGACGGAAGAGTTTCTTGCGTAACGCAACACCTCGGCCGCCGCACGAGGTTTCCAGGCGAGAGAGCCATCGTCTGTCTGCGCCAACGTATCTTCCTCGCTCGCTCCCTGATCTTCCTCACGATTACTCCTCGTCCACCCCGTCATTCATCGGTGATGGTGGACCGATAACGGAAAACGGAGATATGGCACGGTATTACTATCCCCCTGAGGCGTACTACGATAACCAGCCCAGGCGTACACACCGACCCGATCACTTCCACGACGACTACAGATATTACGAGCACAGCGAACTCGGTTATCCACGAGCGCCTACGCAGCCTCAGACGCCTCAGCCTCACAGTCGCCCACCTGCAGGTAAGAACAGCGATTACCCAGCATGCCTCTGTTAAAAGTGACAGAATTATATACAGGATAACATCAGATATCCTGTATCCTGTATATCTAAATATTAGGACTGCTGTTTGTTTCAGTGTGACATTTTTAGTGGTCAAATTAGTGACCAGTAAAAATAGAATTCAGTAATAAAATGTCATAGTGTAAGTTTAATTAAAAAAAAATTTAAAAACAAGGTTATATTTAACCAAGCAAAAAGTCCAAAGCGTTGAGTCTTGAGTCATGATGTCTTTCTGATGGCTTCCATCTTTAATAATTTTGAGTAAACCCCCTCCTGCTGCATTAGAATAAAATGGTCAGTAAAGCCAAATTACCTCACTTGTTTACGCCACTTGAAACATCATAAATCATACCGAATGGGATGCAGTGTTTGTCAGAGTGTATGAACTGTAAAATGTGCATATCTGCGTTCTATCCAAATAAGCAGTCATGTGATGAAGCTTGCTTAGAATAAATGCCTGGGGCTAAAGCTGCACAGTATATTAAACCATCGCAAATGTGCATATCGTGATTATGCGTATCGCAATAGTTTGAGTGATTTAATACTTGTATTAATAATGTATTCAAAAATTATAAAGTTTTAGCTCTTTGCAGATATAAAATATCTGGCATGCTGATGTCGGTTAGGATATGCATGCGCATGCGTTGAAGCAAGACAATCAACAATTAATGAGCTAATCTCGATAAGCTTAATGCACTCGTAGCTGCTGCCGAAGATTTTAGCGCCAAAACGAAGAAGCACCTCAACGAGATGTCAAAATTTGGGTTTTAAAGAGACGACTTTTGCGCTGGCTGCGCAAAAAGGAAACACTACACATCTTTACAGTCATCTCAAAACCAAGCAGAGTTTGTATCAGCAATGCTAAAAAATGTTTAAACACAGGTGATATCACATTATTTAGCATGCTAACGCATATCGCATTTTTATTTACTATTGTGCAGCCCTTCTTTGACAGCGACATACACACACAACCCTACCAACATTTTCAGTGAGTGTAATTGCCATCCTTCAGTAGAGTCTGTGCCTGCGTGATTGGGTGAGCTTATACCGCAGGTCCTTGCGTTTCAGTGCAGAGAGAGCGAGGGGTGCACTTTTTTTAGACACATACAATTGTAGTGTAAGTATCATTTATAGCTATAATGCTAGTGCATATGAGGAGAGGTCAGTCTTGTGGTCATCTGGAGCAGGTCCAGTATAACAGCAGCTGCCCAGTCGTTTGTAGTGGATGCTGTAAGCCAAGTGTGCATGGAGGTTGCAACCAAGGGGTGTGTGTGTGTGTGTGTGTGTGTGTGTGTGTGTGTGTGTGTGTGTGTGTGTGTGTGTGTGTGTGTGTGTGTGTGTGTGTAATGTAAGCGTTTGCATTAGGCACTTGTCCCCACCCAGATTTAAATAACTGACACATCCCAAAGACATCAGCTATGCTGTTATAAATGCACACTATACTTATCCATCACTCGGGTTCACTTTGCGTCTTACTCCTTCTTCCAGACCAGCTCAGGTTTTCTCATGAAACGGCCCGGTCAGTGTTCCCGCACTTCTGTTGGATGTATTTTAAAAGCAAAACACTTGTGATAAATTCCAGTCTGTTTTAATGTGTTGTTTAATGTTATTAATTTATATTAATATTTACACGCTTAAGTGTTACAGAAAAGGCCGTCACCGTAGTGGCCTAAGGCGCCAGCATCCACATGCACTAGTTGTTGGGCTCCGGCGACCCAGGTTTGATTCCGGCTTGGGTCCAATCTCACCTCTTTCCCAATCTCCCCCATTTTATCCCTCTGTTCTATCAATAAAGGCAAATAATGCCCCAAAAATATCTAGAAAGTGTTACAGAAAAATACATAATACACACGGTTGTGTTGTGCTGAGGGGGAAAAAAAACAATTGACCATGTTAGTGCGCAGCGATATGAAGAAAAGCTGTTCAGTTGTTTTGCTAGTGTTGAAGAAGTGTTTGTCCTGCATACTGGAAGATTGTGGATTCAATTCCCAAGCAGCCATTACTGAGCCTCTGAGCAACACCCCTAACCCTACGTTAAAAAACAAACCAAAAAAATAGATAAATGTAGATTACTCTGGATTAGGGCATATGCCAAGTGCCAGAGATGTAGATGAGATGATGCAGTCATTAACCATTTGATCAAATCACTCTGTCATGTTTTAGGAATTATTCTCTGTGAAGAACTTTGTGAAACAGAGGTGCTTAGGAATAATTGGATTCACTTTTGTATATTTATTTTATTTATTTATTTATTTTATTTTAGCAGTTGCATCTAAATGAATGCTGAAAGTTGAACAGCTGCATCATTCTCCTCCCACCTCCACCTTCCAATGTCATTTCAGAGGTAGACCACTTTAAAACAGCTATCAATAAAACCCATCCTGTATACCAAGGAGCTGCTAAATGAGGCTTGGGTTCATAAAGCTTGTTCTGCCTTCTTACCACCCAACATAGCATCACTTGTGTATACACTGAAATCCTAATGGAGGAAACCTTGTTTCCAGGCTTTTCATTACTTCACAGTGGTAGGTTATCAGTTTAAAAGCATCTTTTGTTTACAAGTGACCCTATGACACACCCTGTGATGGATGGAAAGAAATCTATGTGTAGAAGAATAGTTGGATGGATCCCTCAACTTCTATTATTAAAAAGCAAAACAGAAATGCCTTATAGGTGTTTAATAATTTAACATATGGTGGAATATGCTTTGCTGAGACTGACATCCCAGTTTACTTTCTATTTATCCTAATTAGGATTCAGGATTAGAATTTACATGCCCCAAATTAAGGTATGTAAATTGAAGCATACCTTTAGATCCAAGTGCACCTTTTCAAATGACAATATTTTTTTGCTTTACATTTACATTTTGAATAAATTTTAATAAGGTGTACTTGGTTTGTTGTATAGTAAAGAAAATGTAAAGAAATGTAAAGAAAATGATTAATTAAATTGTATTGTATAGCTGTCTCCAAAAAAAATAAAGAAGAGAAGCTAAAATAACATGCAAAATTAGGCAACAGCACTTTTTACCATCACATGACGTTTTGGTAGGCGTGTTGCGTATTTTGCTACACAATGATTGCGAAAAAAGTGCACAATTTTACTGACTAGTTTAGGTTAGTAAAATAAGACACAGCATTTGGCTTGTTAGAAAAAGAATTGAAATGATTAAAAAAACCCTGATCATCGAGTCATATTAATGATTCAGTGACAAAAGGAGGTGGTAGTTTAGTGCTTAAGGGGGTTGGACAGCTCGGATCATGTCAGACGTCATTAAAGCGTTTAGATCACCTCATGATCCTGACAGGTAGAGGAACATAGAACAGAAACACACATTTTGGAAGATCTGACATTGTGTTAGTTCCACTGTATACACTCAAACCCTGTTACTTCATCCAACACATCCTGTGATGGGGTTAATGTAGACCTGCTGTGTGAAAAGACATCCCAGCAGGACATTAATAGAGCATGTTCAGCTGTATTAAACTGCCATTTTCACATAAATCCGTTTCAGTTGCAACTCTGTTTAAGGTTGAAGGACCGATTATTTAGAATTTAGAATTGTAATGTAAAGAATGAGTATAATTGCAGTGTGTCTGTGGGTTAGAGCAAAAAGGAATGTTCTCTTTCTGCTGTAGGAGGTGGAAAGCAGTTTTCCTCACATTCCATCCCTGCCTGAGACTCTCACACACACACACACACACACACTCACAAATATGCTCAGTGACGTTTACGGTCTCACCCAGCTGCAGAATCTGCCATCATAAAAGTCTTCCGACAGTAACTGAACATATATCTATTTATTTTTTGCATCTTTTTGTGTCCTCGGTTTAATTTACTTCTTTACATGTACCTAGCGGTGAAAACTTTTTTAAAAAGCCCCCATGGCTGACTACCAGCTCCAACACAAGTTCAGCTCCGTTTCTTCTCCTTTTTTTTTTTTTTTTTTGTCAGCATGATGAGAAAATTCCAACGCAGAAATGGTAGATACTCCACAGTCATGCACAGAGTGACGCACACAGGCTCACTCCCTCTCATCTAGCCCATTGGAGAGTTTCTCAAAACAGGCCAAAATCCCTGAATCAACAGCAGATGTTTGATTGCACATGTAGCTCTCGTCTGTATTATCTGCACTGATATAATGGCATTAAAAAACAGGAACAGAAAGTCCCATGACTGTGAGAGTGTGGTAGTATGTGTCCTTTTTTTTCGTTTACATACAGATTTTAAAGTAATTTTATTTTGTTAAACCACATAATATGTTAAAAAAGGACATATCACCATGCAAAAATGTCTCGCTAAGTGTTTAACGGTAATAGTGATATTACTGCTGTTAAAAGAAGAGTGTGTGTGTGTTTGTGTGTGTATGTATGTCTGTGGGTTTCTGTAGCTATTGGGCGCATGCAGGCAAAGTCTCTAGGCAATCTGGCGAGTTTGAGCGGAGAAGAGACGGCCCTTCCACCTGGCTGGACAGTCGATTGGACAATTCGAGGCAGGAAGTACTACATTGATCACAACACAAACACCACTCACTGGAGTCACCCGCTGGAGAGAGAGGGGCTTCCACCTGGCTGGGAGAGGGTGGAGTCTGCAGAGTTTGGAGTTTATTATGTCGACCACATCAATAAACGGGCTCAATACAGGCACCCGTGTGCTCCCAGGTGTGTGTGTGTGTGTGTGTGACTTTAAAAGTCTGTCAGAAAAATGTTTTAGAAAGTAAAACATGTTTTGCACTTCTCTATTGACTTTTTACCTTTTTGTATAGACTTGCCTATTTCTTCTGTTCTAAGGTTCTAATATTCAGTACATTGCTGTAATTTTTCTTTCAATTCAGATTTTTTTTTCTGAACCATCATTTTGTTCTGGTTCTAATGCATTTTATTCATTTTCCGCCCCCGATTATTAGTGTTCCGCGCTATGACCAGCCTCCACCCATACCTCCACCAATCACTTACCAGCCACGTCCTCCTGAGCGGAATCAGCCAGTGCTGGTGCCAGCAAACCCCTACCACACCGCCGAGATACCAGACTGGCTCCAGGTCTACGCCAGAGCACCTCTTAAGTGAGTTTACACACACATGAGAACACACCCTCTGATGCTTGCACACTATAAAGCTGGGTTTTTTGGTCATTTAAGAAATGATTTGAGGCATAAAGCTCGCTGTTCTAAATAGTTTGCAGGATTTTAAACTATCTGTTAGTTTTATTATAAAAACCCTGATAGAACATTCATGTTTCATAAAGCACAAGGTTTGATTTGCTGTCTGGTATAGAAATCCGAAATCTTTAGGAAATCTTGCCATGCACATGAACTGCCTACTTAATTGCCTGTAAACCAATGTAAGAAGAACCGCATGTCTTGGTCTGATCTCCACAGTCTGATCTTTATATTGTATATTGTATTCTTACAATAGTAAGTGTTTAATGTTGTTTTATTTCACTTGTGGCCATTTTGAAATTCAGCTGTTTTTATTTTCCAGTATAAACAGATACAAAGTAGAACAGTCCGCAGCGAGATTTAAACACGTTGACGTTACACCTGTGAGAAAATGATCCATATCGGCCGTGGAAAATATCTAATATTAACTACATTTATACTTCTAGCATTAAGCAGATGTCCTTATCCATAGCCACTCTTTATTTATACACATAAGGAGTTGGGGGTTAAGGGCCTTGCTCAGAGGCCCAGCAGTGGTAACTTGGTGGGGCTGAAAATCAAACACACACTTCAAACTGTAAGATGGGTGAAGGGCCAGACTTTAAAACTAACTTTTATTTTAGTTATCATCTGTATAACATTTTAGAAGTTTTTCCAGTGTGTAAAAAATCACTGCCTTGTGTTGTGAGCTCAGAAAAATGTGTTGTAGGATGCAATAAAGCTCTTTTGTAAATAAAGCCACTACATTTCAAGAACTGTCGCCATTTTCTTTGATGCCGGCCTACACTGCCAAATACCGCTGCTTAATTCATTTGAAGTCTATCGTCTTTGTACACTTTATCATGTCCTCTTTCCTGTCTCAGGTATGACCACATCCTAAAGTGGGAGCTGTTCCAGCTCATGGATCTGGACACGTATCAGGGCATGCTGAAGCTGCTGTTTATGAAGGAGCTGGAGCGCATCGTTAAATCGTATGAAGCTTACCGTCAGGCGCTGCTTACCGAACTCGACATGCGCAAACAACGGCAGCAGTGGTACGCTCAACAGCCACCTAAAAACTTCCCTCACAACATGTGAACTGCAGGAGACTGACATCAGAAAACACACATGCCTTAATACAGACAGCAGACCGCCAAGCCTCCACAGCAGTCTGCTTCTGTGTGTGCTTTAGCAGTGTTCCGCAGCATCTAGAGTAGACTCCATATATACACACACACACTCCGACATACAGCAGATGCTCATCTAATGTAAACTTGTATAATGTAAACTTTAGCCATTTTATAGACTGAAGGATTAGGTGTATGACCGTTTCCGGAAGACCTCCTAGCCAAAATTCTGTCAAATTCTGTGCTACAGTGAGCGTTACCATAACTACAATTCAGATAGACACTACAGTGCCTTGTGGATACTAGAAACACTAGTAAATCCTCTTCCTGTGTTAAATATATTTCTTAAACACATGCACATCTCTTGCTGTGCCTAAAGTAGGCTATAATCCTGCCTGTTCTGTCAAGTCACTCAGCCTCAATCACACACCCTTCTATATACGGACTTTTCGTGACGACGACAATCCGACCAGCCCTAATTGTAAAAGGTTTGTGCATTTTTCTAAAGGGAATATGTCTTTATTTAAAGACTAGAATTTGTCAGCAGAAGCATCACGTGTGATGCAGGGCAAGCGAGTTTTATCTTTTATGTATGTCTATTTTTTCCTGTGTAATGAAATGATATATAAACATATATAAACTAAAAAACCTCAGTGTACTGTGGAGCAGCAATATGTTTCAGTCTTTTATTATTCTGCATATGCAAGTGAGAGAGTCTGACTGTAGTGTTTGTTGTTTTTTTTACTAATGTTTTTGCATACGTCACGTCCTGATCACAACTTTTAAATAGCTAGTTGGAGCTGACCGCCAGCTAACCTCATAACTCCGTTATGAACTCACGGGTCCTGCCAACTCAATTGCGTGGGTGAGTGTGTGTAAGAAAGTAAGCAAGGACCTTTGCCAAGCAAGTGTTTTCTGTGAATTGCTAGCAGCAGTAAATACCAGTTAACATATTTAGGTAAGTATTGGGGAGTAAAATACGTAGTAATTAGTTTATGCTGCTATACAATTAAATAATCATAAGAAACGTCAAATGTAAAACAGTAATAGGGGCGTGCTGTAGGAATTTTAAAAGGATGGGGGTTTTTAATGACCATTGTATCACTTGTGTTATAGCAGCTCTGTGCATTTAATCAATTAATATATAAATTAACTTCCTGTAACAGAGAAATCGCTAAAAGAAACCTCTTGACATAGTTCAGTGGTTAGGATGTTTCTTGGACTACTGACCGGACAGCATGTTTAGATCTCAGCTCTGTTAATTTGCTGCTGTTGATCCCTTGAGCACAGCCCCCCTAAACCTCGAGTACTGAAATAAACGTATTAAATGCATTCGCCAAAAAAAAAAAAAGTGAACGTCATTTTTAAAATACCTTTATAAATTACCAAGCCAATGCACCCTGTGAGTCCAGGAGACTCAAGTTTTACCATGTTAGACTATAAAGTATTAATCAACATCTGTTGACCAATCAGAATTGAGAATGGAACAGCACTGTGGTGTAATAATAAAATATAAGCTGAACTACTGCTATCTTTGTTCAATGCTGTGTCTTGGCATCTGTTTCCAGAGCCTCAGGTTAACCCGGCGTTACTGCACCTGTAGATTTCTACCTTCCAACAAATTATATTGGAGTAACTAATCCAATCCTACATGGGCTGAATCTCTTATTGTGTTCTGACAATATTTCATTTTAGGATTTTAGTCCTTTTTACTTTGTTTTTATCAATTTCTGACTGTCATTTTAAAATAATACATGAACGTGTGATGTGCAAAGACTCAAAAGCTCTAGCCAAGTCCTGCATGTGTGAGCTATGGTAGATTTAACACAATATGTAGCATTTCATGGCTTGCAGCTGGTCAAAAATAACACACACACACACACACACTGAAAACACTCATCTTTAAACATGTAATCTTTAATTCTGTATAAACAGCACTGACAGTATGAGTGTAACCCAGTCAGAATAGTGTATCACAGCCATCAGCACAGATTCCTCCCCGCTTTCTAGTGCTGTGTGTGAGTAGTGTGTATGTACAGCAGGAGTAGCAGTAGTGTATTAAATTATGTTTAACCCATAGTGAATAAATGGATTTTTTTAACTGTGGTGGATCTACAGGCGTCTGGTGACACTTCTGGCAGGAACAGCACAAGTTTTAACTCATTTAGCATGACACTTGAATAAACCACGCTAAAATGTCCTTCTACCTTCAGCATCAACTCAACTTATTTCAGTTACACATAAAAACACTCGCCAGGACATGGATGTGGTTATAGATTAAAGGTGCCGAGGGGACGATTCGCTATAAAGATTAAAGAATAAAATCTGTTTAAAGATTAAAAAAGCTTCTATGGATGAGGGTGATTCAGGAAATAGGGACATAAACACTTTGGATTAGTTGTGGACAGTTAACTGCTTTTATTACCCAAACTCTGTACTTTAGTCTGGCTTATTTGGACTGTTTTTACTTTTAGCCAATGTTGTCAGGGTTTTTTTTTTTGTTTTTTTTAGAAAGTTTGATCAACCCTCCCAATCCTGCCTACGACCTCAAAGCCTGACCAAAGGAATTCTGGATCAATCTTGCCTGCCCTCAAATAAATTTGACAGTACATCTTTATGACAAATCTGCCATACTCGACTTTACTCACTGTCTGAGGACGCATAATCGAAACTCTGGTCCAGTACTACCGATTGCCAAAGAAAGTTTGTCCAATCCTTCTGACTCACGAAGGAATTCTAGACCAATTCTTCAAATTAAATTCTTGACAAACTTGCCTGATTTCGCAGAGGAATTCTGAAAAAAATCCTTTCCAAATCATTTCCTTAGGAATGTTAAAGCAACCCTTATGGCTTCCAAAGAAATTCCGGACCAATCATGCCTGTTCCTGAAGATAATTTCGCCCATTTCCGCAGCTATAATTTTATTAAAGAATTTAGTTTGTTCTACATTTCAAATAAAATAATAATTTAGTTAATAATTAATAATAATAATAATAATAATAATAATAATTCAGTGTAATAATGAAGCCTCTAGTCTTCTAGACGGTGTAATGTGGGAAGAGAAGCCGCGTTTAACAATGAGAACTCAAAGACAAGCTAGACGTGAGAAAAAAAGGTTACATTATACATAAAAGATGGGTAAAGAGAACTATGTAAAAGGTTGTGACCTCAGCTATAAAACAGTAAAAGCAGATTTATTTAATGTGGTTAGGAAAAAAAAAAGACAGGTTCTTCCTCTCTGTACCTTTAATCTCCTCTCCAGGATTCCGTATTCTAGGTGTTCTAAGTTTACATTTTTACACTATCTCTGACAACATAAAACAATACAACACCAGACGCTACATCAGACTATCCACATGCACGCTTTGTGTTTCTACTCAGATCAGAACAGCGGTCCTAACGTAGCCCTGTTCCACCAACAAGGTGTCAGTGCCTAGACTAGAATCACTGTGTTTCCACCAGAAAATCTGATTTTCAGATTAAAAAAAAAAAAAATAGTTGCATTTAAAAAAATTAAAAATGAAATGTGCTTAAATGTGATTAGTCGGACATTTTATCCACATAACAGCAACTTCAGCCGCTCATTATAGAATTCTCAGAGGAAGGAATCATGTTATTTGCACTCACAACCAACAAAATAAGAGCAAATTAAAGCTAAAAAGTGGCACATGGGGATGTCGAGTTGCATATAATTTGTGTAGAACAGTGGATTTTTGGGGGTTTGTAAGAAATAACTGGAATAGAAACATATAAGACTAATTCTGCAAATTCTACATTATAATTAGGATGGTGGAATATCTTCTGATCATGTAATGGTTTGGCTCTCAAACTGCTGGAATGGAATTGTTCACTGGTTTCCTGAATCGATACCAACAGCTTGTTGATGGCAAAATCAAGGATGAGTTAAATCTATATCATGGGATTCCGGTCTACGTTACTGGATTTCCTTTAGCTTTTCTATAGCCATGTTTCCATCCACCTATTTTTATGTTCCTTTTGGACTATCGCATTAAAAAAAAATAAAACATGACTGGCTGGAATAAACGACTGAATACTAAGATGCGCATAAATTCTGAAAAAAAATGCACACATTTGATTGGGATAACCTTTTTTTCCTGATAAGAAAAATAAAATAAATAAATTTGCAGAATGCATATAAAAAAAAAGTCATGTGATTTTCTTTAGCAGATCATGTGATTAGGATGGATGATGGTTTGAACTGTAATAAAATATATATAAAAAAAAGAAACAACGACTGTTCTCGATGGACGACATTAAGAGAACGCGCAAATCAGAATTTTCTTTTTGCTATTTGGTGCCAGTTTATCAGGACGAACTGTTTTTTTGTTTGTTTTTTCTCTTTGTCTCGTTCACTTTAATGGGGAAAGTGGTGGCTCATGGTTAAGGTGTTGGATTACCAACCTGAAGGTTGTGGGTTCGATTCCCAGCTCCACCAAGCCACCATTGTTGGGCCCCTGAGCAAGGCCCTTAACCCCCAATTGCTCAGTTGTATAATAAGGAATATTGTAGGTCGCTCTGGATAAGGGCGTCTGCCAAATGTAATGTTCTGTGCGATATTCCAGTTTTGCGCATACGTTTAATTATTTGCGTCTTTGGATGGAAACATAGCTTATATATTTATCACTGACTAAACTGCCTCTTGTTCCTTATACAGCAATAATGTAAACATTTTCCATTTCCTGTTTTTCTTGACCTCTCTATCTCTCTGTCCATAACGTCATGTGTATGATCCAAAAGCTCGAGTGTGTGCTATGATCGGAGCATCTCTTTGACAGAGTTGGGTGTATATTTGGGTGGGTGTGCAGGTGTAATGTGTATACGTGTGTGCTCAGTTTGACTTCTTGTCCTGTTCAGGATGTTGCTCAGTGTGATGCCGGGGGAAAGCGTGGTTGTACAGCTGCCTGTGATTGGCAGCCACGTTATACAACCTATACAGAGCCTGTGAGAGAGTGGAGAGAAACCGGTTAATGTGGATGTGAAGTGTCTTGATCTCGGATGTGTGTTTAATGACGGGTTAACAGGACTGCGTGGCTCTTACCTCATTCGTGCTTCCCTACAGCAAGAGGAGAAGAGGGAACAAAGGAAAGAAAATGAATGCAACAGCATATGCACACACATTCGGGGTTTTGAAGCGACAAGTTATGCTGGGCTACTGACGTGGAAATAATATACAGTTTAGAAGCATGTTTGATTTTAGATGGGACAAAAGCCAGCCAAGATGTTAAAACCCATTACTTTTTCTTGCACTAGTCTGTAACTCTGGTTGCACTCTGTCTTTTTTCACGTGGCTGCTGAATATACAGTATTTGACTGCTGCAGGCACAAAGTGAGTGACTGGCCCTCTGGTGGTGAATAAGACACACTGCACTTTGGATGTGTCTCATTACAACATGCAGTAGCATTTACATTTGAATTTAATTTATGGGACTTCTAAAAGTATGGTTTTCTGTTTTAGAGCTAAAACTACGGTGGCCAAGAAAGGTCAATGCACTGCAATTTAAAGAAATAAAAATAAAAGAACAGCAACAAATAAAAAAAAACATTATCAGTGTGACAATACACATGCTTTAAATCCTCACCAATCGACCAGGCATGTGTGGTCAGAAATGCACTGCAACCAGCACAGACCACAAAGGAAAAAATTTTAACGGGACGCCGAAAAAAAAATCACAACCCATCTGCTTATCATTTTACTGTGATTGGAGGTGGTTGCGCTAAGCTGTTGGGCTGCTAATTGGAAGGTCAGGGTTCGATTCCCAGCACCTACATTTACATTTACAGCATTTGGCGGATGCCCTTATCCAGAGCGACTTACATTTATACAACTAATCAATTATGAGCCTTGCTCAGGGATCCAGCAGTGGTGGAGCTGGGAATCAAACCCACAATCTTCAGGGTGGCAGTCCAACACCTTAACCATGAGCCACCACCTCCCACTTCCCGCTACCACTGCTGGGCCTCTGAGCAAGGACTTTAAACCTCATTTGCTCAATTGTATAAAAGAGATAAATGTAAGTCTGCTAAATGCTGTAAATGTATAATTTGTCAGATTATTTATGTTAATGACATCCAAAAGACTAAAGAATCCCATACAACCAGGATGATAAAATAAACAAAAAACTCTAATAAAACTACTGACAAATAGCTACTATAAGAATGCAGGTTCCAAACAGGTTCATCACTTTCTGGGATCCATATAAAACATCCATTGTGGTCTGTGCTATTTGTGTAGTCTGAGTGTGAGTTGTATTTGGTTGTGTTGTAAGGTTTTGCAGTGCGTTTCCGTAAGGTTTTGCAGTGCGTTTCCGAATTAGTTTGGGTTGTGAGGATTTGTAGCACGTTTGTTGTCAAACTGATAGAGATGTTTTCTTAATTTGTTAGTGTGTTCTCGTTTTGCATGTTTTCTTTAGTTGGAAAGCATCAAACTTACTCAGCCACCGTATAAAACACTGTTCACGCCGAAAGTAAGTAAAATGGAATAGTGAAGTCACTAAAGCGGGCAGGTCATAAAGGCATTACAGATACAGTGTTTGCTTCTGGTGGTAGTAAATCCTTTGGGTTGTGCAAAAATAAACCAATGAGTTTCGGAGCAGAAGCTTTTGAGCAACAGGATTGTGGTCTCTTTGGGATCTGATTGCTCTGTTTAATACTTGTTTGTATCGGACTTCTTTAATGTATGTAATCCTGTTGATCCTGTTTTACTGTAAATAGATTATGTCCTTATTTAAATATAATACAAATAAAGTGACGTAAAGTTAACTGTGGCTTTAGTACCAGTAAAAAATATTTGCTATTGTCAGTACACTTTGTTAGTGCTCTATATGGTAGATACAGTGATGTTATATAGGCTCACCTGGTCCCACAGTGCTCCAGCTATCTGGTCTATCAGGGCACCGAGCTCTCTGTACTCGCCGGAGTAGCGGATATAAGCCCAGGTGCACAGGGTGATAAGAGCAAAACCCAGAACCATGTTGCACACACTGGCGATCACATCCACGCCTACGAAGCCTGTGATGCCCGCCGCCACATACATGACGAAGATGACCACAAATAGCGTAGCGGGCGTCCGTGCTGCATGGAAGATGTTTTTGGAGTCGTTGTGCTTGATGTACTGCACAAAGAGCTCGTCGATCTCCGTCTCTAGCTGTACAAGGTAGCGGCGACTGAACTCTTCGCCACCCATCTTTTTCACACCGCGGAACACAGCCAGAGCTTCATCACGGATCGCTGCATGTCGAGTCTGCAGCACACTTGGGGATAGAAACGGTCTGTCACCTCCACCCACCTGTCAGAGGAGGTAAGGGACGAGCAGTATGGGGTTATATTCATGTTATATGGTTGAGGTTGTAGTGGATCTGACTCCTGATACACCTGGGATAAATTGACAGTCCACTAATGACATGTTTTTAAAACCTTGAAGACACAAGGAGGATATACACATAATCGAGCTCAGAATATATCCAGCAATCCTGGAGCAATGCCACCACAATGTTTTTCAATGCAGTGGCTAGTACAGATCTACTCTAGTGTAAGATTCATTTTAAAAAGCCACAGTATGTGAGAAAGATTACTAAAATATTGCTATAAATACTAAGCATTTTTATTTGTTTATTTTCAGTAACCCAGGTCATTATTGATCCAATTTCCTTCACCCTTCCTGTGTCTGACACAATGTAACAAACAGTAGATCAAAAGTTTACGTGTTGCTGAATTTCTCACCTCTTCCATCTTTCGGTTATACAGGTCTTTAGCTGCAGCTACAGCCGCCAGGTTATTCGCCTCTGCAGTGGCCTGCACACAAACACCACAACACACAGTCAAATACTACAATCACTCGACGCTGAAACAAAGCTCGCAGAACTGTGGGTATCCATCTGTAAGGACTGGACATCATAATGCTGTGATCATAGACATCGTCCAGACAGCCAGACTGTAATTAAAAAATAAAATAAAAAAAGAAATACACATGAATTATTTATGTATTAATTGTTATATATATTATTTACTAACCTGACAAGTGATGTAGTTTGCCAGCCATTAATTTATTGTGGATGTCTTAATGCAGCTATAATGAATCCAAACAGACTCCTCATGAAAACCGCTTATTACTAATATCACAGTGCTGTCGAATTGTCGATTCTGATTGGTTGTTGGTTAAATTTCTGTACCAGTAACTTTGACAATAGCGCCAGCTGTCATTCAGGTTAATATTGATGCTTTCTGTCTCTATAGCAACAGCTTACACCTGGATTTGTATAGCGACTAGTGTTGCAAAAGGGAAGAGAATGTCCGGTCAATTTCCCAAAACCTGACATGGGAACTCCATCCTGGGAAGTTTCTAAACTTAACAGGAATTTATAGAAATCTACGGGAATTTATAAGAACTTGAATTCATCAGAAATTTGGGGAAATTTATATAAAATTTACGTACAAACAAATATAAATAATTTTGGTCATACAGTGAAAAATGACACTTTTGACTTTACAGGTTTTTCTGGTAAAGGGGGTGGGGGTGAATACCCCTTTAAGTGACTAAGGGGGATTGTGTATAGGGAGGGGTCCTTTTTTTTTAATGATCTTACCTTTTTTTTTCCCAGTGGTATAATTCTGTATAGCTAACACACAGCACAAGTAAGTTTTAAATATATATTTATGTAATTTAAATAAACACTGACCAAGCTAGACATGTTTCTGACAATATTTTGTGTGCTGGATTTAGGAAATGATGGGTAAATGTTCGAGAGGAATGCATCGTGCGTGCGGCGGTTTGGCCTGAATTGGCAAAATATGCAGTTCTGTGTGCATGTGGTAAAAGAATATGCAGGGTAGAAATTCAACTGTAACAGCATTAAATCTGGTTGTATCTGGTCATAGATGAGGCTGCAAGATTTTTCAACTACATTTAAGTTCCCTGTTATAAACTACCCTGTAATTTAGTGGTTTATTCCCATTAATTCCTGTTAATTTCCATGGAAAGTTTCCGGTCTTGCCTGGAATTCCTGGAATTTAGCAATTCTAATAGTGAATACACCAGATGTTGCTGTTGATGTAGTTTTATGATATGGCTTGGTTAATTGAGCACTAGCGGAAGAACGTTTGATTTTATTAATAAAGATCTTTAAAAATATGTGCAAATTGCCGTAGTGTAAAAGTTGATCAGCATGACCTCTTTAGATAGAGCTTTGTGCATTGGGATATGATTGGGAAATAAGAAATAGGTCTAAGGTTAGGAAGTACAAACATTCTTCCGATGGAGTGGTAAACCTTTCAAAGTTACTCTAAAGAAGGTAATCGAAAGGGAGTGCGAAGAGGCTGTTAGCAAAGACAGCCTGTAGAAGATCACCCACGAGTAGTAGTGAGTATTAATGTAATAATGACCTTAATGTTTTTGTCAATTACAAACAGAAATAAGTTTATTCTTCTATTATGGTATGCAAGTGTTTCTTAGATTTCTCTAATGCCCAGAGGCAGCCAACATGTGTTTTAATGTACACAGAGTTTGGATGATGCTGAGAAAATAGATTATTACGCACAGTACCTGTAGCATAGATTTCGGGTGAGGCAGCTCTTCTCCTTGATAAATCTTTATGTATGCCTAGAAGACAACAGAATGTCATGTAAAACTTTCTAGTGCTTCTGTCATCCTTATGACTGATCAGTAAAATTCGTTTTATCTCCAGAGTGATTTATTAACACAAATTAGCCGTTGTGTTATTGTGTGCCGTTGTGTTATTGTGTGCTCACCCTAAAGTACTCCAGCAGGCCTCTGCAGGTAATCTTACTGCCGTTGATTTCTTTTACGTCAAGATTTTTGGGGCTTAGTAACCATGGGACCAGAATCTTCAGGTTATTGATGAACTCTGAATCGATTTCTACAACAAGTCACATTTTTAAATAACATTTTCAGTTGCATGCTTAAACCCAAGTCATTTTGCCATTTTCATGTGAGCTTTTTATTAGCGGTTCTTATGGTTAGTTTGCATTTATTGGCATGTGCATGTAGGGAAAAACGGTCAAAATGTGTAAATCTGGCCGACATTTTTTAAGTGTGGTTTGGCTTGTGGAAATACTTACACAGACACACAACTTTTACTAAAAAATTGAGGTCCATTGAAATAAAAACCCTGAAAGGGTGACTCGTTTATTTCACGATCTCACACACACACACATTCATTGCCAGATTCACTTATACATTCAGCTGTTTAAGGCTTTCACACTCGTGCCTGTGCGTATGTGAGTGTGTAGAATATTATACCCTTGAGTCTGCCATCAAAGTGGGGGTTGGTTGCGACTTTGAGGCCGGGATGTGGCATGAGGAAGCTGGAGATGTTGGTGAAGCAGGAATGAATGTGCTTTCTTACGTTCTGCAGCTCTTCATGCTGGTTTTCTGAAATCTACACAGTAATACACAGCTGTAAGAAAGGACTCCATTCTATTATATCCTAGCACTCTATTATATACTTCCACAATGCAGAATGTATATGCAAACAGTGGGTCTTATCTTCAAGGGAGTGAGGGTAAATGTGTGCATTCATCACACTAAACTAAATCTGTAAATTGCAAAACAAAACAAACTCAACACAGACCAGAGCTAGAGATTAGGGCTTTTACACGGCATCTATCCCCAGGTTTAACGACGGATAGCAAAAAGATGTAGAAGTGAGGCTGGCATTGTATTTTACTCAAGCTTATAAAATCCTGCTCTAGAGCACTGTTTTTTTTTCCTGCATTAACCCCAAATTGACACCCGATCAAAAAAACGATCTGCATGTGCCTCATGTTAGGTGGTGAGGAATTTTGCAACCCTGATTTTGCTAGCAGTAGATTATTTGGCAAATTGTAGGACAAATTGTACACCAACTATACATTGCAAAAGTCTAATTCTGATTTTTAAAAAAGGATGCATGACCCTAAAGATGTGTAATTATGCTAGGAATAGCATGAATAATAGCACTATGATTTTACTTTGAAGTGTGACAATTTACTATTTACAATTTACTTGCTTCTCCTTATTCCACATTAAGCATAACCAAACATGCATCTTTTCAGCAGCCACACAGGGTCAGGTTTCGGATGGTAGACCTCCTGAGAGAGAACAATTAGTCTGACCTTCAGTACCATGTTTCAAAATATATTAAAAAAAAAAAAAAAGATTGAAAAAAGAGTCAGGACTTGTTTGCGATTTTATGGTTAATGTCATTCTAGACTGAGCTTCAAAAAAACCAAATCATTTTTGGCATTTGCTGAACAATAACGTTACATAAAGAGTATAAGACAAGCATAAAGGAAGATGTTCTACATGTGATTCTATTTCCCTGCCGAGTCAGAACCCACCCACTGAGTCAGTCTGATCGGAGTGAGCCCTCTCTCTCTTTTTCCCTCTCTCTCTCTCTCTCTCTCTCTCTCTCTGTCTATTACACACACTTTCAGCAATGATTAAGATGATGTCTGACCTTTAGTCTTTTCTCCAGAAACTTCATCCCTCCCTCCTGTCCGTAGGGAAATTCATATGGAAAGCTCCAATCTCTCACCAGGAAAATCAGGGACTGGAAAAACACAATATATTTAGCTTCTCCAGTTATTATTTTTAGCTCTTTCCGTTTTTCCCACAGCTGAAATAATCAGTGTTGGCTAAGATGGAGATACGGAAATACCTGGAACGGTTTGAGAAACGTTTCCTCCATGGCCAGCCGACCGTATTCTGTAAAGAGCTACACAAAAAGACACAAAAAGTCTCCTGCTCTAGTGTTTTAACATGGCTAATACTTTTTATTTCGAGGTTGGAAAAAATGTTTGTTCCACAAAAGGTATATAATCTTTAAAATACTCCACTGCACAAGGAAGAACGGTACAAATCTGTAAATGTGTAAATTAATTTAACACCACAAAATGCATTTTAGAAGTTTTTGTATCAGAATTATATTTGACTTAGCAAGAAAAGTCAAACAGGCGGACTTTACTCACAGATGCTACTGCTGCTAAATTTAGATACTGCACTGCTACAGTTTGTGTGTGTATGTGTGTGTCCCAGATGCAGGACAAGTGTCCTCACCTGCAGGTGCTGCAAGTCGTCCTCCTGAACATTTTGTGATATGTTATAAACCTGCAAAGAAATAAAGGATCAAATCTAAGCTAAGCAGTGTGGCTGGTCTGTCCAGGCGGTAAATTTTATTTAATACCCCTACGCCTACCCCTCTTCCCCTTGGCCATTAAAAGAAAGTGACAAGGATAGGGATAAAAATATCCCCCATTGAACTGGGACTCCACTACTAAACCAGTGCAAATCATTATAGGTTCAGTAAAAAGCTATTTCTCTGCCACTAATCTTTTATTTCTGACAGGATGTTCTGTAATGTTATCAGGCATGAAAATATGTTGTGGGACTATCGTGCAGCAGTGTAACGTTAGCAAACTTTAGTGATTTTTAAAAAAAAAGTAATATATTAAAAAAAAAAAAGCATTAAATGTAATAAAACAGATGATTGTTGGCCCTTATTAATGCCAAAAAAAATATTTATTTGTGAATCTCCTTAGTCAGAGAGCCTCAGGCAGCCATGTTGCCACTGTATGTTGGGAAATTTCTCATACCCCTACATTTAAAAAGTGGTCCAGAAAAATCTTTGTTTAAAGAGGTATCTGGCCCTTCCCTCTACCCCTACGCGTTCAACCAAAAGAAAACCGGGACACCCCTACCCCTTCACATGAATGCATAAAACATAGAGATAAGAAGAATGGGAAAGGACTAAGGGGTAGAAATGGGATTGGGCCTTAGTGCTTTAGATGTTACCTGCATGGAGCTGATCATGGTACTGAGGGCAAATACAGTAGCAGAGTCTCTTAGAGTGGACTGGCTGTCGAATGTACCCTGTGTGTCCATGAGAAGCACCGCCACCTACAGGCCAGGACAAGAAATACAAGACTGTCTGCATTTATACGTTCTACAAATTAATAGTTAACGGTCATTGAATTCAATATGTACATGAAAAAAGGAGCTGTTTATTTCTTTAATCTGAACAGTCAAAAAGTGTTGCATTTTATAAATAATTTCCCATAGGATATTCTCACCTAGCTCTTCCGTCACTAGAGGTTTTTTTTCCGTCAATCTATTACTCAACATCTGAAATCATGATTCACATGATCATAAAATAGTCTTCTTTTTTTCATTTTATTTTACATTCATCTCATTTTTCTAGTGAAAAGACTATTTTATGGGAGTGCAGATCGTGATTTCTGATTATATAATGAATAAAATACACTATATGGCCAAACATTTGCAGGAACCTTTCCAACCCATCCAAAGTCTTCCCCAAACTGTTGCCACAAAATAAGTAGCAGAGAGTTATCTAAAATGTCTTAGTATGTTAAGCTTAATACTTTACTGCAACTCAGAGACCCAAACACTGCTCTAGCATGACAATGCCCCTGTGCACAAAACCCCTGAGCTCCATAAAGACAAGGTGTCTTATAGTTGGAGTGGAGGAAATCGAGTATTCTGCATGTAGCCCTAGCCTCAACCTCACTAAACATTTTTGGGGACAACCCAATAACATTTATTAATACTATTGTTGGTAAATGAGCAAATCCCCATGGACATGCTTTACAATCTAGTGAAAAAATCTTTTCTATAATCGTGAAGGTTATTATAGGAGTAAGCCTGAGTGTAGGAGTGAGCCTGAATCTAAAAAAACTGTTAGAAAAAACACATAGAAGATAAGGTGCCCCAATATTTGTCCTATATAGTGCACATGCTGTTATAGATGATAATCAGTAAAAGGCTGGGGTGTATGCAGTTAAAGAAAAGTTGTCTAAAGCCTTTTGACCAATCAGATTTATGAATGAAATTACAGTGTTATTTTTAAGGCTATGACATTTAAAAGACTTTATTTAATTAAATTATCTAGAAAAAAAATTGTTGATATAGAGTTTTTTGTAAAAAAAAAAAAATTTACCATCACTGAAAGGAGTCTCCTAAAGTCAGCTTTTTGTCATATTAAGTTTTGAAGAAAAGAGGAAAGGAAACGACTGCTTACAACGGCTAAATCTTCTGGAATTTTTACAGTATTAAATATAACTATGAACAGATGCCAGATGTACTGTGTATAGTTTGTTAAAGTTGTATACATTGGCACACAGCTGTGGTATATGGGGGGGGGAAATCTTTATAGTGCTACCTAGCGTTTCTTTTTTTATCTCATTGTATTTTAGGAGGTTGAGGTTCTCTTTGTGGGTGAGGAGGTTGGACAGGATTAGGAATGAGCACATCAGCGGGACGGCTTGTACTGGCTGTTTCAGGGGCAAAGTCCGAGAGGCCAGATTGAGATGGTTTGGACATGTGTAGAGAAATGAGAGTTCCTCCTCTACACGTGTCCAACATCCTAATATTAGTATTAGGATGTTGGCCGTGTGTAGAGGAGGAACAGTTCATGTGTTCATGGTTTGTACATGTGAAGAGAAGGGAGAGTGGAAATATTAGTATTAGGATGTTGGAACCAGGCAGACAGTAAAGAGGAAGGCAAAAGAGGAAGGTGTGGAGACCCCTGAAGATTTTATTATATTTAATAAGCACTGAAATTGCAATTTGTTGTTTACTGTACTGATGCAAGAATACCATTTGCCCTAGGATCCAGTGAAGCACTATCTATCTAGCTGTCTGTTATAAATAAGGATCAATTATATGGTGGTGTTTTATATGCACATTAGTTTTATATTAACATTAGTTGATGATATTGCACTATGAAAAGTCCTGTGTGGTCTATTGCAGTATTCGGTGGTTAGACATATCTAAAAACAGTTGATATAACTGTATTACATGCTAACTCGGTGTCCCTGTCTATCTCACCTTATTTCCATCTGGTTTATCCACCAGAAAGACTTCACTCCAGATTTGGATGCCGGTGGTCTCTCTTTCAGAGCCTCCTCTCCATGAGAATCCTGTCAAAGGCTCATCATGATCCCCTAACCAGTCCTCACTCGCCTGAGATCACACGCACACACACACACGTGTTACATATTCCCACAAACCTCTCATACACACACGCGCACACACACAGTAATTTCAGAAAATAAGATGATTCATATAATGTCCGCTGTGCACATGCTTTACAGTGTGTTAACTTTAGTGCAATAATGGAATGGCGAGCCAATAGAAGAACAGCTCATGGGTTAATAACTAATGGCAGAAATCTGATATCTTATATCTGATATTACGGGAAGTGAGCGTCGCATAAACCCCCAGATCCTTTCTTTTTTTCTCTCCTCTTCTTATTGTATGACTCACTCTCTTTAATTGAAATCTCTTTTTCCTGATGTTCAGTTTTCTTCCCTTAATGCTGTGATTTCTAACACCGCCTGTACCTCAACACAATGGTGATAGTACCTGGTTGTACATGTAGCGTAGCATGAAGTCCATAAGGAAGGACTTCCCCTTCCGGAAAGCTCCAGCAACAGATATAGCAACTATCTCTCTGTCTCTGACGTCTTTGGCCAGAAGGATACGATTCAACGCCGCCTCGTCCAGCTCGAACGTGTGATCATCCTTAACCACCAGAACCTGTACTGGCCGAGCCTTACCGTCCGACTCCTCGTCCTCAGAACTCCACTCAAACACATGCTTGTCCACAAAAGACCCTGTCGTTTACACACAAACACACTTGAGGTTTAGTTTTTGGACCAAACAGCTAAAATGGTCAATATAGGAAATTTGCTTACATTATATAGCTAGATATAAAATACAATTTTATATTATATAGTCACTTTATTATCTATTAAACCTCTTCATCTAAAATATTGACAGTTTTACATTTAGAAAAAAAAATTATGCTCTTTTACCACAAGCAGTGTGAACACAAACACACACAAACTCGTTTGCAGATTTGCAGACACTCATGGCGTAGCGCTAGAGAGCTTGCATGTAATCATGTGACCTTTCCAGCAAAATGTAGAGGGTACACATGCAAGAGATAGTTATTCATGTTACACCAGTGGTTTCCAAGCTCGGTCCTGGAGGGAGACCTGCAGCATTTAGCTCCAACCCTAATCAAACACACCTGAACCAACTAATCAAGACCTTGCTAGGTTTACTTAAAATTTACAGGTAGGTGTGTTGGGACAAGTTGGAGCTAAACTCTGCAGGACACCGGCCCTCCAGGACCGAGTTTGGACACCCTTGTGTGACACATACTGAGCAGTGTCTTAGTTACCTTAAACAGTGACAAACAGGATACTAGGATTAATAATTTTGGTATCCATTACTAAGAGCAATATGAGAAATCGGATTCATGGGTGTGACATTTTAGGTTATGTGACATTTTAGCCTAAATACATATATTAAAAATCCTATGGACAAGAGGTGAGGAATGTAATGTTTGTGTGTTTCTAGACCTAGAATAATTATTAAAAAAAAATCAATGATCTGGCTAATTCTTCAGGTTTGGCTTTTTGCTTTCTTTCTTTTTTTGGTATAGAAAATTAACCAGTTTTCCAATCCTGTGCAGGCGTAGTTGGTTGTGTTATACTTATTAGCTGCTTTCCAGGCTGCATGGGGCTCTAACAATTGATCAACTGCTTTTAGATGTTTATTCACGTTTTTTTAATCCATTTTAATATTAAAGATGACGTTCAGCCTAGATTTCACGCTCTCTCTTTCTGTGTTCTCTGACGCATTAAGCATGCACAGACTGCAACATTAAGACTGTTACCATTAGCTTTGCTGTTTATAAGGATAGCAGGAAGTTGTACCTCAGTGGATAAGTTGGTAGATTGTTGATGGAAAGAACCACCAAGCCTTAACCCCGAACTGCTCAAATTAATGCAAGAAATATATATTGAAAGTCCCTCCAAATAAAGGTGTCTGCCAAATGGCAGAAATGATAGTTTAAGGTACATATTTTATTCTGGTAAAAATGTTAATTAATGAATAAAATCCAAGTTTAAGTCGTGAGCATTTTAAACAGATTTATGAACTGCTTTTCTTTTATTCATTTTTATGTACAGGGTTTGTTAGAGTTACATAAACATTTTACCTTACGGTTTTATTTATTCACATATATTAAAATCTTGCTGAAACTGTTACGTAAACGTGGAAAAAGGGAAAGAATTCTCTGGCAGTAGTTCAGTTTTCCTTTGTCTCATACCAGCCTGTCTCACTTTAAGCCATTAGGCTCAAAGAAGAAAAGGGAGCTGAAGTCTTCATCCAAAATCCTTAATAATCCACAAAAAAACCCTTTAAAACATGAGACATGCAGCGAAACACACATCATTATGAGCATCTCATGAGTCATCCTTATTAAAATACGCTATGATAGATGTGCTCCTGATACTGTTATGTAATAAGATATGCTAATTAATTATTCTATCACCTTATTGCATAAACCACATACATAATTTTCCCCACTGGAGTAATGCAGCTCAGTGCATTAATAATACGGCAACACCTACATCCTCTACGACCTTAATGTCTAACTCAAACCTTTTTAAGGGGTTATTAAAAAAATAATATTCACTTTACATTATTTGGCATTTACTCTTATCCAGAGTGATGTACGTCTATTTATTTTTTTATCCAACTGAGCAGTTGATGGTTAAGGGCCTTGCTCAGGGGCCTGGAAGTGGTAGATTGGTGGTGCTGGGAATTGAACCCATGATCATTTGCTTAGCAGTCCTGACAGTGCAGACTTAATGGCAAAATTCGGTCAATAGCTGGATATAAAAACATGCCCCCACACACACACCACCTCCATACGTCACACTTCTCGTTGTGTATACGGGTCACTGTTTCCCTCATCATTTTCTTTGGTTTCCTTCTTCACGTATGCCTGTAAATTTGCAAAACACCGCATAATATTACCGTAAATATTCATAGCTATACATGCAAATAATCCCTCACATAATCCCGCAATAGTGATCAGATTAGCAATTTAAAAGAAGCAGGCGCGCGCTCTGCCACTGCGCAAAGCGCGTTAATTATCCGTAGGAAAACGCAATTCGTCTCATGTGACAGACCCGGCGATCATTTTACTGTAAAACAAGCCAACACCTCTGGGGAAAAATACGCCAAGACACAGCTTCTGTTATTCTGCACCGTTGCCACACACTGACAGGCTGTGCATAAACAACTGTGTCACTGGGCTGTGCCATAATGGACCTGGGCTGTGGCTCCTGTAGATACACACCACACCATTCGAGGAGAATTATAATCACAATATGCTCATATTTAAGATCTTAAACACACCACTGTCCTTTTGCGCGCTGATTAATCCGTCGGTTGTGTTATTTATTTCTACAGCGTTTCTGCCCCTACATGGGAACACGACTCACTGTGTGATGTCTATGCAGGGAAGAATACACGCAGGTGGGATTTAAGGAATGATCAGAAACCACTTACCCCAGCTGTCTCTATCCTTTTTATCCCGGGCCATGGCGCCTGGAGTGTCCTTTTCCAGCCCCCTGAGCTTCACTGCTCGCTCTTCATCAACAATCATGTAGACAGGAAACGGGAATGATGCTCCCTACGCCTCATTCTCATCTGAGAGGAAGACTTACAGCATCCAGCCACCAGGGGGCAGAGTTCAACCTACACGGTCCAGGCCCTGGTCCTTAACAGCCTCCTGTTCGGAAAATTGGAGTAGTTTTCCTTCTCGGATACACTAAATTCGACTTATCAGTCGATTAACAGCTCATTTAGAGTTGAATGGGTGTATTAAAGCAGCTAAAATGTGCTTCAGGGCCAGGGCCTGGAACCTGTGACACAAACCTGTTGTGTATATATACTAACAGGATCTTCTACAGTCGAGAAAATATTTGTCATCTTCCTTTTGTATGTTTATTATGCACTTTTCACCTGGAAATGTAAATTAAATAATTAAAGCACATAATTGGATCATGATTTATTTTTAGAGTAAAGATAAAAAAGGGTACTTCTCCTTAATATTATTATTATTTAGCTGTAGTAGTAATAGTAGTAGTAGTGTTGTTCTTAATTACTTTTTATTTGCTATTATTTAATGTACCTGTGAAAGAACAATCACAGAAACCCCACATTTCTGTTTTCTGTATAAATTAACCGGTAACTTTAAACATATAAACTATTATTATTTTAGATAACATCTGTTTGTTTCTTTACCTTTATTTCTGTACCTTATTTATAAATATTATATTATTAGTTTGATTCAAAGGCTTTTTACTCTTTATGAACTTGCTACTCCAGCAATCAACCAGATAAATTGCTAACAAACAATCATATTCAGCATTTCATCTCAAACACCGTTAAAAACAATTAAGAGGCCACTTAAATCTAAAACATGAAATATTTAAGTTAAAAAAACTTTTCTTACATGGATTGTGTTATTTTAGAACTACATAATGTCACAATAGTTAATGGAAACCAAAATCATCAACCCATTGAAGGCTGGAATGAAAAATGACACTAAATATATCGAAGTAATGTTTCTAAAACTGTGCTGAAAGACACAGCAAATGTTCCAAGATGTGGCAACCTGGAGAGGTTGGATTACCTGAGACAGCTGGGATAGGTTCCAGCAGATCCCTGTGACCCCAAATTAGGGAATAAGCAGGTATAGAAGATGAATGAATGAATAAATGACTGTACCAGGTACTGTCTCATGGTACACGTAGTGAACAGAACCCCAACAAAACTAAAAACTAGAGACAAATCATCCAGGAAAAATAAGGAGAGAGCAACGGTTAGTGGCCACCACTTGCATTACTTTTTCTAAGAGTTGTCTTGCTGTCTGTCTGTCTGTCTGTCTGTCTGTTGCCTCTCCAGTGCAGCTGTTGTTGCATTAATTTGCACCAAAGCAGATGGAACTCTTTTATAATTACTCACTCCTCCAAACTCGGCAAATTAAACTCTATGCTGTTGACCTGATCTGTTTATTTTACAATATATTAATTTCATGTTCTTATATAATTGTAATTATTTTACCAAACTATTTTAACATGCTTCTTTGTGGGCCTGTAATTTGATATTAGCCTTTAGATGGCGCGCAATCCACAATTATTAATAGAAATATGCGATCATGACCTATACATCAGGGAAAAATGTGATATTTTTGCTTATTTTGTTTTGAAAGATAATTCTATAAACATGTTTAATAGCCAAAGAGAAATCATGTGCCGTTATAAACTCGGATTATTTTATTGATCTGAGTTTATGGTGCTGGTAACCTCATCCTATGATTGGCTGTTAAATCAGGCAATCGGCGTGACGTCCAATCCGTGGCTGGATCTATGCTTCACTGTCCAATCCTGTTTGCAGGAGGCGGGTCATGTCAATGCGCAATACGGGTGGGGGAAGCTAATCGGGTCGCAGCATGCTAGATGGAGGAGTTTTAGTCTGGATGTCTGTTAGCAGTTTGCGTGTTGATTGTTTCATCTGAGAAGAAAAACTTTCAGCTCGATGGGAAGTGAATGAGGCGCATTGGGATGTTTATTTCGACGCAAAATGAATGTCAGGATTTGAAGAATCGTCTGTGTTACTGTTACGGACGTGGACTATTCACGTGGAAATTGTATGGTTTTTTTTCAAAGGGAAAAAAAAACTTGTCAAAATAGCTTTTTTTTTTTAAACGAATAACCAGCTAACATGGCTACGGGAATAACCGACTGCTAAAACAAGTCTTAGATAGTTTTTATATAAAGTTTTAATTAGCTCATTTCGTTGCGAGTTAATTTTCATTAGCTTTGCACGGGTAGCTAGTTCTCTGTGGCGTTGATGCTGTGCTAAGCTAACCTTAAAAGTACTACGTGTGTGTGTGTGTGTGTGTGTGTGTGTGTGTGTGTGTGTGTGTGTGTGTGTCGGTCGCTGCCTGGCTGCTGACTTACAATAGTTTTAGAAAATATTTACACGTTTATGCCAACGAAAAGCAAGTTGTTATTAATTAATAGAGCTTAAAAATCGCCGTTATATTACAGGCAGCTCGAACGTTAGCACACTAAAGCTACAGTGAAGTGGTTTTTAAGAGGAGTCTTTGCTGTGCGGAATTAGTCAGATTTGCCAGAAGCGGCTTAAAATTTTGTTCGATGTTATTTGATAAACAGTTTAATGTCAACAAACTTTATCAAGATAAGGCAGTGGAAATGGGTTAAAACTGAGCACTAAGCGTATTTTCAGCTTGTTTTGACTTAAAATAATGTAACTAAGAAACGTGTGTGTGTGTGAGAGAGAGAGAGAGATTTGGGTGTAAATTAATGTAAAAGGAAAATCTGGATGTAAAAGTAGTTTAACTCTTCTGTTATAATGTTTATTATTATTATTATTATGGTTTTGTTTTCAGGTCTCCAATGAAAATGCTATAACACAGAATTGGTTCATAATTATTTAATTTCGTAGTTTAGAAATATACAATTCAGTTCAGTTTTATTTATATTGTCTCATACGAAAGTCCACGATTATTGCTAGAAAAAAAGAAAAAACACATCCCTAGTCAGGAAGCCTGCGGCGACCGCATCTGCCTTCGATGGTGCAAAAGAAACCTTGAGAAGAACCAGACTTAACAGGAAACTCATCTTCATTTGGGTGACACTTTACCGAAAGTTGTAGCACAGTGGTTAAAGTGTTGGACTGCTTATTGGAATATCAGGGTTAGATTTCCAGCACCAGCAACTTGAGGGCCTTTAAACAAGGCCCTTAACCACCAATTGCTTAGTTGTATAAAATAGATGGATGTGAGCCGCTCTGGATAAGGATGTACGCCAAATGCCAATAACGTGTGCGTTATACATTTACAGCATCTGGCAGACGCTATTTATCGAGAGGTTTGGGCAATTGGGGCACTTGCTCAGGGACCTACAGTGGTGGCTTGGTGGTGCTGGAAATCGAACCCCAATTTTTCTGGTATCAATCCAACACCTTAACCACCAAGCCACCACTTCCCACATTATACGTTATTTTAGTTAATTTTAGTTAAGTGTGTCTATAAGCAGTGTCGTTTCTATAATCATATACACTCAGTGGTAGTTGTATGATGGAAGTATATTCTGGATATAGAGTTTGCATCTTTGCTTTAAATACCTTTCAAATATCTTTGGATGCTTCAGGCTCCTCGCAGGGTTGACCTTTTCTCTTTGAAGGTCTACCAGTGCTGGCAATGTCTCTGGAATAGTTAAATTAGCTGGACAATCTGGTTAATCCGGAGGATAAATGGTGCATGAATAATAGGAAGACAATGCGAGAGTGTGTGTTTATCCAGTCATTCTAACGTCTTGGTATGATGAGGTTTATTTGACAGGCTAAGATTCAGTAAAGTATTCAATAAACAGATTATAGAAAAGACAGAGCGCTCAGTTCAGTTTTTCTCTCTAAAGTGCCTGTCTGATCTTTTTTTTTTTTAATGTTTTCTGTTACCTCCAGGACAATGAGCTAAATGGCACACTTGAAGAAGAGGAATTTGAGGCAGTAGTTGGAAAAGCAGACCACCAGGTCAACTCGATTGTTTCGGTTTGTGTCACGTGACTCGCTCCGCCAGCTCCCGGCATGGAGTCGTACCCGAGGTCCACCGGAGACATCCTGCGCAGAAACCCCCAGCACGACTTCGAGCTTATCCAAAGAGTCGGCAGTGGCACTTACGGAGACGTGTTTAAGGTGTGTGGGGGATTTTTGGTAGATTTTCTAACACCTAGCTTGTTCCTCTTACCACTCTCATCTACATAACCACAGTCTTGCCAGTTCCTGACTGACTGGTGCATGTTCTGTGGCAAGCTAATATAAGCTTAGTGTTAGTGAAGCTTAGGTACTTATATATAAATATTTAACGTGACAGTCTGACCCCCAGCATGTTTCATGATTCAAAATTCGGTATTATTAGATTAAAACGTGTCTCATGGCTCAGTTTAGCGGCTTGCGTATGTAAGAGAAATGGGATTCGCAGCTCAAAATACATGGTTCATATGGTTTAATTCCTGCAGTTGGCATGGTTTCTTACAGCTATTAAACCACACTGGCGTTCACTTTAAAAGCAGATTTAGATGACCTCATTTCAGGCATTCTTAGGTCTTTTTTTAGTTTGAAAAAAGTACGGCTGCTGTATTTCTCACCGTACCACAAATAGGGAGCGAAACATAGCAGGGTGGGATAGAAACAAATGTAATTCTGCATATCTTTAAGTAGCCTGCTAACTCCTTCGCTTGTATTGAATATTTTTATGCTGTGAAATTGGCTTGTGACACGTGAGGGTTAATTGACAAGTGACATCATGTTTTTTCCCCTTTACTTTTGATTAGTTTATCAATACCTGTTCATTTTACTTTCACTTACTAATTAGCGGCAATTGGCAATTTAGCAACAAAACAGGAAAAGAAACAAACTCAATCATATTAACAAAATGAATATCTCAGGAGATAAATCAAATGCGACTGCTACTGCTGATTTCTGTGGTGACGTGACTGTCGCTTGGCACACTGTATGAAATAAGCAGTGTCTTGGTGTGCAAGTGACGCAACTGTCGTTGTTGCGTAGCCTCGTCAACACCATCTAATCGCAGCGAGTCCGCTTTCAACCTGAACTCCTTATGAAAAAAAGATCTTTTACTTAAAAAACCCTCCATTCTGTACAGGTGTGGTGTACATAAAACAGTCAAAGACCCACAATAAAGACTTAAAAGTATGAGTGAAAACACGACTTGCCCAGAAGCCATTGTTCAATTTTATTTCTAATGAATTGTTTAAGTGGTTTGGCCTGTTATGACACGTCATTGTTTGATATTCGGGTCTGTGAGAATAGCTGTGGACACTCCTCAACTGAACAGCCGAACTGCACCTTTCAGGAAGTACTCTCTCCCATCTGAGCTCACCTTTTCTCTGTTCTAATAGTTAATGCTTGAGTAAACAAAACATTTTCTCATACAGTACTCTCCTTTCGTGCCTGCCAAAGTAGACTCGTATCGCTTGTGTTGAGTTTGTAGCGAGGAGCACCATGTTTGATGTCACTTTCTCTCCAGGGGTTGCCTTTCTCACTCTCTCCTGGATTAGCATGCCAGTCAGAGACTAGCCTACTTTCTGAAAAGTTCTGTGCTCTGTATTCAGGGGTTCGATGCGACCGAGTGTCTAAAGTTTAGCAGGAGGAATGGCTGATGTCATGACTTTGAGCAAGTAGCATGCCTGCGAGGTGAAAATGTTAATAGAATGAAATGTTTGTGCCATAAAACTTCATATTTTGTTTTAAGTATTGTAATTAGGTTGCAGTGCAGGTACATTACGGAACCTAACAAACTCCACAGACTAGTTTTTCTTGTATGTGCAGTCACTTTTCCCCCTATGAACTCTCAAAGCACGTACTGGCAGCTAATTCATATGTCCAAAGCAAAGTTTAAAGATTATTCCCTACATTAGATAAAGTAAGAGAAATGACTGTATTGTTAATAATTCTGATTTCTTATAAGCTTTTTTAAATATCGTTGTTTGGTTGGAAGGGTTTTAAAGTTGGTAGCTTGTGTAGATAAAGCTGGATAGAGAGCAGGATTTATTGCAGTATTTATGATAATTGTTAACAGAAACTAAAGCATTTATTATCCTGGTCTGATTATATAATCTTGTGTACCAATGGAAATCATTTTATCTGTTTTTAGAAGCAGCAGAGGTGGTTTTTCTTTTTTCTTTTTCATCTTACTCGTCTTCAAAGCTATTTGAAAGTAGTATTAATGTGTTTTTGTCATTATTTGTATTTGTTGCTGAGATGAAGCTCTTGTGAACGTCTGGTTCTGTCATGAGTGCTCTTCTGATGTGATGTGCAAAGCTGCAGCGTACATTTTAAAGCAGCCGCTTACTTCCTTTTGTATTAATGACACGCATTCAGGGATTTGAATTTAGCAGGCTCTCTGGATATTCCTGGAAACCTTGTGATAGTAGGAAAGTTTCCATTCATCCAAACGTAGACAACTTCCTCAAGCCAAGGGATGCGAGGTGTGTGTGTGTGCTTGCATGCGTATGTGTCTGCAGTAGGCCCATTTCTACTGTTATTGTTTGGTAGACATCCTTCCTTTCTGTCGGCTTAGCTGCTGCTGTTTTAAGATGAGCAGTGTGTGTCTGTAATTATCTATCTATGTGCTAACTACAGCCTTAATGAGACACTGGTTTCTCAAGCTGTTGAGACTCTCGATTGGTTTTGATTAAAAAAAAATCTGGGTTTCAGCCCCACCGTCACCTGTCTGCCACTGTTGGGCCCCTGGGCACGGTTCCTAACCTTCTCCCTGCTCCAGGGCGCTGTACCTTGGCTAACACCAGCTTCCTTATCCAGAATATGTATAAAAACAAATTTGTCTGTGCTGTAATGCCTATCAACAAATAAAGGCTTTTATTATAACACAGACAACAAATAGTTCTGGCTTCTGGTATTTGCGCTGCTCTTCTATTTACTTGATGGATGTAGTCCAGAAGTTTTTTTGCTCAGATATATTGGCCCTCCCTTTGTTTGTTTGTACAATATAAGTAAAACTGTTTTAAATAAAAAGGCCATTGTAGCTATGAAGACTCACAGCTGAACTTAGTTTATGGTTTTCACCCACAAAACCATCTAATTATCCAGAATTTTTTAGATATAATACAAGAAATCGACAATGACAAAGAATATGGAGAAAAAATATGGAATGTTCCCCCTCGTACATATTTTAGCCGTGTTGCAATCCCACAGCTATACATTGAATGTAGAAATAAAGTTGTGGCGAAATTGAAATGCGTGGAATATTACGCAACAATAACAGACTTGTGGTCGAGCCGGACGACCGAACCATATATTATTTTCCCTGTGCACTATATTAGTGATGACTTCCAGCTAAAGTGTCTGCAGACTGCATACTTTCCTGTGGAACACACGGAACAGAATATTGTGCCTGAACTAAGAGAGCAAAAAGGGACTTGCATAACTGAAAATGCCGCAAATGTCGTCAGAGCTGTGGAGTTAAACGAATGGAGCAGACAATCTTTTTTGCCACAGGCTGCATCTTTTCATTGTTAAATAGGCTTCTCCATATGGGTGTGTAATTAGTTTGCATTATGTTTATTATCTTAAGTTTAAGTTTTCTTTCTTGAGTCTCAAAACCGTATTATACTCGTATTTTCTTTTTTTTAAAAAAAAAAAGCTTTAAAGGGTGATTCAAGCTTTCCTTACTGGAAATTGTTTACTAGTTATAAAAAAGAATAAATGCTGGAATAATTTACCTTTTCAGTTTTAATTTGAGTAAAATGCATTAAGGCAGCACTGACTGAATATTGGCAGCAAGAAGCTTACCATCTATTAGGTAGAAATGCTCTCTACATCTGCTAGACTGCAAGGTAGATTAGATTAGATTCAACTTTGTCATTGTGCAAGGTACATGTACAGAGCCAATGAAATGCAGTTAGCATCTAACCAGAAGTGCATAAGTGGCTTATTTACAATAAATAGCAGTTTAATAAATAAGGGTATGAGGTTGATAATTACAGAGGTGGGTAAATAATGTACAGAAGGTGCAGTAGTATGTATATATGGTATCTATAAGGGTATATATAGTATGATAGTTATACCTGTGCAAAGAATGACATAATGGATATATACATACAAGTGTGATACAGTAAATATGGATAGAATATATAGAAGTGTAACGACAGACAGTTATGGATGTGTGGTACAGGATATACAGAGTAAATATGGATAGAATATATAAAAGTGTAACGATAGATAGTTATGGATGTGTGGTACAGGATATACAGAGTAAATATGGATGGAATATATAAAAGTGTAACGATAGATAGTTATGGATGTGTGGTACAGGATATACAGAGTAAATATGGATAGAATATATAAAAGTGTAACGATAGATAGTTATGGATGTGTGGTACAGGATATACAGAGTAAATATGGATGGAATATATAAAAAGTGTAACGATAGATAGTTATGGATGTGTGGTGTGGTACAGGATATTCAGAGTAAATATGGATAGAATATATAGAAGTGTAACGACAGACAGTTATGGATGTGTGGTACAGGATATACAGAGTAAATATGGATAGAATATATAGAAGTTTAGCTATGGATGGTGCAAAGATGCATAATGATAAAGTAGTATAAAATACAGAAAGTGGCAAAGCAGCAGTAATTAATACTGTATAATCAGCTGTTTAGTGCAGAAACAGCCACAGGAAAGAAGCTGTTTTTCAGTCTGTTTGTGCGGGCTATCAGTAGCGTCTGCCTATCCGTGGTTGGGGTAAGAGCGATCTTTGATTTACGTACGGTTCCTAGTAGAGGGGTTTACAGTTAAAGTATGTTCTGTTACTTTAATCCAAAGTGTGTGCCGCACACTATTAAGAATATTGCGCTGAAGCTTGACTTTGCAAAATTAGCAAATCAAATCGCAATATCTGTCAGAAAAGTCGCAATTAGATAATTCGCCCAGCCCTATTCCAGAGTAATGTGCAATTGTGTTTACACTGGCTAGAGTTATAACAGTATGGCACATACGTAGAATCTTGACTTCATAGATGTTTTACTGATGATAAACCAGATTTTAGTATTTATATACACTGTACTACATGTTGTTTCTAAATGTGGGTTTATACTTGTATTTGAATGCATTTTACAAGATGTTTTGGTCAAATTATATAATTTGAAGCCTCATTAGCAAAATTTTATTTTATTTTTTTGGAAGTTAGCAGTGCTAATTTTTTCTAGCCTCTTTGTTTTTGTTGGCTTTTTTCTTACCCAGTACAAACGGCCTTCAAACAGCTGTCTAGCACTGCCACTTTAAAGGCATGTGGCACAGCATACGTAGCTTTGACCAAGCACGGTTTTCCATAGATTTGGAATACACTTGAGTGGAACCTGCTGGCTCAGAGAGTAGTGACCACATAACCATTGATCTTGGTGAGAAACTAAAACGTGTATGGTTGAGCATGGTGACCTAAAAATAGTGCTTTGGGGAGGGGTATGTTTTAAAGACCTTTATATGCTATTGACTTAAAATCTATATTTGTTTTATATTTTGCATGTGTAAAGGGTGGTGATGGAGTTGAATGTGTTAATGTCTGACAGCCTGGAATGTTGAATTATTGCAGCATGATTTGCCCTAAAAAGGAATTAAAAAATATATTTTTTTACTTTTATTTTTTTTAATTTTAAGGAACAAATGATTTGGAGAGTTTGAGAACATGTGAATATGTGATTGTGAGGGTATTTGTTGGCCTCTATGATGAGTGGGAGGTGTAAAACAAGGATGGGTAAGTGAAGATTCTTTTATAGTGATGGGGTTTTTGTCAGTGGCTTCACAGAAAACTTAAGTAAATAACGTTGCTGGAAGAAAGAGTAGAGAAAGTTATATTAGTATATAGTTAAATTTATTATTCTATGCTCATGTTCTTATCTTCATCCAGAGAAGAGCTGATTGTTCTATGTATGATGCACTTTGCTATATTAGCTATAACTAATATATATAAAATTAAAATGCGGGCAGTGATGCATGTTGTGATTTTTCTATTGATTTGCCCAATACGCATAAGCCTCCAGCGATGCTACAAGTTAGAGTAGACCTCCAACCTGCTGTCATCCATCTCCAGTCCATACCCGAGTTTATCTGCCCTGTTTGTCCCCCAGGATTACCTCCAATTGTTTGTAGAAAGGACAAGTAATTCATTTGTTTCCTCTGTTGTCTTTAGCCTCTTTGTATTTGGCTTTTAGAACTACTTTCGAATGCAAGACGTATTTTTTCTTTTAAACATGCTAAACAATATGTAGTAGTATTTAAGTAGTATTTATTGTATAGTTGTAGTAGTTTATTAAACACAATGCAATTTTATCATAACTGTTATACTTTAGTTGTATTTGCGTTAAAGCTGTAATCATATTGCAATTGTGCTTTTCTTTGCGATTTTGCCAGTTACATTATAAATGTATTCAGTGGACAAAAAGGGCATAAAACACTTCACAATAAATAACATGGTATTAACAGCTTGATAAACAATAAATTGTCTTTAAAAAAAACTGTATAAATTTAAGCTTAACTTACCGATCATACCTCAAAGGTAAATTAACTGCTAAACAATTTGAGACCTCAAAAAGTGTATCGATGTTATGTAATGTGTTATTTTTTTTATTCATTTTTGTCATAATTTCTCACTTTACCTATCCTAATAACAGGGGACACAGTGAATCCCAGTGCTTAGCGTACGTATTTAAATAGTAGTAAATAAATACTACAACACATCACGTCCGAATTGTAACTTTTAGATTAAAGCCCCTTTTTTGGGGTTTTCTATGTATCTACTATGTTTTGGAGATATTGAAGTGACAGCGTGTAAAACACCATACTTGCTATGGTGCTTGATGTGACCGAGCGGGCTGACTTCGAATGTGAAAGTGTGTGTGTGAATGTAGTCACATATATCACAGTGCACCGAGTGAGCGTTAACAGCTTAAACGTGCACATGAACATTGCAGTGTTCTAAATTAAAATATAAATAAATTAAAGGGTCCACTGGATGTGACGTGCATAAACTGAAATGTGTGTTGGCAGTGTGTGTACACAACCCCCCTCATAATAATAAAGATCAACACTGGGTTTTTTTAAATCTTATTAAATAATTTCCTTTTTTTCCAAGTCAGATGCCTGTTTTTGTGATGTCATGCGGCCCGAGTCTGCACACAGAATTGTTGATTGACAGTGCCGTTAGTTTTCTGCTGCCTCGAGCGGTGTTGCCAGATGCCAGTTTGGCTTCTTTTAATCACCTCAGACTCAAAAAAAAAACCTCAGCGGGTTGCTTTATTTATGAGAGCAGAAGGCAGGCAGGAACCTGTGTAGAGGGTTAGCTTTGGTTCTTTAGAAGATCCGGACCTGGGTGCCGGAGCTTTCGATGAGAACCGTATAGTGAAACAAGCAGGTCGGTAGCAGGATGGTATCAATTAGCGAGCGGGGTAGCGAGTCTGTTAACATATATGAAACATACGAGTCCAAACAGCGAATGAGGTGAAGGGCTCGTGTATAAATAGGGTGAGTAATGGTGATGGACTGATAAGGTGCAGGTGTATCTGGGTAATAGTCAGACGAGGGTGCGCACTGATTGGTTGTCAAACCTGGCGTGACGGTGACAATAATTATAATTTATTTTTGACACGGTAAAATTAGTTATTTGTTTAACACTGCCAATGAGAATTTTGAATCATAGCATATTAAGAATCATGGACGTTTTATTAAGATTCTGAACAATCATATCAACTTGTGGGCATCCGGTGAGTCCTTTAAAATGTTAAACAGCGTGGATATTACTGCGAAAAATGATTGTAATATTGAATAAGATACAAACAGGCAGCCTGATAAAATAGCAGTGTGCACCGTGCATGGCTTTCCCCAAGACATTGAGTGCAGACTGACTGAGAAAATGCATTTCTATGGAAGTTAGCATGGCAAGTTAAAAAGTTGAAGTATACGTCAGGGGGGGGAAAAAAAGTACATAGTTCTATTAGAATTGGTAACTAGTAGCACTCAAAAGGTGTGGGTCAGATAAGAAGTAGAGATAAAAATGGTGATCCTGTTATCTGCCCCCAGAGCTGGTCAGATAAGGGTAAATACAGGCAGCCTGCAAACCGCTTGCAACTAGTTAAATATCTGCTATTTCCGAGTGTCTGTAAATGCTCAGCCAGCCAGAAGTGGTTTCTGGTTAAGTGTGCGTGCGTGTGTGTGTGTGTGTGTAGTTGCATCCATCTGTTAGTCTGTTATCAGTCCTGGCCGGAGTATGTAAATCACGTGTTTTAACCCGGCTGTTTCGCACACAGTCAGTTCCCCTTTTATGTCCAGGCATTTCTCCTAGATCAATTACAGGAACTTCTACAAGCTAGGCAGCCTCTAGATCACTCCCTCTTCTCCCACTCCTATCTCTGTATCCCATATCCTCAAAACATTTTCTAGAAAAGTGGTACGTGTACGCACACGGAAGCAATCTAATGCTATGCTAATGCTAAATGCTTAAGATTAAGTTTGCAACATTCTGGGCAATGTTAGCTGATTTGGTGGTTCTGGGGTTTTTTTTGTTTGTTTTTTTTTTTTTACACAGCTTTATGTGTAAAAAGTATCTGGGAGAGGTGCTTAGGGTTGACGGTGAATCTTCCATCACATAAGTAAACTGTTGCCAATAAACATATTTCTGGTTTGTTTACTTTTCCATGAGTGTTTGATTGCAGTTGACCATGAGTTTAAAAGACAGAAATGGGGGGGGGTGTATCTGTGTAGACATTGTTCAGAGCACCAGTAAACACCAAATCATCCAGAATAGTTCTTAGACCTTTATTTATTCTATATTAATTTCTAAGCAAACCCACACATTTTTTTAAGTGAATAAACTGGAGTTAAAGCCCGTATTTACTGTTCCACTGAATGTCTGACAGCTGTAATGACCTACTTTTACAAAAGAACATGGTGAACTTTTTATCTCTGTCTGAACTGAATATTTATTTCTGTCTGCGCTTCTCTTCTCTCATCTGCTTATATTTTCTCTCCTCTCCCATTTTTTCCACTCTGGTCCTTTATCCTAAACCCCCCCTTTATTTCTGCCCACTTCTATGACGTGTACACATGATAGCGCAATCAACATCACGAGCTCCAATAGTCATTAAGTGTATGTTCTGTATTAAAAATGAGGATTTTCTGCTTGTGTAAACATCATATTTTATCTTTTTAGGCTCGTAAAATCTCCACCGGAGAGCTAGCAGCTGTAAAGGTGATTAAATTGGAGCCAGGTGAGTTAAAAAAAAATGTTAATGTATGTTTGTTTATTTATTTTTTTAAAGTAACCTTATAGTTTATGCCTGACACACAATTGATCTACAGTACAGTATTTTAACCTGACCTTTTAGTGCAATGTTTTAACTTTATGCTTTTGGAAACTTGACCATGTGTTATGTTATTGTTGTAAATAGTTCTTTAAAGACCTAAGACTGCTTTGCGTAACATAAACATGTCATATAACCTTTACTTTAAAAAAAGTGTCTAGAAACGGTGGCCCAATAGGTATATCTGTGGACGACCCCTCCATTAGCTTATGCATTGACCTTTAATATCGTGTATCCAATAAGGTAAAGTTTCTTTCAATGAACATTCTGATTGAAGCTTTTATATAGCTATTGCTGTATACACACCGTTCTAAATTCTAAACTCTATATACGATCCAACAACTTAAAAAAATGCTTGCCGCTAGGGTTGGGCGGTATGGCTCAGTTCCAAACTTGGCAGAAGTTTTGAATTTAGAGGAATTTGTGTTCAACTGATCTGGAGTGTCACTGATAATTTTCCCGTAAAATCACCCCACAGATTGATGGTGGCTCCCCGTGATTTAGTTTTGCCATCGTTGGTTGATAAAATGTTCCTAAATTGTTAACATTCTGCATAAAGCAATTGCTGACTGTTTCTCCCTAAAATTTCCAGAACCCCAGAATGGCTCTATTGTTTGCTGTAACCAGGTCTTAAGCATAGTTATTGCCAAGTTATTAAAAAAAAAAAAAGAGAGAAACCAAATCCTAAAATAGTAACCCGGATGCAAATGTTAGACACTGTTATCTGATGTTTATAGTTTGTAATCAGTTGAGTATTAACAATAAGTTTCATTGGATCAAATACAGATACAGGATATAATGAAAATGAACCCTGTGTCTTGACTCTCTGAACTCTTCTTGTATATTTTTACAAGAAGACTGTAATATTTGCATAATAGACGGACCTGAAAAAGAAAAGGGCATGACTGACTGTCGAACATTCTGAACGCATTTACACATACACCACACATCCTTTACGTTTCCCACATTTTAAACCCTTCAGTCGAGAATGGACGGATGTTTAGGACAATTTTTAACTTTTATGATGTTACTATTTGCATCTTATTTACATCTGCCGGTCTGCTTATTTTACTCGTTCTTTGGTTGTGTTTTCTAGGAGATGATTTCTCAATCATCCAGCAGGAAATCTTTATGGTGAAAGAATGTACTCATCCCAACATAGTTGCCTATTTTGGCAGCTACCTCTGGTATGGCCAACACATAGATGCTTTGCCTGGATGATGTGATGTCCTGTAACACTATTTATAGAAAGTGGCTTACTGCCATTTGTCAGACATCTTGTGTTTCTAAGTTTTTGTTGAGTATCTGGACATATCTGTAGATAAGGCAGTGAGCAAACAGAGTAAAAATGTACGATTAAGTTAATGGCACTTTAAAGGCGTAAACCAAATTTCCTTTTCTTGTTTTGCAGTCGTGAGAAGCTGTGGATTTGTATGGAATATTGTGGTGGAGGCTCACTACAGGACATCTACCATGGTACCCACTGTTTTTTGATTAGCAATCTGCAAATATAATTCTAACAGGTTGGGTTGGCTTAACTGTGGTGCTAAATGGGCCGAGTTGTGTATTTTAGAAACTGGGAATTTTCTCCTGGGATTTTCATGCATAATGTGTCTGCATATATAGTGTATGCAAAACAGTGTAAGAAACATTAAAGATACATACCTTGTTGATTAGCTGAAAGACAAATCGCCAGCAGAGAAGCATCTCGGCATACACAAAAAAACCAAAACAAACCTTGCTACTTAAAGCGCTTGAAAAGTGTCGCCTTGACAATTTCTGCAAGTTACGCATATGACGAGTCGTCTCTCCCACAGGCTCATGGGATAGTGGGAAGTATACATCATATGCATACTTCAAAATCTGGGTGGGTGTAGTGGGTCAATCGGGAACTTTTGCATACTGTATTTAACTCTAAGAAAAGAAAAGAAAAGGGATGCTGAAAAAAACAAAACAGGAATGCTTTCTTGAACTATATTTTTCTGGTTGTTATGGTGATACTGCTTAAATTTATAACCATTTCATTACTTATGTTTTATTATAATGGATATCTCTGTCTGTATGTGCACTTTCCACACTAACTACACGAAGTTCTGTAATTAAAAAAATATGTTTTGACTGTATTTGCTCGGCTGATGTGATTTATTTTTTTTTGTGTACAGTTACAGGCCCTTTGGCTGAACTTCAGATTGCTTATGTGGTCAGAGAGACAATACAGGTAAGGTGGAGCTGCAGGGCTATACAAATGCAACCATTAATAGATTACAGCAGACATCCAAATAGAACCTTTATTAAATAATGTATAATAGGAATGGGTAAATTGGCGCCCGACTTTCTTTTCGTCTATGAATCTATTCTATGCTTTTTAAAATATAAAAAAAAAAACTCTTTTTTTTTTTTTTAAAAATCTGCTTTACTCAAATGTAAAAATATTTATAAACTAATATAAATATAAAGTTTCTGCCCAGAGGATGGCACAGCCCTCCATGGCCTGCTGTCCTCTTCGTGTGGGTGTCTCTGGGTTCATTCATGCAGAATGGGGGTGAATAATCCTTCTCCTCTAGTTTAGTTACAGAGCCTTAGATTTAAAAGATGAAATGCAGAACACCGGTTTACTAGGTGATGGAGCTAAATATGTGTATAAAAATGTTAGAGATACTTGATAAAAATCCTACAGCTAAATATAAAGAAGAGATTTATAGCAGGATCAGTAAATTGTCATATTGCATTCAGCCTGTTGAGGCTTTCACTGATTCTTGAAGTTTCTTTTATTAATTTTCCTGCTTATTTCTTTCAGGGTCTGAGTTATCTCCATGCAAAAGCCAAAATGCACAGAGATATCAAGGTAACGCTGCCTCTGTTGCTTATTGTTTTTCCTTATGTTTTTGGTGCCGTATCTGTGTAACTTCTGTCTGCTTTCTCTTTTAGTTAAAAAAACGCTCAGTATTAAAAGAAATATGCTATGGTTGAATTTTTTTAAATATTCTGTCTAATTTAAAATATATTTGTTTAACTTCTGTAACCAGGGGGCAAATATTTTGCTTACTGACAATGGAGATGTCAAACTAGGTGAGCCATTTGTTTCTGATAAAACTGTTTTTACTCAAGTTTGTTTGGATTTTCTGCATGTTAATTTTAGTCTCAGAATATTATAAAAATAACTTTTTGACTATTTAATGTAAATCAATCTTAATTTTTTTTAGCGGACTTTGGTGTTGCAGCCAAAATAACAGCCACCATTGCCAAGAGAAAGTCCTTTATTGGCACCCCCTACTGGTGAGACGAAATTGAAGCTTTTATTTGCATGGTGTATATAGTAAACCTTCTGTGATGCATAAACAGTCTAAAATAGAGATATAATTGTTAAAGAAAAAGAGAGAGCCTTGTAAGAATTTTCAATAGAGCGTGTGTGGATGCGTTCACAGGATGGCTCCGGAAGTGGCTGCAGTGGAGAAGAACGGAGGGTATAATCAGCTATGTGATATTTGGGCTGTGGGAATTACATCAATTGAACTCGCTGAATTGCAACCCCCTATGTTTGACCTGCACCCAATGAGGTATACATCCTGCTCAGACACCCCTGTTTAGGTTTCTTTTTTTTAAAAGGGGGGGGGTGTCCCAACTTCCTCATACTGTAAGCTAACACATGACTCAGGTGCTTACATTGAGACTGTGCGGAGTTAGATGTCAGTCATACCTTAATCACTTTGTTTTTTTTACTATCAGATCAACTTAATTTACCTTACATTAGTGGTCATGTATCGTTTAGCCGCCTTCTTATAATAATATTATTATTATTGTTTAGCCTCTCTTACCCTTTAATTGAGTAATTAAACTGAATCTCAAGATTATATATGTATACATAAAGGGTAATTTGTTATGTTTGTGTGTATAGGGCTTTATTCCTAATGTCCAAAAGCAGCTTTCAGCCTCCTAAGTTAAAGGACAAGATGAAATGGTGAGTGTGAGTCTGTTATTTGGTGTGTGTTTGTGTTCAGATCAGTGTCTATTTAACATTCCAGTGTTACATTTTTGTTTCCTTTCACATCTGTGTAAAATGTCTTTCTTTAACCTTTCCTTGTGTTCAGGTCTACAGCCTTTCACAATTTCGTTAAAGTTTCTCTGACCAAGAATCCAAAGAAGAGGCCTACAGCTGAAAAACTGCTCATGGTATCCGCCTGTATTTTTACTTGGCCTCCCCTTCCACTGTCAGTTATAATAATCATTATTGTGTTGTGTAGCGCCATGTTGTATTGTTACTGACTGACTTAACATATTTTGAACCCCTTAAGTAAATAATTTCTGATGTAATTTACCTTTACAGCTGTTTTATACAGAGATGTTTGCATTTTACATCAGGTTTAATATTTTTCTGTCTTTCTTTTTATGTAGCATATGTTTGTGGCTCAGGCAGGTTTGAGCCGCAGACTCGCAGTTGAGCTGCTGGATAAGATGAATAATCCAGACAACCCGCCTGTGTATATCGAGAAAGACGAGGATGACCTGGAGGTAAACTACACACGAGTGATAGAAAAATTGGCAAGTGTGATATTTGGGTGTCCTGTAATTGTAAGCATTTTGGTTTGGTGACTGTGAGCAACATCTCTGTATGTCAAGTTTTTATTTATTCCGCCTGCACAAGCAGTCAAAAATACACTTTGCTTTTCTTGCACAGTGAAGCACTGTCTATAATCAGCAGCGCAGTACTGTAGTGTTAACTACCAGTTTCTTTCTCACTCTCTAGCCACCACATCCTCCACACACCATCCGTTCAGCCCAGAACAAGGATGCTCGAGCTGGAAAAACTCGCTCTGAGATTGACTGTAAGTATTCTGCACCTTCCTTATGTTTCTTAGATAAACTTTAGATAAAAGGTTGCTGTTTTTGGGGTTAAATTAGCACTTAATAAATATTAATTGTTTTTAATGAAGAACATCAAATGAAATCACCCTTTTGCACAGTACTTGTCTCAGCTGTTGAGTTCAAACTTTCAGTTCTGTAATGCCTCAATAACGTCTGGTTTAAAGAGGACACTTTTGTTGTTGTTTCCCTTCTGTTTAACTGAGTTGCCGGTTCAGTCTTATAGTGAAGGACTAAACTAATATACAGCAGGACTTGCAAAAATGTTTAATTCCTGGTAGCCCTTCAGACAAATTAAAACATTATTAACATTTCATATAAAATAAACAAATTACAATTAACCATACAAATGTTTAATTTGATCTGAACATACTATTCCAGATGTCAGCGATTTTTCACAGTTCTCTCCACTGCGCTTGCATATCTCTCTCTGGCATGTTTAAATTAGCGAGATTACACTTGTGACATGTGGATAGTAATGATTAACAGAACAATGTCTAAGGAATTGGTGCGCAACCGATCATGCACACGGGTCGCTGATTGAGAGTGAAAGTAAAATGAGTGTGTGCATTCAAACGGTTTTAATACTCCACATACAGGACTCAGTACACTGGGAAGTAAAATGTACGCAGTGACGGGAAAGCTGTGCGCAAACAAAATATTCCAACTGAAAGACACACATAAACAGAGTTCAGAATAAAGACGTCTTATGTAAACAGTCAACCCGAACGTTTCGATCGGAATGATCTCGGTCGGAATGGCAGCGTGCATGTAAATAAGGCTTGTTTCATGTTGGCTGATGGTTTTGTTGGTCTGTTGTGTACACTAGATTATTTTTTTTAACTGTGAGGCGACGTAAAACTTTAACGTTTAATCTTGATTTAAAAGCAGAAACGTTTACAATAATGAGGTTATTATTACAAACGGTGACAATCCATGAACAGATCTGTGGAAGTTGTTGAACCTTCTGCTATAAAACCTCTTCTTCTGCTTTATTGTCAAAGTTTCTGTCTCACATCCTTTCATACACAGGCGCTCGTGTGTGTGTGTGTGTATTTATTTATATTTATGGGAAGTGGTGGCTCATAGTTAAGGTGTTGGACTACCATAGATTGTTGGTTCGATTCCCAACTCCACCAAGCCACCACCACTGGGCCCCTGAACAAGGCCCTTAACCCCTAATTGCTCAGCTGTATTAATGATATAAATGTAAGGGCGTCTGCCAAATGCTGTAAATGTAGAATGTAGGCTACCACTCTTGTGGGAGTGTGGTGGCTCATGTTTAAGGTGTTGGGATAGCAACCTGATGACTGTCGGTTCGATTTGCAGCTCCACCAAGCTTTCCACTGTTGGGCCCCTGAGCAAGGCCCTTAACCCCCAATTGCTCAGTTGTATTAAAAAAAAAAAGGTAAAATGTAAGTCGCTCTGGATAAGGGCGTCTGCCAAATGATGTAAATTCAGCATTATTTTAATGGTAGATTTATTCTAACAGTAAGGCAGAATAACAACAAAAACACATATTTCAAAAAATGTTTAACAAGCAAAGTCCATATTTGGGATTAAACAGGGATTAAATAGTAGTGTGTTACCAATTCTTTCTTTGCAACTACTGCCCCAGTTGCCTTCAGATCCATCACAAACTCCTGCTAGAGTAGTTCTGGTCTGATTCCTCACCGTTCTCATGCACAAGGCGAGAGTTTGTGTAGGTCTGCAATCCTGTCCCTTACATTCTTGGACAGATCTTTGGTCTTGTCCATGCTGGACAGTTTGGAATCTAATTGATTAATTCTGCGGGCAGATGTCTTTTATACAGAGAGCGCTCTTAATCTCAGCCTGTTACCTGTATCTAAAGACACCTGGGTTCCAGAGATCTTGTTGATCACATGCATATTTCATTCATTAAAATAAAATTATAAACTGCTGATTACTTTCAGTACAAAATCAGCAGGGGATTAGATATTTTTTTTCATAACCATGTAAATATACACAGTATACAAACTTCTTAAACATATTAAACAAGGTTGACGCACCCGACTGCATATAATTGTATATTCGTATAATATATATATATATACACACACACACACACATACAGTATATGCACGTAAATGTATTTTTGTGGTACAAAGTACTAGTCTATTTAATTAGAAATAAACTCTGTTCAAAATGTTAGCTTTTTCAGTGTAGTTGGTTTTCTGTACAGCTGTATACTGTGAACTTTGCTATCTGGCCCAAAGTGGAATGGAACCGGTCAGTGCTTTGACAATCAGAACGGTATAATATTTGGATATTGCCTACTTCTGATACCTCCGTCATTGTTTATGCGTGTCTGTGATTGTGCTTAGCCAGTCTTCAGCCCTAAATGGTAATGAAGAAAGTATTTCTGTCACGCTATACAATTCAATTCAATTCAATTCAGTTTTATTTGTATAGCGCTTTTTATAATGGTGATTGTCACAAAGCAGCTTTACAATTGAAGAAATTATAAAACAGAATTAAACATTAGAATTATACATGTGTTCGATCACTGTAGAACAGTGAATGTTTGCAGTCCTGCAGAAGAAAGAACATTTTTCAACCTAACTAGCAACAAGCTCGCAACAGCAAAAGAAAATCTTACATATCTTACCATCAGCCCAGGTGGTCAGAGATACCCCTGTTAATCAGTATGCAGTCAGACACATTCACCCAGTGCACATCAAGCAGAAAAGTTCTTATATTTGTGATGAATCCGGGTAGTCTGAATGTTACCTCATCCAGCATTTGTTTTCTCTGTGTTGTAGTTAATAGGCTGCGATTTGAACCTCCTCTCAAGAAGGAAACCGAAGCAAGCTCCGAAATGGTGAGTACACAAACACTGAATTTTATAGTCATTGCATACACAGACACAACAGCTTAGTTTTTAACCAGATGTTCAGTGTAACCATGCAAACTGATCTGGAAGAGAGAGAGAAATAACATAATGTAACTGGGACTATTAATTTGACCAAAAAATTGTATCCCCTGCTGATTTGTATGTTTGCCCACTGACAAAGAAATTCGGTCTATAAAACAATAACAACAGAAACATCCAGAAAAACAAATTTTAAGCATTCGACCCTTTCACAAAATAAGATTTGGTACTTAATGACAAAAGCTTGTTGGAAAGGTCAGAAGTCAGATGTTTCTTGCAGTTGCTTACCAGGTATGCACACATCTCAGAAGGGATTTTGTCTCACTCCTCTTTGCAGATCCTTTCCAAGTCAGTAACTTTTTGAGGCTGTTGATGATTTTTTTTTATGGGATTAAGATTAAGACACCGTCTAGGCCACTCCAGCACCATGTGCTTCTTCATAAGCCACTTCTTTTAATATATTTTAATCAATTACTTAATAACATTGATATTTTAGGTGGCCAAAACAGATTATCTGCATTTACATTATTTCTTATAGGAAAATTTGTGAAACGCAATGTGAATTTTTTTTTTTTTTTGTTTTCCTCCTTAAGAGCTCCCCTCCAAAACGATTTAAATTTGTATGCCGATATATATAAATTGCTGTTAATGCTTTTATATGAGCTGAAAGATTTCGTGATGCATTGGTGTGCTTTCGCTGTTCACAGGATGTGACCAGAGAGAATGATTTCTCCTCTCAGTGGAGCCCATTTGCTGAGGGCGGCATCTCCTCCAGGTAACTATAGAAACAGTCTGGACAGAGACCATAAACAAACCAGCCTCCCGCCAGGTGGCCATCCATCACTACTTATTAACATGGCCCCTATCCGAATATTTTCTCTGGGAAATCTCAAAACTGCGTGTGTATGTTTGCACTTGCTAACCTGCCCAGTTTGTGTGTCTGAGCTCATTTTCTGCAGGGTGTCTGTCTGTCTGCTTGCATTTACTCCCTTTACTTTGACTGTGTCTGTTCTTCTGTTCCTTTTTCCTCCTCTGGTTCATTCTTTCCATAAAAGGAGCCTCCTGAAAAGTGTGGAGGACGAGTTGTTCCTACGGTAAAGCAAGCAGTGTGTGTATTTGTACCCATAGGTGTTAATTGCCCTGCTGGTTTATATATATATACTGACTCCTAGAATGCTAAGTCTTGCTATTTGTTTTGGCTTTTTCCTCTGCTGCATTTGGCTGTCTATGCATCTTGTACTTGTTGTATTATCGATGACTGTCTATAGTATATTCTACCTCTGCCAGCATGTTTTTCTGGTGATTTTGGCATGACTGTCAGCCTTTTTTGGTTGCAATACACTTAAAACTTGTTTAGTTAAATAGAAAAAAATTATAGACGATTAGATTTTTAACATTTTTATTTTAGTCTGAGTTTGTTCATTTTTAAGGAATTTTCCCCTTTGCCCCTTTTCCCCTATTTTACTTAAAAAAATCATAACACATTTTTTGCAATGTCTGTGGTAAAGTCTTGAGGAAAAAAATCCCAATGAGATTAGTTAGTTTGTAATTTTTAATTAGATTCTAATCATAGTTGAAATAAAAATGTGTTTAGGTGAATTACTTTATTTATATATCATGTATTATGTTATTGTATAATTTGATTTTGTTTATGGATTAGGTTTTAGAAAATACAGTAATTTTTGATTAGTTTTAGAAACTTTTACAGATTAGAAAATACAGTAATTGATGTAATTACGAGCAAGTTTTCTCTTCATTGATTTGGGTTTTTTTTTTTTAACATTAGCGGTCATGTGACTCCACTAGAAGATGCTTTTGAGGATGTAGAGATGTAAGTTGCATAATTTTGCATTTACTGTAATATTCATGGAATGAACATACAGTTCCGCTGCTGATTGTAAACACCCAGAAAAATATTTCCTCTCTCTGTCTTATGTACACATTTCTTTTCCAGATCCACTCTAAAGCATGGTGTGCCTCCACCTCTTCCTCCTAAGGTGAGTTTTTTTTGGGGTTTTTTTGTCTTTGCGTATTGTAATCTACATAATTTGTGTGTATTAACTGCTATATTATATCTATATATATTATATATATATATGCTATATATATATATATATATATATATATATATATATATGCTATATATATATGTATATATTTTTTTTTTTTTTTTTTTTTTTTTTAAAGCCACATCCTTTTAGCTCATCTGAGGAAGTGGTTTGAGTGAAGGCTCTCTTCGACAATTAAGCGGTTTCCAGGCTCAGATAATGTCCCTGGGCCACGGAGGCAGAGCACACCAGAGAGAGGCAACCGGGTGGAACAGATGCAGCATGACCTCTCTTCTAGTGTGAGCAGCCCTGGACTGCTATCACGCACCACAGAACAGGGTACTTGCATTTATAAATAGATTCTATGATTTTAAATATGAGTTAACAAGTGGGCTCTCTCTAAAAGCTGCCCATTTAAGTTAAATCATTCACAACTGTTACTCATCTAACATCTTTAGAGCCCCTTTTTGCCAGAATCTTCTATCCACCCACTTATTTTTATCACTTGTTTGCCTACAGGTTGTTTTTTTTTTTTTTTTTTTTTTTTCCTAATTTCCCCCTCCTTATTGCTTTGTCTTTTCAAGATTTTCTTCATTCCAAACCAGGCGGTATCTTACAGTTGCTACTCTATTCCTGCATTCCTTAGTCAACAGATCAGCACCATTAATGCTCATTTTTTTTGCCTCGGTAGGTGAGGACTCTGAAGGCACCCTAAACGGAGACAATCCTAAATCACCACCTGGACGACCACAAAGGAAAGAGAGGAAAGAATTCCCTGTGAGTGTTTTTATTAGAAAGAAAAAAAGGACATGAGATAAAAATACATTTCTAATACAGTTGCCTACATTACATGAGAGAAAATATGAAGAAAAACCTATAACAGTCAGATACAGGAATGACTATGTTGATAGTAATTAATGGGCGATGGTTGTTCTAAAACAATGACTAGAATAGTTTATATTGATTTTAGTATTTATGCTTACAATCCTGTTTTTTTTTTTTTTTTCTCTTTTTACTGTTTGCTTACAGAAGCCAGCGATTAATGGCCTTCCACCTACCCCTAAAGTTCTGGTGAGTGCTCACTTCCTTTTTCTTAGCCTAAAGAGCACACATTGGAGAACTGATTAAAAATTAAAGGTCAGAAGGCTAAACCATGCTATATACATCAATGTTCTTTTTATACTTACATTTTTTTTTTATCCATAAAGCATTTTTTTTGGTCTCTATGCCCACAATTAGATGGGAGCTTGTTTTTCTAAAGTGTTTGATGGCTGTCCGCTGAAAATCAACTGTGCCACTTCATGGATTCATCCAGATACCAAAGGTAACAAGCAGTGTCAGTCATCCTGTTGGTTTGTGTGTAAGGGTACATTGAGTTCTCTTATTGCTGTAATGTCTGTTGTGTTGTAGATCAGTACTTGATCTTTGGGACGGAGGATGGCATTTACACGCTGAACATGAACGAGTTACACGAGGCCACCATGGAGCAGGTACTAACTGAATTCTCTGCTTTACCCTTGAGCATCTTTCATTATAGACATTGTATGTTTTATACTCTCCTGCAAATTTTATATACATGCTAATTGCATTTCAGTTGTTTCCACGGAAATGCACCTGGCTCTACGTCATAAATAATAACCTCATGTCGTTATCAGGCAAGTATCTCAAATACATTGAGGGGGTAAACAATGTGTCTACTAACCTACCAGCAATGTCTGTAACAGAGTTTATTATTCAAAACAAAAAATGTCAAAACTACAGTTTGGTAAATATAAATTTCGCAGATATTTAACCTGGTGCCAAATGTAAAAAGCCACAATAGTGCTATAAACACCAATTTTTTCATTTGAATGGAAGGTCATTGTCAGAAAATTTAAAGCCAGGCAGGATGCAAACAATGCAGGGTGCTAAAATTTTTATCACGATGGCATATCTGTAACTTATGCTATAGACTAGGCCCTTAGAAAATCTGGCTTTACATGGAATGACCTGTTAATTATGGCTTAATACGGTCTTATACTGTGTGTCTGTGACCCTGTGGCATGCCTAGCTGCTGCTTTAGCACTATAGTTGCTTAAAGAAGACGAGTTGAGTCAATGATGATCAGAGATTAATAGAGGAAAAACATTAAGAAATCCCAACATTGATTTGAGCTGCTGACATAAATCACCTTTTACCAGTCTGGTAAATAGAAACACATATTAGCCTGCAAAAAACACACAGAACCATAAAATGGATAGACTACAATAGCAGAACCCTACTTGGTCCCCCTTCTGTCATATAAGAACAGGGATTTAAAGGTATCGTGCCCAAACTGGACAACTGATTAGGGAAAGATTGTTCGTGATATTCTTGTTCTGAGGTGTGGGACATATACAGGATATTAGCAATTTTGGTACAAGATTGTTTACAGTTTAAAAAACGTAAAGGTTCACTCGTTCTTTTTTTTTTTTTTTTATTTTATTGTATCTGGTAAATATTGATTTAAACCTCTTGACTTGTATCGGCATTGATTTTTATGCATTTTTCTACCATCAACTTAATAATTAATTCATATAACTGCACAAACTAGGTTTTTTTAGTGGATAATATAGACAGAAATTACAGTAATGAGTTAAAGTAAATCATAGAATAAATCTAGTGGATCATGACACTGGGTCAAGATACTTTCTAAAACAGAAATCATGCTGGTTTCAAATCAAAATTGGAATGATATGTCGAGACGGGTCTCTTCATACTCCTTCTGTCTGTCTTCTCCAGTTCATCACGTAACTGTATAATATACATGCTTTTGCTTTTGTCATACTCATTGTCAGTGTATAGTAGCTACATGATTACCTTCTTTCTCTTTCCTCTGTTTCTTCTGGCTGATCTCACTCCCTGCTGACTGCTTTAACGTCTAAATCCTCATAATCAGAAGGTAAATGCACTCGAACACACTCGCACATACCAAGCGTACCATCATTTTCCTCACTGTGCAAATATTCATGCCTATCTGATTACTTTTTTTCCGGCTTTTTGTTTTCTTTTTAAGCCATGTTGTAGACGTGCATTACGGTGCTTATCTTAGCTTGCTATCATTGTTGCTGATGTCAGAAAAGTGCAGTGACACAGCAGAGTTATTTGGTTGTCGTCTTTCTGCATTGTTATGTTGTTATCTGTGTTTAACCTGTGCATACGATTTTGCTTTAGGAAAAACCTTCCAGCTGTATTCTCACAATCTGATTGGCCTGTTTGAGCAGCTCAAAAAACCTGGACTTGCTGCACAGCTACAAACTCACAGGTTTCCTGAGAGGATGCTGCCCAGGTACCCACAAAACTCCAGCTGCAGTTTATCCACCAATACAAAACTCTTCAGTAGCAGACTCCAGTCTGGTGTAGTTTCTTAATCTTTCAATAAGCTGTTTTTAGCAGATATAAGAAATAACATATCATTTTTTTTCAATTTAATGCTTGTTAATCGACATTTTGTTTGTGTGCACAATTTGGTTATGGCTCAAATCCAAAATGGTTTTCTGTTCGTTTAGTCTGGTATACCGTGTCGTCTTTCCTAGTTTTAATGCACTGCAGTGGATCAGCACCACTTTTTTAGTGTTGGTTAATTATTAGCTATAAAAGACGAACAATTTTTGAAGAAAATAATGAATACAGACAGACCCGTGTGTACATTTGTTGCAAAGCCGCATGATTCGGTGTACAGGTGTTCGTATGGCCTTGGGTTGAACTCATAGCTACTGTAAGCTCAACTTACAGCCACCTTAACTGAACCTAAAGTTACCATCCTATCTGATGACTTCAGCTTTGTATAGTACCACTATCCCAGTCCTACACAACACAAAAACCGTTACTCTGCATTCCCCCAATCCATTCCCCTCTACAGCTAAAAAATGATATGTCTGGTCCTCGAGCCTGGTCTAGGTCTTACGTATAATGTAAGTTTTTGGACCACAATTTTTGGAGTATAAATACTTAAGTCAAACATAAATATTACGTATTAATATCAAATGCTTTTTTTTCTGTGCTTCAGTGCAGTACACAGATTTCACACAGCCATTTTGTCACTTTTTTGTATCAGTTTGTATAAAGAAGCCATTTGTCAGTGGGTTTTATAAAGCATTAAAGAGCATTATACTTTGGTTTATATTATTCCACAGGTGTTTTGTTTTTGTTTTTTTTGGTCTGCTGTTTTGTTTACAGTTTACAGTGATCGAATCGTTAGTAGCCAGATGCTTTGTTAAAAACTATACTAATATATTTATTATGATGTTTTTTTTGCTAACAGGAGATTTGCGCTGACCACCAAAATTCCTGATACAAAGGGCTGTCACAAGTGCTGCATCGGTGAGCAACATGGACTGTTTTTCTGTTAGCAATCAAAGCCAGATAACTAGTTAAAAAATGGGGGTTTTTTTGTGTTATTTTTTTAGTTTGTGTTGTTAAAGCTACCAGCTGCTTCACATATGCCTCTTTTTTCTCTCTGTCTCTTTCTCTTTCAGTGCGAAATCCGTACACTGGTTTTAAGTATTTGTGTGGAGCCCTGCAGTTTGGGATTGTTCTGTTACAGTGGTACGAACCAATGCAGAGATTCATGCTCATCAAGGTTAGTAATAGATAAATCATACAATGTGAGTGCTTATACTCACTCACACACATACACACATCTGTGTCATGATTATGAACTTGAAGTCTCATGTATTCTTCATCCTCTCTGCTGCAGCACTTTGATTTCCCATTGCCGAATCCTCTGCGTGTGTTTGAGATGTTGGTGGTGCCCGAGCAGGAGTACCCTCTTGTGTGTGTAGCTGTTAGTCAGGGCACCGAGCCCAGCCAGGTTGTTCGTTTTGAAACCATAAACCTCAACTCCTGTTCCTCGTGGTTTACTGAGATCGGCTCAGGTACCCAGCAACTCCTGCACAAACACAATTTCATAAATGTTGCATTTAGTTATAAGCATGCAGATGTCAGTTAGACCTATACAGTGTTACAGGCACTTTGGGAATGTTGATTTAAGGCACAATGCAATTGTAATATATAAAGTTTATACACTGATGGTATATGCATTTATAGTGTGAATCTATTTTTGTAACTCTAGCGGGAAATCAAGTTGATGCAATTCATGTCACTCAGTTGGAAAGAGACACAGTGCTTGTGTGCCTTGACAGTAAGTATGCAATCTTTTTACAAGAAGACAGGGTTTCCACTCTTCCTGGCAAATTAATGGCCAACTTTCCAGTTCAGGGAAATGTCCTGTCTAATTATTATTTTAATGTTTTTGATCATTAAAGCACAGTTCACAAGTGGTCCGAGACAGTTAACTTTAGGAACCGAAATCGCTCTGTTCAGGGATGTTGAGTTTTGACACCTAAGCTGTGACATAGTGACGCTGTTTTGTGTTAGCGGTTGCAGGTGCTAGGAATTTAGTGCTTGAATATTTTTAGCAACATTGTCTGGTAAGCATGTATCTAACCTTCAGTTAGTGGGTAAATGAAGCATAGCTGACCCGTGATCTGTACAAACTAGCCCGTCTCCATCAGATCGCCACGCATATACAGTAATTCCCACATCAGTTATAATAATTTGCCCATCACAGAGTGACAGTTCCAGTTATGCATGTTTCGTTTTGCTGTGTTTTGCTTGCTGTTTTCTAATGAAAAGGCAGTCAGAGGGAATAAGAGGCATGAATTCACCTCGCTTGATATCTCCTTATCGAAAAAATGCTACTGAGAAAAGGGGGGTGCTTGTAGCTCTAGAACAAAATCTGGAAAACATGCACAAGAGTCTAAAGCAACTGCACTAAGAAGTGCAAAAAGAAACTGTTCTCTGGGCTTTAAATAAAGTTTAATAAAGGACATTTATTCTGTTTGGGACAGTTGCTTTTCTGCTTTTAGTGTTAAGTCATAGCCATAATGTGTACTTTATTGAATAAATCCTAGAGAGAGGGTGATGTGTGTGTATATATGTGTGTGTGTGTGTATGTGTGTGTGTGTATGTATATGTATGTATATATATGTATATATGTATATGTATGTATGTATATATATATATATATATATATATATATGTATATATATATATATATATATATATACAAATTACATTAGGCTGTGAAGCTGTGATCCATGACTTTTATTCCTATTACAATGAAATTTAAAATGTCCTGGAAAATAAACTCTGAAACAGTGGAAACCCTGTAGGAAATAAAGGTAAAAGTTATACAAGTTAACTTATTTTCCACTGTTTTTGTGTCCACTTAAAGAAAATCTGAAGATAGTGAACCTGCAAGGAAAGCTCAAATCTAATAAGAAACTGTCTTCTGAACTCAGCTTTGAATTCTGTATCGGCTCAGTGGGTACGTGTGTTAAGCCTTTTCTAGTCATAATTAATGTGCACATAACTGTGTTTTTGGTTATAATAGTTGTTTGTGTGTGTATGGTAGTGTGTCTACAGGACAGTGTCTTGGCTTTCTGGAAACATGGCATGCAGGGGAAGAGCTTCAGGTCTAATGAGGTATGTGGGTTTTTACTTTTAGGAGCTCAGATATAATCAATGTTGTCACTGTAATTCATTGCTGTCATTCATTTGGCTAATGAGATATACAAGGCTAAAAGTTTAACCCTTTGCTATCGTAGCTCATTTTTACACTTCTTTAAATAATCGAATGTATTTTTTGGTAACAAGATAAAGCAAAGTCAGGAGATTTGGTTATTGTCACAGTTCAGTTGATGTTGAAATGAAGCAGCGTTTGTAATTTTTAAACGAATCAGACTGTATTTCTGTGCTCATCGTGCATGTTATTGGGTATATCGTCCTAAACCTACTTTTCTAAGCCATCTATTGCCCTGTGAATCTATTAAAATAAAACCAGTTAACCACCGCTGAACAGATTTACATATAGCTAAGCTGCAGTGACTATTTTGATGCGTCAGCCATGTTGGTATTTCTAATGAAGTACTGTTACCCAGACACTTGCTATTGTCTATTACATTACTTTTCTCAGAACGGTTCATTTTGTTTATTGTTGTAGTCCTGGTGCTTTGTCAAATCAACGTCTGTTTCTACAGACATGCACTAGCTGTATGTATTTTTTTATAAATAGCCAATAAACACGGTGTGTGGGTTTATGTGGCTGGATGTCACTGTCATGTTCACCTGATCAGCATCATTCAAACAACAAGAAGAGATCAGCAGAAGGTGAACCACTCTTTATGAAAGCGAATATCTTTTGTTTGCGGGTGATGCCGTGAGTGAATATGAAAGTCTGTGTTTTCTCGAAGACATTGTGAAAGGTAATGTAAAATTGATGTCCAATCAGAAAGTAGCAGCTGCCCAAAGAGAGAACGATTAAATAATTCAGCTGTTATTGTCTTGTATGACCCTGCTGGAAGGCCATCAGCACCCTCGGGGTTCCAGTCTGTGCACTTGACTGCGTGTGCAAGGAGAAGAGAGAATGGCAGGTTACAGCATAAGCATGACAGGTGTTACACTGGCACTGTCACCTGCTGTAATTGCCTGTGCTTGCATAAACAGAGGAATGACTCTGTCAAAGTGGAGTGGTGGACTTGCCTGTTGTTACTATTTGAGTGGTGTCTGCTGTCCTTACACAATTGAAAGTTTAACAAAATAGAAGAAATTATGCTTTCATCAGTTAAAAAAAAAGGTATGCCCATGTATAGAGTGACTTGAGTGAAATAAAGTAATTACTGGAATGTCTGACATCTTTTCTGAATTTGAAAAATGCATTCGACGATGCTGTATTGCACCATTTCAAGACTGGTTGCGCAAAGTGTCATTCAAGGGTGGACGGCAGTCTAGAGAAAGTCTTTGGCGTTTCCTAGCTAATCCTCTTTTTAATTAGACTGTGGCTGTGTATTCTTATAACTGGGGCTGTCCAGAAATATTGATACAGATAACTATCATATTTTCATCTCTGTCTGTCCTATAAATAAGGGGGAAAAAACCCTACGTGTCAAATGAATTCCTTCTCCGCTTCTGTAGTTGCTGACACATACGGTCATTGTCTTAGAAGCAAGCAGGGCAAAAAAATTAGGGCGCCTCCGACTTTATATTTGTTGTATTTTTACCTATTTGTTTTTCTTTTCTTTTTTTTTATTTGAATTATTATGTCTAACAATATATATTTTATTGCAGTATAGACTTGCTGTGATAGTCTGTGTTGATGGTGTTAAGCCGCAACACAGATTGTCACTTGCCATTTTGACTTTTTTTTTTTTTTTTTTTATTAAATATTTATTTAAAGTTAAAAAAAATTTTATTAACATTATAACTATTTCACATAATAAATGAAATTTTGCCCCTGATCTGTGCATTCAGTTTTTAATTGTAGCCTAAAAAGCAAAGGAAAAAAGGAAACCTTAAACATCCTAATTTTTTTTTCTTATGTTTTGTAAAGCTGCTTTGAGACAGTGTCTATTTGTTATAAGCCCTATACAGGTCAAATTAAATTCCTTTAGATTTTGGATTGGAAATATAGAGAATTTGTGGTCATTTAGCTGTAGGAGCATTCCTGAGGCCAGACACGGGTCACAGCCAATGACTGTTTAGATGTTTTCACTGGCATTGAGGCTAGGACGCTTTCAAAAAAAAAGTTGGGGTGTCTAAACTATTTTATTTTTCGCTCTACGTAGTACTTAAAACTACACACGCTGATCTATGTTGATTATTCATGTCTTGTCCTTGTGCACAGGTAACACAGGAAATTTGTGACCCGAGCAGGGTGTTCCGTTTACTCGGATCAGACAGGTGAGAGTCCAGCTAGTTTTCTTTCCTCTTTTCCTCTTTCCTCTTTTTTTTTTTTTTTTTTTTTTTTTTTGTAGTATCACATGCATCGCTTGCTTTGTTTCTCTTCTTTACCTGAAAGCAAATCCGCTTCCTGCTCATCTCCTTTTATCCTCAGAGAGTCAGTGATTTCCCTCACTGCCTCAGTGTCTATAGTGAGAGAGACAGCCGGGGATTTGTGTAAGCTTGTGCAGAGTACAATTAAAAACATCAGTGAGATGTGCTCATTGTGGTCCACATAAGAGTGAGAATTTCGCAACAAAAATATATTCATGGCTAACATTTATACTCTGAGATGTTCGCAGGAAAACTGTACACGCAATACGTCATTGAACAGCCTGGGTTATTTATAGCATTTTCTGTTGGAACGGTTCCTTTGATATACTTGCATATGTTGTCATGATTGCATTGCATCATTGCTGCGGATCGGTCAGCTGAACCTCCATGCTATCCTATTAATACTATCTGCTGCCTGGGAGGTTTTCGAAGTACACCGATTATAATTCATTGTTTAAACCTGTTCCACATTCATATTATATTGCCATTTTAGAGTTGGTAAATTGTATCTTTAAACAGATGTACATAGACAGCATCGATACTCAGGTAGGCAGTGTCGTTTAAACACTTGTTGAGTGAGGGACGTAGAGTGTGTGTGTGTGTGTGTGTGGAGAACAAACATTCCCTGCACCTTTACACTTGCGGCGGCAGCCTGATCTCTTAACGCACTTTTATAACCCAATGGTTTGCACGTCTCAGCAGTAATTCTGATTCACATCTGACTATGGAATGTTTTTCCAGTTATCACCTGTACAGATTTCCAGCACACCATTCACCCGTATTTTATATACAAGGGGGTATAAGAAAGTTTTGAGACACACCAACAGATAGCAGCCTTGTCTCTTGATATACCTCAACAATCCTATCAGAGTTTTATATAGAGTTTGTGGCCAGACTGGTTTAAGCCACATTTCGCTCAGTCTGTCTGGTCATTTTACCCCGACTTCACTCATCAATCATATGTCTGTCTGCAAAAACTGCTGGACACATTTTTGTTTTTTCACACCTTGTTGTGTGGGGAAGTGGTAGTGCAGTGGTTAAGGCAATGGACTGCTACCTGGAAGATCGGGGTTCAAGTCCTATTACCACCAAATTGTCACTTCTGGGCCCCTGAACAAGGCCCTTAATCCCCAATTGCTCAGTTGTATAAAAGAGATAAATGTAAGTTGCTCTGGATAAGGGCACCTGGCAAAAGCTGTAAATGTAATGTCAATGTTCTGTTACGTCTAGAGACCGATTGTGAAAAGCCCTGTAGAACAGCCAATCATGCTTCTTTTTCCACTATATTTTATTCATTCATTTTTCCACACTGTGCAGAATTTTAGGTCTTGCTGTGTTAGATTTTATTAGTGGAAAGTGAGATACCAAATTGTCTGTTGTATCAAGCCCAAGTCTCACTTTCTGGAAGAAGGACGTCATTGTAGTAGTACAGTATGGGACGAGATGGTGTCTGTTACGCACACACATTTTCCCCTATGACTCACAGGTTGCACTCATTTATTGTGAAGAAGGTCCATTGGCCTCTGTTCCCCCAGACGCTGGCCTCTGTCTTAACAAAGAGATGAGCTCTGCTGTCACAGTCTGTACCTGAACAGCTCCTTGGCTTCTGTTAGCTCTTCTCATTGACTTTGATTTGATTGGCTCTCCTGACACACTTTACATACTTCAGACACACACACGCACACACACACCCCTTTCTGCCTTTCCTCTATGTTTTATTTACTGTGACACGGGCAGTGCCAGGCTGGTGTGTCTGTGCTGTAATTTCATCTGATGCCCTGTGCCCGCTGTCTCCGCCTCTCGTCTCTCCTTCTGCCGAGGACACGACCAGTCCTGTGTCATACCGTGTGCGTTTTCTGTCTGCGAAAGTGTGTCTTCTACCTAATTTAAATGCAAAGATTTGCGACTTTGCTGTTCTTTTTTCTGTGTCTGTTTACTGTAGCCTCTGTTTTATCTCTCTAAAGTGTAACGTGTGTTTTTAGGGTGGTGGTTTTGGAGAGCAGACCCACCGATAACCCAACGGCTCTCAGCAACCTTTACATCCTGGCAGGCCATGAGAACAGTTACTAGGCTGATTGTTGCTGATACTGCTCCCTCACCTAGTGACTGCTGTGGCACAGTGGATTCAGGGCTGTCTGGCATTCTCACGCACACACACACACACACACACACACTATGCTGCTTGTTTAAGCAAAGGTTTGAAGATTAAGTAAGGCTTTAGTGTGCCTTAATTGCCTGAATGGATCTTAAAACCGATCCTTTTAGTGCTTTTTTTTTTTTTTTTTTTTTTTTTTTTTTTTTTAAATGGCTAATTCTGAAATATTATGGTTGCAGATCTTGTCCTATAGAGTGCCTTTTTGAGCAGTCTGTCAGGTGTGCTTTATTAAATTCTTCGAGAAACGGGCTCTCCTGTGTGACTAATTAGTATGCAACTAACATATCTTCAGACCAGATTTTGGCTCACCTGTTTGGGAGTATTTAGTAGTCACGGAGTTGAGTGAAAAGCGGAGAAGAAAGCACAGGTGAATTAGCGTTTGGCTATTTAACGTGTAAATTATTGAGCTGTTAGCGCTGTAGGCGAAATGCGGCGTTTCGGAGAGAGTGCACCAGCAGAAGCTCATTTCCTTAACAGAGCAGGACTCCATCCAGCTGCATCTTTATTTTACTGTATTGTAATAAAACAAAAACGCTCTCCCACTTGGTTACTTTTTAGAACAGTTATACTGTAAAATGGTATTCTTCTTTTTATTGTAACTTTTATCCAATATTTGCACCATGTAAGCACTTTTGTACATTAATGTTTTTGTATTTAAAAATGACAAAATATGGGAGATGCTAGGTTTTAATGACTTGCAGAAGTATTTCCATGGCTTTCAGTTCTAATGTATGCTTTTTTGTAATAAAAAAAGAACGTTAACAAGATTTTGTCTTTGGTTTTATTAATTAAACTGTTCTACAATGTTCTATAACTGCTGCTATAATAACTGTAGACCTGCGAAAAGATTTGTTTACGAAAGAACAACTGAAAGCGTGTGTGATCTATCTGTGCTCTTCCTCTTTCTCTTATTTCTCTTTCAGCTATTTTTTTTTTTTTTTTACACTCCTTTTACTCGCATTACACAGCCGGCTTGTTTTCTGCTCTGGTGGTATAAAAACTGTCGTGTATAGCAGTGGAGGAACACGGAGCATGTTTTTTTTCTTTGTCTTTACCACACCTGAGCCAACTAATCAGCTAATTAACAGCTAATCTTTCTCCGTGGTCAAAGCCCATGTAATTCTAGTATAATTAAAACATGAGGCATGACGTCTTGTTTAGACGTCAGTGGAGATGTGCTTACTAGTTCAGTAGCTATTTTTACTGTTTCAGTTGCTCTGGAGAGTTTCACACTACAGATAAAGTCTGCCTACTTCGGAAAAATAATAGTGACTAAAGGAACCGATTTATATAGATAAGATACTCGGTGGAAAACGACTAGGAATGAATATCTCTGAAAACTGTTGGACAGACTTACGTTTTAGAAAATAATTATGCCTTTGCTTTATTATAGATTAAAACATTTACATACTATGTATATAAATAATCATGCTTTTGTTGATCTATGCATGCCACCAAAATGTTTAAATCAAACTTTGTGAATAATTTAAAAAAATGATAAAAAATAAAATAACTTGAGATCTTTACAGAGGAAAGATGTAAATAAATATTCAACTTCATTGTCATTGTGTAAGGTACGTGTACAGAGCCAATGAATGCAGTGTTTTTCGCATATCCCATCTTGGGGGGGTCAGAGCGCAGGGTCAGCTATAATACAGCGCCCCTGGAGCAGGAGGGGTTAAGGGTCTTGCTCAAAGACCCAACAGTGGTTGACTTGCTGGTGGTGGGGCTTGAACCCAGGTGTTTCTGGTCTTCAGATCAGCAACTCAGCACCTTAACCATTCGAGCACCACTGCAAAGCATGCAGGTGTGTCTGATCTGAATAGATATTTTATTCAGTCTAGTGGTTTTATGTATTTTTATCTGCATGTCTTAGCCAAGAAAGGGTGTAAAATAGACATTATATTTGTCTTTGTATCTAAAAAGACCTATAAAATCAGCTTGAACTGTACTGATCCATTATTCTCTTCACAGGGGTGTCCAAACTCGCACTTTAGATATATGCTCTAGTGCAAGAGAAGTCTTTTTAGGGTTCTAGAGCAGTAAACACAATAAATAAATGCTAACTTTATTTTACAGACATTACAATGGATGTGTCATCCTTATTAGTGCAAACATGTGACACAACACTCAAATATTTGGCACTATATCATGTTTATTGATTGGAATGAGATTTAAGAAACACTGAGAATCACAAATTAGAACCCAGATCCACAGTTTTATATCATTATAGGATATTATCCAAATATTATCATCCTGAATATGTACAATGCACGTTATTAGGATTCAGGTTTAGGTTTTAGTTTAACTAACTATAGTCCAGTTAGCTGATCATTTGAAAAACTCGGTCCTGGACGGCTGTGTGTCCTGCAGAGTTTAGCTCCAGCCCTAACACACCTGAACCAACTTATCAAGATCTTGCTAGGTTAACTTAAAACTCCAGGTAGGTGTGTTGGGGCAAGTTAGAGCTAAACTCTGCAGGACACCGACCCAAGTTTGGACACTCCTGCTGTAGAGACTCAATCTGGCTGTTTTGCTTTCCGGATTAGGTGTTTATAAAATTGTACCAGTAAAAATTCTGCAACACAGTCACATTATATGTATTTCAATCATTATTGTGTGTTTTTTCCCCCCAGGGTGTCTGATCACTGACAGCTGATTAGATAGTAAACTTTTCCTACAGGTTTCAGTGTGTTTCAGGTTTGCTGGCTGTTCCTGTGGGCTTGAAGTGTTCGGTTTTATAGTTTGTGTGGTGTCTCTCTGCATATTCACTCCACTGGGAAAGGGTGGAGAAGGTGGAGCCAGTGCGCTGTTCCTATGGGGACCGAGTCGCATGGAAATACCGCACACACCCCTACACACTCCCACGAGCCAAACACACACACAAGCACTGCGCTCTCACTGCTCCACAACACCACCACCACCACCACCTGGAGCGACTAAAGCGCAACAAGGAAGGTAAGCAGCCATCACACTGTTACACATTAACATACATTATTGATATATTCTATGTTTTTCCCCCCTCTTTTTTCCATCCTTTGTTTTTGTTTTGTTTTTTTATCATAAATATATATTTTATTAATTGCACATGTGTTCTAGCACATTAAGGGCTCAGTACGGCACACGGCGCAGTTCTCCACTGGTCAGGAACTTGGTTAAAACAATCATTTGCTTGATCAAATCAGGTAATTACAACTTTTTATTTTATTTTTTAAGCAAAACAAATGTTTTTAAGTTATAAAACTAAAAACCCTGCTACTGATCCCTCTAGCAGAGACGTTGCGTAATGCTTAGCGGATGTTTTCTAATTAGGATGCTTACGTAATAGTAACAACAATGATGATAATAATATAATAATAATGCTCTAATGATAATAATGCTCTAATGATGATGATGATGATAGTTATTATTAATTATTTTTTAAAGTATATGCGTTTTCTATATTATCTTGTATCCTATAATAAACGCACCCGGTCCTGTTTTTCAGCTCGAGCTGTGCGTGCGTGCGTGTGTGTGTGTGTATGTGGGAGGCGGTGCAGCGCAGTATCCCGGGATTCCACTCGATCTCACAGCATGGAGAAGTATGAGAAGATCGCAAAGATCGGAGAAGGATCGTATGGAGTCGTGTTTAAGTGTAGGAATAAAGACACCGGGCAGATTGTAGCTATTAAAAAGTTTGTGGAGTCGGAGGATGACCCGGTTATTAAAAGAATTGCGCTCAGGGAGATCCGGATGCTTAAGGTAATCAAGCACACACACACACACACACACAATAAAACAAGTGACAATGTGAGATGAGAAAGGAGAGCAGCCTGGACCAGTTATTTTTAATTATATTTCTTGTTCCAAAAAAAATGGCCTGAACCTAAGTTTTATTTTAAGTTTCATTTAATTCATGAAATATTTTATTTAGAAACGGTGGCAAAACGAATTTGCACCAAAAAAAAATAACAAGAAGCTTTAAAAGGTTCATTAAACCAAAACATTTTAAACAATTGGCGCTCCAGGAACATGCTATTAAATAAAGGTACCAAAATGGACATTATCTTGTCACTTTGGTTCCATCAAATGAACATCTTTGCATGTTAAAGGTGCCCCGCATCAGGCTGCGTTTTTACATTTACATCATTTGGCAGACGTCCTTATCCAGAGCGACCTACATTTATCTCATTTATACAACTGAACAATTGGGGGCTAAGGGCCTTGCTTAGGGGCCCAGCAGTGGTGGCTTGCTGGAGCTGGGAATCGAACCCATAATCTTCAGGTTGGAAGTCCAATACCTTAACCATGAACCACCACTTCCCTTTTTACTGTTATAACCATTAATGTTACATTAAAGATATATGCTTTAGTGCAAGAGAAGTCTGCATTTACCAATTCTGCAGCAGTAAATGCAATAAATAAATAAATGCTAACTTTATATTACAGACATTACAATTTCTGAGGATTTATCATCCTCATTAGTGCAAAAATGGGACATACAATTCAAATATTTGGCACAATATTATGTTTACTGATGGGAATGTGATTTTAAGAATCACAAATCAGAACCCAGATACCAAATTTTTTATCACAATATTATTATTGTTATCTAATAATATCATTTAGAATATCTGTACATTGCACGATATTAAGCTCCAGGTTTAGGCTTGATTTAACTTACTATAGTCCAGTTAGCTGATCATTAATTATTCAGTAATTATTAAAAATATTTTTAATGTAATCAAATCTCCATTACTGCAACATCAAAGAAAATTCTACACTCCCCCAAAAAAATCTTACCAGAAATGTTTTCTAGAAAATTCATTTTGGAATAGTTGTTTTAAGACGCCAACAAAATCTGTTCCAGTCAAATAAAAAACCTTTCGACATTTTGTTCTTCCTGATTATTGGCCATGGAACATCTGTTTTTCTGCACCATTAAGTTGCTGATAGTTGCGAGCGTTGCAATACTGTTTTGGCATGTTTTGACGCAGAGTAAACAGGAAAGTCATCTAATGCACCGTTTTGTAATTGGAGCCTGTGATTTGGTGGCATTGTTATTTGGTGTATAGAAAACTACCATGTCGGGACTTATATCATCTGCTTCTGTCTGGGGGACTTATACCAAGGTCACAATGTGCTTTTGCAATTAATCAGTAAATGAATTAGCTGGCAGCTATTTTTGTCATGTTGTTACAGTAACAAGGTTGTTGTCTGGTTTGTAGCCGTTATCAGTTATCTTTACTCTCTAGTTTCGGTGGCTTAAAGTTTAATGAATTACTTTCTCTCTGCCTCTGAATACCATTTAAAGATTGCAGCAAGTTGGTTGTTGCTTAAAAATCTACACTACAAGGCCAGATGTTTGTGAAAACCTTTAACAGCACATGCATAAGTGTGTCTCACTTATAGTGGAAAAATTCTACTAAAAACCCCACAACGTAGTTTAATATTCAAATCAATTCATTTTAATTAATTTAATGAAAATAAATTGTTTTATTTGTTTATTTTTTTTAATAACGGATTTGTCACAGAGCTGCTTTGAAGAAATCTAATCCATTAAATGGATCAGTAAATAGGGCAACATTTTGGATCCAATAATGCTTGGATCTGTGCGATTAGAATTCAGAAAAGCAATGTAAACAAATTCTGTGTGTGTGTGAGCACACCAACAATGTTTTAACTGTTGAATGGCTGGATTGTAAAACAGAACCTTGCTTTTAACAGGTTTCTGGATGGTGACCCGTTGCCATTGGAGATGTTGTGTAGGATCTCTCTATATGCTGTAGCATTAGGCTGTCACGATCATCAAGTTTGGCTGACGATTAATTGTCGAAGAAATAATTGCGATTATGATGATTTATTGTCTGTTTTGGGGCTTTAACGATTAATTGTTTGTTTTAAGGCTTTGACTCTTAATTGTTTGCAAAAAATAACCATTTAAAAAAACAACTGAAAGCATTTTATAATTGCTCCAATTTGTGCCTTATTAATGCTCTACTGTAAATATTTAATTATAGATAAATAGTATTTTGGGAAATTCATATTTTGTGTCCTGTCAGTGGTGTTTATCTGTTTAGCAACATATAAATGAATTAATTTTTATGCAGTTGCATTATGGGTCGTTAACATGACTTAAAATGGTGATGGAGTGTTACTGAAACCCCAATCAAATCACGCTGCTCCACTCACTTACTCTGATTGAAAGTAGGGTGCTGCAAGTACTACAGCTCCCCCCTTGTGGGTAATAAAAATGTGCAATAAATGCGGTTGAATTCAACGATTTCGCTTAGGTCAAATAATTGCAATCATACACTTATTTAATAATTGTGACAGCCTTAGTTAACTCTCAATTGCTCGGTTGTATAAATTAGGTAAATGTGAGTTGCTCTGGCTAAGGCCGTCTTCCAATCGGCAGGAATGTAAATGTTTATAAAAAACACATATATCAGTGATTGTCGGGTGTCCCAATACTTTTTAAACACTCCTTATAGTTTAATTGGTAGTGCAGTGGTTAAGGTGTTGGACTGCTAATTGGAAGATCTGTGTTTGATTACCAGGACCACCAAGCTGCCACTGCTGGGCCCCTGAGCAAGGCCCTTAACCCCCAATTGCTCAGTCGTATAAAGAGATCAATAAATCAAACGTCTACCAAATGCTGTAAATTTATAACTAAGAGGTAAAACTTTGTTTTTGTGTCTAGACCAAGTGCACAGGTATAGTTTCAGCTCTCAGGATTTCTACATGTTGTTACTTTCTTTGGGAATGTAGTAGTGAAAACGGAATGGAGATTAGAGGAAACAGGTTTGTTTACAGAGGCTCTCGTCTGCTGATTTTTTTTCTTTGGTCACTGTGTGAGCTGGTCGGAAAGGGGGAGGGGTGTGAGAGAGAGAAAGGGTTTTTATTGGCAACACAAAAAAAAAGTTGGGGTCAGTGACAAACAATCATTAATCTCTGCTCTTGCTTTGCATTTTACAACCTTCCAGCGAGGATGGTGTGTGATAAAATCTGCTTTAGGAGGATTCCGATTCAAAGAACAGCTTGTAGTGGTGTGATGTGGTTTTGAAGCTGTTTTTGGTGTTCATGAGTAAAAAGAATTAGAAAGATTAGATAAATTTATAGACTAAACTTGGATATTGGTCCTTAGTAGCTTATTTGCTCTAGTATCTAGTATAACAGATGGATAAACTTCTCTTGGAGATCTGTTTAAATCCATGCTATATTATTTTGCTATGGGGATTTGCTCTTTTTTTAAATTATAATAAAAATAAAAATTTTAATTAACTAATAAGAAACAATATCCACGTTTAGTCTATAAAGTGATCTAATCTTTCCTCTTCTTTTTACTCACGAACACCAAAAACAGCTTTAAAACCACATCACACCACTACAAGCTGTTCTTCAATTCAGAATCCTCCTAAATCAGATGTTATCACACACCATCCTCGCTCTTCTAAATATTCTTTTAAAATCCCACAACGTAGTTTAATGTTTAAATAAATGTAATTCAGTTAGTTTAATACATTTAATTTCTATTTTTATTGTATTAAACAACGGATTTGTCACACAGCAGCTTTGAAGAAATCCAATCCAATCAATGGATCAGGAAATAGGGCAACATTTTGGATCTAATGATGTATAAATTACATTTTGCACTGGTTGGCTGGCTGTGCGATTAGAATTCAGAAAAGCAATGTAAACAAATTCTGTGCGTGTGTGTGTGTGTGTGAGCACACGAACAATGTTTTAACTGTTCAATGGCTGGATTGTAAAACAGAACCTTGCTTTTAATAGGTTTCTGGATGGTGACCTGTTGCTATTGGAGATGTTGTGTGTCGGCTTAGTGAATTTTACGATGCCTGGCAGATAAGACGTGCAGCAGCTTGTCTCTGTCCCTCTGTCCACTAACATAGAAAACAAGCCCGCAAAAAGATAACAGGCATTCCCACAGTAAAACTACTGTGTGTGTTTATCTACAGCAACTGAAGCACTGTAACCTGGTCAACCTGATCGAGGTATTCAGGAGGAAGAGAAAGCTGCATCTAGTGTTTGAGTACTGCGATCATACGGTGCTTAACGAGCTCGACAGATATCCTCGAGGGTGAGTTCCTCACACACATACACTCCAGTTTTATAAAAGGATCATGGGTCCCTTTACAGCAGTGACATGTGCTGCATCCAAAATCGCAAACTACTAAACTACATAATACATTTTACTACGGCACAACATACAAGTTAGTCAGACTGTATAAAAAGAATGTTCTATATAGTGTCATTATGTGTAGTATAAATGGAATTTAGACACGCATCTGACTTGTTGATAATGTCATGTGACATACAATACGTTGTTGATGTTTACATGGATGATGCAATTCAATTTTATCACAAAAACACATTGAAAGCTATTTTATACACCTGAAAAGTGCTGCCGAATTTCAACCGTTTTTCGAATATGGCCAGTCGTCTCTCGCAGGTTCATATGGTAATGGTAATATGGGTGGAAGTAGTAGATCATCCAGGAACTTTCAAGCCACTGCATACTACTTGCCTTGCATACTTGCCTACTAAATAATAGCATTTAGGGGGCAGTGATGGCTAAAATCTTTAAAGCGCTAAGTGGTTGATTGGAGGACCAGGAAGACCCGGGTTTAAGCCACACTACCGCCAGTCTGCCACTGTTGAGCAAGACCCTTAACTGTTCCTGCTTTAGGGGGGGGCTGTATCATAGCTCTGACCCCAACTTTCTAAGATGGGATATGCGAAAAAAACAAATTGTAGAATAGACAAGTATGTGTAAAGTATGTAACAAAGAAATATATTTATATTACATAGTGTTAAAGTATGCAATTTAGGACACAACCTGATCAGATACTACAAAGCTGCTGACGTTTAAGAACAGTGTGCCAGAAAAGCTTTCATCACTCCACCAGGGTTAGAATCTGACACTGATGGGGAGAAAGTGTTGGATTAACACAAGCACTAAGTGGAAAAACACCAGGTGTAATCTATACATCAGGCAGATTTACCAAGAAACTACTAATAAAGTGGCCGTTGTTATACGTTGACAGCAGCACAGTGTCGGTGTCAAAGCTGTGCTGAGAATCATCCCCTATAAGCGAATGAGTGCATCTATTCCTTTTTCCAGAAAAGTTTAGGAAGGTGTAGCTCCGAAACCAGCTTTCCTGTGTCACACAAACACACGCCATGATTTTAAAACTTTTTATGAGCTGCTTTGTCCTCATCAAACGGTCATCTTGTTTGTGTTGCTGGGGTGGCAAGATATGTTTGGTGGTGGAATGTTTAGCGCGATGCTGATGCACCCTCTGTAATTGCCCTGTACAAAAGACAAGTTTATGCTTAACATGCCTTTTAAAAAATTCCTCGGGACTACATAATAAACTTGCAGATATGATAAAAATGTTTAACAGAATGTACATAGTGTAATAACTTCAGCTGATATGATTATATAGCATACATGATGCACTATGCTTATACAATCTGATGATTATTTTTTTTATCGAATAAAACCCATATTTGTTTATTGTATAATTACATTCAGTCCCTTAAACTGGAGCCTTTGCTGTCAGACAGAGCGGTTTGATTACGCCAGAAGCTGCTGATTTCTTAAGAGTTTTAAACCCAAACAGTCTCTGGAGTTTATACCGAATGGTGGAAAAGCGAAAGCCTGCAGCTCTGCTAATAGAAATGGCTCGTTAAATAGAAATGAACAAACTCGTTTTAAGCTGACGAAAAAAAAATGAAATAAAATGAATGAAATAAGCTCTCTAACAGGTTCAGCTAGCAATTCTGGGCTGTATAAAAATGAATATGATGTTGGGAGCACTACCAGACCCATTTCACACTAATATCACAGATTTTTAGGAGTCCCCAAAGAATAGCCTGAACACGCCAAAGTTAAGAAAAAAGAGTGACATGCAGCCTAAATATTTTCTTACAGTCTCAAACTCATAGCTTAAATAAACAGAAAAACACACCTGCTAAATGCAAGAGACCTCCAAGAGATGTGAGGTGTGAACTTCTGAAGGCGGACAGCAGGAACAAACTATTTACAGTTAAGATTAAGGGGCTTCCTTATATGCCCATTCAATGGCTGCTTGGTGGTGCTGGGAATTTAACCCCTGATCTACCGATAAGAAGTCCCACACTTTAACCACTGATCTACCTCATTGACCCAGCTGCAGTAGGAAATTTACCCATCACTTCACTTATACACAGGTTAGATCACAGACACACACCAGCTGGAGTGTAAAAGTGTGCAATATAAAGACTGATTATTTCTCCTTTTCATTACAAATCTTTATAAGTTATAATGAATCTTTTGAACTCTGTGTGTGTATGAATTAACTGTATATTCCTGTTTATTCAGTGTTATTTTCCCCACAGAGTTCCAGAGCCGCTGGTTAAAAGCATCACCTGGCAAACACTACAAGCTGTTAACTTCTGCCACAAACAAAATGTAAGAATTGACCTTTTCTGCCTGGCCTACGGTCTATTTTTCTCTTTAATCCACAATGTGTGTTTTAAAACTAAATCCGATTTAAACAAGATTTAATCTGTTAATTTATAGTGACACAAGAGGCACAGGATTCTGTAAATGTAAACTAAAACGAACAACTAATATGTTAGCGAGGTTAAGGTGAGGGTTTAATTATTAAGGTATAAGCATTGCTTTAAATAGATGCATTAAAAAAAACTTATCAGGTATTTAGAAGGATAGTAAGACGTGTGTGTTTGTGTGTTTTTGATTGCTGATGTTATTCTGAATATAAATAGTGAATAAGAGAATGAAATGTGGGTGTTTTAATGTTTTGAGTTAAATGGCTGCTATATTCTAATCCCAGGTAGTAAACAGACTATATGACCAAACGGTTGTGGACACCTGACCATCTAAGCCATTTCCAAATTTACTCTTATTTTTGCTGTATTTATAAACTTTACTCTTTATTTATACATTATTGAAAGCTTTCTACTCGATTTAGGAGTACGGCTATAGTCAGTGCTACGGTTTATTCCAAAAGGATTCAGTGGGGTTGAGGTCAGGATTCTTTAAAAGCCACTCGAGCGCTTCTACATCATTTAATATATCGGATACTGTTAGTGTATATCCTGTTAGTGTATATGCTGTTAGTGTATATGCTGTTAGTGTATATGCTGCTGTTTGTGTATATATATGCTGTTTGTGTTGTGTATGCTGTTAGTGTATATGCTGTTAGTGTATATCCTGTTAGTGTATATCCTGTTAGTGTATATGCTGTTAGTGTATATGCTGTTAGTGTATATCCTGTGTATAGTGTGTATATACTGTATGTATGTAGTTGTTAGTATATCCTGTTAGTGTATATGCTGTTAGTGTATCCTGTTAGTGTATATCCTGTTAGTGTATATCCTGTTAGTGTATATCCTGTTAGTGTATATACAGTAGTTGTATATGCTGTTAGTGTATATCCTGTTAGTGTATATACTGTTAGTGTATATCCTGTTAGTGTATATACTGTTAGTTGTATACCTGTTAGTGTTAGTATATCCTGTTAGTGTAGTGTATACTGTTAGTGTATATCCTGTTAGTGTATAGTTAGTGTATATACTGTGTATATATGAGCAGTGTTAGCTGGGCAAAGCCGCTGTGAACCGCTGTTTCTGAGTGTGTAAGTCATTCTGGATAAGAGTGTTTTATAATAAATATATAAAATATACTATAAATAAACAGAATCTGTTACAATAATTTAGCATTTTATGAATCAGTGGTGTTACTTCACTTGATGGAGTTCATGAGGAACCACATGGGAGATCAGCTGTACTGTCTGTCTGTCTGTCTGGTGTTAAGGAGATTTTATCACAAATTTGAACCTGCTTTTTGTTTCTCTGTTGTGTGTTCCAGCTTACTAGATAGTGAAATGGATGATAAGGAGCCAATTGTGTAATTATTATATATATATAATTATTAATATTAAATAATGAGAAGAAACAAAACAAATCAAAATTGGTCGTGATCACAGAAAACATGTTTGTGATGATTTGTCTATAATGTGTGTGAATCCCTGATTTATTCCTTAAATTAACCTTGTTATTTGGATAAAATAAAATAGTTTAAAAGTAGTAATAAGGTTAAAACTATCAGGTTTTTTAAATCATTGTGTAGACACACACACAGGCACACACACGCAGCACCATTGAGTACATGGATGTTTAAGAAAGCGTATGTGTGTCTGAGTGCACAGCTTACAGTTTACTTTAACACCTGTGTGTGTGTGTGTGTGTGTGTGTGTGTGTGTATGTGTGTGTGTGTGTGTGTGTGTGTGTGTGTGTGTGTGTGTGTGTGTGTATGTGTGTTTAGTGTATCCACAGAGATGTAAAGCCAGAGAATATACTTATCACCAAACACCAGGTCATAAAGCTCTGTGACTTCGGCTTTGCCAGGATTCTCAGTATGTACAAACACACACACACACACACTCGCACACAAACGTAGGTAATCATAATGATTTTCCCTAACAGAGCAACATCATTTTTTTTTGTGTGTGTAGCTGGGCCATGCGATTATTACACTGACTACGTTGCCACTCGGTGGTATCGGGCTCCGGAGCTGCTGGTGGGAGACACTCAGTACGGCCCTCCAGTGGACGTCTGGGCAGTGGGCTGTGTGTTTGCTGAGCTGCTCTCTGGCGCTCCCTTGTGGCCAGGCAAATCTGATGTAGATCAGCTTTATCTTATCAGAAAAACATTAGGTAAGACCTTCAGCAGTACACCTGATCCTGTCCACTGTATACCAGCAGTGTTAAATCTAAAATATAAAGAATTAAGTGTTTCAATTACCCGACTTATAGGAGAATTTTAAATAAAATAAGAAAAAATAATAAAGAATATAAAAATATATAAATTTAAATATTATAAAGTATTATTGTCCTGAAATAAGATGCTTAATACAATTGTTAAGCGATGAACTATCTGTTATATATACTTTATAGACTGGGACGCTTGACCATCACATCACATGATCACTATTCCAGATGTAGTCACACTTCTTAATCCTGTAATAACCTCCTGGAAAGACTTTTCACCAGATTGTGTTGTGTGACTGGGGATTTGTGTTCATTCAGCTACAATAGTATTGATGAGATTAGACACTCATGTCGGGTGAGGAGGTCTGGGGTGCAGTTGGTATTCAAAGTTATCCCCAAGGTGTTGAGCGGCACTGAGTCAGGGTTCTGTACAGAACACCCGAGTCATTCCAGTCTTAACACACCGTGTCTAAATGGCCCTCAGGGGTAACAAGGGGTATTGTTAGTGTTTGGGTCTCTTAGTTCCAGTAAACAAAGACATTTCATACAACAGATTTTTAGTAGCAACAGCTTGGGGAAGACACACTTATGTAGGTGTGTGTTGAAGTGTCTACAAGCTTATGGCTATATAGTGTGTGTGTATATGTCTTTCCTGTTTCTCAGTACACTCGTCTGTTCTTTAGGCAGAAAGAAGTGTTGAGTGTGTTGGTGTTTGCATTGTGTTTTGTAGGTGATTTGATCCCCAGACACCAGCAGGTGTTCAGCAGTAACCAGTACTTCAGCGGTGTGTGTGTTCCTGAACCACAAGAAATGGTGGGTGTATAAGCAGCTACTTTAAGCTGGTCAGATGAGAGACCTGCTGAGGGCTGTGTGTTATATGTAATGTATGTGAATGTGTTGTACACTCCCACTTACAGACTTCACTATATACACAGCTCAGGCCAGAATCACAGTGGCCCGGAAGCGCAGAACAAAATGATTTAAAAAGCACTGTGACAACTGAGAAAATCCAACTATAATTCCGAAAACACAACCAAAAACACAACCACAATTCATAAAATCAACCCACAATTCGGACAATTCAACCACAATTCCAAAAACACAACCACAATATAGACAATTTAACCACAATTCAGAAAATTTAACCACAATCCCGAAAACACAATTCAAACAATTCAACCACAATTTAACCACAATTCAGAAAACACAACCACAATATAGACAATCTAACCACAATTCAGAAAATTTTACCACAATCCCGAAAACACAACCACAATTCCGAAAAGAAAAAAAACAGTTCTGAAAACACAACCTCAATTCGGACAATTCAACCGCAATTCAGAAAACACAAACCACAATTCGGACAATTAAACCACAATTTAGAAAATTTAACCACAATTTTAAAAGCTCAACCACAATCCTGAAAAACACAACCACAATTCTGGAAACATTGCTGAGGTAGAAAGTGGATTTGTGTGTATAATTGTGTAAAAATATATTTTTCTTACTGTGGATTAAAATATGGTGTTCTGACAAATTTCTGCAGTTTATAAGGGTTTTTACAGATTTTAAAGGGACACATGGCAGAAAACTACTCTGAAGTCACTGCAAGCCGGTATTATCATAGGCTGAATATGCAGATCTATAACATGTTCACTTCTATTCACAATAAACGGAAATAGAAGTTATTAGAAGTTAGATATATTTAGATAATTTCCTACTTCCAGTAGATATTGAGTGACAGATGTGTCGTCCAATCAGCGGTAAGAATTCCATTCGCAAATTATACCTACGTTTTCCAGTTTGTCTAAATTGTCGTTGTGTTTTTGAATTTGTTTTGTTTGCCATTTAGTTTTGCACTTCTTGTCCATCGTACAGACATAAACCCTGACAATAACCTGACTGAGCTGTTATAAATAGTGCAGTGATATCCTGTCACAGGCACCAGTGGGGCGGTGGAAAACAACACACACTCCTCTGGGAGGATTTTATTCTTATTTAATCAGTGTGCTGTGTCCTTATTCATGGTTCAAGTGTTCCTATTGATTGGAGAGAAACTAATTATAGCGTAGTTATAGTGATAAACAACTCGTACACACAAACAACACACAGTTACGTAGCATGATTTGTGTGACCAAAGAAAACACTTTGTGTGTGTCTGTGTGTGTAGGAACCTCTGGAGCTAAAGTATCCAAACGTCTCTTTCCAGGCATTAAGTTTACTGAAGGTGAGTTGTGTGGATTATAATACTGTACGATAAAAACTCATTCAAAAGATTATCACAATTCACTGTTTTTATGTTCTTCCGTTTCTCTTTCTCTCTCTCTGTCTTCCGTTTCTCTTTCTCTCTCGCTCTCTCTCTCTCTCTCTCTCTTTATCGCTCTGTCTCTCTCTCTCTCTCAGGGTTGTCTACGTATGGATCCTGCAGAGAGGTTAACCTGTGAGCAGCTGCTGGAGCATCCGTATTTTGACAGTCAGCGGGAGGAGACGGAAAGTGTGACACGAGAACACGACAGAGCGAAAAGACGAGCACGTCAACCCCGTAAACACCTGCCCGCGGGGGTGAGTTATAGAGTGGCTATTTTTTGAGCTATATACGGTATATAAGTGAAACAAGTGGATGTGTATTTTCATATCAATCTGCCAAATAAATCCAGTGACACCAAGCATAGCAGGATTTCCTTTCCTACTACAGTCAACATTTATCTAGTTAGTCACTCAGTGGATGGATGGATGGATAGATAGATAGATAGGCAGGCAGGCAGGCATATAGACAGATGATAGATAAATAGGCAGGTATGGATGGATGGATAGGCGGCAGGGGATAAATAGGGCGGGCAGGTATGGATGGATGGATAGGCAGCATATAGCATGGATAGATATAGACAGATGAGAGATAAATAGGCGATGATAGATAAATAGGCAGGCGGGCGGGCGGGCAGGTATGGATGGATGGATAGGCAGGCATATAGACAGATGATAGATAAATAGGCAGATAAATAGGCGGCGGGCGGGGGCGGGCATGGATGGATGGATGGTGGATGGATGGATGGATAGGCAGGCATATAGACAGATGATAGATAAATAGGCAGACAGACAGACGGTGCTTAAATAGACAGACAATCAGATGATAGATAGATAGATAGATAGATAGATAGATAGATAGATAATAAATGCATGCTGTGATTCTGGGTGCTTTTACATGCACAGCGTTTGAGATGACGCAGTTTAATATTATAAATCCAGAAGAATTGAATATGATGCTTTATTAATTGAAAAAATCTATTGTTCTAGCACATGACTGAGACTTTCCTCTCTGTGACTGTGTGCAGTATCTACCCCAGCTAACCGGCAGCAGTATCTTCCCAGCGGTGGACAACAGGAAGTACTACAACAACAACATGCGTAAATTCAACTATCATTTCCCCAACATCTGATTATTCATGCCGGGACACACTTTAAAGAGCCTCAATTTACTGCAAAACTCATTCACACACTTTCTCTCTCTAGTTTGGTTTTGCCTACACTGAACAGAAGCTGCTGAGATGATTGGCTGGTGCTCCTATAACACAGGCTTTTCTTTTATCTGTAGAAAATGAACAAAGCTCCACCGCGTGAGAGCTGTACTGTCAGTCAGTACGACCCATAAGCCTACTTCTGTACTCGGTGTGATCGACAAAGAGCCTTGCTCTGCATGTACACACACTGATCTGAGTGTGACACTGCCTTTTTTCCCCATTGCCAAAGTGCTGCGTGACGTGACACAGAAAGAACAGACTGACTGTCTCCTATACACAGTAACGCTAAAGATGACCTTAGTTTAGAAAGAGGACAACTTGAGCTGTAGCTTATTAGCATAAATTGTGGCATTTTTTTGTCTTCTGTCTTTCGTTAATCTCGGACCATCTAATGAAACCGTGACTGAGGAATAAATAAACACATTCCTGACTCTATTAGCACTTTAGGTCAAAGACATAAACGTTGATTTCAGAATGAACTGCATTCATGAATCAAGATTTAAAAAAGAAAGATAGTATCATTTGTTTTTGTTGTCTTTTATTAAAAATTGTTCAAACATTTCACATTATTTTTGCCTTGAAAAGTGGTGCTAAGGATTTTCTGCCCATTGACTTGCACCCAATGCCAAACCGCTAAAGACACAAGCCCGCTCCCCGTCTCTCGGACTCGCCCTCACTTTAGTGCTTTATTGTTCTTTGTAAATATCTCAAGACATCACGCTCTGTCGGGGTTTCCAGGATCACAAGCTCAACGGGGCGTAATTATGGGAACACGAACGTCTGGTTTATTTTGTATGTGATTTAATAAAGAGCTATCAGCAATGAGAGGGTGTGTTTGTGTACTTAATTATGCTTAAAATCTGATCGGAGGAATGCTGTGAATAATAACTGTCAAACTAATAGCAGATACACATCTGGGAAATATTCTACTGTAGAACCTGCAAAAGCTTCTAAGTATGAGCTGTGTATTAGTGGAGTATTTGTAAGTATATAAACGTGCAGATGACATATCCTGTCTGCGTGAACAGGGGACGATGAGGTATCTACGTATGTTTGGACGAACGTTTAGGACGGACTGGTCCTAAATCTTCCACAAAATATAGAAATACACTTAGATCACTTATTTTAATGACGTTACATTTAATGACACTTTCAACCAGCAGAACAAAAATGTTTCTTCAAGAAAATCACCTATTAAAGCTTTAATGACTCCTAACAACACTGTCCGGTTTCTCTCTCCAGATTCCTCCTCATGTAGTTTTAGAAAGTTTTTTTTAATAGTCACAGTCACCTTAAATTCAGATTTGCAAAATATAGAATGAAAATTTTAAGTGTCACGTAAAAACGATTCCTTCATGCATTTTAAACAGATTTACACAGATGTAAAATATTTATTAGACACAGATTTTTGTTTTTTAATACTACACATTACATACCGGTTCACACAGAGAAAACACGGACATCGCATTCCGCCTTAAGTTTCTGCTTTGTTAGTTGAGATGGGCTGGAAAGACATGCTTGGTTAAGCCAAGTCTAGTTCTATGGTGAGTTTGGGGAGAGCAGTTTGTAGTGTGTTCGTTGTTTTCTGTTTCTCTTTCACACCCGGAAGGTCACTGAGGAACAAATACTCCAACTTCCTGAGAAGCGAGAAACAGACCCGAAGCACCTGATAATCGAATCTAGATATAAATGGTGGAATAAAATGAGAATAAAAGCAGCTCTGTGGATTTCACCTACCTCAGGTGATGAAGTGTGATGATGCCTCTGTCTGTCACATTGCCACAGGAGACGATCTCCATAGTCCTCAAGCTGTTCTGTAGCTTCTCTGTCTTACTTAAGCGCTCCAGACACGCATCCTCTATATAAATACACTTTCGGAGATTTATTTCCTCAACATGCTCCAGACCATCTATAAGCGCACAGGAGAAAGAAATTTATTAAAGGCTTCTCCTGGCCTGCGCCCACACCCATGTGCAGTTGCACTGTCGACCCGGGTTTGATTCCGGCTTGGGTCCTTTCTGGTCCCACCTCTCTCTCTCGATCCTCTCTCTCTCGACCCAAAAATATATAAAAAGGCATCTGGTTAAGAGAGTGAAAATATTAGCAAGATGATATTTGGTGTGGTGTTGCCAGGCAGAGGTTCAAAGAGGAGGGATATGAAGTAAGTGAGTAAGTAAAAAAAATGCAGAGAATAAGACTAGGTGGAGGCAGATGATTTGCTGAATGGAGAGATGATTTTGTGGCACAGTTATTGCTGGACATCACTGGATGTATAGTTGTATGTGGTTTGGGACACAGACGGGACCTCTCTTTGAACGTGTGTATTTGTCCCATGCAGTTGACCTTCTGGTGGACAACTGACACTGCAAAATATTTAAAGATGTCCAGGGTCCCAAAAAACATTTAGAAACATTAAAAACCTGCGTAACTGTCTTAAAATTTGTCCAAATGGAAATAAAGAATTAGGATGAACCAACTGAGGGAAAGAATCCTAATCAGAAGAGCAGTCCAGCAGGGATACTGTATCCAGATCATACACAATATCGGATCAGTAATTGTGTGAGGGCGTCACTCACCCAGGTAATCAAACCCTCGGTACATGATGCAGGATTCTGTAGCGTCGATGGCCTGGATTTGATAACGTCCCAACGGTCCAGTCGGGAGGCCGTTGTAATCATGTTGCCAGCGGTCGAAGCCACGGAAGCGAACTTTGGCCCCACACCTTAGGAGCCATTCAGCAGCTGCACGGTCTGGACCAACTGCTTTAATGCGCTCATAATCAACCCTGCAGCAAACACACGGCTACAGTGTTAGAAAACCCAGACAGCAGAATAATAATCATCATGATCACGATTCTTTACTTCGGCCAGTCAGCATATATACTACACTATCCAGCCTAAAGTGATTTATTTTCCTATAACATGTTCCATAAGTAAGTGTTTTATTCCTCTTATTAAACAGCAGTTTGTGAATTTACTCATAGAACTACATGATTACAGTGAGTTTCCATGATTAAAGTGATCTCAAGTTACCATAATACACTATGTCTTAAAGGAGCTCAGGGGTTTTGTGGACTGGAACATTGTCACGCTGGAACAGCGTCTGTGTTTGTTAGTTCCAGGGAAGAAATAATGTAATGAAATAATGTACGAACATAGGAAGAAGATATTCTACTGAGGTTTCTGCTTACAAACACAGTGGCAATAATTTGGAGAAGAACAATTCCATAGGAAAAATTCAAGTATTTCTATATTACAGAATCCAACGAAGTCCACTTTAATTGGCTAATTTATTTATATTTCCTCATTTTTGTAGTTATCAGATTGTTTTATTTATTTAAGCCTTCGTCCAGGTAACAGACTATAAACTATCAGATTACTTAAATGTGGTTTTGCTATAACCCCCGTACACAGCGAGAGGTGACTGCACTTTCCACAGTGTGTGTTATGTCACACCTTCAGCCCCTGGGGTTACATGTGTGAATCGTCCAAAACGTATAAACCTCCAAGGATTTTACCTTCATTCTGTAGATTTAATGAAGCTGACCGAATGAATAGAAAACATGATCAGAGTGCAGTTTCTATTCGGATTTGCTGTGCTGCTTGGGTAATTTTTTAATTAGATCCATGAAGTTTAAAAAAACAAGAAAAGATGGAGCTGGATTGTTATTGCATATATGTTTTGCAATTTTTTTAAATAATTATTTTTTCACCTATTTTTAATGCAACATTTTTAATGCAAAGCATTTCCCTGCATGTTGTACCATGTATGGTTGTGTTCAAAGATTTAGAAATTTGACATAAGGTCCTGGATTATATTTGAAAAGCAATTATAGAGCTAAATATTTTTGACTTTTTGAACTTAAACAACTGAATTTATGTCAAAATCTTTATAATAAATGTTAATAACGGTGATAAGATGGGAAAAAATGTTGTAATAGTTTGACTTGGATGATAATAATTGCTGAATTATTTCCAAATCCTATAATAATATTAAACTACACATGATTAGCTCAGATTTTTAGCCAGGGTAACTGTGTTTGCAGTAAAGTGGGGATGGATGGATGGATGGATGGATGGATGTGCAGGAGTTACCAGCAGCAGCTGCTAGTGGGTTTGTGTTTCTGTGGTGGGTTATTACTTGTTGAAAACAGCGTTAAGCCAGCCCCAGAACGATCTGCTGCCCCCTGGTGGTGTCCACCGGGAGTGTGCGTATAAAACACAACGCGCTGTTCCACTCAGAAGTCTCATAGCTTCTGTTTCTGAAAAAACATCAAACCACACAACTTAATACCTAAATAAGGTTTTGGAGAAACTGTCCGAATATTAATATCAATTTTATTACGCACTAGTAACAGTGTGAAAAAGCAGCTTCCTGTCTGTTGTATAGAATGTCCATTAGTGACCTCTGGTGCTTAAAAAGGATGTAGGCCTGTGAAGCATGTAAACATGTACAGTATATCACAGCACTGACATTTTAAAAGCTGGCCTTGGTTTACATCCCACCTACTTAACAACGTGAAATCAAAAAGTTCATAAGCAATTCATGTTCGGATATCATCCTGTCATAGTCAGCATTAACTTTATTCCAGCCATTTGTGCAAGAGTAGCTTCTCCATAGGTTCATATCACACTTGTCTATTCTTACACATCATACACAGTGGTGAAGTGTTGGACTGCTGATGACAAGACTAAGGGTTCAAGTCTCAGCACCATCAGGCTGCCACTAGTGGGCCCTGAATCCTCATTGCTCAGTTGGATTAAAAAAAAATGTTTATATGTGTGACTGGCTCTAGATAAGATTGTCTTCCAAATGCCAGAAATGTAAATGTACGTCCTAAGTCCTGTCCTTCGTTGTTCTATCTTGGACCACGTTTAGTGAGATCTAATCACTACATAAAGGAAACACTATGCATAACATTTTAGATTAAAGATGTTCAGTTCCAATTGTCTAGTTCAGTGTCCAAACTTGGTTCTGGAGGTCCGGGGTCCTGCAGAGTTTAGCTCCAACTTGTCTCAACAAACCTACCTGTGGGTTAAAAGTATATCTAGCAAGATCTTGATTAGTGGGTTCAGGTGTGTTTGATTAGAGTGAAGCTAAACCCTCCAGGACTGGTCTAGTCCTCAGAATTTGAACTTGTCAAAGTCTCCCAGATCCTTACGCTTAATAATGTATCCTGTCTCTATCTTAGATTAGATTAGATCAGATTCCTAGCCTAATATAGCCCACCATTAAAGCTGCTATTGTAAGATAATGACTTATTGATACCACATGTCTGCAGTGTAATGCTACATCGTCGATTACGTCACTACAAAACACACTCTTTTAACATAGCACTAAAGTAACCCGGGTTTAAGAGTAAACATCCATATCGAGATGTTATAACATCACATTTTATAGACTTTCACTAAATCTAACGAATTTATCACCTTTACATCAGCACAGCATTTCCGAAAAAAACAAACAAATCCATACCAAACTACAACTATGTATTAGTATGAGATAATCCTATTATATTTACCGTGAATCACAATGAATAAAAGGTAAATTAAAGACACGAATAAAAAGCAAAAAGTCTGACAGTTCACCTTTCACAGTGTTATTTACATTTTAATCCGCCATTTTTACGTTGTTTCACCTTACACCGCCCTACGTCATCACGTTGTAATCTCTCATTGGTTCGTCTCATTTTAGGACCACGCCCATTACTTCAAAGAGGCGTAGTTATTCATTATCTTTAGCACAAACTAAAGCATTAGAACAGATTAAAACACTTTAAAAGACAATTTTAATACAGGCACTTAAATCGTTTTTTAAAAGTAGATTCCGACTTCCAATCTTAGGAAAATATATTTTAAAAGCATCTTAATAAAATAAAATTTAATCTACTAAAAGGTCTGTAAAAACAATTACTATTTTAGCCAAATCTAATTAAAAAAAATCTTAATTTTAAATCAGAATGACATCATTCCATACATGACGTCATTCCATGCGCCGTCATGCGTTCCTGAATTTTTTGCTTGTTAATCATAATTAATGACTAATTAATTAAATATCTCTGGTTTTTAAGGTGTGGTGAATTTTTATGGTGTGGCGTGTGTAAATCAGTGTGACGTATACAATGGTTTTAAATTCCCCAGAATAAAAGTGCTTATGTTTATACTGTAATAACAGATTATCATAATAATAAATGACAATGTGTTTATTTCAGCGTGTTATGAAATAATGAGAAAGATAAAAAAAAAAAAAAGTTTGTTTTATTCAACAAAACGACTTTTTTTCCTTTACTGCGCTCCTGATGATGTACTGGACTGGCTCACGTCTTCATCATTGCCGCATTTGTTGACTTGGCAAAGCGAGAAGCGCAGGCTGGGGCAGGGAGCTGACAGGCTAACACGCTAACAGAAGCGAATAAAAAATTGAAAGTCTGTTTTTCTCGAGATTATTAGTGGACTTTACGGCTTCATGATTCCTTTCCAGCCCAGAATTTTTGTGCGGAAATAGTTAAAGAAGAGCAGATAATTTAGCGCACACTCGCTCAGTCAGGAGGAGGATATCGAGGGCGAGAGAGGTAAGACGTCATGCTAGCGGTGTTAGCATGCTAACTTCTGGCTAACGTTAGCTAGTCGGGTCGTCTAAACTTACATTTATTTTCGGTTTGTATATTTGTTAGTATATGTGTCTTTCTTCTGTGTACGGTTTAATACTAAATTTATTTACTAAGACATTATTACACGCTTATAGAGACCTGTCATACCTGGTCATGCAAGTAGCAGCTAGTTAGCTGTTAGCTGTTAGCTGAGACGGATAACGTTAGATGGTAGCTTTCATGGTAATTGTGTGTAGGAATTTTAGCTGTAGAAATGATTGGCAAAGTCTTAAGAAAAGAACTGTACATCCAGGAGGACTGAAATTCTTTAAAAAATGATTAAAGTTCTTTGAAACCGTGAATAGAAATGTGTTGGCTTGGTAAAGTGGGGTTTTAAAAACATTTTGTAGTCAGGAACGCCTTTCATTCAAAAATAAAAAAATATCTACGACCGAGTTTTAATAAATAAACAAGACTGCGATTAAAGTCGTATTATTCGGATTAAATGGTCAAACCTACGAGAATAAAGTCGTAATACTTTAAGAATAATGCAAAAACTCCTCTTTATTCTTGTAATTGTTGATAATGATTTACAAAATATTACTTTAACCACGTAATCTTATTTTTTTTAACATGACACTAAAACACATGACTTTTTTTTAACTGTGTGGTCACTTATTAAACTATAAATGTATATTTTAGGTATTTCTTTATCGTTTGAATCCTTAACAATTTATGACCATCGGCTTTATTTGTTTATTTTATTAGACATCCTTATATATTCTAGGTGCCATTATTTACGGGCACATCAAGGTTTCAGTTTTTAATAATAAATACAGAGACAAACTGTGCTTTCTCAGATCACACTTAAAGGATCCTGGATTCTAAGATCTCAACAACTGAGCTCATAACAACCCCATGGGTTACACTAACAACATAACAATACTATCACAAGGTTAATGTTATGCTCTCATCTGGAATTTCCTGTCTTATACAGCTCTGTGTTTACCTGTCTACCTGTTTCACCTTAAAAGGAATGTTTAGTATTTAATCGGTTGAATAAATCGGTAAAGACAACCTTTCCCTAATGGCCTTAGAACAGGGGGGGGGGTTTGATACAGCTGAACCTTCACCTATTATCAATGGAATAATCAATAATGGTTAAAGGTAGGTTGAAAAAACTGTTCATGTTTTTAAACTCACTTCTTTATGTATAATGTGCAGTCTACAGCCTCAGTTCTAAAAGATGCTTTAGACTACCACATTGAGCGTGATGGTATTTATTGGCATTCGGTGGTATTTTTTGTTTTCTGCGTTGGCCTGATCCCGTTTCTGGCGGACTGGCGAATGCCAGCACTGTGTGGATATGCCGGTCTTAAGGGCTCGCCGCAATATAGAGCCTGGGCACTCGCCACCAATGTCACCCTTCACCACATGCTTACGACGGTGGCTTAGCACAGGACCTGCATGAGTCCCCCTATAGCCTTCACGGAGAACTGTAAATTCCGACCGTCTTAGTCTAAGCTGGCGAACGTCCTCTCCTTCGGCCACGGTCATGATGTCATGCCATGAACCAGTGCCTGCCCAGTCTCCCAGTGATCGAGTAAGACTGTTAAATCACTTCCTGGAAGCCTGGAGAGCTATCCCAAGGGTATTGTGCTGGATTTTAAGTATTATAGAAAGTGGTTTTACACTTTGGTGAAAGTTGCAGAATGTCATGTGCCTCATGACGAGCCTCTTGATGCACTTTATTACAATGGATGCAGTGCCACAGGACAGAAGTCATTGAGGCAGAAGACTGTTGACTTCTTTGGCAAGGGACGATAGTAGTGGTTTTTAAGGCACATCGGAACAACGGCGCAGCTTAGGGAAATCTTAAAGATGACGGCGAAGTCTTCTGAGAGCTGTCCTGCACAATCCTTGGGTTAACTCTGCGTTCCACAGACGATGCCATTGACACAACCCTTCATTTGGCCCTCAGACAATGAGTTAGACACTTGCAACAGCTAACAGCCTGGTCTATAGGCCTCTATACATCTATGGATCTATAGATGTTGCTCCTATCAGCAAAAAAGCCCACAGGCTCCTCAACACCCCGTACTGAACTACCTCAACTGACACACACGCAAACGCGCACAACTGACACACGCTCATTTAATATAGATCGGAAAAATGTAATGCTTTAATGCTGATTTGTGCAACAATCTTGCTGTTATTACTTATTGGCACAATTTTTATTCGATGATATTCTACAACGTTGCTCATGCTCTACTTACTAGGCACTATTTTATGTACCTGTATAGATTGTGTACCGTTTATTTTTTCACTGTCTGAAGTGTTTTAAAAGTTATGTTTGTCAGGTTATTAAAGTTAACTAAATAGATTGATTACTTAACTTCTATAACAATGTTTTATTTAAGAAATGGGCAAGAAAAAATGACCTGTCATTATTATTATTATTATTATTATTATTATTATTATTATTATTATTATTATTATTCTTTTCTTTATAAGAAAACAAGACTGATTTTTAGGTAATTTAAAAGTTAAAAAGCGTCAATAGGCTATTCGGTTGTAGAAGTTGTTTCGTTAGGGAAGTTGTGTTGGTTCATATATCGGCTGATTTAAATAGCAGTGGAAAAACTGTCCTAGTGGCCAAACCCTCACTAACACAGGCTGGATGTGAAGTGAGTGTCTGTGTGGATGCCAAAGGAAAAAGCTGCTTCTTTGCCCCAGCTGTCTATAATGCTGCATCATGCCCTGCTTCGAACAACGGTGACTCAGTGTGCCACTGCCGCTTAACAGGGTGACAAAGCGCAGCAGGGCTTTTGCAGTGCTCGTCCATCTTGTTTGGCAGTGCAGGGAGAAGTGTGTGCTTTGTTCCTGTTGAGTGTGGTGTTTGTAAAGAGCACTGTGTATGTGTGTATCTGTAGATATTGAATGTGTTCAGGAAGGATGTTTGCATGTGCGTGTGTGTGAGAGAGAGAGAAGCAGTACATGTCATGGTCACTGTTCTCTCTGTCCCAGCTGTCCATCCGCTCAGACCGCACCCTCACTGCCCGTGCACCCAGCTGTCGATCTCTGTGCTGCTCTCTGTATATGCTTACATAAGTTGTCCCTTCAACCAGATCAAAAATTAAGAATGGTTGATTTTCTTGGTTTGCGCTGTGAGAAACAACAAATTGCCCTCCTGATTTTCTGCGTCAAACGGTGATGCAACAATGGTGGTGTTTTTATCGGGAACTTTATTTTTATCCTGTATTCGTGTATGATCGAGTGAAATCATTCCTTTAGATTATTGGTAGTTTGTACGGTTGTTCCTAACTTGGTTAACAAATTTAAGTAGTCAGACTTGTTTGTGCTTTTAATTTTTGCTTGCTTTTTCGGAAACGAGCTTCAGGCTTTTATCCCAGTTATTTCTGTGATATATCATAACCTGCGACTGTGCAGTTTAACCAGTGTTGTGCTGTAATACAGAGTTCACACGGAAAGAGACTCCACGTGAACAAAGCCAAACCAGTGAAGTGTTTAGAAGATTTACAAACCAACAAACAAAGAATTCTGTTTAGCTTCTTTCCTTTTTTTACATTTTTTTTTTTAAGTTGCTGTTTTGGTTAAAGATGTTTGCAGTCCATACAAGCTACTTGGTCCAATCAGCTCATGGTTATATAGATTTATTATTTAAAAGCATTTTAACAAAATGAAATATGGAAAAATGATTGTTATAGTTAACCTGCATTATGTTATTTAGAATTGTTTGCATAATTTAGCTTTAGTCAGTGTGGAACTGTGATAAATGTTATTTTTTTTATTATTATGAGTGAATGCAAAGAAAATAGATACCAACTCAATATAAATAATAAATTTCTTAAAAGTTAAAGTGATTCTCATTTAATTCATTAGAATATGTTTAACTTAACATTTTATCTAGTTGCATAAACTGAACTGATTCTCCACCACCATCCATCCATCCATCCATCCATCCATCCATCCACCCATCCACCGCTCTGTTCTTCATCGACTATAAAATAATCATTTGTTGCACCAGTTATCGGTTGATCAATCAGTTATCTGCCAGTACAGCACAACCTAGATTATAATGTTCTGCTCCATAGCCCTGCGCAGACACACTCCTATTTGCTAATTGCCTGCAGGAAGACAAACATTTGCATGCTGTGACCTAAGGTTCTTTAAAAGTTATTTCAGAGTTCTGTTGAAGCAGTTAAGCGAGAGTACAAGTTACAAATGCATGTTTGCTGATGAGATGGTAGAAATAAATATGAAAACACTTCCCCAGATGACTTAAATAGCTCTATTTGAAAGGAAATGATGATTTTAGCATGATTAGGGGGATTTTGTAAGACAGTTATAAGCCCAGATAAATACAATAGAACAAGGATGCTACTGAAAACAGTGTTTCATTTTATAAATAATTAATCGTAAAATCACACTGCATAGAACATTTACACACACTGCAACTAAACTTTCTTAAAGTTACAAAAGTTATTTTTTGCACCTGAATGCTTTAAAATTGTTTGTGGTTGTTTACAGGCTCACAAATTCCTAAAATAATGTACAAATTCTAAACGTTTGTGGTGTTATGCAACTATAATCTCCACTTGAAATTGCACATCCTGCAATATAAATATTACTGATGCACACATTGCCATGTCCGTGTTAAAAAGATGTCCAGCCCTACTACAAACTAAACTACAACTAAACTCAGTAACACGCAGCAGGAGAGGGTGGACGTTTGTCCTTGTCAATCTTTTGTATTCATCTGAAATTTTTTTTGGGTGGTATCTCAAAAATGAGTGGCAGAATGTTTTTTTTAGGGTTTTCTATAAAATTAGCTTTGTAACCAGCAAATAAACTGATAACGGACGATAATGCAAATGTCACGTTTAAAATGTCTAAACTAGTTTTTTCTTTATCTTTCATTTGTTTTAACTAGGATGAACCGCTTGACGGTGCATGCAGTTGGCATTGACTTTCTTTTCCCTTGTAGATCACAAATCACACGCCTGCCGTTCATTTGGCTTCGGTAAAGTAGTAGGGACAGCCACTAAAACTGACCCGTTAAAATAAGTGCTTCAGCTGACCGATTAGAGACAAGACAGAAAGAGGTGGGTGGAGTTAACAGAGGAAGAAAGACTGCCTGCAGGGTAAAAGGGCAGAGTGGGTCACCGAGCCCGATTGTGAACATGGGGGTGATGTTAAATGATGTACCGTCCACACCCGTTTCGAAAAACCCAGGGACACACATGCCAGATTGTGTCTCTCTTGGGCATAAATGAGCACATCTGCTCTACATTTGACTTATTTCCTTTTCACTAATCGCCCATGAGTGGCTTTATGGCTGCTTCCTGTAAAAAAATTCCATCCCGATGGATTATAAACAACGTGAAAGACTGAAGACTTTGTGGCTGACCTTAAATACAGGGTTGTGTATATTTTTTTATTTTATTTTGCTGCAGCATTTGCGTCAGATCGAAAATCTAAGTGTAGCAACTTGTCTTTGTGCGCTCGGTCTTTGTAGAGGGCGAAGCCGTGACGTGTGTATCTGCTTTTGTGTGGACCTTTTTAATTCTGCAGTGCTTGTGCTCTGCCTCCCTCTCTCTCTTTCGTGCTCTCGCTCTCCCCTCCCCCCCACCTCACACAGAGGGTGGGGCTGCTTCCGATGACTGGGTGATGCTTTCTTTTCTACCTCTCGACCATCTTGCTTTAAGATTAGACCAGGCTGTTATTGCAGTTCGGTGTTGGATGGTGTTGCCGTGACAACGGGGTTCGGCTGAGCGTGAGGCATTGTTTGCGACGTTGTTTTGCTATGAGGATCTGATGCTGGCACTGAGGTAGGCTGCTCTTTTTATATAATACCCTCTACTGCCAAGCTGCAACCACTGCTAGTAAACACCCAGTCTGAGGTCTGACGCTTGTGTCCGACACAGTCATCAAAACCATAATTAGCCAGTCTTATTTTTAAAAGTAACTTTAATTTGTATTTTTATAGCTGTGTGTCATGGTCTTTTTCTCGTCATTGACAAATGGAGCTTCAATTTAGTTCCTGTTTCATAACCTGCACAAATTCGTGGCCATTTTGAGGACGCACCTTTTATTGTTTATCAATTAGCTTCCACACATAAAAACCCACGAGTTCCTACACCTGAAATGTTTGAAAGTTGGGTTCCCCCCCCCAAGAATGCAAATCTGACATCCCTCAGACGAAAAAGAGAGTTTAAATGGAGCTGTCTGTATTAACAAATAACATAAATAATTAATCCTATTCGCCATGATCTTCTCTTCGGCTCTCGGGTTACAGCATCAGAATCACGCTCGGCTCTTAAAGAACAACTCCTGCCAGAAGAAGGTTTTTGTGTGTTTGCGTTGGATTTTAGTGTTGAATCATTTGCCTTGCCTGAACGCCGTGTTCAAGCCCGTGTTTGTAGCCTCAAACCGTCACATTTGCGAAATACCTTTGATGTGTGATGCTTTATTTCCAGTGCAGTATTAGCATAGGATTGGGAGAAACTCTTTGATGCCACAGAAGACACCTCAAGCAGTCGAGTGCAAATTTTGAAACGTGTTCTGTTGCTCTCTTTTAAGATACACATCATGTCAAAGATCTGAACAGATGAATTTTCTGTTTTGCTTAAAATTTGCTCATTACTAGTTAAAGTATTCCATTGTTGCCGTGCATCGGCACAACAGGTGCAGAACTAGAAAATGAAACATTCCCAAGTGTATATTGACAGTCGACTCTGGCGTTTTGTAGAAAACAGTTATACACTGCAAAACAAGGATTTAAAAGTTTTGCTCAGTGTATATGGGCTTAATTTACCTTCGGGTTCTTTATACGTCCTGTTGTAAAGCGCTATACATCATGCTCTTTATACAACCTGTTCAAAACAGCCTGCCGGTTGTATGCTTAATTGTATCGTCAGTTTGATACCAAAGATGAGCCATTTTTGATTGTTTGGTCACTTTGCTTAAAGGGGGGGGGTGTTAGCAAATAATTATTATTTATTGGAACTCAAGTACCATCTGATTGTAAATTATATGTTGAATGACTGCATGCATTACAACCGATGTCACTATTAACATTTGTCCAAGACATTATAAATGAAGTGTATAGTTGAAGTAGTGGACGTGTCGGTGGCCTATTCACCCCTGCAGCTTGTTAAATTACCATAAAAGATGACATGAATACAGTCTCTTCTCTGTGATTGGCAGTGATGCTGTTCCAGTAAAGCCATGTCACAACGAATCGTACATGCAATAACTAACACTTTCATTAAGTCAGAACTGAGTAATACGCTATTAAGTATATTTATTTTTGTGATTCACTAGAGTTTGTGTTCAGTAGGCAGCTGGTTGCTTAAAGCGTTGTTAAAACCTGGGTGTAATTTCATGTAATAATTTAAAGGTTTTCTACTTCTATTCATGTTTCACTAAATGATAAGCCAATATTACGCTGATGGTCCGTCTGGTGTTTGAGAAGGAAATGGCTGGGGCATCTGCAGATTATCAGCGTGTGCTTTAATATCACTAAAGTTCAGCTCAATATTTAGATAGTAATTTTGGAAATGAGGTTAAAGCAAATCTGTTTTATTGAGACGTGTGAAACTTTTGATTGTCACCCTAGACTCAGTTGTAGACAACTGATCATCACTCCCATATGTGGGCCTTCAACAAACTGTTATTCTTAAGTTAGAAATACACAATTATGTTGAACGTATGCTGTAACCTTATAATTTGTCTTAAGGTTGATCTAAGATGTATAGAGTATTTCGAGCATTACTGTGGCATTGTACACAAAGTCAGATATATAAAGACCTGGTTTGTTTTGGTTCCAATATTATTTGGAAGAATTTAGGAGCGCTGACCTTAAACTAACTACATTCTTGCGCTGTGTAATTTTTTATTTATTTATTTTTTAATAGTCCTTAGCAATTGTTGCTTGTCAAACTTTATGAACACAATTTCGATGTCAAACTATACTATATTGTACTTGTCATAATCAAAACCATTCGATAGTCAATAAAATGGACGAAAATAGCCGTCTGGAGTTTTTCGTCATCAATCCGTGACCTGTTCGGTAAACCGTGTTCTCTTGCTAAACGGTAGCTAGCAGCAAACAAAAACAATCTGTGGCGGTAATTTTGCTTATAACGTCCAACAGACTTGTTCTGACTGTTTTATGCTGCCTGAAAAACAGATTTTAGTGTTGGATTATAAGAATCGTTTTTAAAAAAATGTTTTAGACAGACAAATAATGGCTAAAATCGCAATTTGTAATCACAGATTACGGTAAGGCCTAGAAACCTAACTGCACCCTAGACTCACCCGACATCAGTGTTTGACCATACTAATGCTCTGACCAAATAAACACAATTCCCCACAGTCACATGCCGAAATGGGATGTTTAAAAATGTATGTGTTAATATTAAAGTTAGGTGATAAATAAGGTGCGAAATAGTTTGAATGTGTTCATTATGGGCAGGAAAATGTTCTGTTTAGGCAGTTAGAAGAATTTAATGGGCCAATTATAATGGCTGGCATTCTGTTGACAGAAATCTCAGTTGCTGCTAGTTCAAGAATGATGATGATGATGTGCAAGGCTTTATTGCTGCTTTAGAGTGGTACTATTTCAGGAAAATCTGTCTCTATGCAGATAGTTGCTAGAGCACAAGTGTCTGTTTTCTCTCGCACTGACCTTTTATTTACTCCGCAATTCTTTTGTTGTTTGGTTTCTGGCTCAGCTTCCTGTGTTTTTGTGAATGTCTGGGTTGAGAGCAATAGATTTCAATAAGGGTGTGGTACAGTTGTAAATCAAAAGATAGAAAAGATGTGACTCTGGTGATGAGAGCAGGAGGTGATGGTGTGTGGAAGCAGATGGTCTTCAGCTGGTGGCCTGTGTTCATAGACCTTCTTTGTACACTTTAATAGCTGTGTCATCCCCAATCAGGTGCGGTCTGCTGGTGATGCGGGTCTCAAGCAGGAGTGGGGAAAAAAAACACAATCAGCATCAGAAGAGATCCACCGAGAATTTAGAATTGGGTCTATAGAAAAAATTGCAACCGTTATCTTTACTTTGCCTGTGCTAATGGATTTGACTCCTAAGCCATATAAAAACACAATGTGATGGATGAATAAATAATGGACTATGAGAAAATTTAAAGTAGGGTTGTGTATTGGTAACAGTCTCCTGATATGATACTTCACAAAATATCGCAATATTTCAAACAAATGGCAAAATACAACCGATAATAAAAATCGGGAGTCGCCTTTCAGGTTCTGCCATGCTTGCTTCTGAAACAATGGCCGGATGTGTTGGCGACAACTACAGGAGCGGAGGAGAAAGTTGTTGGATATGCACCATAGGTTTTAATTAAATATTTATATAAAGGTAAATTGTTTGACGTAAACTATTTATTGATTCTAAAGGTAAAAATATCAATACGTTATAGTGAGAAAAAAATCTTGACAATGTCCTTAAACACAACCCATTTATTTTAAGTCTGTAGGAAATACTTGGTTGGTTCAGTTTCTTATTTCCTATAAATATATAATAGGACCACAAGTGGAGTCTTTGTTTGATCTCCAGAAGCTCTAATAGCCTAATGACTTGATAATGTTTGTGCCGGTCAGTCTGCACCATTTGGGCAGTTATAGTTGATCTGTCTTTAAATGTAGGAGTCAGTGTTTCTGTCTGACTCTTCTGGTGGTGACTTGGACTAGCAGGACTGTCCATGCACATAGACTAATAGAGTCGGGTTGTCTTTTGCCCGGTATTTATATAGTACATTCTTAAAAAAAAAAGTCTGTTTTGCTAAAAAAGGGTGTAACTGAATGTTGTTTAAGACAAGCCAACATTTCTAAAGTTACTGTAAACAAAGTGAACTTAAATAAAAAGATTATGCACAGACTATGCTGGCTTGCAGAAAGTCATTTCTTAAAAATTGGCTTCAGCTCAGATAAATAAATGAAAATAATTAGGATTCTTCACTAATATCTCTACTTTACAAAGCGTTATAAATGTCATAGTTATATAAAAGGCAGCTCTTCCTTATGTCATCTGGTTTTAAATATTTGTACACTAAAGTTCTATTTTCTAATGCCCACTTGTGATATATGCCACCTGTTTAACATGGTTTCTAATGGGGTTGAAACGTGGTTCCTTTTTCTTTTCTCCTGATGCCATTTTATGTGGTCTTGATGTTGTGTGAATGATCATATAGTCACCGATCATTCACACCACACATAAAATTATGACTGGACTGACTTTTATGTAAACTCTCTCATTTTTCTCATAATTTCAGGTTGCTCCTCTAATAGAAGATGTCCACCATGGTGTATCCTCGTGAAGAGAAGCTGGAGAAGCTAACACAGGAGGAGATCATCTCAAACACTAAGCTGGTAATTCAAGGCCTGGAGGCTCTGAAAAGTGAGCACAACTCTATACTGCACAGCCTGCTGGAGACTATCAAGTGCCTGAAAAAAGATGAGGAGGCAAATCTCGTGCACGAGAAGTCCAATTTGCTCCGCAAATCTGTGGAGATGATTGAGCTGGGCTTAGGGGAGGCACAGGTGAGCAGTTTTGGAATTCAAATACAGAAAATATCCATAATTGTCTTATTTCAGCACATGTATAAAGTTCTAAACTAAAAATGAGCTAAAAAATGGTGCACACTTCCCAAAGTTATCTTTAGTGCTAATTATGGAATGAGGAACTTTTTACCATTTAGGGGGGAAAAATATCTGATTCACACAAGCATGCCAGCCATCATCTATCCTTTATTCTCCTACTGTATGCCTCATTTACCTCACAATTTCTGTACGTGTCTGTGTCTCGGTGTAGGTCATGATGGCTCTGTCTAATCACCTGAATGCCGTGGAGTCAGAGAAGCAGAAGTTGCGGGCGCAGGTGCGGCGTCTGTGCCAGGAGAACCAGTGGCTGCGGGACGAGTTGGCCAACACTCAGCAGAAACTGCAGAAGAGTGAACAGAGTGTTGCCCAGCTGGAGGAAGAGAAGAAGCACCTGGAGTTCATGAATCAGCTCAAAAAGTATGACGAAGATGTTTCGCCTTCGGTAAGAAAAAAACAAACTTGGATCTTTTTAGCTCTTTGTTTTTGTTATTAGTTTGGACATTTAGACTTAAAATATCTAAATCTAATTTCATGCTGATGTGAATAAAATGGCATGTACACTTAAGGCAGCTGGCGGATGCCAACTTACGGATGCCAACAACATAGTCTGTTGGCATAGATCTGTGGTTAAGGTGTTGGCTTGCTAAAAGAAAGATCCTGTGGTTCAATTCGCCGAACCATCAAGCTGGCACTACTGGGCCCCTTAAGCACGGCCCTTAACCCATACGCTCAGTTGGATCAAAAAAAATTACATAAATGTAAGTCACTCTGGATAAGAGTGTCTGCCAAATGCCAGGAATCACCTCAGCTGGATGACAGTGGATATGTCTGTAGATAAAATTAAAACCTCAGTTTATAAATAAGTACACATTGTTGTTTTGCGCTAAAGTATCGTCGACAGCATCCAGCATTAATGCTGACACGCTCACTTATTTGCATATTGTATGCGTGTGCAACTCAACCAGAGGGTCAATATGGTTAAAGGCTGTAGATAAAATGTCACTGGTTATTTGGTTAGATAGCAGTAGATTTGTTTATCTGTACATAGACTGGCTTCTGTGTTTGACTTTGTCATTCACCTTCCTTGTGCAGGCAGACAGCAGAGCTGCTTACATTAGCACAGAAGCAGAGCCTCTGGTGCTGTATACTGAGCCAGCTCTTCGCAATTTCTCAATTTTGAGTGAATAAGGTCTTTTAAGTTGCAGCTTTAGGCTTTGAGACCAAAGAAATCCTCTCTAGAAATGAAACTTTCTTGCGGAATTGATATAAAGCAATATGCTGGATGAAAATATTTCTCCAGCTGTTAATCTTTTATTGGATTCCATTGTGCTGTTTGGTAATAACCAACAATCACCAGGAAGTAAAACAAACCCAATCTGACATGACTGTCATTAGCATGGCATGCCTTCAAAACATGTTTGGTAGTAATTAGGCACAGCTGTCAATACGACTTTACCTATGATGGAGGTTCCAAACACTTAATGACACAGCTTTTAATTCAGATTTCAAGTTTTGCCTACTGGGGATATACTTTTGTTTAGGGAAGATAAGTATATTTGTGCCAAAAAGGAAAACAGTGTATTATGGTTAAGTTATGCTTACAGACAAGACACTTTGTGTAATTAGCTTCCTCTTTTGTCCTTAACTTTCCAGGAGGAAAAAGATGGTGACCCACCCAAAGACTCTCTGGATGATCTTTTCCCTAATGACGAGGAGGAGCATGGGCAAGGAAGTAAATCAATAATTTTTTCATTTAATTGCTGATTACTTTGTAAAATACCCACACGTATCGCAATATACTACTCTCGATTAAAATGACGATCATTTAATGATCCTCAAACAGCAATGTGTCTCCTTTCCTCCCCTCCAGTGCAGCACCAGCACAACAGTGCAGCCGCAGCAGCAGCACAGCAGGGAGGATATGAAATCCCCGCCCGCCTTCGAACCCTTCACAACCTGGTGATCCAGTATGCCTCTCAGGGTAGATATGAGGTGGCAGTGCCTTTGTGCAAACAAGCTCTGGAGGACCTGGAGAAAACCTCAGGTCACGATCATCCCGATGTCGCTACCATGCTCAACATCCTGGCCCTGGTGTACAGGTTTGTAGCTGAGCTCTGGGTATCCTTTTAAAGCATATTGACACCTTTTAACAATTTTTGTAGACGACTTCTTTCACTTTAATTCCCTCTTCTTGCTTCAGGCACTGTTGTTGACTAGCTTGTGAATTAACAGTGTAACACTAACGGCCATCACTTCTTTTGTCACTTTCAGGGATCAGAACAAATATAAAGAGGCAGCACACCTGCTTAATGATGCTCTGTCCATCCGGGAAAAGACTCTCGGCAAAGATCATCCTGCAGTGAGTTTCATTTGCTATCATCCGTTCCCTTCAACATGATGGAAATATCAGATATGACTTACATATATGGTTTAGATTCAGTATATGATTTCTGTTGGGGTGAAGGGGTAGACAAAACACTTAAAAGTTGTGTTTGCTGTTTGCCAAACACAAGTAAATAATTAGCTCTTAGAATTTCTGAAGAGAAAATAGCACACACATGGAAGGAAGACTTTTATTAATCAAGGTAGTGGCTACTTTTAGTTATAGTCGACTGTGTCCTCAGTGTATGTAAAGGAGAATGTTGGCCAATAGAAAATCTTTTGTTGCAGCATTTAAAATGAAGGAACTGCTCATTATTTAGCAGTTGTCGCGCTCTTGCTCTATGATAAAATGTCATTTTGTTTCCCCCTCTCAGCCTGCAATTTTGGTCAGTTTGATTTATCATTGTGTTCGGCAACATGTTCAATGATTGTTGAATAAAAATTCTATCGACTGTGATGGATACAAGCTGAATTTTTAATTTTGTTTTTATTTCTTGTGGGACCTGATGACTCACTGGAAAATGATTTACAGGACCATTGATCCCCCCTGTATTGATCTTAGTCTTATGATCCATCTGTCATGCTGTGTTCTCATACACTGTGTCTATTATTAGCTCTTAAACAGCGAGTACATAATAATTTTGATCGGATATCATGCATCTAGGCATCTTTTCAGTCAGCTTGGTGACATGGTTCATCGGTTAAGGATTATCACCCTCGTCATAAATGAAGTTGTGTCAAAACTGATCTCTCTGGGTTTGTGTTATGTGTGTGTGTTTGTGTTCTGCTGCAGGTGGCTGCCACTCTGAATAATCTGGCTGTGCTGTATGGAAAGAGGGGCAAATACAAGGAAGCTGAACCGCTGTGTAAGAGAGCCTTGGAGATTAGAGAGAAGGTAAACACGTAGAAGCGCATATGCGGCGAATCGTCTAAGAAAGGTTTCTATATCGCTGCTGTATTCTGTTCTATAGTAACCGCCACAAAATGATCACATTGCCGCTGTTTTGTTACCGATGTTTTTAATTAAAGTTTATTAGACTAGTTAATCAAATTGTCATTTATTGTGTAGTTAGATTGTACTGTATGTAGATAATCATGTGCTTCGGGCTTTTCCCACTGCCCTTTGTGTAAATTATTGGTATGCTTACGATAAAATATTTTAAATGTTTTAAAATAGATTTTTTTATACGTTTATAAATTTAATTATTTTTATGTGTTGAATAAAAAAGCAATGGTTTTATAAAATAGTTCCAATTACATGGCGTCCCATAAGTACATAGGATTTTTATTTATTTTTAAAAAATGTTTTATGGAAACCATTTTTATTTATTTTTATTTATAGAAAACACGTCGAAATGTGTTTTTAAAACAGAGGTAGACATGTAGAGCATGTTATTTAAAAAAACAATTAAAACAATTTCATAAAAAAGTAGATTTTTTCCTATGTATAGGACTGTGTGGGACACTCTGTATATGGATGTGTGGCATCAAGTGAACAACGTTTTGAGGATAAATGTGAAATTCAAACACTTTCATTTTTCTTCTTGACAAAACAGTAAAATTGGCTTATCTAAAATGGTCTGAAAAAATATTTCTAAAGCTCTCCCCGAATAATCAGCACCCTGACACACAAAGGTTCATGTTAGATAGCTCAGAGCCTTGGTAAGCTGTACTGAAACTCTTCACATTGTTAGAGCCTTTATCCTAATATTCTGCCGAGCAAACAGCAGAAGTCTTATACCCACTCTGAATTACCTGCATAACGCTGGAGAGAGCAGTAGGGCAGAAAAGAGTGGCGGTCATTATGTTGTACAAATGCTCTCTCCTTGCTCTGTTTGAGCAGTCTCTGGTTACAACTGCACTACCCTGATGCTCTTCAATTAGCTTACTGCCTGAAAAGGCAACAGGTCAGGACATTTTAAAGCATTGTGTGTTTTTTTTTTTCGCTCAGGTACTTGGAAAGGACCACCCAGATGTGGCTAAGCAGCTGAACAACCTGGCCTTGCTGTGTCAGAACCAGGGCAAGTATGAGGAGGTGGAGTATTACTACTGCAGAGCTTTGGAGATCTATGAGTGCAGGCTGGGCCCTGATGACCCTAATGTTGCCAAGACCAAGAACAATCTGGTGAGAATTGCCTCTTGAGGCTATTCTATTTATCCCTGAATGAAAATATATATATATACACACCTAGCATTTTAATTTCTTTTTTTTTTTTTAATTTATTTTTATCTTCTGTTTTTTTGGCTTAGTGGTGCTGGAAATTAAATCCGTGATCATTTAATCAGCAGTCCTACACTTTAACCAATGAGCTACCACTTTTAGATAATCTAGACTAGTAGTGAAGGTCACACCTTCTCAGTTTAGTAATGGAAAGTTAGAGGAGTGTTGTTTTTACAGTATAAAGCTATTATTGATTATCATTAACGGACGCAAAGTTGCCAGTGCTTTCTTTTTCATATTGTTATTAATTGTCCTGCCAACAACCACAGAATTTTTGTGCTGCTTTAAACCATTTTAATCATTATAATGGTTTCCCTCGCACTGATATCTATTATTTGACCTTATCGCACCAGAAACGCCACTTTATTATCAGCAGCATAACGTGAAGTGATCTATATCGTCTACTTAAAGCTCTGGCTTTTTTTCTCTCCAGGCTTCATGCTTTCTCAAACAAGGAAAATACAAAGAGGCAGAGATTCTTTACAAAGAGATTCTCACCCGTGCCCATGAGAAGGAGTTTGGATCAGTTGATGGTACGTCCTGGTGACCATTTTACATTTGGCTTAAAAATCAGTAACTTTACTTACTAAGCGACTGTGTATCTGCCCACAGCTGAGAACAAGCCCATCTGGATGCATGCTGAAGAGAGGGAGGAGAGCAAAGTTAGTATAACTTCTTGGTTTTTTTTTTACAGACAAATGGTCTGGATATTAAAATATTACTGCTGTAATCTACTGTAACCTCAACAAACAAGAATAGACAGGGAATATGGGGACGAGTGTATCTGTTTGGTAAAAGATATTAAACTTAACAAAGGCAGTTTGTCTATCCGCAACTCATTAGCTACAATTTGCTAATTTTGGTTATTACTACATACTCTTTTCCCCTTTTCTCTCTCTCTCTCTCTCTCTCTCTCTCTCTCTCAAATTGTCCATCTTTCTCCTGCCATTGTCTCGTTAGTCTTTTTCATGTCTAAACATTTAATGAATCTATTAACTGTCATTTTTCACTATTCACTATTTTTGCGTTCACTGTTAGGATTTACAGCTTATTAGTTTCATCAGCTACCTCCATATTGACTGGAGAGCTTATTTAGAGCAATGACTTGGTACTTTCGGATTCTTATTATCTTCTACAAAAGCATTGAATTACCGTCTTGCCCTACATCGCCACACTGGCTAACCCTGACTATTACAGGCCCTTTACAGAAGACTGTTTGTCAAGAAAATTGTCAACATTGTTAATGTTGAATAATCATTCTAGCTCAGGAACTTGTTCTATTTCTCTATCTTGTGTTAAAAAGTATCCACTCTTACCTCTTCTGTGTTCTGGTTTCCTTCAGGGCAAGCAAAAAGACACCCCATATGGAGAGTATGGTGGCTGGTATAAAGCCTGCAAAGTCATCAGGTATCCTACACATGAAAAATTAATGAAAGACCCCCTTTTGCTGATGTGTTTTTGTCATTATAAATGGTGATGTTCTTAATCTCCCCAGTCCTACAGTGCACACCACTCTGAGGAACCTGGGTGCGCTGTACCGCCGACAAGGCAAGATGGAGGCTGCGGAGACCCTGGACGAATGTGCCACGATAACCCGCAAGCAGGTCAGTTACATGTTCCTACAGAACACACTTCTGGAAAACAGACAAAGTTCTTGGATGTTCATTAATTGAAGCTTTGATACTGATGTCTTCTTTTCACTTCTCCTCTTCTGTGGCTTGCTTTGGAAACCAGAGTAACTCAGTAAGTCATTTTGTTTAAAATAGGAAAACCCTTCACCAGTCATGAGCTTGTCATTGTTCACAAACATCCTTCTCATAGAACAAGCATTATAGATTAAATCGCTTCTAGTAACATACACTACAGCCAGCTCTTGGTAACAATCGCTATAGAGTAAGATTGTTGGGGGGGGGGGGGGTGGGGGGGGGGGGGGGGGGGGGGGGGGGGGGTGTTAAAATAAGTGTCATGCTCAATAATCCTATGTATGTGCTTGTGCCTTTTAGGGGATTGATCCCATCAACCAGAGTCGTGTGGCTGAAATTCTGAAGGAAGGTGACGGAGAGAGGAGGAGGAGCAGGGAGAGCATGTCCAGCGTTAAGTACGATAGCAGCTCAGAGGCTGGAGAAGAAGTGAGTATGGGCATAGAGTGGAGCGGGGTAAGTGCATATCCACTTCATCATCCTATTAGAGATCAGTAGCATTCAGATACAGCACGGTGCAGCCTCGACCTCATCAGCTATCTTTAGGACTGCTTATGGAAACTAGACGGGTTACGTTTTGGGAAAGACTATAACAGAACATCGTACTCTGACACTTAGATTAAGATTTAAATAGCTTCATTTTACTTAGCATTAATTATTGGATTTTAAAAAGCAGGATTCTCAACGCAGTATCTTTAAATGGAGAATAGACCCTAATCTGAGATTATTTCTGCCCGGTATGGCACTAGTCCAAGAAAATAGACCCTTAGATCTAAAACAGTATAAAACAATACTTAATAATAGTAATTAAATTACTTATAGATATAAATACTTTTAATTGAACTACATATGAAACCGAAGTTTCATTCGGTGTATGTGACAGAATTATCTACACCGAGATGTACAACTACAAAAATCCGGGGGCATTTGAACTGATCCACAGTGGGTTGGGAAAATCAGGTCAGGCTGCGCTGTCATGTTGATGTCTGCTGATGTTTATATAGAGCCGAATACTGATTGAGTGTCCTGGCACATTTCCTAGCATGTTTACGTCCAGTTGTTATGCTTGTATCATTAATTTAACCTGAGCATTTTTGCCTAAGCTTTAATACCTTTTTTTAATACGATGTCGAATGTCTTTTGTTCATTTCGAGCATCTATAAAAACACATCTCATGCAGAAGCCAAAGGGAAAAGACTTATTTCCCTGTTACTCCACTTTATTCCTCTCTACCAGAATTTGAGTTGAAAGGTACAAGTTTTGATATATAGTATTTGAAAAGTAGCGCTAGAAAAAGCTATAGCCTGTCTTATAATGCTCTGCATTGCTTTAGATATTTTTTTCACTTTTTTTTTGGCCCAGAAATGATCACAACCTTATTTAGGTGATGTGTAAAAGGCAGTTCTTTTTTTTTTTTTTGCTATAGTAGCAGAGTTCTATAACACACGTACAAACTGCTCTCTCAAATTTTCCAAAATTACCTCCGTAACTCAGGCATACATACTACAAACGTTTTGTAAGGATTCATAATGAATTTCATTTGGTTGCGCACCGTTCCCTCTAATATGAACCACAAACTTAGCCGTGCATTACACTGCTCCTGAGCTGAGAAAGTTGAGAGAGAGGAGTAAACCTGTCTAGGGCTTCTGCATGAGGGAGAGATGCCGTCTGTGTTCCATATGCTTGGCTTGCTTATTTACAGCTAAAAACTTCACTGCATGCACTGCTCGTCTGAAAAGCCCCATGTGTTCTTGTACCATATTTTGTACTTTTAGGATGTTTTTTTTTCTTTTTTTTGGTTTGATATATGACCATGCACATTGACCCATAGTTCCACTGCTGTGTGTTTTTGAGTGTTTGAGTTATACAGCATGGTTGCTTGACTTATCAAAGAACGGTGCACAGACCTGTTTACATTTTCCATGTGTTGATTGTGAGGTTAGGTCGAAATATCTGGCTACTTCCGATTTACCCGTTCTGTCGGTTACATAATTGTGAAAACTAAACCACACACCACCACAGGTGGACTTATCGAGATTAATATAAAACCTAGGCTGTGTTTAGTCCTTTCTGTTTGTGTGCTTTTCTAAGGTGGTGTGTGTGAAGCTGTGTGGGTTGTATGGCATGTGATTTATGGTGATTTGTTATGGCATTGCTGTTTATACTGAGGAAAACTAGTAAAGCTTTACAATCAGAATGAATAAACCTTCAACTACAACTACATTTTTTTATTCTGATCTCTGAAATAAGACACAGTTCTTGCTTCATTTGAATCATCTAATAGTTTTCTTGGTGATATATAATATACATGTATAGGGAGGCACACTATATTTAGCAGACAGATAAATTATCGGGCGGTATAAAGGAATATTACATTTTTATTGCTTAACAAAATAGATGTAATCTGATCACTAGATCCGATAAAGTACGCTTTTTGCTAAATCAATCAGTCAGTCTGATTTATCTGAGATTCATCTGCATTTCGTGTCCAAGCGACTGCAGCCAGTGTTGCCAGATTGGGCTTGTTTCCATCCAGTGTTGCCAGATTGAGTTGGTTTCTGCTTAGTGTTGCCAGATGAGTGGGTTCCTATTCAGTGTGGTCAGATTGGTTTGTTCCTGTACACTGTTGTCTAAATGGGTGGGAACCCACCCAATCTGGCAACACTGAATCTGGCAACACTGGACAAAAACCACCAAGTGTTGCCAGATGGGTTTTCTGGTCAATTGAGCTTCTTTTGTTCAAGTCAGACTGGAAATAACCGCTTTGGGCTGGTTGATATTTAGGCTACTTCTTGTTTTAAACAACATATGAAGAGTCAGGACTGATGTTTGCTATCATATTTAAGCCATATTTATCGGTTATCAGTATCAGTTAAAATTTTCATATCGTCCTCCCTACTATATATTACACAGCAAATTATACGGTGAAAACACAGCAAGTTATACTGCAAGGCTTTTTTTTTTTAAAGACGTACGTATAGTGACGTAGACATAGTTATTAGAAGGACATAAGTAAAGCTTGTCCTTTAATAGTTTTAACCACAAATACGTTTTCGGGTTAGAGGACACGGTGTCTTGCTTTTTTTTTTTAGTAACGTTTAGTAAAATGAAAGACATTGCTATAGTATTCCGACATAACAACCGACCTGTGACATGTAATATGTCGTTCTGTTAATCGTAAAAATGGCTAATAATTGCTAGTGCTAGGGTCAAAGAAAATTATAGACAGTAGGATGTATTGACATTAAATTAAATGAGCAATTATGGGAAGGCAACAGTAACCGTACCCCATTATTGATTAATTTACAGCACACACCCATAATTTATTCTTTATTTGTTTAATCAATTCAACATCCTTCCCTGTAGCTCTTTCCAGATCCATTTGAGATATTTCAGTCTGTGTCATGCCATGATGGCATGCCCGATAGTGTCGCATTTAAAAGTAATTTTAGATTGCAAATACGGCGTGTGTGAGTGAGCATTTTAATTGCACTGTTGCTAGTGTCAGCCACATGCCTAAGCAAGGGGGTAATGGTATGTAGAGCTGGAGGGTTGCCATAGTTTCTTTTTTTTTAAAGCAGGCTGTAAGGAAAGGCACCATGCTGCTTGGCTGTGCTTTGATATCCTGCTATTTGGCAACCCAATCACTGGCATCTGTTTACCATCACTATGGGAGTAAAGGCAGAGAATTTATTTGAATGTTTTAGTAGGAGTGGTTGTGGATTATTCACATAGCAATATGCTTGAAGTGTGTTTGTGGTTCATTTATGCATGATTTGGGTGTGACCGTCACCTCCTCACTGTTTTCTTTTTTTTTTTTTTTTGTGTGGTTTTGCATTATCTAACTATGCATGCGAATTGTGCACTAATTATATCGAGTTATGTAGCTGTTTTTTTTTTCAGTTTTGTATTACTAACCAAGTGCATTAATTCGTTTGTTGTTCTTCACATTGCCATGACAACCAATCAGCTAAAGATAGAAAGTTTTATTTCTGGATGTGGTGGATTGCACTCTCTTCGCTATGTCCCTTGGCTTCTTCCTACATTTAAGAGGAAGCAAAATGACATGAGCAGCTAGCTTCAAATAGATTGTCAAATCCATATTTTGCACAGCAATACTACAGCCAGCAGGGTTGATTGGGCAAACAAAGAAAAACAATTACAGCCACCATGGCATCATTTTCTCATCATTAATAGTTTAGTCATTGTCTTGCTTAGACATGTAATAACAGCCTCCACGCCCAGACGAGTTTTCCTTTGCTGTAGAGTTACTGCAGCATTGGCAACCTGAGTGTGAGTATGTGTGTGTGTGAGGTTAGGGCTTGAGAACAGGGCAGAGCATGCCAGGCCTACTTCCACCCTCTCTACCGCACAGTGCCGCTGCAGCTGAGTCACTTATACGCTCCCCTGCTGGAGTCACACAAAGGCTAGAGCAAAAAAAAAAAACACGCTTCCTTAGCCAGACAAAAGGAATAATTAACCCTGCTTCAGTTTATGTTGTTTTAGGGCCAATTCTCCACAGCAGGCCAAATAAACCGACTGACTCACCGAGCGATCCTGCTGAACACTTATAAACCCGTCAGAAATGACCACAGCTGAATGCTGTGACTCTCCAATTTCTTCGAGCACATTATTGTTACTTCTAATATATTTGTTGCCCACAATAAATTCCACCTCTCTGTCTCTGTATTTCATTCGACACCCCATTTCAGGATGCAGGAACATTCCACTTTGTCTGTTAATGCTAATAATAATCAGTGCGTGTCTACACACCAGTCACAGACATCACAAGTGAAGCATTTTTAACCCAACCATTGATACAGGTTAATTAAATGTATTAGCTTAGTGGTTACGGTGTTGGACTGCTAATTAGAAGCTACTTCGATCGAATCCCAGCTCCATGAAACTGCCATTGCTGGGTTCCAAAAACAAGGTGCTTAACTCTGTCGCTCAGTTGGATTAAAAACATTAGGAAAATGTAAGTTGCTCTAAATAAGAGTCTGTAGTGGGAATGTAAAATATGCGAAAATGTAAAATATGTAATATCAAATCGTAAAAAAAACAGTAGAACGGATAGCAAAAGTAAGAACATTTCCACACGGACAATGTGAAAGGAACTCAAGGGATCAGGACTAAACAGCTGTGTAGCTTTAACACAACCACTTATCATTGAGGCTAATCGGGGGGGGAAAAAGGCGTTAATTTAATAGAAAGAATAAAGATTGGACTCTGGAGCAATGACAGAAGTTCATGTGGTCTGATGAGTCCAGATTCACCCTGTTCCAGAGTGATGGGCATGTCAGGGTAAGAACAAATTGCCATGCTTTTAAGAAGTGCTACCAACGTAGACGCAGTCCTGCAGCCAGCAAGTAAATTAAACCAGGATTACTGATTGTATGAACTATATCAAGAAAAGATAAGTAGGTTTTGCAAAAGAAAAATATTCTCAGAAATATGCAAAACTTTGTGAAATAATTTAAAACATTGTCAATGTAAAATATCTCTGAAAACACGTCATTAAAATATACATTTTCGTATTATTTCCATCACCATGTTGTGTTCTGATATATCATGAAAAAAAGGTGATGGGCTTAATGTGTCATTCTTGCTGTAGTATCACTAAAGAGGGTAAAATGTTTATTCCTTAAATGATGATGATATTTTATTCCTTACATGATCATCTGACATCAAAGACAACAAATATTCTGGCTTTAGTCTTGTGCTGTAACTGCTTATCAGACTAAACACTGTATTCAGTAAAAGGATGATACTGAAATACACAATGGCACTGTATACTATACACCCCCTCAACATCATGCCACTTATCTGTCCTGTCTGAAACACGGTTATAGCGTATCAATGCTCGGTTATAGGAAGCAGCTCACTGACTGAAGGCTTGGTGGAATCTTGGCGCTTAATTTTATGGCCCTGCTAATGAATGTACCTCGAGTACATAATATAATAACATTACAAGAATGCACTAATAACAGATTCAGAAATCATGCATGAGAATCATTAAAACTCCAGCCGGTTAAGCTCACAAGTACAGATTTGCAACCTAATTATTAAGTAGCATCGAACAGGACCTTTATATATTTCTTATCGTCACATCCCTGCTTCTGCACTGAACAAAATGGCTGCAGTGTTTTTGTGCAGAGGTTTAAACAGGCTTCTAGTTACCGGTAGATAGAGTTAGTCGAGGCTATATGCAATGTCTATTGTCATTCTCACTGGTGTGGTTTCTTCCTGTCTGCGCTCTCTCTCTCTCTCAATTTTTTTTTTTTTTCTTTATCAGGCATAAGCCATCAAGATTTCCCTCCACGCTAATCTTCCCCCATCATATAGCAACGGATGTTCTTGTACCCTCTGGTGTTTCCATTTACACGTCTCCAACTTTATCCTGTCCCGGTGTCTTCGACAAGACTGCACCCTGATGCTTTCACCTGAACTTTGGGATGGTCGCTTTTTGCTCTTATTGCTTAAATATCTTTTTTCTTCCTCTTTCTCTTCTGTCCCCCTGCCCTAATAATTGTAGGCCCCTTTTATCTGTGTCTACTTTCACTTAGTCATCCTCTCTGCTTCTTTTATTCAGTGTTAGCTATATAAAGTGATCTTTACCACTTGGAAAAATGGAGAACCCATGCTTGTTTTTTGCTGATTGGTCCGTTTATACTCTTGCATTCGAAATTTATTGTCCTTTGTGTGTACTTTAATTTAATTGGTCTATAATCAACAGGCAAAGTCGAGGTTTGCTTTGTCATATTTGGTAACCTGTGCCAGTCTTTTGTATTTAATTTTTATAAATTTGTCATCTTTTGTGGATTTTATTTTTAACAAATTAAATATATTCAGATGATGAAGACTATGCGGAGAAGTGGTGGTACAGTTAGTGGTGGAGTGAATGACTGACTGAATATTAGTTATTTCCTGTTTTATTATTATTATTTTTTTTAAAAGATTAATATAATTGTACTCAAGTATTAGTTTTTATTCCACGTTCTGTTTACAGCGCTTGTAAATGCTTGCTGTGGCTTCGGTTGAAAACATGATAATGCAATGACTCTGACACAAGGACTGGTCCGCACTTTCCTGCTCTGCTGGGCAGCACTGTAAAAGTTTCCAGTATCTAAGGGATTCAAAAATAGAATAATAAAAATAAAATACACACTTCAGCAGCACCACAAGCAGAAAAAAATCTCTTTCCCAAGTGTGCTCTGGGCTGATCCTGGTGTGTATGGCTAGTATTCTTAGATATTACATAACTAATTATATAACTATAATGTTTAATTATCATTACAAAGGGACTGCAGATTGTGTGGTTTAACAAAAAAAAGTACCACACTGACACACAAGCTACACTATTGGACTACATTTGTGTCCTGTACTCGTATCTTGATCATCAAAACAATAAACGTCTGGATGTATGAAGACTCTTGGAAACACTCGATTTAATAAGGGAATCGCTGATTTAAGATCAGTCTTGCGTTTACACACGTCTGCAATCAGATCCAAATGATATGGCTCTTGGAATTCATTAGATGCCATCGATGCACCTTAGGTTAAACCCTAACTGCTTTTGAAGCCCTGTACGCTAACAAGTTCGCCGTCTTACTCCAGACTGCAGTCTGTCCTTAAGCAGAGTCGAGGATTCTGTCCACACTAAAGTTAGTGCACTTGAGTAATTCGTCAAACGCTGAACACTTTAAAATCATTTCACCTGCAGATTATGCCATTCCGGTTAACCTGTGTCATATTCACTCTCAATCGAACCGCTTCCTAGTTACAGTAACGGGGGTCAACGTGTACAAACATTCATCATGTTATTGTAATAGGCAACGTTATTGTGTTTAGTGGAATGTGAATTATTTATTGACCTATAAATATATACAGTGTAACTTTTGTTTTTTTAGAGCTGTAGTACTGACCTGTAGTCCCTAGCGTAGAGATTAGAGCTGCACATATATATATATATTATTTACATACATATATATTCATCTGTCTGCATTGTGATGGTTGTTCAATCTCCAATAAAGGTTTTCATTTGCGAAGGTTTGGAAGTGATTACTTCTTAAAAAATAAATAAATAAATAAATCATTTACGTTTCTTTTTTCATCAATAACGGCTGTAATTGCAAAATACTCCGGACAAAAGGGTCTGGAATCCTCCATTCAATTCACTTTAAAGAAAGTGAAAATGTCGTTTTCTGTTAGGTTCTAATGGAAATGAAATAAATGGTTGTCCAATCTTTTTATCTCTTTGTTAAAGTCTGAAATGCGTTTCCACTGATTGTACAGTGTATCTATAGAGGGCAAGCTGTCCTTGGAGACCATATTCTTCTCAATGTGCCCCCTGCTGGTGTCTCTGAGTATTAACCTTCCAAACTGAGGATGACTGCTTTTTGCTACAAGTTTATAGTCACAATTACTAAACAGTAAATTACATTTTATGGTTTAGCGTTTTCCGTTTCCAAAGGCGAATTAAGAACCATGAATCAATTTGCTCTCATTAAAATGAGGAAGGGTTCCCTTTTAACCCTGGTTTATTTTCAGGTTTTGTTTGTCACAGTTTTCCCTGAAAACATCGACTCGGAGTCAAATTAAAATGTCAACTTTTTACATCTTCAGTTTATATATTGTTGTGAAGCTGTTTCATCTGTTATTTATAACCAAATATACAATAACACTGGGCGTGTCTAACATTGTGACTGCTTAAATAAACCGGTGCACATTACTTGTAAGTACAGCACAACATGTCATTAATATCTATGCAATAATCTGCCAATACATTCAAGGTATTTATAGTTGTCATATCCCCAACAATATAGGGGTTTATACTCAACTTAAGCTAAATGTTACTGTTATCTAGTGAATTTTTAGAGAAACCCTGCTAGAATCACGACATTCAGGTGCTCTTTTAAATGCTCGTGAGCAAATCATCGATTAATTTAATAGCATTAATCAGGGTTTATAGATTACAGCTATATGCGTTCTAAACCTGAGACTAGTTCTTACATTGGAAAATGGCAGCCATCATCTCATCATCTCAGCTCAGCTCAGCTCTTTTCTGAAAGGTGAAATGTATTTATTTTTTCTTATGCTTTCTAAGCCACTGATGTTCCATTCCAAATTCGGTTAAATATATATTATAATTAAAATGATTTGGTCTATAGACCCAGGAATTTTGTGACCTCGCATTTCTTTTTTTTTTTATTTGGCATCCCTACTATTAGCTTTGCTGTCTGCGTACTGCTTTTATGCGTATAAGTAGCAGCTACAAAGTGATTGGCAGCCATTCGTTTAACGTGAGAGCTTTATCTCCATGCAATTATAAAGCAACATGATGCAGTCACTACAGATAACAACTACCAGACTGGTCGCCCTTATGTACGCCTAATCACGCTTCAAAATGTTTTATTTCAGCTATTCACTAATAAATGTCATTACTGTTAGTGTTATTATTATTATTGACTGGTCCATGTTTAAGCAGAAAGTTTCCCTGCCCCTGTGGAGCTACGTAAAACACTTGTTGCAGTCCTATTTTTGACCACTAGGTGCAAAATTAACAGTTAAGCAAAGTAAGGGAAGTGCAACCAAACACAAGATCAAATATAAAAATAATTTTAATAGATTATAGGTCTTACAAAGAGGTAACGGTTAACTATTTTAACAAAGTTTACACCATATGTTGTATATGATGACCTTTTTGTAGGTTAGAACAAGGTCAAACTATGCAAGACGAACTATAACTGGCCTATAAAAGCATCGTCTTAACCTGGTTTTGATGTGTCCAGTCAGAGGTTATTTTGTGCAGTATTATGGCTATAAATGTATATATATAAATATTTGCATACAAGTCGGGTAGAACTAAACTATTTTAAGGGCAAGACCACATAGTAATAATAGGTTTGGGTCCTGTAGAGTGTAATTTAAAAGCCAGACTGTTTTTATAAAGATGAGTCAGCAGTCCTTTTCACTGGAGCTGATTTGAACAAACACTACATACAGGAAACAGTACCGATGATTAAAATAAAATAGCAGGAAAAACGCTAGCCATTGTTTAAATACCCTCCCCTTGGGTTAAATCTCCAATTACATCCCGAAAGCAGCACTGAATCCGCTCTGGGCTAAGAAAACATTCGCCAAACAGCCTCATACCACCACATGATACAAAACCACTATTTTCCTATAAAGTTTTATCAGACCAGCTGATGATTTTTAGTCTTTTTTTTTTTTTTTGTCCTAAAAATTGTAGCCAATGATTTATTTTATTGATTGTGATTTAATCACAGTGGACCCTGATTTTAGTATTCTTCTGTAGCCCATCCATCTCCCTACATGCTTGTGATGCTTACACCTTTTAATAAGTAACTGCAGCCACGTCAACACGATCCATCCAGGCCAGGACTGCTGCTCACTGGATGTTTTTTTTTACAATCACTTGTGTGTTTTTTACATAAACATTAGGGTTGCTGCCACCTGATTGGCTGATAGAATAACTACAGAAAGGAACAGGGCTGAAGCCGTTTTTATTAAACATAATAAGGGTTGTTGTGCTAAATAGCAGAAGTGTGTGTGTGTGTACTTAAAATTCTGTAACCGAGCTCATTTAATAGAGTTGTGTGATTTTTATGTATGTATTAGGGGTTTTGCGGAGATTTGTGTGTGTATAATTGAGCGCTAGTGTGTGTCTAAAAGCTTTGAGGCGTGTGTGTGTATAAATGTAGTAAAAATAAGTGCTGGTGTGTGTTTGAAGGATGGTAGTGGGGCTCTGCAGAGAGGTGGCTCTTTGGGAAGGATCAGAGACGTGCTGCGTAGAAGCAGTGAAATGCTGGTGAAGAAACTGCAAGGAAACGGACCTGCCGAGCCACGCTTCACCTCCAAGTATGCACACTGTACACACACACACACACACACCGAGCCCATATGTCAAGTGAGGACTGGTGTCATTTATATAATGGGTAACATAAATGCTGCCTAAGACGTAAAGTCTGCGAAACTCTAATGAACATGGCATAAACACTGAATCTTATTTTGGCCAGTTTACCGTAGCAGTTGTACTGAAAGTTTATTGTCAGGTCATCAGAAAACTATCATTGCACTCCATCACTACGATAACGCTAGACAAATATTTAAGGTAGTCTTGACCGAAGCTGTTCAAATAGAGGTTTGTCCAACTTTCCAAGTTTTGTTTCCACATGTGACTGGGTGTAGAAAATTACCATCGTAACCACACATTTTCCAGAGGAGGCAAATTCTACAGATGTGAATCTTGATTTATTAAACGACTGGCTTTTAAATTATTGCATGCATTCATAGAAGAATTAGACTAAGTCTTAGACTTCCACTTTAATTTGAGATGAAAAAAAACCCTCAGCTTTCTGTTAGTAAAGCTTTGTATTGTGGGGTCCACAGCTAAGGCATAAACCTATTGCACTTACACATAATAGCTTTATGCCTCAGATGGTGACCCCTTTCGCAAGATGATTTGCCTGTAATGCTAATACCCGATAGTACTTTTCCACATCATCATCATCACTCAAAGGTGAGCAGTGGATTTAACTCAGAATCCAAACAAAGAAGGTCACATATCGATCAGAGGCTAAAAAATTAAATCATGTTGTATTCTAGTATATTAACTAAAAAAAATAAGAACCAGTGCTACCGTCAACTGTAATTTGCGGTTATTATTTTACTTGATCTTGATGTTAATCTTATCCTCATGCCTCTTTTTTTTTTTGTCTGCAACAGTATGAAGCGCGCTGCTTCCCTGAACTACCTGAACCAGACAAACGATGATCCCTTCCAGGTATGCACTACACAAAGAGCACTATAAAGCCTTTTCTCAGCATTGATATGTCACACCGTTCCACTGGAGAAAGTGGGCATTTGAAATACTTGTGCCGAGGGTCAGACTTGGTCATTTTAACAGGCCTGTACGCAGATTTAACAAACTTTACAATAGATAGTTTGGGCACAGACCAGTGGAGGGCAGTAGTGTGTCAAAGTGCCATGCATTTTTGTAGGGAAAACAAGGAGTACAATAAATACAAATGAGTGGCAGTAGATTATATAAGGGTATTTATGCCCAACATTCCCCAGGGGCCCAGCAGTGGCAGATTGTGGTTAAAGTTTTGTTCTGCTGATCGGAAGATTTTGAGTTTAATTTCCAGCACCACTAAGCTGCCACTGCTGGGCCCCTGAGCAAGGCCCTTAACCCTTAAGAGCTCATTTGGATGAGATAAGTGTAAGTCGCTCTGGATAAATGCATGTATAGTGAGATTAAAATCACTGCGTCTAAAATGGGCTAATTCACTCTTTTAATGTAGCAGTATGGCATAAACACACTACTGAGTGGTGGCTTAGTGGTTAAGGTTTTGGACTGATACCAGAAAGACCGGGGTTCAATTCCAAGCATCACCAAGCTACCACTGTGGGCCCCTAAGCAAGGCCCTCAACCCCTAATTGCTCAGTTGTGTAAACAAAGTGATAAATGTAAGTCGCTCTTCATAAGGGAGTCTAGCAGATGCATGACATTGTGCCAAACGGATACAGAGCCTGAGATCAAGGACAAGTTGTAAGATCTGCAACAAAATGCTAATGCATTTAATGATGCAATTTTAGAGCAGAGCAAAGCATAACACTGACATCATTCGTTCTTTTGCTTCCTGTCTTTTTTTTTCTGTCTCTCTTTGCCCTACGTTTTTCATTTTGCTCCATTTCTCCCCAGGTGTCTCAGAGTCGCGGGGTAAATAGGTTAAAGCAGAGCCGTGGCCTGAGCTCCAGTAATTTGGATCTGTACAGTGGGAAGTCATAAAATGAGTCTATATCTCCAGCGTTCGCATGCCAGGTGTACTGCACAGCACTAATGCGCTAATTTTAATAAAAGTCACACTGGAGCAGAGCTCGGCTATCCACAGAAAGCTTTGCACAGTCTAGAAAATGGTTACAGTTTGTTATATGGTTTTAGTTTTTGGTTTTACTTCCTGTTACCATGTTACATAGGGTAGATGTGTCCTAATTACTTCGTATCCATGCTGCATTATATTAGAGTTAGTAACATCCAGTAAAATATTCTTCCATAGCTGAAATAATTTGGGTCGAATAACATTTTAATATTTGTATCTTTGTTTCTTTGATTTTTTTTATTTTATTTTTTTTTTTATTTTTTTTTTTTGGCTCTTGCCTTTTTTTTCTGGTCCTTTGGGAGATAGCTGAAATAAGAAAAGCCAAATTTGTGTCATCATCATTGGTTCTGGATTGTTGCTCTAGAGAAAAACACTAAAATTGTGCAACAGAAAGGTAGTTACTGTAAAATGCATTATATTAATTAATTTTATTTTATTTTTTGGTCGAAAGGATAAACTCTGGACAAATATGTAAATAATGATGCTTCTCTATGTTCCTCCAGGTTACGGTTATGGGTTTTTGTTACTGTATCCAAGCACTAAATCTGTTACATTAATACTACTGTTACTGATGTGTTACTACTGGGCTTTGACTCCAAGCATTATCAAGATGATGGAATTTATTTTTGTTTATTATACTTTTATTCTATTCTGTTTTAAAGAAAAATCCTTGTGTTACTGAACCTGACTGTGTAACATATTCAGTCTGCTGAAGAATTCCGCTCTAATTAGGGAACCAGTGCGTTATAATGATGTGCCAATTAAGTAAAAGTTTTGATGAGTGTAAGATGTACTAGAGTTTCTCAGGTCATGATGATGTAAATATCTAAGATGTGTACGGAATAAAATGAAACCCTTTAAGTGTGTTAAGCTGGAAACGTTCAGCATAACGTGTAAGCGCGTTAAGGATTGCCTGTTGGATAAGATTTAATTGGCAGTCATTTTTAATCGGTGATGTTAGTCTTTTTTTCCTTTTTTTTTTCATCTGAAACCAAAGTCTTTCCGTAATTGTTCTTCCTCACGATGTGTAAGGTGAATAATTTGAGGAGGATGTTTTATGAGTACTGTATGTTACATATGGCTAGGTTTTTAAAGGTTTTACTGCTGTTCGGGTGATGGGAAAAGGTCTCTGCAGGTGTTTGGGTACGATAGCTACAGAAGCTGCTGTAGTGTATAACTACCGCCAGTACGATTTTACACCCTCATATCCTCTCGTACAAAATGTGAGAAATAAATTCTTCAACCTTCTGTGGCATCATTGTTTATTTCATATGGGTTTGTTTTTTTAATGTACACACTGGATGTATTCATGCAAAACAGGATGTATTAATGATGAGTAAGAAATTGACCACAACAGGGTGTGTGGTGAAATAATAACATGAATGAATCACGGAGAGGTGGATTCACTTTTAGCACACTGAAGTTAATTACAGCGGCACATCCCATCATACAAATCGCTGCTATTAGAGACTATTTAAAAGTGCTAAACATCCCATCTGTTTTATTAATGACACATGGTTTTTCAAGAACTAATGCTGATACCAGTTAATTTAATGTTTGTGACCGATGACTGATCTGCGAAACCCATAATTTGGTTTGTTTTTTGAAGCAAAGATAACGACAGTACGGAATTCAACCAGCTTTTTTTTTTTTTTTTATTTATAACACTGTCGTAACTGTAATATTACTGTCGCCCTGCAAGCTAAACAACTAGTTTAGTTTGTTTAAAGTTTGACAAGACATGATATCGCAGTGCAAAAACCTGAAATGTGTCCAACATACACACTTCAAGGCAATCGTTGTCCTACGAAAAACAAATTGATATACGTGAAAAAAGTAAGTGTAATCAGTGATATGTATTTGTATTATTATAAGTGTATAAATATCACCATTATGCTAAAAAGTCATCTGACAATCAAGCACCAGTAGGTTAATTATATAGCAGCTTAATAGCACAAGGAATAAAGGCGAGTTCATGTCGTTTAGTTTTACTTCTGGGTACATGGAATTTTCTGTGGCTCTGATGAGAAAAAGTGGTTGTTGAAGTCGTGGGCAAGAACTAATACAGTGATGATGGACTGCCGTTAAGTATTTTGGTAGTCCACCCCAAACTGTACTAGCATTTCCAAGCCGTATAAAGGTCAAATATACTTGCAGTAGAAAATCCCGATGAAGGCCTGCTTTTCTAGCGACACACAGACAGTGGATTCTATGGTGCACCTTGGAAATCATGTACTTAATGTGTGCGTCCCATGACCAATCTGAGGAAATTTAAACTTTAAGCAATTTAAAGATGGAGACTCTGCTAACTGCGATACCAGGAGCAGGAGGGGAGGGTCTGTTATTATTTCTCCTGGCACTGAGGACCATGTCCAAAAAAAAAAAGCATATTGATATAAACACATTGTAGTCTTGTAGAACATTAACTTGTCTTTGCCAGTCATTTATCAAAAATAGTTCTGTTACCAGGCATCACAATGGCTTAGTGGTTAGCCCGGCCTCACAGCAAGAAAGCCGGGGTTCGATTCCCAGGCAGGGGCCTTTCTGTGCGGAGTTTGCATGTTCTCACCGTACTAGTGTGGGTTTACTCCGGGTTCTCCGGTTTCCTCGCACGTTAGATTGATTGGTCATTCTAAATTGCCCATAGAAGTGAGTGTAAGTGTGTGTGGCCCTGTGATGAACTAGTGACCTGTCCAGGCTGTATCTCTCCTGCTTTTCGCCCTTTTAGAGAGGCTACAGCAGATCCCCATGACCCCGAATTCGGGAATAAGCAGGTATAGAAAATGGACGGATGAAGTGTTACCAGATGTGACATGAGACACTTTAATAACTTGTGTGAACTGAAATGTGTGTTAGCAGTGTGTGTACACAACCTCCATATGATGATAAAGATCCACTCAGTGGGTTTATTAAAAGGTCAGTAATAGTTTCTCTTTACTCAAAGCTGTTTTTAGATGTCTCTCTTTCTGACTCTCTTTGTAAATCCTCATCACTGTTGCCCTCTTGGGCAGCTAAAAGAAGTAAAAGTTGACAAGGTAGTTAACCTATCAGCGCATCTTCTAGTTTAGACGTTTTTTGGTGGCGTCTCGGTCCTCCTCTTCACAGACTGACAGTAGTGATAAGAACAAAAAGTGTTTCTGCTCTTGTAGAGTTTCTGTAGCGCAGCCGTGGTGACGGATCTGCTGAGGAGGCAAGGAAAGCAGCAGTGTGGCAGAAAAATTACAGGCTGTACTTTAGAGACTCGAGACATAAATTACAATTTTTCTGGCAGAAAGCAGACAAAAGCTTGGCTGCAAATTCTATATTTAAAGAAAGGTTCTAAAGGAAAAAGCTGAGAAGCGTTAAGGATAAATTGATCTTTACTGGAATGAGTCTCTTTATTCTGAGGTTATTCTTTATCCGGGTGCGTTTTATGCATCAAAAGGGTGAACTGATTAACAAATGATCTAAAAATGATTACAGTTTGACTGATATTGATTATTTTAGAACCGATATTGATTATCGTCTTTATTTCAATAACTGATATGCAGAACCGATATTTATTACACTGTCAGTACTGTCATTTTATTCCCTTAAATAAAACAGCTTTTATTTTTACATCTCTGTACATGGATAGGTCTTAAATTGAAAGGTAATATCAAGTGTAAAAAATAAAAGCTTTTATCAGACAATTATTAAACAGGTTAAAAAAATAAAGAACTGAAAAAATAATTTTAACAACTATCTGTTCTTTATTTGTTACCGTTTTAATTGCCTAATAAAAACTTTTATTTTTAAAATCAATATCGGATGTATGAAATCAATATTCGTCCGACTGTAATCATTTTTAGGTCATTTGTTAATCGTTGGATATTTTTAATGCAATAAAAGCACCGGGATAAAGAATAATCTCTGAATAAAGACACTCGTAAAGATCATTTTATCCTTAACATCTGAATTAAAAATATATTTTCTACATAGTACTTTTGGCTTATTATTATAATTCAGGTTATAGTGTAGGGTCATGCACTAATGATAATATAAATAATAATATTAATTTAAAAAAAAAGGATTTCAATTAAAGTAAATTAGGTTACTTAACCTTAACCTTGGTGGCTCGTCTTCACAGTGCTGTGCTGGAATACCAGCTTTGTATGCAATGCTCTAAATAGTCACAAGATGGTGCTGTATACCATTGAATTTGATATTACAAACCTGATATTTGATCATAAAAAGGCTTAAATTTATAGAAAAAAAATGAGTGGCGTAGTGATTAGCACTGTTGCCTCACAGCAAGAAGGCCTTGGTTTGATTCCCAGCAAGGGGCCTTCCAGTTTGCATGTTCTTACCATGCTTGCGTGGGTTTACTCCGGGTTCTCCGGTTTTTCTCCCCACAGTCCAAAAACATGTATGTTAGATTGATTAGTGATTCTAAATTGCCCATAGGAGTGGGTGTAAGTGTGTGTGTGGCCCTGTGATGGACTGCCGACCTGTCCAGGGTGTACCTCTCCTGCCTTTCGCCCTTTCAGAGACGACTAGGATAGGCTCCAGCAGATCCCTGTGACCCCGAATTAGGGAATAAGCAGGTATTGCAGATGAATGAATGAAAATTGGTAATAATTTATTATTTATATAGAAGCCTCTGTGGTGAAGAAGCTGGTATTTTCTGCCTCACTGCTGCATGGCAGCTGGATCAATGCTGATCATACAGTAATGCTGTCAGCATGGAGTATCTATGAGTGACCTTCATTTTGTGTGTGTTTATTTCTTCAGTTTTTTTCCCACATCCCATAAACATGCAGCTGCAAGTATGTGGACTCTCTTAGGTGTGAATAAGTCTTTGCATGTGTGTGTGTGTGTGTGTGTGTGTACTGCTATGCCATCCAGGCAGCATCTCCAGCTCACCCAATCGATTGATATGACCTGGATAAAGGTGCTGATTTACTTTGGTGGGTCATTTAGAGGTCATGTCACTGATTCATGGTGCAGTTATAGCAATAAATAACAGTTATTGCATTAATTATTAGTTGTTTTTTTACATTAACATGTTTAAATAATTTAGCTGCCAGTAATAAAACATCATCACCATCAGCCGTTTCTTTAATATCCTACATGTATTTTTTTAAATTTTATAAAATCTTTTATTTGTGTGTTTCTTATGCGCTTGCTGCCAGGTGGCTGCAGCATCGCCCTTGTTATTCACCAGCTCGCGCCTGAAACCGGAAGCTGTGTATGGAAAGTGAGAGCGCGCGCGCGAGAGAGAGAGAGAGAGAGAGAGAGAAGCGAGCGGGGATGAGGGAAGACCGCTGTAGGGTCTCACCGGACGGACTGCCCAGGTCGCTATATTCTAACCCCGACACCGGGGACATTCACATCGACACGCGCGCGCGACTTTATTAATGTGACTGCACTAAGTCACATGCTGTGCGTTCCGCGAGCTCTTTTAACGCCGAACTCTGTTTAAGCTCTACTTATTAACCTGGTGGACCGGGAGAACCTTTACATTTCTTTCTCAGTGTTCGACGTTACCTGTTCTGTTTTCTTGGGAACAGCAGCGGACATGGACATACCGGACACACCGGCGCGGAGAGACACACCGAGCAGAAGCGGCACGAGCTTCAGGAATATGAGAAGATGGGCTCTGTTCTCTGGCTACACCAACAGTTTACTCAACATCGCTTTCTTCTGCATCAACGGTGAGCACACACACACACACACACACGCGCGCGCGCGCGCTACAAGTAGTTTTGAGACGGTTGTTTCACCGGCCGAAAGTCAGTTACTTTTCTCGCGCCTGATTCAAATCTTTCTTACAGTCAGAACTTTAACTCAGTCTAATGGAACATCCCAACATTCCAATAGTGTAGAACAAAATCACCACAATAATCTATACAGAATATTACAGAAGGAAAGTCTGTCTGTCTTTCAGTCTATCTATCTATCTATCTATCTATCTATCTATCTATCTATCTATCTGTCTGTCTATCTATCTATCTATCTATCTATCTATCTATCTATCTGTCTGTCTGTCTGTCTGTCTGTCTATCTATCTTCCTATCTAACAATCCATCTGACGGTCTGTCTGTCTATTTGCTGTCTATCTGTCTGTCTATCTGTCTGTCTGTCTGAATGTCTATCTGTCTATTTATATATGTATCAATCTGTCTGTCTGTCTATCTCCCTGTCTGTCTGGCTATCTATTTATATATCTATCAGTCTGTCTGTCTGTCTATCTGTCTATATTTCTGTCTGTCTGTCTGTCTGTCTGTATGTCTATATCTATTTATATATGTGTCAATCTGTCTGTCTGTCTGTCTGTCTGTCTGTCTATCTATTTTTATATGTGTTCAGTCTGTCTACCTGTCTGTCTATCTTCTGTCTGTCTGTCTGTCTGTCTGCCTGTCTGTCTATCTACAGTTAGGTGTTATTATACACTGTGTCGAATGTGTGCATTGGGTACATTTGTATGTACATCAGTTTAAGCTTATTTAACCCTAGAAATAAAGTGAATCTGACCTGAATATTTGTATAAATCTATTAAAGCTATAAATTGAAGCCCAGTGAAATTACAGCCTATATAAGGCTCCAATAAACAACCCCAGGGTGTTAATAAGCACATTTTGGGTTAATAATAGGAAAAAGTAAAAGTCTGTATAAGATTTGAATTCCTCAGCTACAAAAGTAAGTATTTGTTTTAGGAATCTGTACTTTAATTGAGTTTTTTTATATAAATATTTCGGTCAGCTTTTACTTTTGCTTCACTCCATTTCCTAAATTAAATGTATATTTTTACTGTGATACATTTGTCCAAAGTATATTCATGACTTACTACAAATAAAAACCCAGCCTGCAATCAGTCTGGTGTGTGATTAGTTCGTTAGATCATTAATTAAACATCTTTGCGCAGGTAAAAAACAAGTGCTCGCCCCAACAACGATTGATTAATTGTCCACTCACGCTCATTTATTTCATTTCATTCATTTATTTAATTCATTTATTTTATTTCACTTATTTTATTTATTTTCATTTTATTATTTGCAGTCTCCAGTGACGAACATTTCTGACGACGATTGAAATAAAACAGTTTAATATTAAAATGAATTAATATTATTATTATTATTATTATATTATTATTATAAACAAACTTTTTTCATCAATTAAAAAAAAATAAAAATAAAATATTTTTGCTTTGTTATTCTGCATTTATTTATACTTTTCCTTTTAAAACATTTAAAATATACAGTAAAAATACTTTTACTGTACATAAGTACAATAAACTTCCAAATGGTGAATTGAACTTTTATCAACTCTTTTATTAACTTAAAATAAAATAAAATAAAATAACTATACATTTACTCGGGTTTTTGCTTTCAGATACTTTAAATACGGTGTAACTGAACAACGTAGTAATAATTTCCATTGGAGGTTTGAGATAAAGACTCACTGGCTTATGAATAGAATATTTCATCATTTAATTATTTATAACCCACACCGTCCAATCAAATTAATGTCCAATCGGTTACAAAATCTTATTGTGCAGCCTTTTTTTTAGAAAAAGATTTAAAACAAATCTGTAGCTAGAGATTTTATTTATTTTATTTTTTTTTAAAAAATATTTTAAACATTTAATTACAAAGCTGCATTGATAATTATGTCAATAGAAAGTCCTGACAGAGAAAGAAATAAAGTGTGTGTGTGTGTGTGTGTGTGTGTGTGTGTGTGTGTGAGGTGTGTGATCTATCTATCTAAATTATTTAGGCTTCACGTCGTGTGTGGATTCAGAAAGTTTCAGGGCATCTTTGATCTGGACGAACGGCGGAGTTTGTGTATTTGGCATTTAGGAAAAGCGGTTTGTGTGGTGATAGGAAAGTGTGTACTGTGTATTTGCCAGAGCAGTCAGTCATTTTTATTCTGTGTGTTTGTGAGATTGTAGCTCTAAAATAAAATCAATTAAATTTTATCATTATTAATAAAACAATTAAAGCTGATTAATACATTTGCATCCAGAGCGACTTACATTTATCTATTTCATACAACTGAGGGTTGAGGGCCTTGCTTAGGGGCCCAACAGTGGTAGCTTGTCGGTGTTGGGAATCGAATCCCAATCTTTCTGGAATTAGTCCAACACCTTAACCTCTAAGCCACCACAGAACACATACAGATATACACATACACACTAGGTAGGTCTGCCTCAAGACTCCTCTCTGTTCTGGATACCAAGATCTGGACCAAGTCCCCAAGAATGGTGGAACGTGGTTAAAACTTGAACTTGACAATTAAAAAAAAACCTCTACTCTCTTCAACAGGTTTTTTTGTTGTTGTTACACCGATTGGTGAACTATTGTATCAGTATTGAGCCGTTTAATGATATGACTCAAAGCACTTCTTGTACGTCACTCTGGACAAGAGCGGCTGCCAAATGCTGTAAATGTAAATGTAAATGTACACTCAAAAATGAGAGTCGAATCAAAGGTCAGCTCAGATCTCAGCTCTCAGATCTCAGGACTGCTACAAATCGAGTGTTCATTCACTCAGTGGCTGAGCAGAAACCAGGACTGATCATCTGCATGTCTTTACTACGCAGCCTTTACTGTCATCCTCTTTCCATCTGTGATCATCTGTTTCCTGTACTGCCGTCTGATAAACGACGTGTCTGTGTGGATGTGTGTGTGCAGGCACATGTGCATGTGATTTCATGTAATTATGTGAGTGAATAGCATTTGTTGTGTGTGTGTGTGTGTGTGTGTGTGCATATGTAGTGTGTGCACATGTGCATTTGCTTTGGTGTTTGAGTTTTTGTGCGTATCCATGGAGTTTATTATGAAGTGTTAGTTTATAAATGTGTGTGTATGTGGGTGTGTGTGTGTGGGATGTGGTAGCGTAGTGTTGCACTGCTAATTAGAAGGGTTCAATTCCCAGCACCACCAAGCTGCCACTGCTGGGCCCTTGAGCAAGGCCCCTAACCCCAATTGCTCAAAGAGATAAATGTAAGGCATTCTGGGTAAGGGTGTGTCTACCAAATACCGTAAATGTAAATGTATGTGTGGGCATTTGCACGTGCGTGCAAATTCCTCATGCATGTGTGTGTCGCAGTCCGTACGTTTTTTAAGAAGTTTCAACAAGTGAAAAAGGCAATTTGAGTTCACATCTGATCCCGTTCCCAGCTTATCTGTCCGGCGCTGCCTCCCACCTCTCAGCAGACTCCACTTTCATCTCTGTAGGAAGTGAAGAAACCGAGAATGAAGGAAAGCGAGATGAAGAGAGCGTTCCGTTTCTCACAGCTGACTTTAATCAGAACCCATTTTATGATGTTTGGATTTTTTCCACTTGACCAGCTCTTCTGGCAAGATTAAAGGATTTCTACGACAGGCCAGGACATTAGGAACAGGTTGTGCACGTTAAAAAAAAAAAAAATCTGCAAAAGTTCTTAAGGTTAAAAAGCGAGGGAGGAAACCGGAAGATAAGCCGACTGAGTGTAACCTTTCAGTCGGTTTTACAGGGGTAGTTTCAGTCTTTCCACACTCTCAGACCACCCCATCACTGTTTACTGCATGACCGGATTTCACCTTTCCTCATGCTGAGAGTCAGATCGTGATGCAGCAAAGGAAACCATCCATCAGAATGGTCCCGGTGTCTCCACTGCTGCTGAAAAATCCCAGCAGTGTTGTGAGTCATGCAGCAGGTCAGGGATCGCCGGGATTAACATGTGTTGGACAGAAATAAATTGGATTAAGACAGCGAGTGTTTGTGACTTGACTGGAATCTTACCCAGAGGGCATTGAGTGAGGACAGGGCAGTGGTGCAGCATCGAGAGTAGCAGCATTGGGTTTATTTATTTCAGTTTGTGTACAAGTCGAAGCTCCGATGGTTTTAGATTCATACTTCATTCATGTGAAATGTAAATGTTTTTAATTTGTCACACACTTTTACAACACAGTGAAATTCGTTTTTTCGCATATCCCATTTTAGAAAGTTGGCGTCAGAGCACAGGCTCAGCTATAACACAGCACCCCTAGAGCGGGAAGGGTTAAGGGTCTTACTCAAACACCCAACAGTGGCTGACCCAGGTCATGTTTGTGTGTGTGTGTGTGTGGTAATCTGGTAAAGCCCTAAAAGTGGTGAAAAATACAAAAATAAATATAGTTTCCATGGTAAATCTTATTCTGATCTAAAATATCATGTAAAATCCAAGTTAACCCTGAAAAGTAAAAATAGATAAAATCCTGTTTACACACAGCACAAACTGAAAATCTAAAGCATATGACACACAAAACTTTTAATCAGACATTAAAAATCTCATTCTGATTGGTTAGATTTTACAGAATGCTGAAGGAAATAATCGGTGATTGCGTTACATGTCAGACAGATGCTTAGTTAAGTCAATAAAAGCTGCTACGGTATGTTTGTACATTATTTTGCTATGTAGCAACATTAACCATCCAACAATAAGACTAAAGCATTTTAGTGCATGATAAGGTTGTATTCACCCAGTTAAGGGTGGGTTCCTCATTTGAGTTGGCTCCTCTCAAGGTTTCAAGGTTCATCTCAGGGAGTTTTTCCATGCCATAATCGCCTCCAGTTTGCTCATCAGGGACAAACTTACACTTTTCCACTGCAGCTGCTTTGAGACGATGTGTATTGTTAAAAGCGCTATACGAATAAAATTGAAATGAGTTTCGGCAGACTGACTGACTTTGTGTCCATGTCTGTTTGTTAAATTAGCTCCTCTTCCAACAAGCATTGCCATACATTTTTATTTATTTCGATGGAGAAAAAACTAATTTACGATTTCCAAGCCTTTCTAAAATTTAAGGTGGTCAAAATCATGGTTTTACCTGCCAAAATTCTGCCTTAAAAAAACCTGACTAACCATTGGATCTTTTAAACCGTAAACTTTTATGGCAAATCAGTAGGAGATTTCCCTGCCGTTCCTGCCTTCCTTTAACTGTGCTGTTTTTTTTACTGTCCCATATGTGGCGCTTTGGCACATCAGGACTTGTTGGGTGGTGACACATACAGTAAATGCTTTTCTAGACCACAAGCCTAATTTTAATGCCACCAGATTATTAAAATGTGAAACCGATGTCATCTTTACTAATTAATTATGACTAATGTGAGATGAGTGAATGCAGCCCGGTTACAATCTTTGTGGATGATTCTAAAGACTGATCACACACACAAAAAAAATTGTTTGGACTAGAAGCTCATGGTGGTTATGATGGCATGCATATAGAGATTCTATGTAGTCTTTTAACAGAAAGACAAAACTCTTTTCAAAACTCTTTCTATTATCACCAAACAGTAATTAATTATAAACACTTCTTTATTATGCAAAAAATAATTTCTAATGATTTATGTAGCGCGTTTAACAATGGAGATTGTGTCAAAGCAGTCTTGCAGAATCAAATGCTAAACACTCACTAAAAACACTCAGTTTAACTCGTATCTGTCCCCAAATAAGCAAGGCGTCAGCGGCAAAAAACAAAACTCCATCTGTGACAGAATGGAGGTAGAAAAAGAAAACATACTCAGTCGGGTGTAGCACCAGGGGGTCCTGGAGAAACGTTATTTCATCTTACTGTGTACTGCATTCTGCTATATATGGTTGAAATGACAATAAAGCTCCTTGAACTCCTTGAACTTGAACTTGAAGTACATGTATGTTATAGGAAGTGTTCCGGTTCTGGTTGACCCTAACAATCCTTCAACTATTTGTTCCTTTAATTAATCCTTGTTCCTTTAATTAATCCTTAATCCTTTAATTATTTGGATAATCAACATATTATGTGTTATATGTAAGACAGGTTAAAGAGATGGGTCTGCGATCTAGTTTTAAACTGACAATGTGTCTCCCTCTGAACAGTGTAAGGTAGATTATTCCAGAGTTTGGGCAATAGAGAGGAAAAGGACCTGCTACCTGCTATTGATTTTGATATTTTAGGTATTATTGAAATTGCCAGAGGACTATAATACGAGAAGACACGTCTCATTTGTACAGCTGAGCAGTGGCAGGTTGAAGGCCTGGCTCTGTGGCAGCTTTGGGATGACCTAACACAAGCAGCTACGACTCAAGCTAAAAAATGACTCACTCAACTGATCACTCTGTACAAACATGCTGAGCAGAAAAGCATTTTAGTACAGCTTTTCAAAGCTTACAGTTCAGGTATTTTGGCAGATTCCCTTATCCAAAGCAACTTACATTTATCCCATTTTTGTTTTTCATCCAGCTGAACATTTGATGGTTCAGGGCCTTACTCAGGAGTCGAACAGTAATAGCTTGGGTAGTGCTGGAAATTTAATCATGATCCTCTGACTAGCATTCCAACACCGAAACCACTGCACTACCACTTCCCCCTGAGGCAGTTGACCATTAAAACTGGAAAGTTATTATATGGAAAAATGATTTTCAACAGTAAAATTCATCGGATTGGATAATTACACAATGTTTTTAGAAATTAGTTGGAGAGTGCTATTTTGCAAAAATGTTACAGGTGTACTTTTGATTATTCGTCCTTGGCGAACCTTCTTCAGAATAGCTTAAGCACAAGAAACAAATTAATTCACATTTTCTATTTGCAACACAAGAAATCTGCCGAAAATGACATGGCTAGATTTCCGTCGGTTACTGTAGCAACTCTTTGAGGAAACTATAGAAATCGAACCCCTATGCTATTGTACTGTGCGCTGCTATGAGTGCTTAAAGTGTTACGGTGCTGTACTATAATCAGAAACACATGTAGCAGTGTAAGTGTTTAGCTGAACAATAGACAAGTCTGTCTGTGTAGCAACAATGCTGTAAGACTTTGAAGGCTAATAAAACACGTTGGAGGAAGTCGTTATGAAAGTGTTGTTTTTTTTTACACCGTGAGAGGTATAGAAGGCATGTGAGGTAAAAATTTTACCCTTAGGGCTATTTAGGTGAATACTGGCTCAGTGTTACACTAGCCGTGTGCCATTATCCATCTCGCTGAGCTAACAGCAGTGCTCTGTTTTTCTCTCATACAGTGCAGTGAATTCCGTGTTTGTGGTGTGTAAATGATGTCTTAAACATTATTTAAATATTTTTTCTTCACGTTGAACTCGGTAACCCTGCTTCCAATTGCCCTGCTTCCAGCATTGTTTCTTATGTCCTGCAAAATATCTTGGGACTGGTTAAGCTGTTTAATAGTCAGGGTAACAATAATAACCATTAAAGTGTATTATTAAAAATGTAAGATGTAAATGTAAAAAGGTTTAAGCATTTGGCAAACAACCTTATCCAGAGCCACTTACATTTATCTCAATGAAGTAATTAGGGGCCTTGCTCAGGAGCCCAGCAGTGGCACCTTGGTGGTGCTGGGAATTGAACCCCGGTCTTTCAATTAGCAGTCCTACATCTTAACCACTGAGCTACCACTTCCCCTAAGCACAGCAGACTACTGCAAGCGTCATCTTTTTTCAACACTAAGGATAAAAAAGGAATAAACAGCTAGTGACTCTTTTCAGGATGAACGAGTGTCCTTATTTGTCTTTAATTGTACACGTTACTGCTGATGAATTAATCCGACTTTATTCACAAACCTATTAATAAAACATTACTGGCTGCTGCAGTGATGAGCTTAGCTAAATTTCATTAATTTGCTCATGTAGCCAACAGGTTTGTAATGCTTTTAGTGAAATTAATCACCCGCTTAGCACACAGACAATTTTCTGCTCTCTGCCTTTCAAACATGAGAGGAATACAGATACTAACTTTGCAATGTTAATGTTTTCAGACTGCAAATTATTCTTATTAGTTCAATTATTGCACCTAATGTAGCTTAAAGTGACACGATATGGACAAAAGTATTGGAACAACTGATCTTTACATCCATATGTGTTATTATGTGATCTACAGTAACTAAAGTTCCTGTCAGGGTAAACATAATCTCACTTATGGCACACAGTGAGACAGTGCACGATATTCAAGACAAATAGCACGCTAGATAGGGCTGTACGATATGGGAGAAAAGTGACATTGCGATATTTACTTTTCTGTGATAAATATTGTAGCAGTAAACCAATGAATGGAGTAATTTTGCCTCTGCGTAAAATGCAGTCACCACATTAGCCACAGGTAAATGTGTCTTTTATTCTGATGAGGAAAACAGATGCAAATTGAGCTCGGTTTTTATGGAGCTTAAAAAAGCTATATAAATATTTTAATTTATTAAAGTGTAAATTGATAAAACCAAATATTTTGTGCCATTTAAATGAATTTTTCACAATTGATTTTTTTTAAACATTAAAATTCAATATTTTTTGAGAATATTTAAACCACAGAATTAAAAAAAACTCTTTGGTTTATACGAGCTAGAAAAAGGTTAAGGTTGGATTCGTTTTGTTAAATTACAATTGTCAATAAATTACAATTTTCACAATTTAAAATAGGTTTTAAGATCCCACTCAAGATTTACATATTGTACATATAATATATATTTGATATATTTTCTTGAGGTCCTTTTGCTCGTCACTTGCTGCTGTGGTGCCTTAGTCTGGCTCATCCTATCAAGATTCAAGATATCATCCCCGCCAGATATTTTACTATCCGCATCAACCTAAATCTACGACAATACGGTATTATTGCCGGTATATGCGCAAACTACCGCGATATACCGCGATATACACAGTGCCGATATTTCGATAATTTCGATAGATTTGGTGAATTGAAGGTGGATTTGAGTTGATTTTACTGTTCAAAATCATTTTAAGTTTATTTTTTCCTAACTGGCTTCTCTATAACAACTGGGAAAGTGTGAAGCTGAGATCACACTACTGATGTAGATAAAAGAAACAAGCTTGTCTTTGACCGGCTGCCTGAGCCTGTAGGAGTGCTTTGGGTCATATTTATCAATATTGGCCAGGAATAATATCTCTCTTTCACTGCCTCACATACTGCATATGCGCGCACCCCCCCCCCCCCCCCCCCCCCCCCCCCCCCCCCCCCCCCCCCCCCCCCCCCCCCCCCCCCCCCCCCCCCCCCCCCCACACACACAGACACAGACACAGACACATAGACACACATAGCAAAAGTTAAGAGAGGAATCTGGCAATGTGATACCACTGATGTTCTCCTGACTTTAACATTGGTCTGATCTCTGCTTGACTTCCAGCAGCACTTCCTCCTTGTAACAACAAAGCAACAGTCATCTCTGTATTTGCTATTCCGTTATCTAACTCATTGGAACACTGAATCATGGTTTCTGCTGTATCAGAAATGATCGTAAATTTTGATCCAGACTTGTTTAGAATTGAATAAATTCACAAATCCGCAATACATTTTTCAAGCATGGACTCCTCACATCTCTTACGAATTGTTAAGTGGTTGTGGCTGACCACTACACAGTGCCTAGCAACAGTTTCTACCTGTTTTATTACCATTTATCAGGGTTTTCTTTTCACACAAGGTAAAAGAAAAGCTTAAAACCAGATGTTATGCACTGTATGGTGAAAGTGAAGGGTTGTGGACGCCTGACCATTACAACCATATAATATTTTTATTTAACATTTTATTCAGAAGAAAAGTAAAGGGTAAAGAAAGAAAAGAACAGAACAGAGAAAAGAAGACAGGAGGAGAGAATAGTAAATAAAAAAAATAACCGAACAGAGCAGAGTAGAAAGGAAAAATAGAACATAGAATAGGGCAGCACGGTGGCTTAGTGGTTAGCACAGTTGCCTCACAATTCCCGGACAGGGGTTTTTCTGTGTGGAGTTTGCATGTTCTCCCCGTGCTTGTGTGGGTTTACTCCGGGTTCTCCGGTTTTCTCCCACAGTCTTAAAACATGTATGTTAGATTGATTACTGATTCTAAATTGCCCATAGGAGTGAGTGTGAGTGTGTGTGGCCCTGTGATGGACTGGCGACCTGTCCAGGGTGTACCTCTCCTGCCTTCTGCCCTTTCAGAGACGGCTGGGATAGGCTCCAGCAGATCCCTGTGCCCCGAATTAGGGAATAAGCGGATATAGAAGATGAATGAATAAATAGAATAGAACAGAAAAAAATAGAATAGAAAAGAATAGAATCTACAAATCTGGCAACTTAATTATTATATAATAACTTTGACACACAATCGAAATGTGAATGTGACTGTATTAAAATGTAATAATGCCCACACTTCTAAGCAAGCTTTCCACTAGATTTTACAGTATATCTGCAGGGCCACAGGAGCATTAGTGAGATCAGGTACTGATGCTGGCTGAGGAGGTCCAGTTCCTCCCTAAGGTTTTCAGTGTGGATGAGGTCGGAGTTCTGTGCAGGGTCTGTCATCACTTTACTTGCACAGAGCTATACTTTGAACCCCTTGCCAGTCTAACCCTTTTCCCTTTAGTATCACTCTTGTGAATTGAAGTGGAATATGTACTTACAGTGTAACAGCATGTCTTATTTTGGAAGAAGTCTTTGCTTCTAATATGTCCTCAACTTTGCCAAAAATTGCGTAAACTGAAACATGATGATTAAATCTCACCACATTCCTAAGCTGACATAGTACTGGTGTGTGTGTGTGTGTGTGTGTGTGTACGTATGTGTGTCTGATATCCCGTTTCATGCTTTTATTAATAAACTCCATTACCGCCGGGTCTAAATGAGACCAGGTGCTAGGCAACGGCATGGCGGCAGGAGCCTTCGGTGTGAAGGGGCTGCTTTATTTCGTTTGTGGACGAAGATCTAACCTGGTGTGGAGTTTTCTGGCATGAGACGTCAAGATGTGGTTTACGTCTGTGGTGTATGTATCTCAGACTCTTGCCTGGTTTAAGCTGTAATCGTGAAGTCAGCATCTGAGCAAACTCCATCCACACACACACACACACACACACACACGAGTCATGCATCAGTCATAGTCGGACAGACATCATGGAATGCCTCGAGGATCATTTAGCAATCTTCTGACCTGTGACCTGAGACAGGAAAAACTCTCTAGACTTCAGGATATCCACTGATGTCACTATTAGGGGCCAGAGTATTTCCTCAGTGAACATCAGAAGATATTTTACTGAAAAAATCTTAAAGTAACAAATGCAAACTTGTATCTGGAATAAAAAGATTTCTAGCCAACTAGGAATTAGTAAAATAATTGATGTGTTTATCATTATTATTATTATTAGTCAGTCTTTCCAGAACTGTAAATTCACTAACTTCACATTTAGAGCAGCTTGCAATGTTAGAAAAGTTAAAGATTTGGCAACTTGGTCAAAGTTCATGTGTTTTAAAAATTAAAATTAAAGGAACTAATTACATGATCATTTTTGCCAGTTTAACTATACCGCTACAACAAAAAGCAGTAAAGTCGCTTTCACCAATGGAAAAAAATCCTAAAGTTAATGACTCAATATAGCAACAAAATAATATACAAATAGAAGAAAAAAATAATTACTAGGAATTAGTATATAAAGTATATAAATTAATTAATATTGTTGTACTTATTTTCTAATGTTGAATTTATTCTGTGTGCGAAATATATTAAACAGAAACAACTCCAATTTTTGATGTTTTTTTGATTATTAAAATAAAAAAGGAAATGAAGAAAAAAGGAAAATGTTTATGTGCGATTATCGAGTTCGATGCCCATTTAGGGCTAAATAAAAAAGCTTTCCTGTCTTTTTTTTGGACAAGTAATGCAGTGAAGAGAAAAGGTCTGACAATTCAGGTCTTACTTAAGTACTTAAGTTTTTCCTTTAGTTTTTTTTTTACCTCACACACATTTGGACTAGTGGTAACGTGTATATTTTCTGGCTCGTGGATTGTTGCACTTAATGGGGATCGTTTTTGTAACTTTTACTTTAAAAGGCAAAAACGAGTGGATTTTACACAGCGAGCTCGTAGCACGCCAACGTCTGCTGTTTAAAATAAATATACGTGTAAAATGTAAATATTTAGCCAATCCGAACAGACTGTGATGTTAACGGTGCTGTGGTGCAAAAACAGTGCAGTAAAACTTCTGAGGGCGATGGAGATTTACACAGGGGTTATGAAACATGGCGTCTGGAGCTTTGGAAGCGTCAAAGCCTGTTAAGCTTAAGCAAAAAAAAATAAAAAATTAGGAAAATCATTCTGGTTTTTTGTTTTTTTCCCATTAGTAAAGTCGCGCTGATTCTGTGCGGTTAAATGGTTTACAAGGCTGAAGTTTGCGTTCGTAAACTCATGCATGTGACATGTTTACACGCGTGTTTGCAATCAACAATCAAGAGCAGTAAATGCGACTATTTTTATACCAACTTTCAGAGCTCTGTTAATGTTCCAGACGGCTCTGATTGCTTAGGGAGTGTAGACCGTTTCCTGCAGAGAAATAAATAATCGTGAGTCTGGTAGAGATTAGAGTCAAACTCAGAAAACACACACAGACTTTACAAAAGTTTTTTTTTTTAAGCTAAAAATGTGGTCATTTCTCTTGTTGTTTGCTGAATGAAACTAGTTTTGAGCTGCTTTCTGTATAATTAACCACACTGATCTCTGGATGAAATTCTTTATAGGAAGCAAAAAGCTCTGGGGCTGGCTGTGTGTGTGTGTGTGTGTGTGTGTGTGTGTGTGTGTGTGTGTGTGTGTGTGTGTACGCATGTCGCGTCGGTTTCGTTTCCTTTGTCTGACACAGAGTTCAGCATGCAAAGAATGTTCCGTGCCATGTGTCAATGAGGAGCAATTACTCTCGAGCGTGAGCGTGCTCTGCGCGTCCTGCTGTTTTAATCACTTTAATTAAACACCTCAGCCTTTTCAGACTTCACTTTTCTCCTTAGAGCTCACATTCCTTCCTGCACCGCTTTATTTCACTTGTTAATGTCATTTTCCACAATTTTCCTGGCTCGTTTTCACACACTTCTTTTGCACATTGTGAAAATTTACTGGAGGTTTTCTAATTTTACAGTATGTCCCATGCAGCATCTGCATTAAGGGCTGCCCAAAAAAAAGGTTTTTGTGCCCCTCTACATTTTTTTATTCATCTAATATATATCAAATAAATAAATTATGAAACCTTTTATTAGTATTTAATGTAATATAACTAAACAAAGACAGTTATGTGTTTATTTTGTAATGAAAATAAACCTGTTTTTTTGATTGTGTTGATGTCATTAAAAGGTACGTTTAATTTTCGTAAGCTTAAATGTGACTTTTGGCTATAAAAAAACATTAACACAGCATATATTTGTTTCAATCTGTTTTATTTGTTGCGACGTGAATGTGAAAATATTGATTAGTTTGTGATTTTCTCGTTCACTTTAAGGCAAATAAAGCTGACCGTCTGTACCGGTTACAGTATATGGACTGGCGTTCACTGTATTGGACCGCTTTAGTTAAAAAGACAATTCTTTTGAAATGTGCTTGTTCCTATGGCAGCCAATTTGGGTGCAGTGTGAGAACTAGTTCCTTTCATCCCAGCCAATCAAAGCCCAGGCTGTCGTCTGTACAGTACAGCACAAATTAGTAGACTATTTCCAAAAATATTCCAAAATCATTTATAAAAAACAAAACCTCCACTACAGAAGACACAAGTCAGTGTACGCTCGAAGGAATGCAGTCTTTATCAACCCGGGTAACACAGAAAAGGTGACGGCACTGATTCCGTCAGAGGTCGGAGGTCATTTCCTTTTGCATCACGTTCCTGTTTACGCAGTGCAGCCCAGCTGTGTCCGGAGGAATGATGCAGATTTTTTTTATGTCATATGGTCGCTTACACTGTGTGACTCACAGGTCACTAGCCGTCCTGCCACTATTGGGGACATTCACTCTGCTGTGATGTGATTTTACACAACGGCGTCAATGACACGTGTGTTTAAATGCTGTGCAGAAATCACACCACATATAAAAACCCAGGGTAACGGGTGTGAGTTGCGTGAGCCTGATCAACACTGCAGCTCTTTGTTTCTACTGAGTTAATTGACAGTGTTGAGGGTTGTGTGATTGACAGTGTAATAGACTTGCAGTCCTAGCAATCAAAAAAGTACTTATAACATTTTTTTGTATGCTAAGTGGTTTTCGTTTGACAACTCCAGCTTTGCGCTGCCTAGCAACAGCAACGATTATGTCGTTTCTGACTCTCGACCTTGCGCCAGTGCAGCTCTATCAGGTACGTAGCATGAAGCCTGAAATGTGTTCAAGTTGCATTTCACAATCAGACACCGCACAGTAAAAACAGACTCCGGTCCGGAGTGAATGTGTTCTATACGTAAAGTTAAATGTTAAGTTAATACGTTTAGTATCAGTTTTTGTGTGTGTGTGTGTGTGGTCATGTTTCTATCCTAGCTTTTCTATCTTTCTTTGACTCTAGCATTGCATTTAATGACTAAATTGTATTTAAGATGAATTTTACATTCAGAAGTAAATAAATCTGTGGTAAAATGTTCTGTGGTGTAGAAAGGCAACCTTATGCACGCAGGGTGGCGGTGGGATTGGAACATCTAACTGTAAACATTCTATCTGCCGAGCCACCGTGTACCCATAGGTGTGTATATATTATAACGCAATAAAACCACTATTACCATATCCTATATTTAACCCTGAACTGAGGTTTACAGAAAAAAAAGGTTTGGTGCTCATACAGTATGTGTTATTAATCTAGGTGTGTGTGTGGGTGTGTGTGTGTGTGTGTGCTTTTGTTCTTATTAATGTATATTTGTTTGTAACTATGTCTTGAGGTTTTTAGTGTTTTGACTGGCTTTTATTGCGAACAGACATGAAGACAGTTTCTTACTGTCAGCATTGCTCTGTATTTGCATTGGAACTGGGTCAGGCTCTTTTTTTCTCTCTCTCTCGCTCTTTCTCTCTCTCTCTCTTTCTGCATGGCTGAAGATGCCGCTTCATCATCCTGCGCTTTGACTTTCTTCGGAATTTCCCTCTCAAACTGAAGTGCAAGTGAAGCACAAACGCACTTAATATTTTCTTGTGCGTTTCACAAACTTTTGTTGTCGGTGCATCGTGCACAGCTTAAGACGATTATTCAGCATCATCTATCAGGATTCGGTTCTAATGCATCGCACTCCTGATCTGCATACCTGCATACCAGCAAGGTGCTGTTATAACGTTACACCTGGGCATGGATATTTATTCAACTCACTCTCTGACCTTGGCTCTCTGATTGGGGCATTTTTTTGTGAAATGACTTCATCCTGGTTTCCTGTGTCAGAGAGAGAGAGAGAGAGAGAGAGAGAGAGAGAAGGGGGGGGGGGGCTGGGGAACAATACTTAGTGAACTTCTCCTGCCTGCTCTTCTATCTATACACGGCTTACAATAGAGAGAAGAATGAACACCGTTACACTCCCTATTCCTTCAAAAATCTCTCTCTCTCTCTCTCTCTCTCTCTCCTCGCTCTCTCTCTCTCTCTGTTTGTTTAGAGTAAGTGCTTGTAGCTGCCTACAGTTTCTCTTTTTCCCCCATCAGTCTTTGCTTTTTCTTTGAAGAGCGCACCAGTGCAGCGTGAGGAATAATGCAGGGACCGAACAGCTTTCCCTCAGTTCGTGATCACACACGGCTGCTTTGATGTCTCTGTCTGGAGCTGATTGGAAAGTTGTTGCTTTATCATCTAACTGCGGTCTTGATATTTCGATGTGCTGCCAGCAAACACCGATTGGTTTGGGAGGTGGAAAATGTCCGGAGAGTAAAAATATGTCTAGTATGATATGTTAAGGTGAATAAACATCTAGATTACATCACAAGGACACCGAATATAAGGTTATTACTACTGTATGTAGTTGAATGCTCTTTAAACAAATAAGTCATTACATCCTACACTGTTATACTTTCCTACCCCCTTATTAGTCCTAATCGCTTTTGGTCTCTTGATTATTAACGTGAGTGGTTGTTGTCATTCAGAACAGCGATGATTAAAAGCCTTCTCGTTGAGGAACTGTGTATGCTATCAGCTGAGCGATACTTTAAGGCTGTGTTGCAGGTGTTGAAACATGTCCTCACCTTTTCCCCAAAGCAGAAACCTGTCAGTTCATTAAGAGCCATTCCAAACCTCCATAGTGTAAATTAGCACTGATGAGAGAACATCTGGATATAAAGAAACACCTCAGGAGCAGAAACTGTCTGACCTTTCAACAGACAAAAATACAAATGTCAGTGCAAACAGACAAGGATGGCAATTCAGTAACAGGCCAAAAGTATTAGGACACTTGAGCATCACATGCATTTGTGTTTTTTTTAACTTCCTATTTCAGATATTAATGTTCCAGTTCATACCAATGATGTTCAGGTCAGAGCTCTGTGCAGGATACTGCACACAACACCAGCTATAACACTCATGATGGATCCCAGGGTTTTTTTTTGTTTTTTTTTTTGCAATAAGGTGTTGTGAAGTGGGGACAGTGTTTGAGTCACTTGGTTCCAGTGAATAAATTCACATTCTACACAACTCCAAACTTTTGGTCATATAGTTTATATGTCGGCATGACAAATAAACCATGCGAAATTGTCCTACCTGTTTTGGTATGTTTATGCAAATTAGTTTTAATATCGATCCCAGCTTTATTTTTTAGCTACTCATTAAGAAGAACTGTAAACTATCAAATCACTGTGGCAGGGAATAGAGCTTTCCTCCTAGTAATTCCGTTAAAAGTCACTCTCCTGAAACAGCAGCACATCCCTGTGTGACCCCTTATGTGACATCAATGACATGAGCTTTTAAGTGCTGAGTGGAGGTTGATAAACTCTCATGAAATGGAGCCCCAAATGTATTATCACATTCTGAACTTGACAGAAGTGCTTCTTTCAACCTGAGGCTCTGTATCCTTATAGCCCTGCTGTTATTTTAACTCCCTGAAACACTGAACCTAATTAGGTTCGACTGCACAATAGTGACCACTCTCTTGGCTCATGGCACGGTTTCTTTCCAGAGCAAACGTTCCTGCGTGAACTTAAGAGCCCGAGCGGCTGACTACCAGCGCTGTTTCTCTGTCGCTTCTGCCCTCACTCATCCCTCTATCCTCCCGCCTCCCTCCCTCAGGGTCTCTGCTTTTCCATTTTAGCTCTAATTTAGTTTGAGGCAGGAAACGTGAGCATTATTTCCCTGTGGAGCAAAATGTTGAAACGTTGAATGTTCACAGGTTCTTCAGGGCAGCACAACATGGGAGGAGTGGCAATAGATCACAGCTCTTGCAGGAAGCAGGCCGTTGTGTCTACATTAATCTAAATACTGCAGTCTGCAAAAGAGATAACTGGGAACCTTTTGAGGTTTTTCCTGAGACGCTTTTAAACATTTTCCTATCTGCTTTACCATAAGATTGTTGTAAGATCCGATTGTAGCCAGTTTGCAGTAAAGATGATTGAATTACCTTCCAAATGCAGGATTTTGTTTCTCTTTCAATTTCAGAATTTGTATAGTCGATTTAGGCCAGTTTTATTGCATTAACTTTAACTCAAAGCATCTTTACAGACGTTTAGGTTTGGACTCATAATGAAAAAGCCAGATGTGAAGGAAAAACCTGCTGACCTGACAAACATGAGATGAACCAGACGTCTGAAAGGAAACCACCCTTTTCTTAGTCATTATTAATTATACAGCATGCAGTTATTAAGTAAAAGAAAGCAAACAGTATTAAGTGTGCTGAAAGGATGTAATATAATTCTGTTGTACGAGTGGAGCAAATCTAAAGAAAAATTTAGATGGATAGGAGATATGAAATTCCCTCTTCTGCATATTTCGGCCGCGTTGCAATTTCACAGCTTTACACTGACTATAGGAGTATATTTAAGGCGGAATATTACGCTATTACAGACCCGTGGTTAATCCGGACCTGTGGTTAAACCGAACTGTATCTTAGTTTCATCTCTTTAATCTCTCTAATCTACGCCATTAACTATTTTAGTGTCTTCATCGTCAAATCTTAAAGATATATCTATGTGGAAGCAGTTTGGAGGAGAAAAAAAACACTTTGTGTAAAAAAAAAAAAAACACTTTCTGGGCAAAAGTTTGTGGACAGTGTCTCTCCTCCAAACTGCTGCCACAAAGATGGAGGTGTATTTGTCTAGTATGTATTTGTATGTTCTAGCATTGCATTATTCCTTCACTTGAACTAAGGAACCCGGACATGACATGTTATGGTTGGAGTACACAAACTAGAGTGTCCTGCTCAGAGCTCTGACGTCAGGCCCGCTTAGCAAATTTGTGATGAACTGGAACACTGACTTTACTTCACTAAGAATAAGCAATCCACCAAATTTCCATTTGCAGTCAGGGGGTTATACTGTAATAGGGGTAAATGTGAGACTGAATTTGAAAAAAAGCATGTGATTGTGTTACTTTATGCATTTGATTGGAACGGGCAGTGAAGCACACAGCATGATCCTGATCACATGGCCTTTACGTCTTGTTATTAAGATTTACAGTTGTGGCATTTTGTATAGTGGTAAGCAATTTGTTGAGAGCTTCTTTACCTGTTTAGTCTTTTTGTTTGAGCTAATATCAGTGAGTTATGTTGCTGTAGCTCTAAAGCCTTGGCCTTCTCACTGACTTATTGATCCGTATTTTAGAACACGGGTGGTGGAGGAGAAGGATTGCGAGGTGGGATATAGAACAGAAAATGCCATTTCACACTGTGGAAAGTGTAGCGTATAATACCTCTGTCATAAACAGATGACCCCCACCATGCAGCCTGGTGTATGATAGGAACATCATGCTGCTGCTCATAGCCCATGGACAAAAAGTCTCATGCTGTGGCTTCTATACAACGAATAACTGTGGAAAGCAATAGCTTTTCAGCAACAGATCAATAGACATCTTCGGGTGGCAGTTTTGACTTGGCTGCGCTTTGTAGCATCAATACAGACTGCTGAGTCACATTGGAGAGCCCATTATTTTTAATAGTATCCTTAGTGATTCTTTCTACGCATTGCTGGTTGAATTTCCCTCCCCTGCTGCTCAGAACAATACCTGAAGACCCCAGTTGTCTTTATCTAGCCAGACTGATGAGAAGCCTAGGTTTTTCGACTGGAGGATCTGGCACGGACTTAAACGTAATAGGATTTTCATCCCACTTTATAGAGCAACATTAAGCATCGTTGAATAGGTTGATTGCTCTTTTGCTCTTTTTCTGTTTCCATAGAGAATATGAGAGAATATTTTTCCACTATTCTTCATTATCTGATTTTTTTTTTTTTTACGATGCAACACATTTAAATAATAGAAACTAGGGAATAGCCTTGTATTTCATTAGATAGCTAACTTCACAGTGTCAGAACCTCATCTTACACGCCCATTATTAATTATGTAGTCGATAGTTTTCATGTACTGAGATAAATTTTATATGGCGATCTAATATAACAATGATTTAAATGATCAGGATGAAAAATACAACAAAGAGGACCGCCTTTTTACATCTTGAACATTTGCTTTTAAATATATAAACACGTTGCATTTAAGATGGCCAGAATATCTCCTCAGAGATCCTACGGTATGTGTTCTAGCAGGTTTCTCAGCCCATGCTGCTGTGGGCTTTCTGCCAGTTTCTTAAACTGTTCTCTGTCTTGCCATATCAATTATAGTTCTCTTTTTTTGGTGCTGCAGTAGGACACTAAGGACAGTGTCTTGACACTGAGACATTGAGGTCAGTGACTGCACTTCTGCTGGTCCAGGGCGCTATAAACAAGTGCTCCTTGTTAACAAATACACAAGAATTAAATCACCGATTAGATTCATGTGCTTTTCATTTGGTGCCTCCCTAAGAAATGCTTTCAGTAAGTCCAGATATCCTGTGTTTCTAACAGAGAACAGACCAGTGTTCCATAACTTGGCTTTGCTTTGTTCATGCCCCAAAGAAAAGATTTGTAATGCCTCTGAGACGTATTTCATTTAAAACCAAATAAACAACCTCAAAAAATTGCCATTTTCTGAGAAGGTCTGAGTTCTTAGGTTGGCAGGAAGGACTTTTAAGTTTAGAGCGTACAACTGCTAAAGTTTGAAGAAATTATTTGTTCTTTCTGTGCTTTCAATTTTAAGTACAAAAGTATTGGACTAATAAATCTGTCGTTGTTTTTATTGTTTAATGTTTTACTATTAAAGAATGTAGCTGAAATTTTTTAGGGATTTAATTACTTTGCAGGCATGTAGTTTCTATAAGGATGGATGGATAATTGAATGGATGGATGAGTGGATGGATGGACGGGTGGGTGGGTGGATGTGTGGGTGGATGCATGGATTGGTGGGTGGATGGGTGGGTGGGTGTATTGGACTAATTGAATAAATGGATGGATTGATGCATAAATAATAAGATAAAAGGATAAATGGATGAATGGATGGATGGATGGATAGATGGATAAATTGATAGATTAATGGATAGATGGATAAATTGATAGATTAATGGATAGATGGGGCGATTTGAAAAAATGATAAGCAAATTAAAAACTCCATTGGCTGTAAGGTTATGGTTTTACTTATCACCTGCTGAATACGACTTAAACAATGTACTAATGATAATAACCAGGTGAGTTTTTGGTTAAAAGATAGAAGGTTGTGCTCTGGAAGTATATGTCGTCCATATTTATGCCCTCGCAGTTCGAGCGCTTTGTAGCGAGAAACCTGTCTGCTGCAAACCAAATAAACATTAACTGCGTGCTGCCATGTCTCTCCAGACAGCGTGTTTATCTGAGTCTGTGATTAGTTGCTTGGACATTTTCTAGCTTTGTTTATCTTGTATTTTTTTTTTGTTGCACCGAATAAGAGAGCTGTTTATAGAGAAAGACCCACTGACAATAGGCATGCGTTTCCTGCTCTGTCTGCCAGTGTGAGTTTATAAACTCCAGTCCTGCTGCCTTATGAATCATTTATGCAGAGAGGAAGGTTAGAAAGACATGTCTCTCTCCCCTCTCTCTCTCTCTCTCTCTCTCTCTCTCCCTAATGATGCAACACTTACAAAAAGGGTTATGTTATATTAAAGAGTAAAAATCGACACAGCGTGAGTTTTATGCAGCAGTCTATTTGAATTGTACACCATGTGCCATGTCTCTGTTGTCATAGGACTAAAGAGCATGTTGCTTTCCAGTCATATGAGAACATAGCAATTACACTTACACCAATCCAACTGGTCCGGGAGAGTCTGATCAAGTTGGCCTCTGTCCTCCAGTGAACTCTGAAGTGGTTCATGGTAGTGAGAAAGCAATTTGAAAGTGAGTCAATCTTGCTGTGTGTTATGGGATGGAGGAGGAGGAGGAGGAGGAGGAGGAGAAGGAGGAGGCCAAAACTGGAATGTAAAGAGAAAATAAACCCTGCTGGCATTCCATTTTTATACCTGTAGGCAGTAAATAATCCCCTCACTCTGTGTTTTCTTTTTATTCTTTTAGTAATGTGCAACGCGAAAGCTAGTCAAATCCAGTGTATCAGTTTTGCTCGGATTTAAGCTTCACAATTGGACAAATAGATGTAAAAGCAGCATGACCCTGAACCGGTTGTAGGGTTAAACCTGTAGACTCTGTGCCTTGATCTGCTGCTGATCCCTAAAGCTAAACCTTGTCTAAGTGTGAGGTCAGATCAGAGCTGCTTCTGTTTTTATTGATTTACTGCCACTGTTTGTTCTTTGATCCTCACCTGGGTGCTGTGTGTGTGCATTTTGTGTGTGTATGTTTGATATTTACCATCGTATTATCTAATAATGTGCGTAATGTAAACGCTACACAGGAAATAAGTGACATTGGCATGATGTGACAAAGCATTTGCTGCATTAATTTAGCTATTTTTTCCTACTTGTATATATAAATAAGCTGAAAAAATCTAAAATTTAATTTCGAAATTGAATTGATCACATAACATTATTCACAGTATGACAGACAGTCAAGTGCTTTTTGCAGTTGTCCCTGTTAAAAAAATTACAAAAGTCAGAAATGATATACAATAATAATAATTATTATTATTAAAAATAGTAATTGTTATAAATTACAAAGGAAAAGATAAAATCTGTCTTTAAAGGAAAAAACAGCATGATAATGTAGCATTTAAACGCAATAATATGTTGATGTAAACGAAATAAATATTAGTCTGGAATCTAGTTGAAGTACAGGCAACCCTCGACTTACGATGTGGTTGCAGTCTAAAAAAATGAAAGTCAAAATATTGTAGGTTATTTCCTGTAAGGTAGCTTATAGAAGTAGCCTTAAGGTGGCTGTTGAAGTGTGTTGCAAAAATATCATGCGGTCACTTTTGTTAGCTGTGCGAAACTTAAAAAAAAATAGTTTTTTGGTCACGCAATCGTAAGGTAACTGCGAAAATTCTTCGGTCGACATATCCTATATCAAGTGCTGTCTGTATTGTTATAAAGCGCAAAACGTACAATGTAGTGCAATTAGCAAACTGCGATCTGCAAAAGTCTGACTGAGGGAAGTGAGTGTAATGACACCAGTTCAGAAATGTCAGAGCTCTGAGTGTTCTAGTTGGGGGTTTTAATGGTTTACATTGAAAAGCTGAGATTCCTTCACTCTGTGTTTGCTTTTAAGGCGCAAAAACGCTACTCTGACCACAAAATATGTCATTTGTGGCAATTAAAAAAAAAAAAGAAAAGAAAAATGGTTTGGTTAATATTGACCTTGGGATTAAAGATTTACGTTGCTAAGCGCTGTAATAGTCTGAATTTAGTGTTTTGTTTTTACATGGCTATCCTGTTATTTTACCCTGCTAATGCACTCGTGACCCTTCTCATAAATCCCAAGGAAACAGGTTAGACATGTTTAAAGTTGCTTCTAATGTGTTTGAGAGCATCGTCATAATATCACTGATGCTAATTCTAGTTAAAAAACGATAACTTGAGTTAAGAAAAATGTTCTAAAGAATTATATTTAGGGCCACTTCCCATATACAGTATAACTAATAGAACCCTGATCCGGGGTTTTTGGAACGTTTTACCTCATACAGCTTGTGGTAACGTCGCCGTTTGCTGCAGTTTATTGCTAAAGCCTTGAGCACTTTGAGGTTGTGGTAACTTTTCTTGCTCTCCTTCAAATGAAAGCAGATGTTCATGTGCAGTATTATAAGCAAGCATTGTCCCTTGTGCTGTTTTTTTGATGTTTCTTGTTATTTTTTTTCCTCTATGAAGCTCCATCTGCCTTCCTCTCTCTCTCTCTCTCTCTCTCTCTCTCTCTCTCTCTCTCTCTCTTTTCATTAGTTAGCCCCTGTCAAAGATTCTTTTTAGTCGATCGAGCACATTAGGAAATTGCTATTCATTGCTAACAGTTTAGCTTATTCATAACAGTTTATGCTCTAAACTCTAAAATATAGCAAGTAGCAGTGAAGGATGTGTAAGGGAAAGGGAGTGTTCAGTAAAGTAGTAAATCTTTCATGCTAATAATAACGTAGGTCTGTGGCTGTCAGTGTGTGTGTGTGCATGTGTGCATGTGTGTGTGTGTGTCTCCAGGTGCTGGCACTCAACTTTAATTATCTGCTGCTTTCACTTCGAACTGTATGAATGAAATGTTCCAGTTCTTCAGCATCTGTCCGCTTATCCGTAGGTCTACAGTATCTCCTCCTGTCCTGCTATCCCTCTCTGTGGCCGGCTGTCTCTGTATTCGTCACTGTTCTTTTCACTGTCTCTGTGTCTGTAGCTGTCTAAGTCTTTATCGGGTTTTTTTTATTTGCTGCTGCTATTGCTATCCCTGTCTCTGTCTTTGTTATGGTCGCTGTCTCTGCTGCTGTCTATATTACTGTCTCTGTTACAGCTGCTGTCTCTGCTTCTGTCTCTGTCTCTGTCACAGCTACTGTCTCTGCTGCCGTCTCTGTCACAGCTACTGTCTCTGCTGCTGTCTCTGTCACAGCCGCTGTCTCTGTTGCTGTCCCTGTCTCTGTCACAGCTGCTGTCCTTGTTGCTGTCCTCGTCTCTGTCTCTGTCACAGCCGGTGTCTTTGCTGTTGTCTCTGACTCTGTCTCTGTCATGACCAGTGTCTCTGTTGCTGTCCCCAACTCTCCTTTATGATTTGTTAAACTCTAACAGACTATAAAAAAAATCCTCCTCTCGACACGGACATTAATTATAACAGTTTGTCCTTTGATGGATTTGTAAATGTTTCTTAAGCGCTGGGTTTAAGTACAGTTTAGTTCGGTTTAGTTAGCGGTTGTTAACAGTTAACAGCTGAGAGCCGTGTTAAGTGTGTTAACGTTTATATTTTAGAGAGGTAAAACAACAGTATGAAAAGATTATCCAGCTGCAGTTGTCTTGCACTTTAAAGCTGCAGTTATTTCTCGTTTGGGTTCAGTTTAAAACTAGAACAAACATATGGAAACATTAATAACCCTGGTAAAATGTTGGCTTAGGCTGAGGTCCACATGGTAGTTTTATAGCGTGTGTATGCCGACACTGTGTCTACATTTGGCATGCATGTGTTTATGCTCGTTATTATTAGCGACATTTATCGGTTTTAGCTAAAGTTGAACTGTTGATGTGCCTCAAGCTTTAAAGAGTGAATTTATAAATTAATCAATGTCATTTTAGTTGGAGTAACTTTGTTGCAGGTGCGACTACAGAACGTAAACTCACACAAAACGTTTATAAAATATATTACTAATTATTATTTTGAATTTATATCTTGATAAAAGTTTATTTTTAAGAAGTGTCTATTGTAAAATGTTCTGTACAAATAAAACTACATGAAATTTACCTTCAATCTGCATTAAAACCAACAAATCCATTATTTCTTATGTAACTTCTTACTCTAAAAACAGTGACTTTTCCACAGACTTTCCCATTTTTTGAGAATGTAGCTGGTTTCGGGACTCATTTTTTGTTAGTGTTAGGTGCACCACCAGTTACCCCATTTCTGGTCATCTCCTAATGTATTTTGGTGGCATTTCTTTGGATTCTAGCTACAGATTGTAAAGGCTTCTATACTCTGGAAAGAGCATGTGATGCATTTTTATGGCAAAATAGACCAGGCTGTAAAGCACAAATACTCCCAGTCCGTACACCAGTCCACTGCAGGGCAGCACACAACCTGGGGCAGTTTAAATTACAGTAGTCAATCTTCATACCGGCATGTTTTGGGAGGAGGGAAGAAAGCAATGAAGCATTTCAGACAGCCATAGAAACATGAGGGGGGAACTGTGAAACAGCACCCAGGGAGTAACCTGAGCTCAGCTTCGAACCTGAGACCACTTTCCTGCACTATTGTATGTGACACTGCACTACTATGCAGTGGTTTCTTTATTCTTACTAAGCATAAACATTACTAAAATATTTAATAGATTCTTTAATCATGACGAGTGTGTGCTGCACATACTCCATAAATGCTTTCCTGATGTTATGTACTGTATCATTGGTAAGACGGTGTGTTTTAAATGTACTTGACATGAATTTAATTTATCCTTTCATTTATTAATCTATTCTTTTTCATACTAAAATATTTTAGCCCTATTTATTTTAATACAGATGTGCGTAATTAGGTTTGCCTTTATTGTAGTCACTTACTGTTTACTAGAATTTGGTACGGTTTGCAGGAGACTTCCTTACCAATTCTTTTAAGAGTTGAGACTAACCCATGTTTAGTCAATTTGAGGTAAACGTGTTAATGCTTAGGTTTAACACTTACAGGAGCAAATATCTATTTGTTTAGTGTTTTTTGCCAAACTAAAAACACTAAACAAACAAACAAATAAAGCCAAACTAAATTTTGAGTTCGAGTTTAGATTTTTTTTATTAAGATGAGTGAACAAAAAAAATTAAAAATCAAGGTAAATTTTTTAAGTAATGTTTATTAGTTTGTTCGAACCTGTGACAGTTTCTAAGATTTTGTTTTCCTAGAATATAAAAGAAATGTAGCCCCGAACTACTGGCAGGTACCAAGGATGAATAAATAAAAGATATAAATTGGGTTTCTTTGGCCTGAGAGCAAATCTCACACATTAAGACTTTAGCTAGCTTGAGCCTAGTTCCAGTACAAACGTTTAGTTGAAACCATTCTGGCTGCTGAAGGCTGTTTAATGTGTGTGTCTTTGGTATGAGGAATGTGTTTGGTCAAACCTTATTTAAGTAAGGATCAATCCTTAATCCACAATTTAGGATACAGAGCGTATTTTGGTGCTGACTCACAGGACGCTATAGGGCAGGCCACATCGGTGAGTGCGGCGTAACAGGAACTGCTTATTGCGCCGAAATGTGAGCTTACTCTGGAAACAGTCAAGCTTTCAATGGGAGGTAGTGAGCTACTGCGTGAGAGAGAGAGGGAGAGAGAGAGAGAGAGATACTTTCTACTAGGTGCCTGAGGGTATAAAGACATAGGCTCTAAAGACACTATTGATGTCAGTTGGCCATTTACAGGGGCACTCTGCAAACTTCTCAAGCTCCTCGGAGACTGTGAGGATTTTCGACAGCTTAATTTCGCGGCAGTGTTCCAGGATCACGTTGGCACTAAGCCGTGGTGATAAGATGCCCGTAAAAATTGGCCAGCTAAATATCTTTTACTGTCATTCACAGTTGATTTCTGCCTGGCACTTTGCAGATAAGACAACTGAAGCTGCCCAGGCTGAGAGTGTGTGAGCAACAGCACGTTCTACCGTTAAGTTGAAGAGAATAACCTCGACTTAAAAGAAGAGAGAGAGACAGAGAGAGAGGGACAGAAAAAGACAGACACAGAGAGAGAGAGAGAGAGAGAGAGAGAGTAAAGTGTGTGTCTTTGTCCTCCAAGAAGTACTATCAAGTGAGTGTGTCGGCTGTTGTCCTTTTTTTTGCCCAGTTGGACACTGCTGTTATGCTGAATACTGCTCTCGCTCCACTGAACACACACACCTGTTCTGTCACACCTGTCTCGGGTACCCACTGTGCCAATGACATGATGTGCCAAACCTTTAAACCTGCTCGTCTACCTGCTGACTGCCTACATTCCACCAAAGACACACACACACACACACACTCGCATTTCCTTCAGAGTGTCTCTTGCCTATTAGTGTTTTTTAGTGTATTAAATCTATTTATTTTTCTTTTTTGACAAGATAACAATTTTTCTATAGTCCTCATAGTGACTTTTCCTGAACTGAAAGACAACGTGTCCTGATCATTTTGCCCCGTGTTAAAGACTCGGTCATTCAAGCTTTCGGTGTTTATATTCAGCTCATAAACTAAATGAAAGCGGTCAGTTTACAACTTGTCGAGTGGTCAGGTTAGAACTGGTCAAGCAAGAACCCAAGACTAAATGTTATTTAAATAATGATCAATTACATCCCAGTATATAGTTATGATTAGAAGAAACTGATTCAATTCTAATAGTTTACATTGAAATTTTATCCGATTACAAATTTGCATGCTTCTAATTTGCATTCTGTTTTCTGTGTTATATTTTTTGCAGGCATTATATAAAAATGTTTGGGGTCTTATAGGTCCGATTTAAAACAGGATTTGTTAACAGACTACTTTTGACTTAATCTGCTACCTCCAATTTAGGTATTGACCAAGCGAAACGCCAGGAAGCCTGATAACGGAGTTTGTGAGTGTTAAAGTGTGTTTCAGTCTCTAAGCTCGCAGTGAAACTGCAGCAGATGTCTTCTAGACAACCGCAGGTTAGTCGCAGGACTTTTTATAAAAGACTTGTGGTTTCCTTCCTGATGAGAGTTTTCTGTGGAGAGAAAGAGGAATGTGTTAGTTTTTTTATTAAAGAGGTTTCTGATGAGAGCCTTTTGGTGAGGCAGACATCATTTAACCATCATTAAAACAGACCACATTTTCCTTTTATTACTTCAAAATGATTAAACTCCATTGCACAGATGCTGTACAATTAAAAGCATTTAAAAATAAATCTAACGTTTTTGTCTGTAAATAGTATAATTATGTGGTTAACTTAAAACGTGTCTGATTATGTGTATAGCTTGTTTTTATGCTAGAAATTGAATTTGTAGTACAATTCAAAAAAAAGCAATGATAAAAACCAAAAGCAATGATTTGCAAACCCATAAAAAAGCATAAAAAATATTAAATAATTCAAATAACAAATGTACCATTTTAAGAAAAAAGGTAACTTAACGTACTTTGATGGCAGCAGCACGTCTGAAAAAAGTTGGGACAGAGAAAACGAAAAATGGTAAAGCAAGATTTACTAAAAAATAAGAAGTGGAAAAGCTTTTTGCAGATAATCAGACTAATAGGAAACAAACGATTCAACAAAAGGCAAAAACGATTAGTCGACATTATTGATAACATCGACAATAAAAAAATGGTCGATAATAGGGCTTTATAATATATCATTACAGGATCGATATCGCAATGTGTGCGATAAAAAAGCAGCTCGCTGATGGTAACAAATAATTACTTACATAATGAAAAATCATTTAAATAAAAATGATAAAATCACAACAAATAAATACAAAATATAAGACAAAAACAGAACAAAAATTTATTTTAAATCGATAAAAAGTATAAATAATTATAAAAAAAGTTTAATTTCTTAGTAATAATTGTAATATAATAAAAGTGGTTACCTTAAGTTACCTATTAGTTAGAACCAGCCAGAACAATTGCTGATTAATCGATTGATCAATTTAATAATTGCTAATTATTCAAAAGAATCATCTTGCAAAATAAAATGCAAAAAGAGCCAAAAGTCTCCTGGAAATAAAGAAGATAGGCAGAAAGTCACCAATCTGTAAAAAGCTGCATTTACAAATTGTCGAACAATTTTATAGGAATCTTCCTCAATGTAAAATGGCAAATTTACAGTACATAACATCATCAGAAGATTTAGAAGATCTGGGGAAAATATCTCTGCACGACTGACAAAGCCAAAACGCAATAGGATGGATGCATGTGCTCCTTGGGCACTTAGATGCCACAGCATTAAAAACAGACCTGATTCTGTAATGGACATCACTGCATGGCTCAGGAATACTTCCAAAAATCACAACCTGTAAACACAGTTTTCTATGTCATACAAAAATGCAAGTTAAACTTATATCATGCTAAGAAGTCACCATATACAAGAAGGTATCAAAAAGTCTCACTTTTTTTTGATACCCCGTCATATGAACATAATTCCAAGTGTAGATTTTACACATCGTCCCAAATGTTTTGGACTTGTAGTTTACCCCTTTTTTTTTGGTTGTGTCACTTTTACATAAAACTCTACACACCTTTATCCATTTTGGGTGAAAATTCCATCTTTCAGTCTGAGAGAACCTGCTTCACTACCTCAGCTCTTTCAGCAGTAATTGTGAAGGTGATGTACATACTAATAAGCAGTTAAGCGGACATTTTTGTCAGCCATCCAGTTTAGAGCATAATGACATAATCCAGTGAATGGGTGTCATTCTGTGTAAGGATTAATCTCAAAGAAGACGGCAGGGGTAGGGGGTGGGGTGATCTGCGGACGGCAGCTGTGCAGAAACCTTCAGAAACTTGAACCCACTAAATACCCTGGCTACCAATCCAGGCAGTAGGGTCTTTTTCCCATAAGCCTCACCTATGTGCGTGACTGAACAGGAAGTAATTAGAGCTGATTATCCCCACCTCCTAGTAGGTCTGGTTTGTTTGTAGGCCTTTGTGATGGACAGTTGAAGACTTTACACAGGAGAGATGTTCTGATCAAAGTGTCAGGCTTTCTTAATAAACTGGTGCCTTGGGGGGAAAACTGAGTTAAGCTCCATCTAAGCAACAGGGTGTTTATTAAATCGGTCTGGTGTTAACAAAAATGGATCATGCAGTACAGATAAATGTCGCTTCGCATTTTAGTAACATATCTGATGGTTTATTTTTTAGTTATATCAGCAGCAGCTATTTACAGAATTGACATTTTTTTCTGTGTTTGTGTCGTAGATCTACTATTTGCTCGTTTTAAACCATTAGAAAAATGATCACTGAAACTTCCTTCCTTCGTTTTGACTTTTGCCATTAACTGTACTTTGACCTGTTTTATTAACATATTCCTCATAATATTCTTCTGTAGTCCAGCATATATGATTGCATAAGACATTATTCGATACAAAGAAATCGGAATTTACTCCAGATTTCCATTATAGAATATTACGCTGGGCGTATTGTATGCTGGGAATTATTATATGTAATTATTATAATATATATTGCAAAAAAATGCAAACATACAGTATGAGGTAGGGCTGTGTAAAAATGTCGATAGAGATAACTATTGCAATTTTTTGGGGGGGAAAATAGTGTATCACTATTTCAACCTCTGATTTCAACACATCTTTAAAACACATTTTAAACTGATTTATATTTACAATAATATTCAATGAAAAACCCTCAATTTGTCAAACAACTTCCTCTACTACTTCCTGTAGTTGTCACTGACGCATACGACTATTGTCTCATGAGAGAATTGTATTTGTTATAACTTTAGCTATTTGTTTGGCCTTTTCTAATTCGAAGTATTGCAATGTATTTCAGTATTGTACTGCAATGTATTGTATCGTGACCCATGTATCGTGATAAACACATTGTTCTATATTTTGTGGGAAATACCTCATATTAGGACTGTGTATTGGCTGTGTATATGATTCATATCGTGACCCATGCATCGTAATATGTATTATAATGATGCCCCTGCCAATACACCACCCTGTTATGAGCTTTTTCCCACAAAATATTAAAGTCATTTAAAGCATTGACAAGTTTTATGCGTGAAGGTAATACCGTGTTAGGTAAATTTCTTTGCCTTGAAATTAGTTTGCCTGAAAAACAACAGCTTATAAGTAAACAATTAAGGATCATAAGATAATTCATGTAAGATCATTTATTTCTGATGAAATTGTTAGTTAATCAAATAGAGTCAGAAACAATACAACTTTAAAAACATTAAAAACAGTTATGTTACCCAATTTGCTAGTTTATAGAAATAATAGTTAATTATAGAAAATTATTTTGGGATATGCATTATATTTAGGGAAATTAGATGACTTTGACCAAAAGTTTACACGGTTTTATGTAAATATTGATATATACAGAATTGCCAAAATATTGGGACACCAGACTCGTATCCATTAAAAAAAAAAAAAATCCTAATCCAGATTTAGTCTCACTTTTACTTTCAACTGGATGTTTAATTGTGACTTTGGCATTTTTTTTATTTACTCACAATCTGATTCGTGAGATCAGACACTAAAGTCATGTCTGGGGTGCAGTTAGTGTTTCAGTTTATCCCTCAGGAGTTCAGATTAGTCGAGGTCAGGGCTGTACGCAGAACACTAAATTCTTTAATAAAACACAATGTCCCCATTGTGCTTAGGGGGCTTTGTGCACAGGGACATTGTCATGCCGAAACACTTTGGGTCCCAAACCTTTGCCCAGATAGTGAATATACAGCATCATTGCTACATCGGGAACATTTTTTTTCACTCTCTGTCTGTAATAGATCCCATCTCTCCCTCCTGCCCTCCTCTGTTTGGTATGCAGGGCTACAGTCAATGCATCTCTGAGTTTGTCTTCATTAGGTCCACCCATGTGGGAACATGGCTCTTTTTAGACACATGGCTTTGCCTGTATAGCGAAGGGAAGATGTTGTGTGTGAATAAAAAAAAAAGCATGTTATAAAAGATCGCACTGAAACCCCCCATGCACATCAACTCAAAGCCCCTTACAGTGTAATGGTTTTTTTTTGCCTTTGAGAAACCGAGAATAAGGAATGGAATTGAATCCATCTGTTCCACTGGGAAGTCAGTCAAATCTCGCCGATGGCGTGTCTGTTACCTCGTGGGAAGAATTACAGTAGACTCCTATTAAAGCAGGATGCTTTATCCTGAAACAGATCAGGACTGACTTAAACTTACCTCAGCAGTTATTGTGTAAACGCTTATTTTAATCGAATGAATTATTCGAGAACGTCATCTTACGTTTATGTCTATTGTGTCGTTTATGTCTATCGTGTATTATTTTGTTTGACCCGTTTGATTTTAATAAAGCAATAAATGATTTCTTACTCATGAATTATAATAACAATATACTTGGGACATGTATGTGTTTTTGAGCCACTCTGTATGTTATAGGGTAGCTGGAAATCTTTTGAAGAAGAAAAACCCTCTGTCTTCCACATTCATGAGCACACAGACGCCTGGAATTGGTTTGTGTCACTCTGATTGACAGGCTGGAGAGTATCCCAATCCCTCTCATCCGCAGTGCTGCAGCAATTTTGGACTAAAACTAGATTTCTTGCGACAGATTAAACTATTTTAATCATAGGATCTCACTGTTCATTTTTTTGGGGGTTCACAAGTCTTTTTCGGCGCTCATTTCTAAGACTTTTGTCGTACTGTTATTAGGTTGAATGCATTCTCCGACTGTACATCAAAGACGATTCAGTGATTTGCACTGTTTTTTTGTTGCTTTACGTTCTGTGTATCTTCAGACGTAGAACACGAGGATATGATTTAGCAGTAAACGCCAATATATAATTTTCTCCCCCTATAATCCTCTTCTGTAACTCGTAAATGCTTTTGTCTTTTTCTTAAGAAGGCTTAGGTTTGGTTTTAACCTCCTGGTCTACAGGCTAAGCTTTTCTTATGGGATTAGCAGGAGTGCTACACATTTGCAGCGTGTTTTTTGGGGATGCCTGCGTGCTGACGTGCATGCCCTTGCTGAGCATCCAACCTTTATACCATTATGCTAAAGCACTGAAGTGGAATGCACACATAGTTAACTGTTACATGCAATTTGCTCAGTGTTTTCCACTCTGCATAATTATGCTGTCTACTTCATCCTATTGTTCTGTCTAGTTAGCATGAACTGCACATTTTCCCACATAGTCTCAGACTGCATTTACTTTGCTGTAAGACAGACTGCTGTAACTCCAGTTATCCTGCATGTTGGATTCGGTTACTAATAAAACATTACTGCACCTTATTTTCCCCCTAAACATCTCATAGTGTTAAGTAAGGTAAAAAGCTATATAGTTTGCAAATATCTTAAAATGTATTGAACATATTTTAAATGACACCACTGTTTAATGGGGTTACAAATTCAAGCCCTAGTATTTTTTTAAGTAAGGGACATTTTTTCCTCATTTTGGAATTGAGGTCTAGAACAAAGCAAAGGCATGAATATGATACAAAAAATGCAGCGCCACTGCAAGGCTTCTATATATGTAAAAGATCTAATTATTATTTAATGCTTGTAGTGTCATGGGAGTCCTGAGGAAAACCGTTTCTAAATAGATAGTAAAATAGTCTTGTACACTGGAGGACTTGGAGGAACGCATTTGGGAGGTTCTCAGCAACATCCCAAACAACTTTGAGGAAACTGGTTAGCGCCACCTTCATTTTTCTATATAATGTACAATTTGTATAATAAATTTATGCTTGAAATATAGATGTTATTAGTCATTTTAATGCCCATACTTTTTACCCACCCTATAGTTTATTAAATAGAAGATGATACTTCATAAAATAAATAAATAACGTTATTAGGCTTTCTGCTATTGGTTAAAATCAGTAACAAGATGATTAAGTCTGCTGCTGGCTGTAATTTAATTTCTATAACAGCATGACCACTCCTATTACTCGTAATTTATTTATTAACAAAAGTAATTACATTTAATACCTTCATTATACTTGGATTAGCTTTAGTGTCCACCGTCCAAGTCTGTATGAAACAGTCGTTATTATAGAAGCATTTTCGCATGTGATTTGCATTTACTGTAATCATAATTAGACATCTATTCTACTGTAATCATAATCATAATCAGACATCTACTGTACTGTTATCAGAATCAGACATCTACTCTACTGTAATCAGAATCAGACATGTACTGTACTGCAATCAGAATCAGACATCTACTGTACTGCAATCAGAATCAGACATCTACTCTACTGTAATCAGAATCAGACATCTACTGTACTGCAATCAGAATCAGACATGTACTGTACTGTAATCAGAATCTGACATCGAATCAACATCTACTGTACTGTATCAGAATCTGACATCTACTGTACTAGAATCAGAATACTGTATCAGAATCAGACGTAATCTACTGTACTGTAATCAGAATCAGACATTTACTGTACTGTACTGTAATCAGAATCATGTACGAATCAGTAACTGTATAATCAATCAACACTACTGTACTGTAATCAGAATCAGACATCGTACTGACTCTACTTACTGTACTGCAATCAGAATCAGACATCTACTGTACCGTGAATATCAGAATCAGACATCTACTCTACTGTAATCAGAATCAGACATGTACTGTACTGCAATCAGAATCAGACATCTACTCTACTGTAATCAGAATCAGACATTTCATGTACTGTACCGTAATCAGAATCAGAACTGAATCAGACATCTACTGTACTGTAATCATCAGAATCAGACATACTACTGTAACTGTCAATCAGACATCTATCTGTACTGTAATCAGAATCAGACATCTAGTCTACTGTAATCAGAATCTGACATCTACATGTACTGTAATCAGAATCAGAATCAGACATCTACTGTACTGCAATCAGAATCTGACATCTACTATCTACTCTGTACTGTAATCAGAATCAGACATTTCATGTACTGTAATCAAAATCAGAATCAGACATCTACTCTACTGTACTGTAATCAGAATCAGACATCTAGTCTACTGTAATCAGAATGTACTGTACTGTAATCAGAATCAGAATCTAGACATCTACTGTACTGTAATCAGAATCAGAATCTGACATCTACTCTGTACTGTAATCAGAATCAGAATCAGACATCTACTCTACTGTAATCAGAATCAGACATCAGCCTACTGTAATCAAACTGTAAGTAATCAGAATCAGACATCTATCTACTGTACTGTAATCATAATCAGACATCTACTCTACTGTAATCAGAATCAGACATCTACTGTACTGTAATCAGAATCAGACATCTACTGTACTGTAATCATAATCAGACATGTACTGTCAGAATCAGAATCAGACATCATCAGACATACTGTACTGTAATCAGAATCAGAATCAGTACTGTAATCAGAATCAGACATCTACTGTACTGTAATCAGAATCAGACATTTACTGTACTGTAATCAGAATCAGACATCTACTGTACAGTAATCAGAATCAGACATTTCATGTACTGTAATCAAAATCAGACATCTACTGTACTGAATCAGTCAACATTTGTCCTGTAATCAGATCAGACATCATCTGTACTCAGAATCAAAATCAGACATCTACTGTACAGTAATCAGAATCAGACATTTCATGTACTGTAATCAGAATCAGAATCAGACATCTAAAACCAGCAATCTTTCTTGCAATTATTAGGATTAGAATGTTTTCTTTTAACATCCTATTTTCCTATTTTAAAAAGTTGGGGTCGGAGCACAGGGCCAGATATGATACAGCGTCCCGTGCAGCGGGAAGGGTTAGAGGTCTTGCTCTAGGACACAACAGTAGCAGACTGGTGGCGGTGGGGCTCAAAACCAGGTCTTTCTGGTCTTCCAATCAACAACCTAGCAACTGCCCCGTTTCATTTAGGAATAACGTTTTTAATTATTTACAGCCTGTGTAAATTTTAAAGGCCAGTTTTTGTTCTGTGTTAAATCCTATGAAGTAATGCAGTAGGTTTCGGGTTCTTCTAGTCCATCATTCTTTTTGTGTTTCTACCATTTCATTTGTTTAGCTATTGAGTAATAAATTAAAGAATTGACTCTTTATATAGTAACGGAAAGGGTAAGAAAGTGTAAATTTCCAGCTTTGGTTTAGATATTTATCTAACTAGCAAAAAAAAATCCTGGCATGGTGAAAAGCATGGATATGGTTTCATTATGTCGCTGTAGTGTTTCTTTTGTTTGGAAGGTGATGTTTCACAACAGCTTTCTTTGAATAGTCACCTTTGACATTGTTGCGCTAGACTGTTAGTTCAGGAATCTTGGACTGGTTTCAGGAACTGTGTAGCGCCAGGAGATTACTGGAGCATGGTGAGACTCTGATAACTGACACCGCCTCTCACGACACACACACACACACACACACATACACACCAAATTACACACTCTTTGCCATGGTTTAAAGGGATTCCATACTTTTTTTTGGCCATCACCTGTCCTCACACCACATATGTTCTATTCAGTGTGAGTCTTGGTGGTACTAATCTTTACACAACGATAGTAGGAAGGATCTAAATTAGTACTTTTTTAAAAAAATAATCCGTGATGGTGCTTCAGATGGAAGTGGATTGCGTTGCTGTTTGTTTGTGTGTGTGTGTGTGTGTGTGTGTGAGCGTACAGATATTGTGCCGTGTTTTGATCGTTGCGTGCAGTGTTGGGATTTATGGTTAATAAACCATGAGCAGAGTGCAGGCTTAGAACATTTGGAAAGTGGATTTGCTGATTGGCCTTTGGGTTTTGGGCACTCAACTGGAATATCTAGTTCACTGCCAATTGAAAGCATATCTCTGACCTCCTAGAAGTGTGTATCGACTCTAGAGCTTTTTGGAAGCCATGTGCACAGGAGCGTACGGTACTTCTGTCTTGATGGTCTGTTGATTTTGAAATGCAGAACAGGCCTGGGACATGCTGGGGCTTTTAGTATCTTGATGGAAAGCCATTAATCTTAGTCTTAAAGAAAATACAAAAAAACCAAAAAAAACCATGGGTGTTTATATTCTGTGTCTTTAGCCATACATTCACAATTATGTATGTATTTGTGAGAAAGAGATAAAATGTCACATGATTAGTAACCTAGTTATGGTCTTTTTTTTCATGTATTTTGCACTGGACTGCTACTTTTATCTCCAAACATATAATAGAGCCCCAGTTGACCTTTAACCTGCAGTTTGTCTTATCCCTTTGGTGTCACGGTATCTTCCTTAGTTGCTGTGGAAACTGAGTCCCAGGGGAGGAAGCTTAGGCAAGGAGGAAAAGATGTTTCAATGAACAGGGTTACGACTTTTTCTTGAAATATTTTCCTCTTAACAGCAGGTCTCATTTTCTTTTCTGAAATATATGGGTTTTTTTTTTTTTTTTTCAGGTCCCACAGGAAGGTTGGTTTCCCAGACTAGGGTAATGTGTTACATGAGACGAATTAGGAGTGAGCTAAAAATATCATCTGATTAACCATTCGTTCACAGGCAGATTATTGTATTATCCATAAAGCTGTGGGGAACACGGGTAGAAATGTGATCTCGACCATGCACAAGCAATCTGTCTTTATGTTGCTTTGTAGAGCCAATCATACAGAGGAAAACTTTATCCTAATGGTCCTGTTTGTGAATATGAAAGTGTTTAAATATTGATGTTGATGCGTTGGATGATCAAACAGTAGTAGATTATAAAAGTGCATTTTGTAGTTGCACTGAATTTGATTTTAAGGTTTCTTCTTTCTGTCTCTCTCTCTCTCTCTCTCTCTCTCTCTCTCTCTCTCTCTCTGTCCTGTTAGTTTATTATTCATTATGTAGTCCATTAGGTTCTTTTACTGCTTTTAATAATATGTTTATGTTTTTCCTTCAAATGGACGTGCACCAGTCATTCATCACCGAGGAAGACTCAGGTGCCTGATGGCGAACTCACATGTGCTGGAATGTTTCTGAGACACTGAGGAGTCAGACTGATTCCCATTTCTCTCCCGAGGCTATGGCAGTGTTTCCATGACCCTTCTTCTGAGAAGAGCAAGGACAGTTGAAATCAATAGCTAAGGCCTGCTTTACCTCGAGCTCCTTCTAGCCCGGCGATAATTGAGCGGGTGACTGGCGGTAAAATTGATTGTAGAGGGGGGATGGGTATAATACCGGTTTGTTTTGAAACTGACCACAGTGAGTGAAACATGAGATTAGCAGTAAATCATTAGCTGCTATATTAGTGTCTCTATTGATGTGGAAGAGGAGAGCATGTCTTTGACACCGTGAGACAAAGGCGAGAGTGATGTAAAAATAGCTCCATGTATCACTGACTCAATCTAATAGGAGCATGTGTCTGATCAATTGATTGACACGCCCCTAAACGGTTTTTGATCTTAACACCAGGTTGGCAGATCTAACATGTATTTAATCCTGAGTCGTGTGTTAATAGTATTGAATATTCAATATTATGGCCATTAATTTAAACAAACTTTATCTCTAGCCACTAACTGTGTAGTTACATCAAACAAGTACTGTGGTGTTTCTCAGCACTGAGAACATAGTTCCATAAAAGCACAGGTTACTGTCTGTGTGGACTTTTACTATGTCTTCCTTCTCTGGTTTTGTCCTGCTGTCTAAAATCAGTAAAACTTTATATAATTGATTTTTGTGAAATTTCGAAGCTGCACAAAAATGTTTTAAGGTCTCCACCGATGAATACTATAATGCTGGTCATTAGGAATGTTGTAAGTTGAAAATCTTTTTGAAAAACACACCAGCACATACATGTGGCGCTGTTGTTGCTCCGGATGAACCAGGTTCGATTCCGGCTCGAGGCCTTTCATGTTCCTACCCAGTTTCTCCCTGTTTCACCCCTATCCTATCAACAGAGGCTATAAAAATGCCCCAAAAATATAAAAAGTTTGGCCATCAGCTGTTAGTGAAGGCAGCCAGTGACTCAGCTGCCATTTGAGGCACGTTCATTCGAGTACCAGAACAAAGATGATCACCTTTACCCGGAGTGACCTACTTACAGGGTTAAGCGCTCTGCTCAGGGGCCTGGCAGTTCCAGCTTGGTGGTGCCAGAAATTCAACCCACATTCTTCTGATAAGCAGTCCAACACCTGAGCATCCCAGTTTCCTGACACTGCAGTAAGTGGATTTTTCCAACATTTTCATCCCAAAAGTCTTCCAAAATAGATTGACCATAAATCTAAACCATGTTTTTGGCATCCTCAGGATGTTGGGATGTTGTAAGACTAAGTTAGTTTCTGTACAATTCTCTTAACTCTAATTTAATATTTGTCGACTGTTTAATAAAGCTGCAAGGATCTTTGCAGACAGAAAAAAAACCCATCGTATCGAGGTTCCTTCTGCATTGCAGCTGTTCTGGTAAATGTTCTGGTTCTGACTGTTGCTCACGTTGGAGAAATAGAAAAAATTAAATAATAAAAATTTGATAATACATTTCTACAAAAATATGATTTGCTGACTGACCTTTTGATACTGACATATTAAGGAGAAGTTTCGTTTGGCTTTCCTCAAGTACCGGGGAACATGTTGAAATTCTAGTTTAGGTAATTGCACATACGCCACAGATTGTGTAGATAGAAATGAGGTTAATTTGTGCTAGAAAACTCTTTTAATACAATCTCTTAAAAGAAATAATGTTCCTGGACCATATACCTGAAACCTGGCAGCTTTTTGCTGAATTGTTGAGATTTTTTGATTAGACAGCTAATCCTAGCCTCAAGGCAAGCATGCGATTATCTTTGTGTATCGCTATACATTATGTGTGTGTGTGTGTGTGTGTGAGAAAGAGAGAGAAAAAGAAAGAATTTAGTAACAATTCTCTGTATTTTTGTGGAATCTTTCTATGATCTCACTGACCTGCCGGTTTGTTAGTGTCAGTTTTCTGTACACAGACGATTTGTTAGCAGGTTTTTATTAATATAAAGTAACCGCCTCTTGAGTAATCCACAGTTCTGTTTAACCCTTCCCTTGATGTGCCTATACCCTTAGAGAAAAGCCTGGGAGGGACCCAAGGATCCACTCCCATTGCTAATCTCATTTAAAAATGGGCCACCATGTCTAATTTAAAAGCAGTGCATTGAGTAAAAGAACTCTCCTGCAGGTGTTGCTATAGGTTTCTGCTGTGGCAGGAATTGGACCTCAGGGGGCAAGAAAACAAAACTGCTGCTATCTGTTTTATTTTATAGTCTTTCTTTCGCCCTTCTTATGAGGAAGCTAATATTTGCATCCCCCTGTGTCAACGTTCTGGGCCTCATTCCTCTATCACTCTGAACAGAAAGCAAATGAGCTGACCCTGATTTCTTACCCTCTAGAATAGAAAAATGTGTGTTTTGACTTCTGATGATGTGATTAGATCAGGTACCTTCATGGCCCCTTATGAAAAAGCCAATTTGTAAAGCTCTGATGGGAATGGAACACTTCACACAGAGCATGCTGTATGCAATACGGAATAGTATATATAGCCTTTGTTACATATTTAACAAAAAATTGGTGGTATCACTTGAAAAAACAAGTCTAAAGAGTGCCATTTTCACCCACAAATCGGTTCTGCACGGTTTTCCAAGTCTCTAGTTGTAACTGACGACCTGGCAACCCTGTCTCTTACCTCATTTCACTAGATTACTCATTAGGATTCTTTCCATTTAATTATCTTCTGCTTCCTTTGCCTGAAATAGATCCCTTTGTTTATTAGTCTAATGTAAAATAAAACCATATAATGTATGTAAAGGATAACTAATATTAGACACTTACGTATGTTTATGCGATGAACGAGGACATGAAGTTAGTGAGTGTGAGTCAAGAGGATGTAGAGAATAGGGTTAGATGGAGACAGATGATTTGCAGTGGCGACCCCTAAAAGAGGGAAAGGAGAAGAAGAAGACACGTAGGTATGATTGAGAGATTAGTGTGAAATATATTGTTCACTCTGTCTCCACAGATAAATAAAATTAATATAAATCTTTTTTTTTTTTTTTATTCACAATATATTAAACAGAAAAAATGATGTTTTTACACATTTTAATAATGCATATATGTCCTTTTTAATAAATATTTGTTATATGGGGTTATATGGGGTAAGTGGTAGCGCAGTGGTTAAGGTGTAGGACTGCTAATTGGAAGTTCGGGGTTGGATTCCCAGCACCACCAAGCTACCACTGTTGGGTCCCTGATCAAGGCCCCTAACCGGCCCAAAAATTGCTCAGTTGTATAAAGGAGATAAATGTAAGTTGCTCTGGATAAGGGCGTCTGCCAAATGCTGTAAATGTTCCTGGAATTAACAGTAAAAATGTCTCTTGTGATCCTATAAATGGAACAAGAAATAAGCAGAACTGTTCTATGCACATTAATCGGATTTTCTTTCTTATCATTTTCTTCTTTTCTGTTATTATGGATGATTTCTCTACCCACAATGCTCTGGCTATTTACACCTTACTGGTAAAAGAAAGTAACATTTTTCGCACTGTCCTATAATGCCTGTTCTTCTAGTAATGTAATAGTCATGTGTACTGTAAATTCTAGTTATTGACTGTATTAAGACTTAAATCATGTTCATAATAATTGTTTACTTGTCAAAGTGATTTCCTTCCTCTAGTCCTCAGTAGACTGGTTGATCATCAAGCTCTGGATAATTACAGAGTTTACCCGATCTCAGTAGTAGGCGTCTGGTAGCATTAGTGGCATCTACATGCTGTAACATGTCCCATCAGCATTTGGAAAATATTTTTTAAATAGGGAAGATATTTACGTTCATAATAAGCGATAGAACCCGACCCTGTGGGGGGAGACACAATGCGTAACTGACATCGTAGAAGAGTGTGTGTGGTTTGCTATGAGTGGGAAATTTTCACACTGGGAAAAAATCCAGAGACAGGAAACGTACTTGCAGCTGGGCACAAATTGAAATGGAGAGAAAGCTGAACAACTAATTAGCTGTCAGCAGGGGTGGAGATTCTGCCATGAGAAGCTCATTCTGCTTCTTTTTTTTAGCATTCTTCAACCCCCAACCCCCCTACACCCCAAAGTTGCATGCTTTCTCCTTCTGTCTGTCCGAATGGTAGCATTGTGGTTACACCTGCCCACCATGCCTCATTAGTCAAATCTAGCGTTTGTGTGTAAGATTTGACGCATTCAGTGTTAAAAGTGAAAAGAGAACTTCTGGCAGATCTTTTTAAAGAGACAGTGTGTCAATTTAGAGCCTCCCAGTGCTTGTGAGGTGAATTGCGATTGCAATCAATTCCCGTTTTTTTTTTTTTTTTTTTACTGACTGATTCCAGTCGCATTTCTGAAACTATTTTTTTTTTTTAACGAAAATTGGCAGAGCTGATCTCTCTTTCGACTGGGGGGGGGGGTGTGAGGTTAATATTCAGATTAGGAAAAACCTAAACGAAGGAATTTCACACTTTTTTCCGAGATACGTGACTCTGTGTAATGGCAGCGTAACCCGTTCAGAGGAAAGTGCTGTCTTGTGCATGCATGAAGTAGTGGGACTGATTGACAGGGATGAAGAGAAAGTCTGTCTTCCCTCCGGCTCTATGATGACTGGGTCATTTTTGTGTTCTAGCCTCCAGGCCAGAAATGGCTGTAGAAATATCAAGATTTAAACTTGCTCAATGGGGGATAGTGTAAGCACTTTTTTGTTGCTTTTCTCACTACAGTGCATAAGTACTAAAGGTTTATGGAATAGAAACACAAAAACGGCACACTGGGACTTTTTAAAAATGGACTTTTGACATTCTATTTTAAATCATTTATTTAGGCTGCAACATCACACTGAATGAAAGTCTGGAATGATTTTTAAGCAAATTTATAACGGCATATCGTTTTCTGGATCTTTTTAACGAAACAATCTATAGTGCACAGCCTACCGTCCATTTCCATCCTGCTGAAAAGCTCTTTGCGGTGAGAGACGGAAACACTCAGCCCTGCTGTTATTTCTTGATGATTTCAGCATTTAGTGTTTAAGTGGAGATTTTTGTCCTAACGCAAACTGTTAAACCTATTAGAGGAGAAGCTTATTAAATTTGCAAATCACAAACAAAACACAAAAAAGTGGGAAACTCATAGACTCATTTTACCAAATATTAAATAAAGCAATATACACAGTTGAAATGTTTGCCTGAATAAACGAATCTGAGCTGTAAAGAGAGAACATGTGTGTGGATGATGTGCAGAACGCATCTGCAGTCTATTTTACCCCAAATACAAACCAATAGTGTAAATATACAAACTATACTGCTCATAGAAAATTGACAGTTCCTCCAGAAGTTCATGATTTATTCCAAAATAGCTGAATTACATGAGGTAGGGTAGATTTTCTGCAGATTTTCTACAGGTTTGGATCAAGATGCATCAATTCACATCATCGATGCACATTCAGCCAAAGATCTGTTCATCCATGTGTGTTGCAGATGAGTTCAGCTGTCAGATAAATTCTCCACTGTTAGAATAAAAAAAAAAAAAAATCCTGTCAGTTACAGTATTATATGCACACAGAGCAATACACACACACACACACACACACACACAAATCATCACTTATGTGTCCCACCACAACACACAGACCAGACAAAAGAACTGTGCATGTCCTTTGGCTGTGTTCATCTACTCAGATTAAAACTGCTTTAATGAGCTCAGTTACACTCACGCCATGTTTTATTGTCAGTAACTGTAACGGTGTTGTAACAGTGGAAAAGGTCGTTCGTTTGATTACTCGTTACTGACAAAAGTGAACGCTGGTAATCCCATCATTCTTTACAAAACGTTAGTGTAATTTACGGCATTTAAAATAGAATATGTATTTAAAGAAGCCTTTTGCAGGATGACATGCGATGAAAACCGAAATTGCCGAACTGAACCAGTCGAGCGGTACTCTGAACCTGCGTAAGTTTCCGTGAGGCTTTTGTCTTTTCCTCATTGACCGTTAGCACTCAGTCCTAATGGTCTCCTCTCCTGTGCCTGAATCCACTGAGATTGACGATGGTGTTAGGAAAATTATAACAAGATTAACAAATAATAAGAGACAGACCAAGACACACACAAGTTGTGTACTAAAGCTACAATGCTGCGCTAACGTAACCATGATGAGACACTACAGGTCCGAATGTTGTTGATGTAACCTCAAAACTCATAGTTTTAAGATCTTCTCAATCCCAGTTGTCGTGGACCGCAATCCTCGGCAGATCTCGGCGCACCGGAAGTGAGTGAGCTGTTTGATTGCAAAAGAGATTGTATATAAAGCCCACTTTCTGCAGAAATCAGAAACAAGCCTCAGCGTAAACAAGCATTTTTGTCCTTCAACGCTCACAAAAAACTCTGGAGACAATTGTCCTGTTTATAGTACAATTACCAATGAGTAATGATTTATAACCTCACTTTCTGGATTAAAAAAAAAAAAAAGGACGAATTCTCTTTTAACTATTCCTTCCCTCAAGGTTTGTTCCCTGAATTCAGAATATTTCTGTAAATCTACTTTGTGACATAATGTGTAGTTGAATTTGCTTTACAATTGTGTAATTTTTTTTTTTGTTTATTGTCTGCATCATTATTTAGACAAAATCATAATTTACATCAAAGTACTCCAGTTATTTTTACTAGAAATTCAATTCAGGTATTTAGTCACCGTAATCGTCAGATGCTACAACAGACATCGCCTTCTTTTCCTTTTCCTCCGTCTTTATATGCAGCTCGGTCGTCTGTCGTTCAGGTCAGCGACATTGTTTTGATCAGCGTAAACATTGTACAGCTGTAAACTCAACTCGTCTCATGTATATTTCGGTCTGGTGTAGGAGCATAAGGTCTTCTAAACATTAATAAAGAACCAAAGATTTTCAATACCATTTTATTTGTATAGCACTTTTAACAACAGGCATTGTCTCACACATAATGTAGTAACATTGAGAAGTGTGAGTTTGTCCCTAATGAGCAAGCCAAGGAAAAACTCCCTGAGGTAAAGTAGGAAGAAACCTTGTGAGGAACCAGACTCAATAGTTAACCCATTCTCGTTTGGGCGACACCGCATGTTATTGGCAGCTGTTCAGGGTTACATTATGCTTTATTTTTGGAGTTAATTCAAACCCAGTAAATGTTCTCCTTTTAATCAGGGTGGTTGGTCTTATGAACTAGACGTGACCTTGTTTTGTGGTGAACTGTGGTAAACCTGCAGCAGATATAGGCGGATGTGTACTGACAGCGTGATAACGCTTGTTTGTTTAAACCGAAAAGCTGCCTACTGTAACCTTCTCTTGATTATTTTTTTCCCAGTACCACATAGGGATTTCAGTCTGTTCTCAGGCTGTTCTCTGTTCTGTTCTACACGCTAATCTTAAATCTGACAGTGTCGGACAGAGATACATGTTCCTGGATTTTCTTGTTTCGAGTTTGTATTTTCTAGGTGATAGGCCCAGTCTTTAAGATTGTATTAAGTCCTCAAATAAATTTATAACAGAAATGTCAGGACACTGAGGGTGTGTTCACACTTGTCATGTTTGGTTCGATTAAAATGAACTCTGGTGTGATAGCTCTGTTAGTCCGGTTCATTTGAATAAGTGTGAACTCCATCATCCACACCCTGATGTGCCCCAAACAAACCGCTAAAAAGAAGTGTCTTCGTCCGTAACTAGAGGAACTCTGGTGTAGTCCGTTTGATATATGAACGCAACACGGACCAAAAACATCTAATCGGACAAAAAACTAACTAGACTATGATGTCACAAATGCAGATCTGATCAGACAGAATGCTCAAACCTGCTTGGTTTCATCAAAAGATCTGTGTTGCCCATTATTTGGAAAAGGCGTTGGAAATGCAGTCTCCTTGCAACAGAGCTTTGTTTCTGCATACAACAGAGGGAAAATTTTAAACAGCCCTTTGGGACCTCTCAGCTGGCAATAGTAAAACCATATATTCACATGATTTGTGTTTTTTTAGGATATTTTTGGGGCATTTTGTCTTTATATAAAGGTCAGACCGAGATAAAATAGAGGAGATAGAGAGAGGTGGGGTGGGAACGGAAACGACCCAAGCTGGAATTGAACCCGGGTCACCAGAGCGCAACTGCGAATGTGGGTGGCGGCACCTTAACCCTCTACACCACGGGGGCCAGCCATGAGTGTGTCTGTTTGAATGGAAAGTTCTGTCATGAAATGTACTTTACAAAAGTCTGGCCATTTGTGAATGTATCACTGTGCCTTTAGGTCCGGTATCCTTAGGTTCGTTGTCAAAAATGCGATTGTGAACGTTAAGCGGACCAAAACCAAACATGTGAATTTCAAATAAACCAAACGAAACTACAAGTGTGAACACACCCTAAGAAAAACTGTCAATGGTACCCCGACCACACAACCTCATTGAGGACCATGAATTGGAAACTCAACTGAACCAGATCTCCTCACCTTACATTAGTACCTGGGATAGGAAAAACTCATCACCTACACTCCATAATGTATTGGAAAGCATATCCACAAGTGTGACGGGTAATTCAGGAGCAAGTAAAGGGTTAAATCTGGAGAAGAATGTTTAAATGTGATGGTCAGCTTTCCTTATTCTTGTGTCTGTTCAGTGTAAACATTACAGCGTTACCAGTTCTTAGCAATATTCCTTGCAGTTTATTTCAGTAGCACTGTGAACTGTACCATTATAACATAGCAGGCTATTTTTATCCATAGTATACGCCGCTAAACCACAGCGTTAATTAAAAACCACTGCAACTAATTAGAATAATGCGACTATATTTGTGAAGGAAGTCTCAATGTTCTACATGATTAAAATGCTCTTACTGGCATTTTGATGGTAATGCAGTGTGGTAAACAATATCCCATAACCTGTGTTGAGGATGTTTGTGTGGATCTAATTAGGTCCCAGCTAATTGCTCCAGCCTGTTCTCTGCCAGGCTGTTAGATCCATTTATATATATAAGAGAGCTAGGTAAAACTTTTCAAGCCATTAACTCTTAAAACAGGATGTTATTATTCTCTGTAGAGATTTCCACTCTGGTTCAATGAGAGGTAGATGTGTTTGAAAAAGAGAGAGAGAGAGAGAGAGAGTAGAAAGGAAGTGACTGGGTGTATTAGTGTAAACTAAACTGTTGGACTGAAACTCGTCCTGTTTTCTTAGATACTCATCAAGCTTTTATAGTCCTGGATCCGGAATCAGTAGAACTGTTAAGGGGTAGAAGAGCTGTTAAACTGCCAAAACTCTTCTCCTCTCCTTTTGATGACCACACAGTTACGTAGACAAGACAGTCATGCTCTTCCTGGAAAAGGGCAGAACCATTGTACTGACTGGAAACACACTGCTTGCTGCTTCGTGTGAGATGATTTGCAGATTGTCCACTGCCACTTATTAATGTTCTCATGCACTTTAGCTGCTTTTTTTTTCTTTGAAAATTTTTTTAAACTGGGCATGCTCAGCTGGTTAATTGTGTTTTAGGTGTCTAATTAGGTGGTTCACCCCACGGTTTACGTTGGCCCTCAAAATATTGCACATTGAGAACTTAGCATCGGTTTCGCTGAGATAAAAAAAAATGCTTTTACATGCTGCTGTGAGGGTGAGTGTGGCTATGACATCATTGCCTGTCCCACTAAAAACAGAATGGACCGAATCGGAATCAGCAAGATAACCGACGGTTCTTGGCTAATTTTGGTCCATGGCTTGATGATTGGTGCATCTCTTAAAAATTATGGCTTTGACTTATGGTTAAGAATTTAAAGTTATGGTTCAGGAATGTAGTCTCAATATTTCTTGTTGAGGAGCCATGGTTAAGGATCTGCATATATGAGGTTATGGTTAAGAAGTTCTGGAGATATTACAAAGGTATTAAATGTAGCTTAGAGATCTTATCTAGGGCAGACATAATTATAGGGGTACAGAAAAGGAATTTCTTCTGTCTCACCTTTTCTAATTTTCTAGGTGAGGATATGTGTCTCTGATTAGCATTAGCAATCAGATGTTCAATGCTTTAACTAATCATCAATAATACTATATAATAACAGTAGTAATCCATTAATAATAACATTTACCACTTTTCCCCCACTGCATTTTGCAGCATCTGGGATTTTTAACTGTGATGGCGTGTGTAGTCTGTGCAACATTAAGCTTTATCTGAGAGTAAAAAGCATTTTTCCGTTGCTGAAGTTTCCACACTCCCTGCAGGTCAACATAAAGTGCGGTGGAAATCTTAGATATTTCCTGCCTGTAAGCCTGATGTCCTCACACTGGCTAGATAATACCCCCTTGATAACTAGATAAAATACTGTACATCACACACAAATGTAACTACCAGACTAGGACTGGGATGGACTATTTGGATGGGTCAAAGCTATTGTCTTGAGGAATAAATATGAAGACTGGGCATAAAGAATGGAAAAAAACTCCCAGGATGTAATGTCATCCATCCAGGTTTTTTTTCTAGGAGTGTAACATAGTGTTTTAGGATATAAATACATACACTCTCTCCGCAGAGACCGAATACTAGTTACTAGTAGCCAAGGATCTGTCTGGAGACGGTCATCACTCACTACCAGCAATGAAAAAAAAGAGCGTCTTTCTATACTTTGCTTTTGTTAAAGGTTTTCCAAACTTTATAAAACTTTAAAATCAAAGTACGTATTCGGAAATCCTTTATACTGAAGCAAACAAGACTGTATTTGTTGGACAGTGTATGTTGGTATAACTCCAAAGTTCCACTCGTAAGTTTCCTTCCTACTTATTTCATCTGATCACAAATGCACTAAGATCTGCATTAGGTCTTTTTTCTCCTTCATGTGTGTGACTGAACTGTTAAATCTGGTCTGGAAAAGAGATAATAGTTGTGGCATTGTGGTGTAGCTAAGCCCAATACTCCGGAGATTCTCTGATTTATAGTTTGTCTCAACTAAATTATTTTTGTCTGTTTTTCCATCTAAAAAAGAATGAAATGAGTGATGCTCACTGACTCTGCTTTGTGTTGACTCCGTGAGAAGATAAGTGTGTGTTTAATGGCGTTTTAAGTGCATTTTGAATAGCTGGATTTATGTGTAATGAACTCCATCATGCTGCCCCTGTAAATGGAGCCTGTCAGTCTATGAGAGTGAAAGAGAGATGGAGAAGATATCACAAACCAGATCTCCAATAGAAGGGAGGCATTACGAATGAGCCGAGAATTTGTAGTTAAAGAAGACGCATTGTGTAAAGAATATAATTATTACAGACTTAAAGGCTAAATGCTGCTTCTATAAAACAATATAGATGATCTTGTAAAAGTCAATATCGCATACAGTACACTGAAAGTAAGGTAATAAATGAGTGAAAGTTTGTTACTGAGTAAATCTCAGTCTCGATAGTCATGTTTTCACTTTGTGCAACATCTGTGTTTATGCTAGTTATTCAGTAAACGAGTAGCTTTAATTCGTCTGTGTCCTAATTATAAGCTGAAAGAAAATGTATTTCAGGTGGAATACAAACAAACCACAATTTATCATAGGGTAACATTTCGGAAAGCCCATCGGAAGTGGAGATATCGTGAGTCAGTATAGGTATACCCCCATGATGCGTTCATTACAGGCTTCCCGCTTAGACATTATCTTCAGTTTTTTCTTTAAGAGTAATAGCTTTCCTCTTTTTCTTTTCTCCACCAGCAGGAGACACAGCAGGGCGTTTTCCAGTCATAATGATTATATATATATATATAAATATAGCAAAAGCTTCTATGTAAAAGGTCGCTTAACGAAGTGATGATAACACTAACCTAACAAGTGCACATCCGGGCCCAGGTTCCAATATTATCACACTGTTTTGAAATTTAAAAAATATTTTTTGACATACATTTTGGGTCTTATTGTAACTTATCGTAGGTTGATTTATTGTAAGTCAGGGGCTGTCTGTACATTTTATGAAGCTTTATTGTAAAAACTGCTGTTTTAAAAAAAACACATCCGATTTTGAGTAACCATCGAGACATCTGGGCCTTAAATACAGCTGTTTATAATTCACTTTGCATAGATGAACTGTAGTTTATCAGCCACTCAATCCTCTGCCTTAAAGTCTTTGTCGAATTCTGGACAGAACTTTACCACACATGGTGTACAGTTTTATTATTGTGTATTATTTCTGCTTACAACTGTCTGTACACTATATGGCCAAAAGTTGGTGGACCAGCATGGCCATTGTTTTTCACAAACGTGGAAGTACACTTCTTTAGTATTTACCTTCACTGAAGCCCAAACACTGTTCCAGCATGACACTGTCCATGCGCAAGCCCACACCTCCACTTAGAGCCTTTAGGGGACCCTAAAGCAGAATTTTATTTGGGGGCCCCCCATAAAAAAAATCTAAAGATGTCATTTCATGTATGATCTCCTCAGCCAACTTTAAGAGATTAAACTCACTAACATTAGTGTCTGAATGAGCAAATCTCCACATCTACTAAATGCTTTACAGTCTGTTAAACATTTATGGACATTTTAAGGTTAAGGTTATTTTAGGAGTAAAAGCGGGATGAAATCTGGTCGGGTGCCCAAATACTTTTGTATTATATACGGTGTATCGGAAGAAATTAACTGTGAATAGAAAAATTAAGCTAAAACATATACAAAAAAGTTTTTTCCGATTTTTTAAATGATAAGTCACTGTTTATTTCCTCACTCGGTTTGCTCTGATCAGTGTTCTCTTTGCCCTCCATCTTTGTTGGAATTAATGTTATCTTTGCTGCACTGAAGCTAAGTAACGTGAGAATTGATTATACATCGCTTACTTACACAGATAAACAGCAAAGTGGTTTAATAATGTAGTTATAATGTCCAAATTATACAGATATTACAGATCAGTGACGGACTCTGTTTTAACCATTAATCCTGAAGAGCACTAAACTGCAGCCCTGTAGAAACACAGCTCTTTCTCTTGGTACCGCACTGCTGGATTTGTCCATCCTGCCACAGAGAAGCTGCACAGCAGATGTAAGGAAAATAGACAGACTCTTTAGTCAGACTGCTCGAGTCACAATTAAAGGTTTATACCCCCTATGAATCATACCTACCACAAGTTTCTCTGAGCCTAAAGGGAAGTAGAGGCGCATTAGGCAGCATTAGCCTGTGGGGTGGGTTCTCTGACAGAGTTTAAATCAACACCTTTTTTCGGCTTTGCACCGCCATAACAAGCAGGCCATACCCATAATGATAGCTGCATTGTTTCAAGTTTCTGTAACAATAGCATCTTTATTTAAAGGAATATAAACGCTTTTCCTCTCAACCAGAGTCGAGCACTTTCCCGTACTTCACAAACATCCTGGGCTGTGTAATTGGGTAATGAATGGCTAATGAAGACGTGGGTGGTCTGTTTAACCAAAACCTGAGGTAAATTACTAGAGCGCTGCACATAGACGCACTCAGACGCAACCACACACTCGTTTGATGTGGGGAAAAATCTGTTTATTACTGTGTCTGTGTGTGTATATTCATTTTTACTGTCCTTTGGCATGTATTTATAGTTAACATTCATCACAGACGCTACATGCTACAATGGCTTGTTACTTGGCAGAGGGAGAGACAGGATGCATGGAATATAAAATCTTTAGCATATTTGCAGTGTGTTTTTCTGCTTTATTGCTTTTTTTCCTTACTTGGTTGTGGGTGACCTTTTGTCTGATATTTAAGACAATCATTGAATACCCTTATGGAATTAGCTCAGCTCCAGGTTACAGTATACATATTCCCAATCTTAGTGTCACGCCCACCAACCGTTGACTGAATGCCTGACACATATGGCACAAAAATCTGGAAAACGCTTTCAGAAATTATCAGGTTTTAATCAGTTATTCTGATTGGTTGGATTTTACTGGACGTCTGCACGTGCATGTCACATTTTATGCCAACAAATTCCATTCTTTTCCATTAAAAGTCATGTGTACAGATATTGTATTGTTTTTATTGTATTTTTTTAGAGGGTTAGTATGTCTCCCTCGGAACTAGATGTTCCACAAACAGATCTTTTTGGAACTGTGATTAAGGGGCCTTCTTTACTAACCGCTGCTATGGAGTCCAGATCTTCTGCTGGTGGTAGTCTGAAAACTACAATAAACATTTAATATCCTAATTTAATCAAAATTCTATATATGATTCAAAATATGAAACCTTTATTTTGCATAAAAGCACTAAAGACAACTTAATTGGACTAACGTTTAGTTACGGTTATCCAAAAATGTAAAAAAAAATAAAATAAAATTAAGCTCTAAGCAAAAAATTATTTATATTTAAGTAGAACAAATTATAGAATTCTGTCTTAAGAAGATCATAAATGTATAACCTTTTTTTTATGATACATTTTGCAATGTTAGGGTTAAAAGCAAGAGAAGAAACATTTTCTTTTTTTCCTTTTTTTTCTGTAATTGCTGTCTTTTTGAACCCATTGATTCTGGACTGTTCATGAGAACTACAGATTTGCCTCATATGATATTAAGAAGCTGAAGAAGACAAATTTCTATAATTAAAGCAGTATTTGTCAATTAGAATACAAAGTTTTATTCTAAAATTTAATAAACTAATAAAAATAAATAATAATGACAAAAAAACTAAATGCTAAATATAATATAATATAATATAATATAATATAATATAATATAATATAATTCTAACTATTTTGTGGATAACTTGCCATGACTTAGTTGTAGGTCCGAGCTCTTTGTTAGCATAATAGATAAAAAAATAAAAGAAAGAGAGGGAAATTTATGTAATGTGGAGAGGTTGTCATGGATTTCCTATGTTGATGGTCATTTCTGTGGCCTCACATTGCCATGCTGTGTGTGTGTGTGTGTGTGTGTGTGTGTGTGTAGTGCCACTGTCAGGTGTCAGTACTGTAGTGCCTACTGGAGACCTGCTGCCGCTCAAGAGTTGAAGAGCACCCTGCTTCCAATTACCGCTCCTCCAGCGACACGGTCTGAGGGATTTGGGGTAAAAGCTCAGGCTTCAGCTCAGGTTCCTTTATTGTTTAAACATTGAGTTTTCTGGTCGCTGCGGCACTGCTTATCTGTGACATGCAGTTATGTGTTTAAAATGATCTGCTGGGTATCTTGACGATTAATGAGTGAATTGTAACACGGCTCATACTTGTTATTACCTCTTAAAACCTGAACAGATTTCTAATCGAGTATAATCATCCATTTATTAACTGTCAAACTGTGGTGAGTGGGGGTGTTAGTTGTATTTTTTTCCTCATCTTCCTCGTTCTATGAAGAAACCATTGCCAGTTGTAGGAGTTAAATCCCACAGTGTTCATGGATAAAAAGCACATGCTAAGTGTTTACCCTATACATCGGGCTTATTAAAGAGCTATTCATGTCAAGTCATTTTATTTAGTATGTAATCTGTGATTAATTGTTTATTATTTGCAGTGAAATTTATGTAGTTATGAGAATTGAAAGGATCTGGACCAACACTGGATTAACTAGCGCTAAATGCTACATTAACACTAGTCTTAGCCTCAGATACTGTGTCTGATGCATATGGTGCACAAAATTCTTTTAAAGTTGTTGTCATCTAATTAAATGGATTCTGCAAGATTTTTGGAGACGTGTGTGTGTCACGGTTTTTATTAACCTACCTGGAAAAATGTTGTCATAACGCTCATAAAAAAAATAGGCCTATTAGGATCAGCACTTGTTAGGATCAGATAAACGCTGGATTTATGCAAAACTATGCAAAATTCACAGTATAGATTTGTTTTTTTAAGACAATAAACCAAACCAATTGTAATTGGCTGCTTTACATGTCAGTTAGTTGCTCTCATGGATAACAAACGGGAGGTTGTGGCTTAGTGGTCAAGGTGTTGGACTGATAACCAAAAAGATTGGAGTTTGATTCCCAGCACCAGAAAGCAACCACCGCTGGGCCCCTGAGAAAGGCCTTCAACCCCCAATCGCTCAGTTGTATAAAAGAGATAAATGTAAGTCGCTCTGGATAAGGCCGTCTGCCAAATGCTGTATATGTAAAGCTGCTATAAAGTCCAGACCTTCTGCTATCATTCTAAAGGTCTGACTATGCAAGACAACGGCCAAATAAAGAGCATCTGACAGCAATAAAGTAACCAGAGACCGTTTATGTACTATAAAAGCTGGCGACTTCCAGGAACACGAGTGACTGCTATCATTAGTGTTTAGATATATGCATGTACAGTGATAAGAAACTTTGAGAGAAAGTTTTTGTAAATGTTTGGACAACTTGGTGCGGCGACTATCAATGGGAGTGAAGACAGTACAGCACATGCACAAGTTCCCTTCTTCATCTCGTACGATATGCTGCATAATATATTTATAATCAAATCGTTGCATGCATAAATATTGCACTAGAGCGTGTTTCTTTAAACCTATCCTATTTCTCCTCACTTTATCTAAACAGTTTTTATTGTCTATATTGTCACTGAAACGTGTCAGTTCAATAGTCAGGAATATTGCAAGAAAGCATAGCAAGGTCCTGTGATTTACTCATTCAGTCATGGAAATTTACACGTCGTTATTATTGTTTGACCTGCCAATTAAATGATGTTATGAATCCAACCCTTAATAACTCAAAAACAGCCTATAAATAATGTCAGCTTGGATCTGCTGTAAGCTGTGTAAGCTCTATGGCTCCAATAGGTAGACCATATGTTAATGTCTACAGTTACAATAATGTGCCTGAAATTAATCTGAACTGAAGGTGTGTGGAATTTATTATACTGCTGGCGGAGACCCTTCGCTCTGTGACACACACTCTTTCTATCGTTCTCTAATTTGTTGCAGTTTCTAGGAAATAAAAAGCAAACAGAAACAGAAATCGATCAGATGTACTTATTGCGGAGTGTTCTACTATGGAATGCTTTTGCATTTCAATGATCTACATTTATTATGGGAATTCGGATGTTAATCATCATGGATGACGATCAGCACACACACTCATTTACAAATGATCCATCCGTCCATTGTCTATACCCGCTTATTCCTAATTCCAGCTGTCACTGGGCGAAAGGCAGGAGTACAACCTGGACAGATCACAGTCCATCGCAGAGCCACATACAGACAAACAACCACACTCACACTGTTATCACCAATCAACCTAACATGCATGTTTTTGGAGAACATGCAAACTCCACACAGAAAGACCCCTGCTGGGGTTACGAACCTGGGACCTTCTTGTTTTGCCACCGCGCTGCCTTTTCGCAAAACAAATTTCTTGTAATTACCAATAACAGGAAAAAAAACTCAATGAGACAACATGAGGAAAAATCTTCAAGAGGAACCAGACTCAGAAGAAAACACATCATTCCCATGTGATAAATCAGTTCCCTGCTATAATGGCGTGCTATATGTTCAATAGGTGCAATTATATAACCTGTAATTTCATTCGTAACATGAAGTCTACAGTCTGCAGACTTAATGGCAGATCCTGGGACCTATTGTCAGCAGAAGCAAGTGATTTCTAAACAATGAGACGTCAACCAGAAGTAGATGGATAATGGTTTAGTCAGGTGTTAGAGAGACAAAAAGGCCAGGACCACTTATATCTCAGTCATTTATTGTGTGGTGAAAAATGAGAAAGACGGAGAAACGAAAAAAAAATGTTTTATGATGGCTTACACTGTGCTATTTTTACCAGTCTTTTGCAATTGTTGCTGATCAGAATGTTTAAACATGTTACCCATGTCACGCTGTAGAATCTCAGTTCCGCACATGTCATCAATCCATGACACGTTCTGTAACCCACATTCTCTTGCTAAATGGTAGTTAGCAGCAAACAAAAATCTGTAGCGCTAATTTTACTCGTATACATGCCTAAGTTTCTCTTCTTGCTGTACTGTCCACCGGACTCGTTTCAACGTTTTATTAAGGTCGTTTGAAGTTGTTGCACAAAAGTGTGTGGAATCTTTTGACAGAATTTCATCAGTGGAAAAATTTTCTTTAAGGATTTGATTCGTAGCCAGAATCGCACATTGTAAGCTTGGCTTCGAAAAAATGCCTTTTTGTTGAACTTCCAGGCAGTGCTATAAAGGTTTTGCTTTTCAGTGGATGGAAAACCATAATGTTTTTTTTTATTTCACTTTTTTTTTCACCAATACAGAACCTTTACCACTGTGTAAGAATAAAGATCTAAAAAGAAAAGCATCACCAAAATGATAAAATGATTCTGTGTTAATTGCTTTTCAAGTCAATTCTTTTATTCTTTTATATAATAGATATATTATTATACTATATATATATATATATTATATATATATATATATATATATATATATATATATATATATATATATATATATATATATATATATATCTATATATATATAATATATATAATATATATATATATATATATATAGTGCAGTACACAGTAAAATAAAACAATATTCTTCCTGGACCATAAAACACAGAGCTACAAGAGAAGACACAGATTATATACATAAAGTGCATGTGTGTATATTCATAGTAAACAGTGCAGTGGATGGATCGTTTATATTTCTGGGATTTGGCAGACTTCCTTATCCAAAGGGACCTATAGTTGCCTAGGGTTTTTTTCATTTGAGCAGTTAAGGGTCAAAGAAACAAAAGTTTAAGTACAAATAAAAACATTATCTGCATTGAAACGTCTTCACTATGCAATGTAAATAATTTGCTCATCATTGTTGCAGTTTTAAGCACTTATTTTTCGTTTATTAGTTTTATTGCAAGCACACATTTGGTTCCATGAACACCCCTAATGGCTCAGCTGGAAACACAATAATACCGTAGGACAGTTTCACACTGTAGGTTATTAGTTGTGAATTAATGTGGAAAAACAGCTTGAAATCCAATGAATCTATGAAAGATGATTTAATATTTATACTATTGGTGCTGGAATCAGGCTCTGCTTACAGATGGGTTTTCCAGTACAGGATGTATGAATAAATGTATTCTCACTTAATAAGCAGGGACTCTTGGCATTGCCTGATTATTACACACTGTTGCATTGCTGAGAAGCTGCTCTCAGTTATAGTTTTGACAATTTCTCGAGGCAAATACGTTACGGTACATCCACTGAGAATATATTTTATGAACGTTACATCTGTAACGTATAATTTCAGGCTTCTCTCAGGTGAAATCTGTTCACGTTAGAGATATTAACATGCCAACTCACAGCGACATCAACATGAAATACACTTAAATAAAATGCCAGACGTACCAGTGTGACTGTGTAAAAGGCTGATTGAATGTACAATCAAAATTTCCAGACTTGCCTGTGCAAGTCTGCCTGGTGAGGAATGTAGAATGTTTGTATACAGACAGAGATTAAATTATGTTCGGCAGGAATTCATGTTCTGCATTCGTATATAAAGCCTGTATGGGCCCACTGGTGCTGTTATGGGTTTACAGTAGGTCTCTTGTGGGTTATAAAGCCAGACAGCTAGAATGGCCCATTTTCTATAAAAAGTACCATTTGTTCAGAAAAAGTAATATTTCAAAGTCCAGATATTTTTTAGGGCAAAGCATTTCTTCCATTTATCATTTTTCATTATCGTTTTTTATTTTATATACTGCAATTATCTTTTTCAGTAATAGATTAAAAAGTAGGAAGTATGCTATACTTGTATTCTATAATTGTTCACTATATATATATATATCTACATCCTCTTCACCCACACCCACTAACTTCATGTCCTCATTTATGGCATCCATATACCTCCTCTTTGCAGTGAACAATTAATATATATTCCTGTAAATAATATATAACTAGTTTAATAACTACGTTTGCATTTATGGCATTTGGCAGCAACTTACATTTATCTCTTTTATACAACCAAACAAGTACACGTTAGGGGCCCTGCTCAGGGGCCCAACAGCAGCAACTAGGTTGTGCTGGGAATCGAGCCCTTCAGTCCAACACCTTAACCACTGCACTACCACTCTCTTACACCCTCTCACACGGTCACACATTATCACACTCTTTTTTCAAACTCTCTCACACTGTCACACACCACGGCACCTCAAACTGAGGGCATTTGTTGTTTAAAATACACAAATCACCTAAATCTGTATGTCGGTCTGAAAATTGAAGTGAATTATTGCCTGATTAGTGTATTACATTATTAGACAAAGTGTTTTACAGTCCATGATGTGTTCAAGTCCGACATGAATTTTAGCTTATTTTTTTATGAATTATTTGTTATTATGGATTTATAAATCCATTATTAAAAAAAGTCAGCTAGAGTGTTTATTGGATATCACTGGTTAAGACAGTAAAATGTAAAGAGCTGCTTTTTATAGTTGGCTGGAGGAGATACGGGTGTTTCTCAGCAGGAGGATATAAGGCTATTTCTAGCTTGTCAGTGGTTCATCATACAACCTTCTTGTGACAGCCAGTTTCAGAGCCTCCAGACACAATGCAGAAGATACTGTGGTTGCTGTAATGGTATGCCACTTTATTGGTTTTGTGTGTGTGTGTGTGTGTGTGCGCGCCATCCAAGGGGCATATACAGTATATTCTGCTATATGAGACCTTTGAGCTGCCTGTATGTTACTTTGGCTAAAATGAATTATGCATAAAAAGGTTATTTATAATAGATTAATCTATAGAAATGAAAAAACGGCTTTGTGTTGTTTGAGCTAGATGTTATTACAACTTCTCTGTGCCAAAAGGAACAGTTTGTGATGCATTAAATTCCTCATCTAAGTGTTTAACACTCAAGCATACAGCCAGTTGTTTTTCCTTAGTAAGTGACAGGAAGCAGAATAAACTCAGAAATGCAAGGCCAATCCCTGCATCTGTATGGAACTGAGACTGTACAGAAACCCTATAAAACAGTGAGGTGTAATTCACATTGTGTAAAAGTTGACTTGTGGGACTGGTTGTGCTACAGGAGCCGTTGCCTCGAGGTGGCTTCACCAGTGACGTAATCATTTCAAACCGCACCACCGAATTAGGTTGTAAAATAAATGTCAGGAACCGGTCTAAGCAATTATCAGTTCGCCCAGAATATTTATAGAATAGGAATATTTTATGGAATGGAAAATATACCTTCAGTGTTTTAAATCGTTTAAAGTACATGGGCTTTTTTAAGGACCATGCAAAAAACAGTGTTACACGTTAATATCGTGTATAATTTACTTGCAAACAGCAGCTGAAATATAGCGCAATATAGTGTCATGTCAAGTCAATGTAACCTTTTTAGGCAACAGAGTGCTATATAAGAAATTCCCCAGATTTCCTTTTTTATCCTGAGTTATCCTTCAGTGATCACTTTGCACACAATGAAACTAAACACATTTAGAGATGATGCTTACAGATTTACAGCATTTTAACAGAAACAAACCTTACGAGATCAGAAAACATTTACGGCATTTGGCAGACACCCTTATTCAGAGTAACATTTATTTCTTTAATACAACTGAGCAATTTAGGGTAAGGGCTTTGCTCAGGGGCCCAACATTAGTAGCTTGGTGATGCTGGGAATCAAACCCCGATCTTTGAATTAGGTGTAACTAATCCCACTGAGGTGAATATAGTTTAGAACCCAAAGATGCAGTTTATTGACAATAGAGAACAGTAAACACTTGACCAAACAATAAACATAAACTTGGCTTGGCTTGACATTAACATAAGCAGACACACGACAGTGGTACAGGGACAAACCGCAAATTATGACAAGGACAAAAAGAAACACAGGGACTATAAATACACAAGAGTAACCAATGGGAACATGACACATGGACAAGGGGATCACGTGACTGGAACACTTTGGAAACAAGGATCACGTGACAAGAACAAAACAGGAAGTAAACAAAGACATGAACAATAAACATGAACTCAAAACATAAACACAATAAAAACATAAAATAAGAAACATGAAACAAAGTATAAACATAAAGCATAAACGTGAAACAAACATAAACATAAAAAAATCAAACAAACATAAACATAAAAACTAACATAAACCTTACATTAGGAGTCCAACGCCTATAACCTCATTAAACACTAACTATTAGTATGTTACAATGTTCTGTGTTGCCCACATTTTAAGCTCCTTCAGGCATCTTGTCTTCATTTCTTTTCTAGGTCAGCGGTCTATTCTCCCTCTCTTTCTCCTTCTCCTTCTCCTCATAGCGTTTGAAGTGATAGCCCCAGTCTTGTTTTTTAATGATTAATAGTTGACAGTTATAACTGAGTTTCTTGTGCCCTTTGAAGACAGCTGCAGTCTCAGTGTGAGTGCACTCTTGTGCACTGATGTCATCGACAGACTCTCGGCCTTCATATTCAATTAAAGCTTTTTTAGAGAACGAATCCTGTCAGCGGAAAAAAGGTAGACTTCTTGTTTTTAAAGTTGCAAAATCATTTAAGCTAACGGCTCCTTGGCTGAGGCTGAATAACAGTGGTTTTTAGTTCAGTATCTATTTTGCATTCTGGGTAACATTTGGTTTTCATTTTAAGCCTGGAGCTTTTAGTAGAGGTTGTACAACATGCTTTTGTGGTGGGAAGACATTCATCTGTGGGCATCTGCTTTACTTCTTAACAGTTTGGGGTAATAAATATCCAGACACTTTTGTTTTTGTATTTCAGATATTTTAATTTTAGTAACCCCTATGTAATCCTCCTATTAAAAGTGTTAAAACCAATGGGATTCGGCTTGTGCTGTGAAGAAAAGGGAAGCATTTTTAATGTTTTACAATAATTATATTCTTTCTTATGCAACTTATGAGAGAAAAAATAACTCTTCTGATCCCCTTAAACCATGACAACCTTCTGTGCGCAATTAAAAGTATTCTATTCGGGCCACGACAGTCATAATAACAATCTGATATTGATTATTTAATATAATAATACACACTGATGCAATATGCTATATATATATATATATATATATATATATATATATATGATTATCGAAAAGTTTAGATCCACTAACTGACGTAATTTTCCTGTCGGCTATTTTGTTTTATTTATCCTTTCCTCTTAATAACATACCACTGCTTGTGAAGTCACGTGACTCCGCCTAGTCTAGTCAGTGGCACTGAGGTGACATTGTGGAGAGCTCGAACATCGAGTCAACTGAGCAACAGGAGAAACTTAAACCAAAGACAGACACAGTAAAATATAAGGGCCAAATTAAAAAAAAATACAATAAGAAGAAAAATCTTCATCGAGGTAGGTAAAATTCAGTTCAGTTAATGAAAGTTTTGACCTTCGGATTATAAATAAAAACTGCTTTGTGAAGCCATTAAAATATCCGTTGCTATTGATAAGGAGTCATAGCATAAACGCTTTACTTTTACTTAAAAAGGGCTAAAGGTAATACACAACAATTGAGTGGAAGCTTGACCTACGCTAACTCGCCTGGATGTCCTCACAGACGATGTGCCCTAGTTACCATAAGATCAATCAACTCTCTAACTTCTGTGCAGCAGGTTTTTGGCGTTGTATTTGGTGTTGTTATTACCCTGATCATCATGAAATACAGCGGTGCCCTGACTTAAGAGTTTAATTACTTGTATGTGAAATCAGGTTTTCTCATTGAAGTTAATTAAAATGGTATTAATCCATTTCGGGTCCCCAAAAACACAGCAATTTTTTTGTTACATGTTTTTAAATAAGAAAAATATATTATAGATAACGAATATTGTATAAAAAAACCATACAACAGAATGTACTGCAATAAATAAATAATGTTCAGCATTTACCTTGGTGATGAAACGACTCCACTTGCTAACACATTTGCTAACGCGCATGTCTGACTAGCAATCAAATGCGACAAGGGATGCTGGGCGGATGTTACGGCGTTCACTGTGGCGTTTCCACAACAGATTATTTTTTTAAAGCCTATAGATGTTATATGGATTGGTGTTAATTAAATATACTTGTTAGTGATCGAAGAAAAAAATAAATAATAAACTAGCGTTGGGGTGTCTGAGGCCGGCTCATAACCCGAATTTTAGCTCGCAAGTCAAAGCAAAAAAATCATCTGAGAGGCAACTCGTATCTTAAAAAACTTGTTAGTTGAGGCACTCATGGGTCAGGGTACCACTATACATCTAAGGGTCATTTATGTGAGTAAATAGTGTAGGATAGTAAATAGTACTTATAGGAAAAAGCTAAAGTGATGAATGTTTGGAGACAGAGTAATGTAAGCACTTCGGTGCTTCTGCGGGCTCCACAGGGGTTTGATTCTTTGACCTCCTTTATAATAGATAGAGTCTTATGCCTTTATATATCAGCAAGGCTATTAGCAGCTGCATCCTACTAAACCTCAGGGGAAACTGCTTCCTTTCATATTTTCTCTCTCTCACACACACACACACACACACACCTCACACCTCTCACACAATCCTGGTAGTAGTGTGATAATTGCATTCGCATGACATTTCAAGTCCTCTGGACAGCGTATTCCATGGAGACATTTTTTATATTTGCATATATTATCTATGCTCAATGCTCAATGTTCAATATTTAATTGCACCTTTAAACACCATCACAGAATTCTAAAGTACGCTTACACAACATTCGGTTAAGAGAACTCTTTAAACACTCACACAATTAGATCTCTCATAAGAACGTTAACCAGCTAATGTTTTGCTATCATATAAGGAAAATGTTTTTGTAGCTTGTGGTTGAAAAACAGCCACGGCTAAAGGGAATCTGTCGTTTTTCTGCCGTAAAACAACTCATTTGCATTTCATGAGTTTCGGGAACCTGCTTTTTAAGCAAAATGTGTTTGGGGAATTTGTACAGTGAAGCATAAAAATCATTTTGCAAACATGTGGTGCATGTGTCTGTTTCTGTGTGTGTGTGTGTGTGTGTGTGTGTGCACGTGTGTAAGATAGTTATTGAAAAGAAATGATAAGAAATACCAAATAAGAAACTGTAAGGAACGTGTAAATATAATATTAAATCTTTATAAGTGAAGCCAGTTTGCTAGTTTAGGCACATGTTGCATAATTCTAATTACTGCGAAGTCAAATAATATTTAACACTTTGCAAATGGATATATTGTAATTCTAAATAATACAACTTTTATTATTAAATCTTTTTCCTTCTACGCTCTTTATTGTCCAGACTGTCTTTCTGGTGAAGTCTTAAATAAGGAGGTGGTTGCCTATAGTCTGGGTCAAATGATATAATAAAGACAGACAGCCAGCAAACATGCAGACAGACGGAGACAGACACACAGATACACACATGCTTACTTACTTTTAGGCCACTATTTATCTGAATGGACACATTACAGAATTGTTTTGCTGCTCTTCCTAAAAAATTGCTAATGTGCAGCCAGTCAGATTTAATCAGTGCTCTCTCTCTCTCTCTCTCTCTCTCTCTCTCTCTCTCTCTCTCTCTCTCTCTCTCTCTCTGGGCCAAGACGAGTCCTTGACTCCCTTCTACACATAGGATGCCATGTCTGCCTAAAAGTGAGTGAGTAAGTGTGTGTAGGAGAGAGAGAGAGAGAGAGAGAGAGAGAGAAACTGTGTGTGAGAGAGAGAGCTAGAAAGACAAAGAGAGAGAGAGAAAGACAGGCAGAGAGGCTGCGTGTGTAAGAGACACAAAGAGAGAAAGTAAGTGTGAGAAAGAGGAGAAAAAAGTGAGAGTGTGTGTGAGAGAGGGAGAGAGTGAATGTGTAAGAGAGAGTGAGGAAGAAAGTGAGTATGAGAAAGACAGAGAGAGCGCGTGTGAGAGAAAGAGAGGGAGAAAGTGTGCGTGTGTGTGTGTGTGTGTGTGAGTGAGAGAGAGAGAGAGAAAAAGAAGGAGAAATTGAGTGTGTAAGAGATAGAAGGAGAAAGTGAGTGTGAGGGGGAGAGACAAAGAGAGAGTGAGGAAGAAAGTGAGTGTGAGAGTGTGTGTTTGTGTGTGTGTGTGTGTGTGTGTGTGTGTGTGATGGTATATATTCACACTTTTAGAACTCGGATGCTGATGTGATGTCAACAATATGTGACCCTCTGGTACCCACAGGCACAATTAATGCTGCTTTCTTTTCATTCTGTCATCATTTTAAAGTGACAGCTAATCTTTAGGAACACAAAGTCTATCAAACGTATTAAACTGAGTTATATTAGAACAGAATAATTAATGACTGTATAGCTCTGTGTATTTCTCATGTGAATGTAGCACTAGGTGAGAAAACATTAATCTGCTGAGATAGTGACAATAATTACACCAGTCAAAGGAAGCTTTATATTAGATTTATATTAAAAGATGAAGGAAGACTTCTTGGGAAATGCTAACTCTAGCCTGATAGCACTTGCCGTCTATTGCCATACCTCCACACATAAACGACCAGAGACAACATTACTACAATACATCATGTGTCAATCACCAGTGAAAATAGTGTAATAGAAACAGTACTAAAATACCAAACATAAAAATAGAAACCCAATTACACTCTGCTGCTGGAGTCGAGCTCATTCTTAAAGCTAAACGAGCTACATAAGCTGTGTGTTACTATTAAAACACACCAAAATCCAATCACATCATATTTTTACAGGGCCAAAGAAATACTGCAACCATGACATCATCTTTCAGACCCTATGTTTTGCAGCTCTGCTTTAATCCAGCTTCTTTTCCACTGTACAAGATTTTGATTGGACGAACAATCGTTGGTCCTGCACCTTCCTTAAAATATATAAATACATTTAAACCACTTCCTTTAATGACGTTGCATTCATTGCCATCAGGATGTAAAGAGACTTTTAACCAACAGAACAAAAACAGTCACATTTCTGAAGTTAATTGTACCTTTAATGCCACTGTAATTAGATGTATGTATTATCATCCAACCCCAAACGGGAATATTAATCAAATTTTAACACTCTGTCATAATAAACCTGTCACCTAATTGCCACCCTGACAATAAAGCATCAAAAACAGCCATTAGGGCAACTGATACCTGCTTGAATAAGCTTTTATAAATGTCTCTATAGATTAACGTTAGCTGTCGTGGCAGGCTTATGCAGGTGTTGTGTAAGTATGAATAGCACCCTTAGGTCAGGAATTACAAAAAAATGCCCACATGATGTGTGTGCGCACATTGCTCTGCGGAATAGCATAGGGTGTAAGGTCAGGAGGCAGATTTGAAAGGCAGTGTATTGTGAAACAAATGCGAAAGTGTGCAGACAGCAAAGGTATGAGAATCTAATGAAACATGATCTGCATCATAAAATCTCTCTTACAAAAAAGTTTTAGTTTTATTATACTGTTAACTCCAAAATCGTTGCTGCTCCTGGGCCAAAGAAAATGTTTCATTGACTAAATCAAATGTTTCCCTACCTGTAATTAGCAGCAGTGTTTATGAGTACATGTATGTACATGACTGTCTCTTTTAACAAGGCTATAAATATCCATCATTCTTTCCCCCCCTCTTCAATTCTCTCTGTCTTTCTTCTCTTTTTTGCTGTTATTCACAGTGCTGTGTGTGCATTCTTCATCGCTGCACTTTTCCAAAGAACCCCAGTCTCAGGATGCGCTGCACGGTCGCAGTGCCATACTGCGCTGCGAGGTCAGTGAAGCCTCTGGCGTGCAATACTCGTGGCTGCAGGACGGTCAGCCGGTGCAGAACACAGAAAGACGTTTTATAGAGGATGGAAACCTCAAATTTATCGCAGTGGATCGGCATCTCGATACAGGCAGCTTCCAATGTGTAGCTGAAAACTTGAGCTCTGGGGAAGTGGCCAAATCCATCAACGCCTCCTTTAACATCAAGTGTAAGTGAATAAAGTCTTCTTACATAATATTGTTATTTAACTGCCCTTTATTTCTTCAGCTATAAGCAGAAGCACTTATTATTATCCGGGGTAAAATTCTCACCTTTTTCACAGTCAGTCATTTTTTTAATGCATCTTCAGTATTAATTCCTCTTATGAACATCATTTGTTATAGAACATATCAGGCATGTACACCAACATTTTAATTGTTCAGTAAAGCTATAGCTATACTTTTTCCCAACACATTCACTTATATAGACATTTTTCAGCACAGTTGTTAAAATTCTGAAAAATCATTACACTTAATATAATTTTAATTGCTGCCTAAATGTTTATCTCTAAAAAATTCTGTTAACCTCAAAGCAACCAGTTAAATGGGTGAACAGGTATCTGAATCTTTAAGAATATTAAGCTGGTGGCTTTGTGGTTAGCACAGTTGCCTCACAGAAAGAAGGCCAGGGCAGGGGCCTTGTGTGACGTTTGCATGTTCTCCCCGTGCTTGTGTGGGTTTACTCCGGGTACTCCGGTTTCCTCCCACAGTCCAAAAACCTGTATGTTAGGTTGAATGGTCTAAATTGTCCATAGAAGTACGTGTGTGTGTGTGTGTGTGTGTGTGTCGACTCGTGATGGGCTGGTGACCTGTCCAGGGTGTACCCCTCCTGCTTTTCGCCCTTTTTCAGAGACAGGAATAGGATCCAGCAGATCCCTGTAACCCAGAATTAGGAAAAGTTAAGATGTTAATTTCTAATATTCTGTATCCGTGTGCCGTCTGTATCTGTGTTTCTCAATCTCCATTTTGGAAAAGCAAGGCCTTAGATTTCAGGTTATATAAAATATAAGGATCAGACAATTAACATAGCTTAGCATAGCTTAGCTTAGCACACTAACACAAACAGCAAACATGAACTTGACTTAGAACTTAGCTTGACATAAACACACGACAGCGGTACACAGACACAACCCAAATCCTCAACAAAGACAAAGGGAAACACAAGGGCTATAGATACAGTAGACTGACTAATAGGAACACGACACATAGACCAGGGGATAAGAGAACATGAAACAAGAAACATACCAAACATGAAACATAAACATAAAACATGAACCTAACGTGAAACAAGGAACCTAAAACCAGAAAACGAAGCATAATCCTTACATTTAAATTTACACCATTTGGCAGACGCCCTTATCCGGAGCGACTTAAATTCATTTTATTTATAAACTGAGCAATTGAGGGTTAAGAGCCTTGCTCAGGGGCCCAGTAGTGGTGGCTCGGTGGAGCTGGGAATCGAACCCACAATCTTCGGGTTGGTAGTCCAACACCTTAATAATGAACCACAACTTCCCATAGTAATCCTTACACATGATAAAGATGTTTCAGTCTGATGCTTCTTCCTGTCAAACAACAAAAATAGGCTAAGCTAATTCAAAGACTGAATATATACATTAAAAAAATCTCTAAACATTTTCTACATTTTTCTTAGTCAACCATTTTGTTACATCGGACATTCTGGAGTCGGTATGCTTTGATTTTGTAGCGAATTCTGTGCTATAGGTGATCTGTTCTATGTCATCATGAACACTCACTGTCGGTAGCATTGCGAGGGGACATGTTGCACATATTATTGCAACAATAGACCGGTTTGTGCAGCAATTATTAGCAGTGCAAAAACTTCTCCCTGGCTTAAGGTGCAGAAACAGGACCTAATCTGTCTCTGAGAAATAAGTCAGGATAATCTCTTTCAACCACAGGACTTTCTTTGTACATTTTTTAAGACCCCAGCTCTTCCCTCATATAAAATTTCATGTCCTCTCTCGCCATACAGAAACTGTCTCAGAGCACCACCCTTCTCCTTTCTCATTTCATTGCTTTGTGTAACAGAATGTCTCTGAGTTCTCATTAAAAAAGCCTTTGTGTGTATAATAACTATGGAACGGGAATCTTGCTTGCAGATGTATAATTATTCTAGTCCACATGACCGGTGCATTTTCCTGTTCACTGGATTTCACTTCATGCTCCAGATTTTCCACACCAGCAGATCATTCTGCTTTACTTTCTGCTCATTTTGGGTTCGTTCCAATCAAAGACATCAGATCCCACTTGTGTTTTACATGTGACTAAAACCAAAGCTCTCTTTGCTCCATCCGTGTCCTTTATAACAGCCCTGTTTTTTCCATGGACGGATGCCACTCTCACTTCCCTCCTTCATTTAGATTGATGCGACTACACTGTTGGAGCGAGTGAGAGATTTTTCTTTTGTTTTATTACTCTGTGTCCTAAAAAAAAGAGCACCAGAGGATGGGGTAATACTTAGTAATAACGTCTGGTAGATCTCTTTAGAACTTATTCCAGAAACAGTCGGACGGTTCAGCAAGAGCCAAAAACGATTTGGTTACCTACGTGGAGTTTTTGTACTGATTCTTGCGCAGGTTCGTGATCCTTTAAAAATGCTTGGGGATCTTTTAAAAATAGATTCTAGGATTAAAATGTGGTGAAGGGATATTTGGTAAATTGGTGGAATTATCTCCCAAACCTAGATAAGACACCGGAAGTGATGTCACATTCCTTTACTGATATGATGTGGAGCACTAAAAGAAATATGTTTATCTTACACCGAGAGTTGTAGGTAGTGGTTAGCACTGTTGCCTCACAGCAAGAAGGGCCGGGTTTCATTTCCAGGCAGTGTGTGGAGTTTGCATGTCCTTCCCGTGCTTGCATGGGTTTACTCCAAGTACTCCGGTTTCCTCCTACAGTCCAAATACATGTGTGTTAGGTTGATTGGTGATTCTAAGTTGCCCATAGGAGTGAGTGTGTGTGTAGCCCTGTTTAGGGTGTACCTAAGATAACCAAGACAAATGATTTTTGTGTTAATGCATCCACACCATCAGCATGTGTTTCAATAGAATGTTGGCATAAGCAAAGTGTTTATTGCCAAGTGATGAAGTAAACCGGACAGCACTGATAGCAGCGTCGCCTTGGCTCAAGTGTAACACAATAAGGAAAGAAAGTGGAAAGATCGAAACCGTGTGTCCGAGTGTCTGTACTCCATCCGTTCAAGGCTGCAGCTGAACTCATCCTCTCTGAACTCCTTCCATGAGCAGGGTTTGGCATCGGAGCACCAGGCCGAGGTCTCATTAACGGAGGGTGCTGCTTTCCCGGCACTGTTTGTGGAGCGGAGTATCTGACCTGAAGGAACAGTCAGAGCTCTGTCTCAGGCAATTAAGTGTGATTTATAGTTGTAATAAAAACTTTACCACTGACAACTAACAGTTAAGACTGAGTGAAAGTTTTGAGAAGATGTGACGACCTGCATGCACAAGACAGAATCTTGGCATGTAGAAGTTCTGATAGAAACATTTGTTATTTTACTTTCAGAGACTTAAAAGAAAACTTAAAAGATGGCGTCTGAGCTAAAAGGGTTCGAGCACCCATTCAGCCTGTCAGCACACACACACACACACACATCTTGTAGACATTCTTGTTTAGTGTGTATAGGAAACAGATTCTTGTCCTTTTATTGTACAAAGCTTGTCTGTTTGAAACAGGGAATAGCAAACACATACACACAGCAACAAGATTTGGAGTTTCCCTGATAACAAACTAGACATGCACAACAGACAAAGACTGATTGAAATGAGGAAAAACTCCCATAGTGCACTGAGAACTCAGACCTTTGTAGCAACACCACAAACACCAGATGATTTGGTGAACATCAAAGAAGAACCAAGAGTTTTGGGAATCTGAGCAGACATGTTGTGTAAGCAGTGAACTTTAAAGTTCAACAAGTGAAGCAGAAAAATGAACAGTATTTCCAAAGTGTTTTTTTTTTTTCAAAGCAAAAACTGGTCATAGGTCCAATTGGCAGCTTGCAATTTATATTAAAAAACACGTTTGATGATCATGCTGACTGTTAAACAATAAATTAAGCAAAAACAATCTAGCAGAAATCTGAATTAATGTTTTGGTTTTGTACAAGTTCATGTCATTGTAACAGATAATTATAACTAACAAACAAAATAAACAGGTGGCTGAGGGATGTGTTGACATAACAGGAAGCAGATTTGTCTTAGACGTTTGATTTTTGCATCTGCCCTGTTCTTATCATGCTTTAGTGGTACTGTGATTTTCTTCTCCTGTTTAAAGGCGTGTGTATGATGTTTGGTGAAATAGATGTGTGTGTGTGTGTGTGTGTGTAATTGTGCTCTTTAAAGTGTGAGTGTGTGTAATTGTGCTCTCGAATTTTTAGGGTACCCCCCTTTTGTGCCAAGATTCTCCTGGGATAGAACCCAGGCTTTTTGTGATAAATGGAGCAGAAGATGGATGGATGAATGAATGAATGAATTGACGGATGGATAGACAGACAGAAAGAGTGATAGATAGATAGATAGATAGATAGATAGATAGATAGATAGATAGATAGATAGATAGATACACAGATAGACAAGTAATTAGACAAATAAATAGAGACGGATGGACAAACAGACAGATTGATAGATAGACAAGTATACAGACAAATAAACAGAAACATCGATGGGTCAATAGATTGATAAGTAGATTAACAGACAGACAGACAAACATAGATAGATAGATAGATAGATAGATAGATAGATAGATAGATAGATAGATAGATGGATGGATAGATTTTATATATTTACCCTACAGACATTTCTGCAGCACTAACATGCCTTGTTCCCCTATAAAACACACTTTATCTCCCTGTTCATTGTAACAGGATTTAGTCCTGTGTGTATATTACACATCTTGTGTGGTTTACATTCCTCCTGATGGAATTTGACAGTGTTTTGCAATGTGGGAGTGTGTGATGAAGTAAATATATTCAGTAGTGTGAATTAGCCTGGGATCGTTCTGGAAAGCGCATTGGAGTACAGAAACTGGAGAACTGATTCGAAGACTCAAATAACCAAAAGAGTTAGTGTGATAAAGCTGCTGTTTGTATTTGTGTGTGTGTGTGTGTGTCTTCAGCTGCGTCTTTTGTACTGAAGATGTGAACTTTGTAGAAATCCCCTGATTGTTTAATAATACGTATTTGTTATTACACATGAATACTGAGTCTTATATCTGGCTGACAGGAGTGTGTTGGTCTGTTGTATTCCATCCACTTCAGTGTCTAATGTGTTGTGCTCTTTGAAGTGCTTTTCTGCTCACCACGGTTAAAAAGTTTGCTTATTTGAGTTACTGTTGCTTTTCTGCTTTTTTGGTCAGCTTGAACCAGTCTGACTAATAATATCTAATCTTTCTGACTCAGTTTCGTCACATTCCGAAAGACTCCAGAGATCAGCTGTGTTTTATATATATATATATATATATATATATATATATATATATATATATATATATATATATATATATATATATATCTCAGCTTCTTTCAACTATATATGTAAGTGGGCCAGCTAGATAGATAGATAGACAGACAGATAGATAGATAGATAGATAGATAGATAGATAGATAGATAGATAGATAGGCGTGGATGAAAATAAATCTGCTGTTGTGTTTTCTAGCTGTAGAATAAAGAGGTGTTTTATTTGCAGCAGTGTTTCACGTTCACACTTCTTGACGGGCTGCCATTTACAGTTGGCTCAGTGGGAGTGATGATCAGGTGGAGGATGCCGTTCCCTTAAGACTCCCCATCTTCCTTTTCATGTCTCTGTTTCTCCATCTCCTTTAATCTGTCACTTGTGCATTACTTACTTTCTGTCAAACAAATTACATCTACACACCCACGCTACACACATGCTCAGTAAGTACAATAAGTCATTATAGTAAATATCTACTGTAAATATAGTAAAAATAAATATTGTACTGAATTAATGAGGTGGTTAACATTTCACTTTATTTTAAACTAATTTCTCCTCTTATTAATATGCAAGTCTAGGCAACAGTCTGTGTTTTTACCTTTTGCTGTCTTTATTTCAGCAATCTGAAAGCCCTTCCAATCCGTTCCTCCTGCTCCATTACCCTTTTCTTGCCTAGTCTCGTTACACTCGGTTAGCTCTGACAAACGCAGTTCCCTTTCAGGACTGAGCAGCTCTTTATTCAGTCTTCACACATTTCTGATTAAATTACACAGGATGTCATGGCAATTTTACACATAGTTCAGCCAACCTCTTCCCTCATCTCATCTCATCTCATCTTCTCTCCTCCTCTCTTATCTTATCTTCTCTTCTCTTCTTTCCACTCCTCTCTTTCCTCTCCTCTCCTCTCCTCTTCACTTCAACTTCACTCCTCTCCTCTCCTCTTCACTCTTCTCCTTTCCTTCCTTTACTCTTCTCCTCTCTCTTCTTCTTCTCTTCTCTTCTCTTCTCTTCTCTTTTCTCTTCGCTTCTTCCTCTTCTTCCTCTCTTCTTCTCTTCTCTCACGTCTTCCTTTTCTCTCTTCTCTTCCTCTCCCATCCTCTCCTCCTCTACTCTCATTCTCTTCTCGCCTCTCCCTCTCCCCTCCTCGTCCTCTTCCTCTCCTCTCCTCTTCTCTCCTCTCCTCTCCCTTCCTTCCTCTCCTCTCCTCTACTGTACTCTATAATCTCCATAATATGCATAATCTCAATGAAAGCAGCTAAAAGATCACCTGCCAGGATGATGCTACAGTACAGATGACAGGCGAGCGAGTTAATGAAATCAAATGAAATAAAAGTGAGTTATTATTCAGGAGATAAAGGTGGCTCGGAAGTAAAGAGAGAAAGACACTAAAGTCATATATATGTCTGTCTGTCTATACATTATGTGACATAACTAAGGATTATTTACAAAAAGTATTGTTGGATATTATTGGCTAAAACTAATTGTTTATAAGCTTGTGCTTCCAAAAATGAAATAGTATTATAATCATATCTTATCTAGGTCTGTTTATCTTATTAAGTACATCTGACAACATGCATACAGAGAAACATGCAGAATTTGTAATTATGCTTCTCACTGTTTGGCACAAGGAGCGTTCAACAATTAAAATCATTTATCTTGTGGTTGAGCAAAAATTCTGAAAGGAGACTGGTGTTTGTATGTAAATTTCAGCAGTGTATATGTGCATCATCCCAGCTAAGATACAAGAGAAGCGGTGTGTCCTACTCAGTTCACTCCCAGTGCTATTTACAGAAGCTAGTCGTTCCATGTTCCACAGTACAGTCCACACAGGTCACATCTATCCATGAGAAATAGATGCTCTTTGTTTGTTTTACCGTTGCAAGTCACTGCATAGATGAAAGCCGCCACTGTAAAGAAATCCTTCTTACAGTCAAACTTGTCTGGTATTTTATTATCGATGCTTAGTCATTTGTGTGTACTTACAGAAATTATTCCAAGACAATATATTTGACCTAAATTTCTTCGACTTATTTGTAATTTTTTTTCCTTGTGCATATAAGTCATCTCTATTCTTTTCTCATTCTGTGGTTTTTGTTGTTGACTCGTCCTCATGGCTTAACTGGAGTCTCGGAAGTTTTTCCACACACACATTAGTCACAGATCTCTTAAAACTCCTCATAGCCACATTTCAGTGTCTGATATGTTAGCATTCCTCTAATGTGCATCATCTGTCACCTCAGGGCTTGAGAGCGGCCCTGTGACTCTTAAAGAACCTGCCTCTGTAGAGGAGATCGATGAAGCTGAGCAAATTGTATTACAGTGCCAGATTGATGGACACCCAAGGTAAGCCAGTGGCACTTTTTTATTCTTATCTCATTATTATGTTGTGGAAAAGAAAATTTAATCGCTGTCTTCTGTAAAAATGTCCTCAAAGTATGAAGTGTGTATTTTCTCACCGGGCAGGCCGAACAGTAAGTGGTACAGAGATGGAGTGATGCTTACTGTGAAGGAGAGAAGCCTCACTCTGACAAAACCTGTCCCGGAAGATTCAGGGACATATAGCTGCTGTGCACGCAACGGAGCTGGCCAAATCTGCAGCAACGCCAAGTTTACCCTCAACATCATAGGTACGCCCAGATACATTATAGGGACAAAAGTATTGGGACACCTGATCAGAAAAAATCAGATCACACACTAATGTTGGGTGAGGATGTCTGAGCTGCAGTCAGTGTTCCAGTTCATCTCAGAGGGTTTTGGAGTCAGGGCTCTGTGTAGGAAACAAAATCCTCCACAACAACTATTTTCTGTTCACCTTTTATTAACCAGGCTGTGCCACCATGAATATGCTCTATCTGCTTTATCTATCTATCTATCTATCTATCTATCTATCTATCTATCTATCTATCTATCTATATATCTATATATATATATATATATATATATATATATATCGATATATATATATATATACACACACACTGCTCAGAAAAATAAAGGGAACACTAAAATAACACATCCTAGATCTGAATTAATGAAATATTCTTATTAAATACTTTGTTCTTTCATAGTTTAATGTGCTGACAGCAAAATCACACAAAAATGATCAATGAAAATCAAATTTATTAACCCATAGAGGTCTGGATTTGGAGTCACACTCAAAATTGAGGTGGAAAAACGCACTACAGGCTGATCCAACTTTGATGTAATGTCCTTAAAACAAGTCAAAATGAGGCTCAGTAGTGTGTGTGGCCTCCACGTGCCTGTGACCTGACCTACAACGCCTGGGCATGCTCCTGATGAGGTGGCGGATGGTCTCCTGAGGGATCTCCTCCCAGACCTGGACTAAAGCATCCACCAACTCCTGGACAGTCTGTGGTGCAACGTGGCGTTGGTGGATGGAGCGAGACATGATGTCCCAGATGTGCTCAATTGGATTCAGGTCTGGGGAACGGGCGGGCCAGTCCATAGCATCAATGCCTTCGTCTTGCAGGAACTGCTGACACACTTCAGCCACATGAGGTCTAGCATTGTTTTGCATTAGGAGGAACCCAGGGGCAACCACACCGGCATATGGTCTCACAAGGGGTCTAAGGATCTCATCTCGGTACCTAATGGCAGTCAGGCTACCTCTGGCGAGCACATGGAGGGCTGTGAGGCCCTCCAAAGAAATGCCACCCCACACCATTACTGACCCACTGCCAAAACCGGTCGCATGCTGGAGGATTCTCCACGGCGTCTCCAGACTCCGTCATGCCTGTCACATGTGCTCAGTGTGAACCTGCTTTCATCTGTGAAGAGCACAGGGCGCCAGTGGCGAATTTGCCAATCTTGGTGTTCTCTGGCAAATGCCAAACGTCCTGCACGGTGTTGGGCCGTAAGCACAACCCCCACCTGTGGACGTCGGGCCCCCATACCACCCTCATGGAGTCTGTTTCTGACCGTTTGAGCAGACACATGCACATTTGTGGCCTACTGGAGGTCAGTGTTCTCCTGTTCCTCCTTGCACAAAGGCGGAGGTAGCGGTTCTGCTGCTGGGGTGTTGCCCTCCTACGGCCTCCTCCACGTCTCCTGGCATGTGAAATTGATTGTTAATCAGTGTTGCTTCCTAAGTGGGCAGTTTGATTTCACAGAAGTGTGAATGACTTGGAGTTACATTGTGTTGTTTAAGTGTTCCCTTTATTTTTTTGAGCAGTGTGTGTATATATATACGTATATATGTAGGCTGAGTAGACCCTTATTTGTGTTCACAACTGTATACATTGTTACTGGACACTATGTATGTGACATAACTGAGCATTATAGACTGTTACAAAGAGAGTATTGTTGGATTTTTTTTCGCAAAACAAAGAATAGATTTAGTACTTCCAAAAATAAAATAGTTATAATCATATATAATTTATCTCTCTTTATCTTATTAAGTACCTGGCCAAGGTAGCAGCCATGAAGTACACGTTTTAATACAAAATAGTATATGTTTATATTAAAAATATCCTTTTAATTTAATTTATTTTGTGCCTATGGTGCGTAATACTAAAATGCAGTTTTCCCCAGTAAAAAAAGCAAACACCTAGAAGAGGGTAGCTGGCAACTGCCAGAACTGAGACAGAGAGGTGTACAGAGATAGGATGGAAGTTTCCCATAACACACCATGACTTCATGAAGCTCAGATGCTTTGTGTCTTACTGGAACAGTGTTTTGGCTGCTTAGATGTAGTGAAAGGAACTCTACAGCATGAGAGACATCCTAGATAAATGTGGGCCTCCAGGACTTGTGGCAAAAGTTAGTTGAGGTCCACTGCTATCCAAACACGGTGCAGAAATAAACAGTAGCTCTTACGCTGAATGAGAAATGGAACCTGTGATAAATTCAAAGCCGGCATGATGATTAATGAATGGAAAGAGTGTTGTACTGTATAACTCCTCTGTGTGTGCACTGACCTGGTTCAGAGAGATTGAAGTCAGATCGAGATTCTCTGCACTTTGGGACTTTTGACTGCTGTCAACAGCTTTTAATAACCCAGACCGTGAGCCATGTCTCTAAGTATGTCAAACATGAGATGATTTCATCTTCCTCTGCCAATCTGTCCCTTTTTGTCTTTTGTCCCAGCTGATGTTTTATCTGTTTTCAAAACCAAATGCCAACACACTCTATTCCATCTGTCTCTGTGTCACAGATAAGACTATTCCTCGGGTGCTGTTGGCTCCACAGGATCAGGTGGTGTTCAGGAATGAAGAGGCCGTGTTTCATTGCCAGTTCTCTGCCAAAACTCCACCCGTTGTCGAGTGGTTTCACGAGTCAGAGTCGGTAGTGAACAAGCCACGGTCAGTTACAGAACCAGACCTGTTTCCATTTTTGATTATTTCATTCTTTCATCATTTTCTGTTTTTTTTTTTGTCTTTACTTTTTATATGTTTCCTTCTTTTTTCTTTCTTTCATTTTCTTCTCTTTACACTTATTTTTTTCTGCCTTTATTTTCTCATTTTCTGTGCTGTATTTCATTCTTTTCATTTAGTTCTCTTTTTTTTTACTTTTATGTATTTCTTTTTGCATTTTTATATTAAATTTTTTATGCCTACATCTATTTATTCATATTCTCTTTTTGCCCTTTTTGCCTTTTTTTCTTTCATTTCACTTTTCTGTTTGTTTGTTTTTTTTTCATTTCACTTAAGGTTGTGAGACTATAAAGTATAAAGTCTGTGTGTGTTGGTGTGTGTGTGTGTGTGTTTTGTCAGCAACAAACTGCTTTTATTGGTGAAGAGACACACTGTTCCTGTCTGTTTTCTCTCATGCTGTTTCAAAGACTCTGCACAGGGCAGCCCTGAGAAACTGCATTACACTAATTACATTCAGGTTTTTCTGTTGCTGTTGGCGCTGGAGCTGCGTAATTCTGCACAGAGGGTCTCCAAGGTCACATCTGACCCACAGATTTAGCTTAATCACTAACGGTGTTATTGCTGAGATAAAAAAGAAAAACAGCCAAAAGCTTCTCCGGATGTTTTTTGTTTGCGCTCAATTTGTATCGATTTACAGCTTACAGAAATACTTTCTCTAGTTATTAACTTACTTATTTTCTTATTTATCTATTTACCTAATTATTTAATGTGTATTTACTTACTTGCCTTTATGCATATTTACTTATTTATTTACTCATTTTACATTATTTTCTGCTCACTTACCTAGCTACTTCTTTAAGTAGTTAGTTAGATCTATCTATGTATCTGTCTGTCCGTCAGTCCATTTGTCTGTCTGTCTGTCTCTATCTGCCTGTCTATTTATCTATCTATCTGTCTATTTATCTATCTATCTGTCTATCTATCTATCTATCTATCTATCTATCTATCTATCTATCTATCTATCTGTCTGTCTGTCTGTCTGTCTCTCTGTCTGTCTGTCTGTCTGTCTATCTATCTATCCATCCATCCATTCAGTCATCAACCTAGCCATGTATCTGTCTTACCTGGCCACTTACTTACTAACATTGTTGTGCTTTTGAATTTGTGTGTTTCAGGGTTGTTGTGTATAATAACGGCACACTGCGCATCAGCCAGGTGAAGCCTCGGAGCACAGGCCGCTACACTTGTGTAGTTAACTATGGAACTAATAAGCAGGTGCAGGTAGAAGCCACTCTACACATCGCAGGTATGAGCTAAATTAACACGCACACAATTTCTCTGAATTTTGGCTGGTGTGTTCACATTTGTAGTTCGATTCATTCGGTTTATTTGGTTCGGACCAAGAAAAAAAATGATATGGTTTGGTTTTGCTCCAAATAGTGTTCACATTTTTTTTACAGAAAACCTAAAGATACTGAACCTAAAGGCACCAGGATAAGATCACAACCTAATTGGCCAGCTTTTGTGCCATATATTTCGTGACTTAACTTTCCATCCCAGAAGAAGCTGTGTACTGAATTTAAACACGCTCATCATGTGCATGTATATATGGTTTCAATTTTACCATCTGAGAACTCACAAAGAGCTCCTTAAATGTCCAAAATAGCACCAGGATTTCCTCTGTTGTATGCAGCAATAAAGTCTACAGCATTTCCGACATCTTTTTTGACAAATGGGCAACATTAGGCCTTTAATAAGACAAACTAGGAAGTATGCATGAGCATTCTGTCCTTTTACATTAAAGAATTAAGATCAGAATCGTATTTGCAACGCACGACGTGACATCACGCCCTTTTTTTGGTCCGATTAGATATATTTGGTCCGTGTTGCGCTCGTATATCAGTCAAACCACACCAGAGTTCGTTTGGAAGTGGGCCAAGACCCGTCTTTTTAGCAATCCTGGTCCGCTTTTTCGGTGCTTATCAGGATTCTTACTCAAATAAACCGTATTAACCGAGCCATCACACCAGAGTTCGTTTTAATCTAACTAAACATGACAAATGTGAACACACTCTGAGACTAGATTAAACCTGTATGTGGTTATGCGAATTTTTACAGCCTTTTCTGCTTTTCCTGTAGCTTTACTATGTGGCTGTATCAGTAAAACTAAGCGCTTCTCAGCTGTCGTCTTCCTATAATTCAGTCTTTACAGTGTGAACTGTAGGACAGTTTTATTGTGTAACACAGTAGGCAGGGTTTAATGATATGGAAGTTTTGTAGCAAACTGCCAGCAAAAAGTATTTTTATTATTATTTATGTACTAATTTAAATAGCAAAGCTGTTAGATATTTAATAGGTACTAAAATTATTTATTTAAATAAACAATCAGCCTAAAATGTGACGTTTCACAATATTAGTAAGGCAGTAAATCTAATAGGTGAGCTGTCTAGACTTAAAGAATGCAAAGATAACGTAGGGATTTTCCCTTTTTGTAGTCAGGAATCCTTTCATCTGTAATATATAGCTCATAGACCCCCTTTAAACATAATGTAGCTGCTCAATTAGTTCAATAAAATGTGTAGAAAAAGTCTGTGTCTTTGTGTAGCATCCCAAGAGTCTCTGTACATAAGGGAAAGTAAAAGTATTTGCCAAAATGTGAATGTCGTTTACAATAGACTAATGTATTAAAATAATTTCCAGAGCTGGATTAGGAAGCTGCCACAAAGATGGAATGGAAACGATCAAATTTACATCACTAATAAGCAACGAATGACTCAGAAGGACGATATTAGAAAAAAAAAATTGAGAGAATCAAACTCAAAAGGGAACCCGTCCCCATCTGGGTGACGGCAGAGAGTGACAATATAAGTTAAATGTTTCCTTTATAGTCAAGTTTAGGTGTGTAACCAGAAGGAGAATGACTGGTTGAGATGTTTACAAATAAAAAAAAAACCATAAAAATATATTTCACTTTAAGACTTACTAAATGATGTAAAGATTATTTTTGCTGAATAATTAGGGACTTTAAGAGATGATGTACAAGAGAGTTATGGTGGAAAAAAACGGAAATTCTTTAGTGTATAAAAACAAAAAACACTAGATCTTTTCGGAAGGCTTAGACAGATTCCTATGTGACACACACACACACACACACACACACATATCAAGCTTATTCTAGCACCAAAAACATAATAGTCAATTGAATGTGGAAAACACTACAGGGCAATAGTGAATACATAATTACAGGAGAATCGTATTATTCTGGGTGAGCTGACAGCCTGTACCTTAAGCTTGCCCCTGTCTAATCCTCCTGTGGGCTGTTTTGAATGTTTCTAATCCAGACTGATGTGTTTAAGGGAAAAGATAAGCTGCTATACTGCTAAACTTTCAATGGAGCAGCAGAAATGTCTTGAGCTGAATTATTTCAACATGCTTATACACGACTTTTGAATGTAGTGACATTGACGGTCCATTCAGGGTTTCATCTGTACAGATTTTACTGTGTGTATGTGCTGTTAGTTAGAGTCAAATGTCTGTCTGAATGTTTGCTCTTCATCCTTATTGTAGAGATTGAAGATATGGGAGGCAAGCTGTATAAGCTCTTGTCTGCTAATATTGCGGAACAAATATCTTGTTTGCCTCCACGGGGTCACCCTGAGCCTGTGGTGTGGTGGGAGAAAGATGGTGCCCGAGTGCCCACCGAGGGCCGGGTGCATCAACGGGACACAGACCTGATCTTTAATCCTACTGCGATTGGAGACTCAGGAACGTACACATGCATGGCACAGAATAAGGCGGGTCAGAGACGGCAGGAAGTCAGTGTCACTGTGGCGGGTAAGCATGGATATATTTTCATACTATCACTTAGGATTGTGTTTTTTTCTTTTTAGAATTAGTGATATTATGCTGTCAAGTGTTGCCAAAACCAGTACTTTTTTATTAGCTATAAAAATAAATGTAGTTTTTTGTAATCATACAAAAGTCCCATCTTCCCGCCTCTCCAGGTCCCCCAGAATGGGTCAATAGACCTCAGGACACTGAGATGGAGGAGGGGCAGCCTGGATACCTGCACTGCCATGTTCAGGCCACGCCCCCTGCCCAGGTCACCTGGTATCGCAACATGCAGGAGATCACAGAGGAGGTCAGACTTGTATTCGAATCGTATTTTGAATTTACTACCTGGCATCATGCATATTCTGCATATATTCTGCAATTCCTTTCATGGATGTTTATTCAGTTTTAATATATTAAGGCTTAGCTGTTCCACTGCAGCACACGACTAAGATCATCATCATTAGTAGAGAAAGAGAGAGAATATAATGTTTATCTGCTTTCCGGAGTTATTATTTCTTCAGTATAGATCAATTTATTGAAGCGTGGTTTAACTGAATTGTGAAATTGAGCCGGGTTTTAGTCTATAACTGGTGATATAATTGTAGGGTGGCAGATACAGAAGCAGGAAAAGGAAAGCTTTACTAGGCAAACTCTGATCATTTAGAGTCAGTGAACAGGCAGCGGTCAGACAACCAACAGATCAAAACTGGGTTAAACAAAGAACCGTGATGAGAAAACCTAAGCAAATTTAAAAACAGAAGGCACCATGACTAAATGTAAGGCTCGCTGATTGCATTTTGGCAGGCGCTCCTATCCAGAGCAACCTACATTTATCCCTTTTATACAACTGAGCAATTAGGGGTTAAGGGCCTTGCTCAGGGGTCGAGCTGTGGCAAATTGGCGATACTGGAAATCAAACCCGGATCTTCCAATGAGCAGTCCAACCACTGAGCTACCACTTCCCCGCTTTATTGTTGGAAACAAACTTTGTATTCACCAGATTGTGTACAAAAGTTAGGCTCACTACACAGTTAGACACCGATGACTCAGTTAGAGCCAACACCCCCACCCCCTTATAATTTGTGTAATATGGGATATAAATGTCTCTTCTCAATTACATGCATTTCTGTCATGCTCTTTCACGCAGGATTGTAGGCTAGTTATTAGAAGTTTAAATCATTAAACACAAAACTGTTATTTGGTTTGTCAGTAGCTGGACTGACTATGCTAAATCACCCCTAGGTTAGAACTAGTGTGTGTGTGAGAATCCACCGGTACTTGAGCCACCCACTCCTGATGCTCTTGGGCTGTATATTTTTATCACATTTAAAATATGCAAAGAATGTGGTACTGTAAAGAACATATTTTTAGGAACATCCACTGCTCCTGCAATAGGCTAGATTCCATGCCCAGGATAAAGTGCTTGCTGAAGAGAAATGCTTTTTAAAGAAATAATCATTCTGAGTTTATTTTATGTTTCTGTTTGCAGAAATCTCAGTTTAAACTCTTTTCGAATGGGACGTTAAGGATAAACAGTGTGGAGGTATATGATGGACAGGTCTATAACTGCATTAGCAGGACTGCGGGCGGTATCCTGAATGGACAGGCCAAGGTCTACGTACTTGGTAAGTGTGTGTGTGTGTGTATCTCCCGTCTTCCTTTAACATCAACAGTCTTTTTATTCATCTTGGTTTATCTACCAGTGTTAGGATGGTGGCTGATATGTCTGATAAATCCATTACACACCGTATTATCCTCCATCACCTTGACTAGATTAAGACCTCACCTTGTTATATCTTGCTTGTTGAGTTTTTCAGATCTATATCTGCTGTAGCTTTATATACTAGCAGTGGCAGTAAGGGCCAGCAAGGTTTCCTCTCCTGCCTAAACACTATCAGAAGCTCACCTACATTTACAACCTAAATAAGTTTGTTCCATCAAATTGTATTAATTTATTTCCAACAGTTTATTCTCTTTATTTCATAGCGTTTCTCTTGCTGCACTGCTTCCAGTACGTGTATGTGGATGTTAGATTTTTTGTCCAATCAGATTTCAGTCTCTATGTGCTGCCATGTTAATCTTATCTGCCCAAAGCCTTCAGAATCAGTAGTGCTTTCCATGTAACTTAAATTATATAAGCAGTGGCAGTTTGCTAATTGCTTTAACCAATCAGATTTTTAAACCCACCTCCCGAGGCCTGCTGGCCGACGCATGATAAAGTCAGCATTTTTCTGTCCTCTGATTGGTTGATTGAGTAAAATTCTTAAAGCCTAGCAGAGACAGTTAAATAAAAAATTTTACGGCCACAATGGCTGACTGAGGAGGAGAAAACTAAGTTTTTAAGGCGGATTTTTCCAGAAAAGTTAGACATTGTAAGGAGAGTTCATCTAAACCTAAAACGAAATAACTTGTCTCAGCACGGCAAAAGACCACCTCCAGTGCCGTCGACCAGTAACGTTGGCTTACAGCCTTTAAATGTACTATATATTTTATTTATCTGTTTATATTTTTGTGATGTTATATTAATATTAAATAAATATTAATTCTGAACTGCTCAAGATGATGTATGTGGCACGGTTGCGTTTGTGGTGTAGAGGTTTGGAGTCTTAGCGGGGTTTCTTCCTTTAATAAAAATGGTTTTCACCCTCAATACGTGAGATGTTTTTCTCTCTCTGTCTGTAATGTCACACCGTGTTCTATTGTGTATTTGAATAGTATTGATAGTTTCTATAACTGTGACGTGACAGTGGTGGTATTAAGAGGTGTATCAGTCAGGTAAGTCCCCACTGGAGGCCCAGGTACCAAATGCACCGCCCGCCATTGCTAACTAGTGTGAGCGTTTAATGGTGTTGTCTTTCTTGAATGCAGAGATTCTTGAAACACACAGTTTTTCTCTGTTCCAACATAAACACTAAGTGTGTACTAACTGTGTGTCGTGAAATTTCTGTTTCTGTGTTTCCTTTTGTTTTTTAGAGCAGATAATATTAAGCTAATAATTACAGTTTAGTCACTTAAGTCAAAAAGAGAACAAAAGGTAACCTGACAAAAGGTGACTTTTACTGCCATGCTCTGTTCTAGATTCCCTGTCCTTTTCATGAGTTTAATGAAAAGCATAGACAGGGAAACAGCAGCAGCCTCGGGGTGACCCTCAGAACCCCCCAGAACAGAGCATGCAACAATGACAAAAGAATGACAGAATGACATTTGTTTAAGTGACAAAATTAAAGGAGAAGGTGGGCTGTGAAGCGACGTGCTGAGGAAACAGCAAAAAAGCAGTTGAGTTGTGTTTAAGCAAGGCGTCCTGTTTGAGACGAGCCAGATGAGTGCTTAGAACTCGATCAGCTGATAAGGGTTGTCTACAAGTCCTGAACTTAGACAGAATGTTTGATGAAGACATCAGAGACACATTACCAGAAAGTTTAGGAAAAAAAGGCCTGTCATATATCAATATCAGTATCTAAACACAACAATTATTTTATAATATTTGACTTTTTTTAATGAATTTTGTTTTTGGTTTAATCGATGCTAATGTCTTTCTGTACAGGTAAAGTTGTCTAGGAAGCCATCTGAGTTAATGCTTAAAAAAAGATGATTAAAAATGTTAGTCTTTTTTTTTTTTACACCGTGATAGACAACAGTACAGTTGTTGGATAACTTTGCCTGCCGTAGCAATATTTTTACACTTAGACATGAAAAAGGTCATTGCTGGTGGAATAAAATATTTCAATAAAATTCCCTCTTTAAAAATAAAGTATTTTTAAAAAATCCATAGGTTTTTTTGTTGCTTATGTACTGTGTGTGCGCGTATGTGTGTGTTTTCCAGAAAAGCTGAAGTTCACCCCTGCTCCTCAGTCCCCTCAGTGTCTGCAGCTGGATAAAGAGGCCAGTGTTCAGTGTTCCGCTACGGGTCGAGAGACTCCCACAATACACTGGACCAAAGCAGGTGAGACAGACTTGGCTTGAGCTTGTCTTGGGTCTGTGCTTATCGAGCTATTACCCCTTTCCCCAGTTTTCACTGCTGTGCAGTATATTATTCCTGCCCAAATCAAACTTTATATTCATTTGCAATTTCAAAAAAGCAGAAATGTTTAATCATCTTTGTCTCTTTTTTCTAGATGGCAGTTCAATCCCTGAACATGTAAAGCAAACCAATGGAACTCTGCTGTTCGAGAAAGTGAGACGGAGAGATGCGGGGAACTATAGTTGTGTGGCCAGTAACCGTCTACAGGGGGAGATTAAAGCCTACGTCTCGCTCACTGTAGGAGGTGAGATTAACCGAAGAATTTTACCTAAGCGTGAATTTCTATGCATTAAGTCTTAATTTGAAAAAAAGACTGGTACACAACGTCAACAAATCCAACATACATAATCCTGAAATGTGTGTCAGGATGATAATCAATGTCATACACACAATCTGTGAAGAAGGACAGTTAAGAGACGCATGACGAGCAGCTTCCATCCATCCATTGACCCTACCTGCTTATTCCGATTCAGAGTCATGGTGATCTGCTGGAGTCTATCCCAGCTGTCATTGGGTGAAAGGCAGGGGTAAAACCTGGTCCATTGAAGGACCACTTACCATACACCTTACACTCACACACACTCATGTGAGCAATTTAGAAACACCATTGAACCTAACAAACAGGTTTTTGGACTGTGGGAGGAAACTGAAGAACCCGGAGTAAACCCATGCAAGCATGGGGAGAACATGCAAACGCCACACAGAAAGACCTCTGCTAGAGATACAAACCTGGGACCTTCCTGCTGTGAGGCAACAGTGCTAACCTCTAAGAAGGGCAGTTTTGTGCAAGTCAGTTTTTTTTTATACAAATCTTTCCAAAAGAGTCATTATAAGGTAATTTATTGCAGACTTTTATTTCGCTTACCCCTACAGACTTTTCCATTCCTCCTGCTGTTTGTTTTGATTTTTATGGGTTTCTCTGACACTTTTTCCAATTCCTTTTCCGTTCCTTGGCAGGGTCCTTTGGCACATGCAAATTTAATATCTAAATTATTGTTGCTGCTGCTAAATAATTCTTATAGCATAAGCAGCTAGAGTTAAAATGTTTTGATCTTTGTAAAGCTGTATTTTACAGTAAATAGTAACTTTACTGCTAATCGCAAACTGTTCTGTCTTCATTTAAATATAAATGTAAGATTTGTTAACTTAGTTGTTTGAATAAAATATCTTTATACTCTGGCTCGAGAGGAACCAGTTGAGGTAGCTCGGATGCCTCTAGGATGCCTCCCTGGGGAGGTGTTCCGTACATGTCCCACCGGGAAGAGACCGCAGGAAAGACCCAGGACAGGTTGGAGAGACTATGTCTCCCGAATGGCCTGGGAATGCCTCGGCGTTCCCCTGGAGGAGCTGGAAGAAGTGTCTGGGGAGAGAGAAGTCTGGGTGTCTCTTCTTAGACTGCTTCCCCTGCGACCCTGCTCCGTGTAATTATAAGTAGTATGAAAAAAATTTAGACGTACCAGATCCGCCATTTTGATATTGACACGGGACATATGACATACGTCACAGCATTGTAAAGTTAAAGTTGGGCGCTGCGTTGTTAATCTGAAGACCAGAAACACCTGGGTTCAAGCCCCACCTCCGGCAAGTCAACCACTGTTGGGTCCTTGAGCAAGACCCTTAACCCTTCCTGCTCCAGGGGCGCTGTATCATAGCTGTTAAAAACCCTGTGCTCTGACCCCAACCTACTAAAAATGCATTTCATTGGCTCTGTACATGTACCTTACACAATGACAATGAAGTTGAATATAATAATAATATAATATATATAATTAATACTACTTAAAGCACCACGCATATGACGAGTCGTCTGTCCCGCAGCTTTATAGAATAGTAAAGTGTATATTGTATGCATACTCCAAAATCTGGGTGAAAGTAGTAGGTCGTCGGGGAACTTTTGTGTACTGTGTTTTACTTACTGAGGATGCGGACATACTTCTCGTCTGGCATACTTAGTTTCGCCTACTATTGAGTAGGGAAGTATGTGCTTTTGGACAGAGCCAGCGACTACAGCACCAACACAGTTCACCAGCACATTACTTTCAAATGTTTATTTTAAGCTTTATACTGTACGTCAGTCCAGATTGCCATATTATGTTATTGTGTTTCAGTGTATACAGAATTCAAGCTGGAACCGGAGTACACTACAGTGTATCAGGGTCACACTGCGACACTACACTGCCAGGCTACTGGAGACCCCCAGCCCCACATCCAGTGGATAGTTAAAGACAGACCGTTGTCAGTCAGCACCAGCAGGTTTGAGTTCTTTTATTTCTGGATACTCCTTGCGGATCACTACTTAGGAAATTATTCTTTTACATCATTTTTGATGATTGATAGTTTTTTTTTCTAAGTGTTCATTATCTTTCTTTCTAATTGTCGTTTTTATTCTCTTCTCCTTGCCCAGATTTCAAGAGATGCCCAACGGTTCTCTATTCATCAGTGATGTCACTACAGCCGATACGGGGAAGTACACATGCATCGCTGGCAACAGCTGTGGCATCAGACATCGAGTTGCACAGCTCTACGTCGTAGGTAAAAATACACACTCACATGTACAGCACTAGTGACTTAATCAGTCACTTCAGTATAGCAGAACCCTACTGTCCACCCTGAGGTGACTTCTACAATTAATGAATACACAGCAAACATTCTTTAAATGTCGAATTTTGTAGAACTTTTTTAACCGCCTTCATTTTGTCATTTTTTTAAGTCAATTCACAGGGACTTGTATAGCAAAGACTTTATACCAGCTGAGAAGCTGAAAAACAAGTAATGACAGCCAACCACACCTTTTTAAACTGCTGCTAATTCTACGTCACAGGCCAGTGTAACACCTCTACCCAGTTCTGTAGGCAGGAGCACATTCAGTAGATGCTCATGATTTGCTAGGGTAACTATGACTAATAAAGGAAATACAGTGTGCCACCCTTACATAATTTAAGTCTATAAGAACTGTAATAAAAAAAATTTAATTGGGTTCCTGTGGGCGCAGCAGAAAAGCTCGGAGAATCCAATAAAAGTGAAATTGTCTGCGTTCTTTGAGTCAGAGTTACACTAGCCAATAATAAGCATCTATGATTTCCTGTCTATAGAAGATATGGGTAGACATCTTAGTGTTACACTGGCGTGTGATGTAGCATGAGCAGCACTTTAAAAAAAAAGTTGGCTGTTTTTTTTTCTCAGCTTATGTGAAGTGTCCCTGTAATTGGACATAGAAAATTGAATCAAATTAAACTTTTTTTTATCATTCAGATCTGGAAATGTAACGGCACCATGGTGGAAAATAAGATGTCTTCTTTTTCTTCTCCTTTACATCTACATCCTCTTCCCTCCCACCCACTAACTTCATGTCCACATTTATTGCATCCATATACCTCCTCTTTGCTCTTCCTCTTTGCCTTAAATTTGCCTTCATTTCTAACATCCTCGTACTAATATATTCACTATCCCTCCTCTGTACATGTCCAAACCACATTAATCCGGTTTCCCTGACATTTTCCCCAAAACATCTAACATGAGTCGTCCCCCTGATGAACTCTTTCCTAATCCTGTCCAACCTCATCACTCCTAAAAAAAACCCTCTTCAGCTCTGTTACTTCCAGCTCTGCCACCTGTCTCTTCCTCAGTGCCACTGTCTCCAAACCATACATCATAGCTGATCTCACCACTGTCTCTAAACCATACATCATAGCTGGTCTCACCACTGTCTCTAAACCATACATCATAGCTGGTCTCACCACTGTCTCTAAACCATACATCATAGCTGGTCTCACCACTGTCTCTAAACCACACGTCATAGCTGGTCTCACCAGTGTCTATAAACCACACATCATAGCTGGTCTCACCACTGTCTCTAAACCATACATCATAGCTGGTCTCACACCTGTCTCTAACCCTATATATCATAGCTGGTCTCACCCCTGTCTCTAACCCTATACATCATAGCTGGTCTCACCACTGTCTCTAACCCTATACATCATAGCTGGTTTCACCACTCTCTTGTACACCTTCCTCTTAATTCTAGCTGATATTCTCCTATAACACATTACTCCTGAAACGTTTCTCCACCCATTCCAACCTGCCTGTATTCGCTTCTTTACCTCTTTTACACACTCTCCATTGTTCTGGACTGTCGACCCCAAGTACTTAAACTCCTGTACCTTCTTTACCTCTTCACCCTGTAATCCCACTGTTCCACTTCCCTCCCTGTCATTCAAACACATGTACTCTGTCTTGCTTCGACTGACTTTCATTGGAAAATGTCTACTGGCTAATAAAATATTGTACAGCAGTTGGATATCGCATATTAAGTTAAAAATATTGCACACAATAATGAAAATACACTGAATGAGTTTTTGTGTTCATTATCAGTTGACTTTTTTTCCGTTTAGCAAATTAAGAGATACTTCGCAGCCATTCGATGTGTCTGAGATTGTTTGTGGTCACAGCAGTTTCTTTGAAGACATCCGTTCCTGATGCATGATTTCACCTCTAATTCTAAATTTATTTTGACTCCCACCATCAACAATGAATTTATTATATTTCAAAGTTCTTTTTCTTTGCTTAAGCGCATGTTGTGGTAAGAAAACGAAAAATTCCGATGCCTATTAAACAATGAAACTCTTTCTCCTGCTCTTACTTCAGAGAAGCCGAAGTCTGATCCAGATAATGGCGAGGGGAAAACACCGTATAAGATGATCCAAACCATCGGCCTGTCTGTGGGAGCAGCTGTTGCCTACATCATCGCTGTGCTCGGCCTTATGTTCTACTGCAAGAAAAGACGCAATGCCAAGAGGCTACAGAAGGGACAGGATGCGGAAGAGCCGGAGATGGAGTGTCTTAATGGTGTGTGAGAGTAAAGGTGTATGTGTGTGATGGGAAGATTACACTTTGTTCCATAAACACATGTACAGCCAACATTATATTTGGAGCTTCCTGCATATGTTTTAGTGTTTTGTAGCACATGTGACTGTAATTTAATACTCATGCACTGGGGAAAAGTAATTCAATTGGATTATTAAATTTACAGGCTGCACATGGCTGTAGGATGTTTAAAAGTAAGAAATGCTGCCATCTTGTGGTTTTCTGTGATAGCACATGCAGGTCTTAATGCAAAAGCATTGCATAAAATCTAGCTCTACGTAATTACTGCAAAACTAATTCTGTTAATGTTTGCATTGAAGCATTATTGATGCTTTCTAAGTGATTATACACATATATGTAATATATATGGATACAGGGAAAGGCAGCCACTTAGCCCATTATTAAGAATGGGCTTTCACCAAAGAAAATATTTTACAGCGCAACCTTCACATTTGATGATAATATCACTATAATATTTCCTGCATTTCGTGTTTCCAGTATTGCTAGTACTGCGACTCAAATTGGCGGGAGGTTCTTCAACTGGGTCCAGTATTCCTAAGTCATTACTATCAGCTGCTGAGGGCAAACCAGTGAGACTTGGTCAAATTACAAATTTGTCCATTTCTTGGTTAACCAGGGGATAATGGATAAAAATAGCTAATGCAATATGATCGTTCTCCTTCACGCTCACTGCTCAACACTTTTCAAAATATGATGCGACCCCTCACATAGCTCGCTGAAGCCACCTTGTAGGTCAGGATCCCCCTGTTGGGAACCACTGTAGTAAAGGGTTTTTGCAGGTCTACAAGTTTGATGAATGAGCTAACAAATCGTGGGTTTTATGGTTTTACAACAGAATACACATTTCACTGGACAGCAATCAGCATGTAAACCAGAAACATTTATAACACAGGTGTCAAACTCAGTCTCTAGAGGTCCACTGCCCTGCAGAGTTTAGCTTTAATCCTGATCCAGATTATCATGTCTTTTAGACTTGTTTAAAAAAAAATCCATGTTTTGTGGTTTGGAATAGGGTTGAAACTAAACGTTGGCCCTCTAGGAACTGAGTTTGACACCCCTGATCTATAAGCTATTCAGTTCTCCATTAAAGGAAAACAGTGAATCTGTTGCTTTAGTAACTAGTCTAGGCATTTAAAACTATTCCCTGATAATATTCCATCATAAAAAACACAATCTGTATAAAGTTCTTAGAGAAAGAAAAAAACGAATATATTGATGTTAATTTTGCAAATTACACAAAGTTACTGATATTTAATTAGTGATACTGTATTATTATTTTTCTCAACTGTCTACTTTCTAATATGCAGACGTCACTCTAGAATGCTCCAGGTGGCTCTGTGTAAAATAATATGCTTTTGTACTGTACCTACTAGGAGGTGCTATGCAGCACAATGGCCAAACTACAGCTGAGATCCAGGAAGAAGTGGCTCTCACCAACCTAGAGACCGTATCCACTGCTGAAAAACGCCATAGCAACACAGAAAAGTTGCACTTTCCCCGAGCAGACTTGCAAACCATCACTACACTCGGTAAAGTATTTCACTTATACAGTCAAGCAAACACATGCGGTCCAGTGTCTTATATCTTGTCCTAAATTGTCCTTAATCTCTGAATGTCTGTGTGTGCAGGCAAAGGGGAGTTTGGCGAGGTGTTTCTGGCCAAAGCACGGGGCATAGAGGAGACTGAGGAACAGACTGTGGTACTGGTAAAGAGTCTGCTGAGCAGGGACGAGCTTTCGCAAGCTGAGTTCAAGCAGCAGCTCGACATGTTCAGTAAACTGAACCACACCAACGTTGTACGACTGCTCGGCCTCTGCAAAGACATAGAACCCCATTACATGATCCTGGAATATATAGACCTGGTAAATAAAAGCCAGTCATTTAATAATAATGTTATATATTGTATGGTTTAATCAATAGTTTTATTAACCCTGGACATTACATAATTAAGCAAATGCCCTTCTCCAGAGCAGCGTGACAAAAGTGAACAGATCAATACTGGCACATTATATCACAAGAACAAAGTGTAACAACCCACAAAAAAGAGCGAATAAAGCTTTATTGGTATTATAACCATATATAGCAGATGCAGTACACAGTGAAATAAACCATGAAACGAAGGATTATGGTGCTACATAGAGTAACACAGAATTACACAAAACAACAAAGAGCTACTCAACAGGAAAACAATACAGAGCTACGGGCTAGAGAATAAGTGTGTTAGCAACATAAAGTGCATGTGTGCAACCTGGTGCAAACAATACAATACAAACATTATTTTAGAAAAATAGACAAAACAAAAACAAAACACTCTGAGTACATAATAAAGCAGCGACCAGATTATAAGGAATGATGTGCGGATAGAGGGAAAAAAATGTGCAAGTAAAAGAGTAAAGTTCAAGTCACCTTTATTTCTATAGAACTTTTAACAATTTGGATTGTTTCACAGCAGCTTTACAGGATTACATCAGAAAAGACAATATTAAAACACTCAATTTAATTGATATCTATAAATTTAGAGCCCCCAACTAAGCAAGCCGGAGGGGGTGGGGGGTGGGGAGGTGTAGTTGTGCTCTATGCTGTTGGCTTTGCAGGTGCCGCGAGTGTCTGTTATAGAGAAAAGAGAGATTCTGATTATTTTTCTCAGGGGAAGTTGAGAGAAGGGAGAAAAGCCTTGAGGCAGACCTAGTTAACGCCTTATAGGGATGATGGGCTCAGTCGAGCAGTGAAAGGTTCTCTAGAATAGTTGTTAGCCAGGCGTTCTTTAGCACTGACAGTTTGTAAAAAGCTCTGAGTGTTTACTGTGTTACTCTTGGCTGCTTGCAGTTTGCTGGAAAAAAATACTAGGCACAATTGTGTTTGAAGGCAGAATCTGATCGTATGTAGAACTGGCATTAACACTAGTTTATTGTTTTCCTAATATCTTATATATTTTTGTACAGAATCTACATTTTTTTTAATAATATAACTTATGTATTTTTTTAAAATCTTTTTTCAGGGTGATCTCAAACAGTTCCTGAGAATATCCAAAAGCAAAGAAGAAAAACTCAAACCACAGCCCATAAGTACCAAAACTAAAGTAAGCTCAGTTTTACTCACCTGACTAAAATCTAGACTGTATTTATACAAATAAAAAAAAACCCAATCTTTATTTCATGCTTTTAAGTGTTTAACACTTGTCTTTTCATTAGGTGTCTATCTGTGCCCAAGTGGCTGCTGGGATGGAGCACTTGTCCAGTCAGCGTTTTGTCCATAAAGACCTGGCAGCCCGGAACTGTCTAATTAGTGGAGAGAGACATGTTAAGATTTCTGCACTTGGCCTGAGCAAAGACGTCTACAGCAGGTGTGTGTATATTACAACATGCTGATTGATGACACACTTTAGAGCTGAAGATGTATTTACAATCTCATATTTGGCTCTTTTAAAAAAACTCTTACAAAGTCCTTATGAAAACACTCCGAAGAGATCTGTCATTTCTGTTAAGAGTGTTGTCAGATCATGCTGCTCGAGTCTTAAGTGTTTACATAGCAAACATTCAGCTATAAGAAAACATTATATTACCCTGCCTCACTCAGTGTGTAAATGTGTTTACATCAACACCGTCATGGTAACCGATCACACATTGGTCTGTCTGCTCTTGTCCTGATCTATTACACTTTTTAAACACTTTAGCTTGCTTGTCCATAGTTACAGAAGATAGTGATCCCGCTACCAGTTCTGGATGTTACTAAACAAACATGGTTTTACCTTATACACTATACGGTCAAAGGTTTGCAGACCCCAAACCATCACAAGCACATTTAAGCGTTGCTCTGTTTTTTGACACAATATTGAAAGCACACAATTGTACAGGAAGTTCAAATGTTGTAGCATTAAATAACCCTTTACTGCAACCGAGGCTCAAACACTGTTCCAGCATGGCAACGTTCCTGTGCACATTAAGGTACCTGCACAGAGTGCACAGAGCTCTGACTCTGCCCCGCTGAACACCTTTGAGATGAACTGGAACACTGATTTCACCACAGACCTCCTCCTGTAACATCTACGTCTGATCTCACTAATGCTCTAATGACTATGATCCCAAATCCCCACCCCCACAGAAATGGAAGTTATGATAAGAGTAAAGAAAGGCTACATCTTGATGTGCTGAACATCTGGTCCAAAAGTTTGTTGCGTGTAAAAAAATATTAGCAAGCAATAATTAACTGTATTATTGTATTGTATACTCTGTTATTTATCTCTCCACCAGTGAGTATTACCAGCACAGGCAGAGTTTGATCCCTTTGCGCTGGCTACCTGCAGAGTCCGTCTTTGAAAATGATTTTTCCTCCAAATCTGACGTGTGGGCTTTTGGTGTGCTGATGTGGGAAGTGTTCAGCCACGGAGAGCTGCCGTACACCACGCTGAGCCATCAGGACGTACTCGAAGGTGCAAATGGGAATGATTACGCATTAGCGAATGACTGTGTATCGAGGGAGATATATATATATATATATATAGGCCCTGCTCTTTTTCGGGGGGATTTTACTTTTATCAGTGTCTTTACCAATGCATGTTTATACATCGTCTGTGTGTAAAGTTAAAGTATGTGGATATGTTTTTGTTTTAGGTCTTCAAGCTGGTACGTTAAAACTTTCTGCTCCCGAAGCCTGTCCTTCGAAAGTCTACAAATTGATGGGTCGGTGCTGGGCTCCCAGTCTCAAAGAGCGGCCATCTTTCAGCGAAATAATCCAGACTCTGGAAGACATTCCATTGGACAGCAAAGTGTGAGGACTACATCAGATCCTCGTTCCACCGATTCGGTGGAGCCATGACTGTCCTGTTCTGCTCTACTACAATCACAGACTCAATCAGACTGGGTCCCACACATTTCAGGAAGCAAGTGTGTATGAGTGAAAAACCAGAAAGGTTGATATCAGGGCAATATGTGTGTGTGAGTGTGTGAGTGTACGAGTGTACGTTTGTAAGTGTGAGGACCCCAGAAACTTAAGTTTTGCCTTAACCGTGGCATTAGTGGACAGGCTGTTACATTTTCATAGCCTGTTTATACTTTTATTCTGTCTCTTTTCTACCCTGAGATCCTCCCTCTCTATCTGTGGAGTTTTAGACTATGTTTAAAGGGTTCGATCTTTAGAATGTGATCTTTCCCTTCTGCCAGTGCAGGACAATCCAACCCCAAACAATAAAAAAACAAATGCTGGACTCACTGCATTCGATGCTCAGCTAATGAACCTGAAATTGTTGTGCGTATAGTTGTGTGTCGGAATGTGTGTGTGTGTCCTTGTGTCTGCTTTTTTCGTTTCGCAATGCGGAACGGTGGGCAAGTAAGCAAACAGAGCAAAGTTTGCCATGTGGGCAATTTGTGTTGGCTCGATGCTCCAGAATAAATGAATACTTTGTGTAGATGGGTTGTACACATGGAAGTGAAGGGAGAGTTACAGATGTTTGTTGCAATTGTACTTTTTTTTTTTATTGGCATTTTTTTTACCTTATGGTGCTCCTAGGGGACAATATTTGTTTGGATGGAGAGAACTTGCAATACATCTCAATGCCTACAAGCCTAAAGCCATGACGAACAATGTATTCAAGATTTCTGCATAGCGATATTTATAACCACCTCACTGTATTATTGCTTAGTAACGTCTCTGCTAGGTTCATTTATACCGACACCATGCACTAGTTTCACTTCAAATCTTGTTTTTATATAATAATTATAATAATTTCAGTGTAGAAGGATGTATCTGAGCCTTTATTATGATGAAGGTTCTGTCTTTTATTTAATATATCTATATATATATATATATATATATATATATATATATATATATATATATATATATATATATATATATATATATATGTATATGTGTGTTTTTAATGGAAAGGTACTCTGAGATCCTTTTATATGATTACAGTATGTACGCGACTCATCATACCGTCTCAATGTGCAGTTGGGAAAGTGTTGCAGGGCAGCTGAGACTTTCAGAGGTCACCACCAACATTAAAAGGCCGCGAGTGCCTAAGACATGAAGGATTATAGACAACTTTAGTTTTTAGTTGATTTACAGTACACCTGCTTTGTTTTTATGATCTGTTTTATATCTAATCTTTTTTTATATAACGATTTGTTACCGTTGGTTTGATTTATTCCTTTAAATAAAGTCATGGTCTTTTTCTATGTATTAATTACATGCTAAGCACTCACACGTAAGTGTTTTTTTATTACACATACTAGAAAAGGTCGAGATAATCATAATGTATGCTGAGTACATTAAACCTTCACTTTTGTAACAACAAGCTTGTATTAACTGTCTGAAGTTGCTGTTTGACACTCAGTAAAACATTACGTAGCGCGGTGGTTATAATGTTTTACCGCTGCTAAGAAGATCATGGGTCCAGTTCCAAGCACCATCAAGCTGCCACCACCGGGCCCCTAAGCAAGGCCCTTAACCCGCAACTGATTAGTTGGATAATTAACAATACAATGGATGTAAGTTGCTCTGGATAAAGTCGTCTGCCAAAAGACAAAAAATGAATGTCTACCGACTTTTGTTTGCAGGTCTGATGCAAGTTTATTTGATCGCAGTAAGTCTAAATTATGAAGTTTAAACAATGAAAGCTGCTACAGTCTAATTGAGTGTTAAGTTTACACTCCAGCTGCGCATGGAATTTACTAAGCTATGATGCGTCGCATAAATATTCATGACCTCCTTTCCTTTATTGTACGTCTTCGAATTACGTAGTGATTTTATTCCTGCAATTTCATCTTCATTCTTAAAGTATTTCGACTTTATTCTTAAAGTATTTCAAATTTACTTTTAAAGTATTTCGACTTTATTCTTGAAGTATTTCGACTTTAATCTTAAGGTATATTTATTATTTATTCTTAAGGACTTTATTCTTAAAGTGTTTCGACTTTATTCCTACAGTATTTCGACTTTATTCCTACAGTATTTCGACTTTACTCCTACAGTATTTTCGGACTTTACTCTTAAACTATTTCGACTTTATTCCTACAGTATTATTCGACTGTTACTCTTAACTACTATTTCGACTTTATTCCTACAGTATTTCGACTTTATTCCTACAGTATTTCGACTTTATTCCTACAGTATTTCGACTTTACTCTTAAACTATTTCGACTTTATTCCTACAGTATTTCGACTTTATTCCTACAGTATTTCGACTTTATTCCTACAGTATTTCGACTTTACCTTTATTTCGTATTTACTCTTTAAACTATTTCGACTTTATTCCTACAGTATTTCGACTTATTCCTACAGTAGTATTTCGACTTTATTCGACTACAGTATTTCGACTTTACTCTTAAACTATTTCGACTTTATTCCTACAGTATTTTCGACTTTATTCGACTACAGTATTTCGACTTTACTCTTAAACTATTTCGACTTTATTCCTACAGTATTTCGACTTTATTCCTACAGTATTTCGACTTTACTCTTAAACTATTTCGACTTTATTCCTACAGTATTTCGACTTTATTCCTACACTATTTCGACTTTACTCTTAAACTATTTCGACTTTATTCCTACAGTATTTCGACTTTATTTTTAAAGTATTTTAAATGCTAAGTTTTTCGGCTTTTTCCTTGTAATTTCATCTTAACTATATCTGATTCTTAGGCTGTTTAGCACTATGGAGATTTCCTCTGGTCAAAAGAAGAAATCAAAGCATCACAGTCTCACCAAACACAGGAACAAAATAACTCCAAACAAAAACAGTTATTTATAATATTGTTGTTATTTAACTTTCTTGTTTAATCTCCAACTTTGTATATGTCCCGGCAGGTTGTTGTTGTCCTGAGAACAGCTCCTACTATCTTAACTGTGAATTCTTCCAGCCCATATGGAGTTACTTTTGGCCTCTTGGTTGCGTCTCTTATTGAAGCTCTTGATGTGGATGGCCTCCTCTGTGCAGTGTTGGATTTCATTTTTTTTTTTTTAGCATAACAGTTTGAACAGGGACTGGGTTAAATGTCTAGCCAGGGTGGATCACGCAGAAGGTCAGACAGTCTCAAGCAGTGAAGCAGCTGGGGGGTCATGTGGGGACATCTGTCCCTGGGCGCAGCATCTGAATAGAATCTGAATAGAATTTCAGAATAGAATGTTTTCTGCAGTTATATCTCCAAAGTACCATTGTTGCCTTAATTACTTTACCTTTTTTTCATCATCTTTATACCCTAAAAAATATGCCACAAAATGCAGAATTTCATGCTCTAAAACTCATACATGTTCTAAAATTTCTGGGAAAGCATGACGGGACACCCTCATAATTTACACCTTGCCAAGAGTTGGCCAGGAGGGGGCGCCAAAACTGACCGGTCTCAGGTTTCTCTCTCTCTTACCGGCCTCAGGTAAATAGCGGTAATCTTTACTACTGATCTTGCACATAACCTGACATGGATTTTAAAGGTCACGTGTGATTATTCTTAAAAAGAGAATTAAACATTCAGTGTCCAAACTAACCATATTTGTTGACATGATTTAGGTTTACTTAGAAAAAGTTACATTTATGGGTTTTATTACTTCCAAAATTTCTACAGTTTTAAGGAGGACAAATGCACTTTCCAGCCTCCTCTTGTGCTGTAAGCAGATGTAGATTATTTTCATTACTGGATAATGACTCCAGTCTGGACCAACTCGATCCTTGGTGCATTGTTGTGATCTGTTCAGTAGAGGGGGCTATAGAATAAAGCTTGTATTCTCTATCAATGGAATTGCACTTAGCTAATATCAGGCTCCTGATAAACAGTTCTGCTATTTTGCCGTCTTTCCAAAAACACTGATATAAACAGGAATTTCTGAGTAAGCCTCTCTAAGGCTATTTTTAGACCTACCCATTTTTATACTTTGCTGCAATGCCTATTCCTGTTATGTTTCTATAGTTACTATTACATCTTCATTACTATTATGATTTATTAAAATATCACAAGACGTTGTTATGACATCATGTCTGAGTGGTGGGAAAATGCTCACAACGAGAAGGACCTGTTATTGCCACTGATGTGTGTTCTTCGTCAGTGGTGCATCTTGTGCCATGCATATTTTGCCATGTAAATACAGCCCTGAGCGCCAATGCAGCATTTCCAGTGTTTCTTTCTTTTACCATAGCTGAATGATGCCGTTTAAAAGAGTCTAGTCTTTGTCTTGCTCTTGTTAAATTAGACAGGTCTTATTATTTGTTGCACTTAGTGTGTATAGGTTCCAGTGTGCATGGCTTCCTTTATTTCTTTCTTTTATATATTAAGCAGATTTTGCATTGGCATTTGCAATAACATTCATGCTTTACGTTCACTGATACCTTTCTATCCCAAACTATTGATCAAAAACTAAATACACCATAAAATATAAAAAATTTGATGCATAGATATTATCTTTTCCAGCTGTAGAGAGGAAATAAAGTTCTTTAACCAAGGAAAATGGGAGATTGTAAGGATTCCGTCTTACAAGAAGTCTGGTGTTAAAATCATCAACAGGTGATAATCCAAAATAGGATTTGATAGAGTCTATAAATCATTATATATGCCTACATTTTGTAATAAAATACCCACGGGTGTTTAATGTGCACTGCACGGTCTTGACAATGAATTGCTGGAACAAAATTATCTGGAGGACGCAGACGTGCCTGCTGTTGTGATTTACCAAGATAAAATGACCATTAGAGGTTAGTGCAGTAGACGGTATGTGCTCACTACTCTGTGTGTGTGTGTGTGTGTGTGTGTGTAGACTGTTCAATTTAGCCCTGCTGGGCCCTTAAGTAAGGCCCTAAACTGCCAAATGCTTAGTTGTATAAAAAGATAAATGTAAGTTGCTCTGGATAAGAATGTCTGCTTAATGTTATAAATGTGAAAGTGAATGAATTTATTCTTATAGACAGAACATGTTCATTTATACTATTAAAACTCTTTTTGGAGTGTATTTAACCCCGTTTTATACACTAGCTTACAGCATTGGGGTATTAAGCATAATTTTAAAGTGAAATATTCCGTATAACCTGTCCACTTTTGATGATAAGCAAACTTACTTCGAAAGGCGCCCTTCGTACTACATAATAATTGATGACCGCGAGAGGACGGACAGCCCGCGCGCTCCCCCCCTTTCCACAATGACGTTCAGGCGAGCGCAACCATTTTGGTATTTATTTAAATGAGCTCACCGTTCTGACCAACCGTGTAGCGAGATGGTTTCTTAGAAGCCAATCAGAGGTCGTCACTGTGACTCACCAAATATGGAGCGACAACTCCTTATAAGGAAACATTGTATCTCTTTATATGGAGGAAAGTAGATCCACGCGGATAGATTTTGTGTTTATTGAGCAAAGTATTCATAAATTACACAGGACATTTTTTAGGGTTTTGTCTCGGTAGTGACTTAGTGAGTGATTGTAAAGGACGACTGCGGTAGCTGCATATTTAATCAGGCCAGGGTAGATGGTTTGCGTATATACGGTAGGGACTAAGTGGTATGGCGGATTGATCATGGAGGCGCTCTTCGCTGTTTCCTTTTAGAGAGAGCGACGCGGGGTTTGGGAAAACGGGGAGGCGACGCGAGCTTGAAGCCGGTTTGTAGTCTCTCGGGGGCAGCAGCAGGACCGGAAAGATAAAAGTGAAAACTTTGCATTGATAGTTTGCGACGCACATGTGTTCACTTATTTCCCTTTCCTTTCGGTTTGTTTAATGCGCCTGTGTTGTAATATTCACTGCGTACACAACCACCGACGGCTGCTGGCGTTTAGACGTCTCACGTTTTCTCATGAATAGAATGTTATCTAGTCCAGCTGGGTCGGCACTGAGTGGAAACGGATCAGCGAGCGCGGGTGCTGCGGCTCACGGCTCTGTGGTGCTCAGTGGCGGGCTGCGTACTGGGCTCGCCCGGGCCGCACAGACGGTGAATACAGGAGGTCCTTTTCCTGGTGCTGCAGGACGTGTGGGAGATAGCACGGGGATGCTTGGAGGTAGCGGGCCTGGAATCTCTTCCAGACCGGGTGTCAGACCCGGGAACGGCAGCGGGCTAAGCGCACTTCAGGTCGCCACTAACGTTAACCCCAGTGTGGGAGGAGGACTCGGTGTAATGTCCGCAAGGTTTGACCGGGACAAAGAGATCGTTGTACCGCAGGTATGCAGCGCCTCGGACGCGGACTCAGAATCGGGAGACGATGACGAACCGACCGGTTCTTCGGGAAGCAGCAGGCGAGGAGTAAAGCGAGAGAGAGCCGAGATGGAAGGAGCCGGAATCGGTCAGGAGGCTGGGGCTCCACCTGGGGGGTACGGTGTACTGAGCGGGGGAGTCGCTGGAGCAAAGCCGGGCAAAAAAACCCGCGGACGAGTCAAGATTAAGATGGAGTTCATAGACAACAAGTTGCGGCGGTACACCACCTTCAGCAAGAGGAAGACCGGTATTATGAAGAAGGTGAGCTTTACCCATTAAACACACCAGCACCTGTAACTAGAACCTAATTTTATAATTGTTGCCTGGGATTATAAAAAAAAAGACACTTTATTCTAGTGGATTTGTAAGAGTCAAAGTGGCTTCCAGTGATGCAGGTGTGTGTTTGTGTGTAACTTGAAGTTCTAGGCCTGAGTCCCACATGTGGTTTAAGCTTCTACTGCTCAGTTCATTTAACCTTTAAGTGTTATGTAAACTAACTCTAAATGACTTATGGGATGGGAGCAGGACTTTGAACTCTACATGAACTTTCTGAATCTCTATTTCTCTTTTTTGTCTCACCTAGCCTTTCTTCCTGTCTCACGCTCTTTCTTCTCTTTCTGTCTTGCTGTAATGGAGATGACACTGTTGCATGTCCTCGTCTATGGCAAATGGTGGCTAGGAATTACAACAGACCTCACTGGCTGTGAACTTTAAATAGAACAGAGAATTGACAGTCACTATTTCTGACCAACACCACCCCTCTTTCTCTCTCTCTTGCGCAGACACACACACACACACACACACACACAAAAGCTCAGGACTGCATGAAGAGTCTTCTTAATCAATGGAGCTTAACCTAAATAGTTTGGGTGCTAGTTTTGTCTTTGCTGTAACATCGTGTGCTGCACTGTCATGACTGCAATCTTTCAAAAAAAGGCTTGATGTTACTCATGGTGTTCTGTCAAATTTCGGGGGTTTTGTGTAAATGTAAAGAAATGAAACGCTGCTTTCGGTCTTTCAGAGTGAGGTGAGGTTTATACGAGCACTGATCAAGATTTTGTGGTTTTTTTATTTCGACTTAGCACTTTTTTTAATCATTATTTTTAGCCGCAGGCATGTGAACAGTGCTAAGCGCCCCCTTAAAGAGACCATAAATTGCTTTCAGGTCTCGTATGTGATTATCAGCTACCACACAGTGCCATAGTTGCCCCTAATTTGTGTAATTGGCAGGAATCCCAGTTGGGCCAGTCCTAGAAGGAGCAGGAAGTCAGTTGGGGTAATGTCTCTCACGCTTTCCTTCCACTTTTCACCTCTGTAGGATGTTCTTGTTGATGCCGGAATTGGCATGCTGCACAACTGCCCAGGTTTGTAATGACAATGTCGTACTTGGGTGATGCGACCTCTGAAAAAGCTGTCTAAAATACAAACCAGGTAGTAATTTAAAGTAATGTTTAGAATTACTAGCTAAAGTTTATCAGTGTAAAGTAAATCAGTATTTAACAGTATGTACACAGCTGAAAGACCCGAAGGACAGAAATCAGCGCCAATCCTAATCCCAAAGCAACACCTGTCCCCCGGCATCTATATGTTGTGGAACAACTGTAGGTCCCCCTCCCTACGGGTTTTTTACTGTAGCCCCACTGACCTGTAGAAGGTCATCACCTGCCCTCGTTTCTCTGGTCAGCTGTCCAAACGGGTTTATGATGTCACTGCTGAAGGCTTCTGAACTGCAGTGTTGTTTTCCAGTAGGTCTATGGCGCATGTAGCCACCTGCTGAATTGTTCCTATATTTTTAATCCCATGTCCCCAGCTGTCCTCCGCACTCACAATCTCAGGAACAAGTTTCGTCTGGGTTTATAGTTCAAGTCTTAATATTTATAACTTCATTATAAATATAGCTGTAAGATGTTGCTCTGTTTCATTTGTCAGTAAAAGGACTTGTATATCCACACCCTATTTTTTTTTTTTCCCTTGAGTAACATTAAACTGCCTGTATTTTTATCTGTGTTTTGGAGGTAACATTTAACTCTGTCACTCTAAGGACTAATCAGCATTTTTTTGATGCATTATAAACTGAAACATAATCATGAAGTGGGAATATCGCCCAAATTTGCCTACGGTACATTTTCAGCCTTAAAATTTAACCTGTATAAAGGTGAAGCATGGTTTCTAAAGCGAACAGTTGTAATGGCAGTGCAGGCTGACCTTTGGTCAGCACACGCATCTACCTGTGTGTAAATGTTAACAGAGCACACTGATATGTTTGTATAACTTATGACTTGCAAATCTAATAGAAATTGTAATGCCAAATTCACACTAGAGGTTTTTTTTTTTTTTTAAGTAGTTAGTTTACCATTGTTTTGGCACCGCATAACCATCTGGAATAACATTCAGTTGTTGCTGTGTTCACATGCCGGTTGATTGGTGACCACTGCATGACCTTACAACAACAAGAATCGGCAGCAACTATGTCATGTAACCAAACGCACGTAAGAAGTGATGAAGAAATAATGCAAGTTCATGCTTTAAGATCAGAATTCTTGCATGAAGACTGTAAATGGAAATAAAATGGTAGCCTGCAAGAAGTTTGCGATAGAAATGGTCTGCGTGCTGATTTGCAGCAAATAAAGGTCAGAACCGAACCCGATTCTTGCTAATATTGTGGTTTACAACCTGGTTTACAACCTAAACTAAACTAAATCTTGCAGAGATATTTTTAAGTTAGAACTCATTTTACACAGCAGATACATTTTGCACCATAGTCAGGTTCAGGTATTTATCAAGCCAAGTTTTTCATGAGCCTCTGTGACGTGTCGGCGAATCTCTCAGACTGCATGATTGTCACTTGCATGAACGAGCAACGAGTTGCCTCATATTTGTCTGCATTTTCGCAAAACCTGTCGGCCTGCCAATCAGGGCTAAAATCATGATGTGTGATCTCTGCATGAAGGTACTTAACTGTAGCGTTTAAGCCCCATGGCCACCAAGCTGCCACAGCTGGGCCTTCGAGCAAGGCCCGTAACTCTAAACTGCTGAGTTGTATAAAAATGAGTTGAATATAAACCCTTGGGTAAGAGGATCTGCTAAATGTCATAAATGTAACAGCAGTACCTGTCTGACGACTGTTGTACAACAATATCAACATTTACTTCAGCAGTGTCTTATCCGGGTGTTAAAAGAAGTGGAGCCGGTTTAATAAAGAGCCAAGTTTGTAGAATCCTCAGTGCTGTCCAATTTTACTTTCAGTAACAGTAAATGCATCAACAGGTTGAAACATGGCATGCGGTCTGAGGCTACAAGGTGGCTCAGTTAGTGTTTGTGAGCTTTTATTCGTAGCATATATCTAGTAAATGAAAGTGTGTTATGTTTTTTTTTCTCAGTAACTGTATACAATAAACTTGTGATCATAGACCAGCGTCGGTATTTCAAGTAGAGACTGACATTTTTTGTGTATCCTGCGAATAACAAATTTTCCGTTAATCACGTCATTGGGTTAGGACAGGAAAAATGTCTGTGGGAGTGGGTGGGAATGTGAATAGTAATAACACGATGATGCTCAACTTTATGCCTATATACCTTTTTATTTTTTTATATATAGGGTATATTTGTGCATAAAGTTGGCCATCAGTATTTTATATTACCCTTTTTATATATATTTTATATATAAGAAACCCAGTTTAGACTCCAAACCTCCACATTACAACCGCAACTGTACCACTTACATCATCTGGAGACCAAGTTAATTTCTTCTTCTCCTTCACCCGTTGTGGTCGTAAAAATTCAAATTCAACTATACAAACGCGTTTTGCTAATTTACTCTGATCGACCAATCAGAGGACGGAAAAATGCTGCTGTCATAGTGCAGAAGGCTTTAATAATTTTAACTAATTAGCAATCTGCCACTACTGATGTAGTTTAAGTTACATAATATAGTTACACTGATGGTTTAAGCAGCACTACTGATTCTGAAGGCTTTGGGCAGATTACATTAACATGGCAGCACATAGAAACTGAAATCTAATTGGATAAAAAATCTAACGTACATAAAATGGAAGCAGTGCAGCTAAGAGAAATGCTACGAAATAAAGCGAATAAACTGTTGGGAATGAATTAATACAATTTATTGAAACAAATATTAGAATTTAGGTTGTAAAAGTAGCCTCTGAGTGTTAAGGCCAGCTGTTAAGGACTTGCTGACCCTGACTGCATGCCACTGTATTGTACCTACATTTACAAATGTTTGTATATGTACTATTTATACTTATTGACTAAATCTATAATTTAACACAAACACTTGATGTTATGAACAAATCCCAAAAAAAAAGTCGTGGTAGGAAGTGGGACAGGATTTTTATTTCCGAAGGTTATTTTGTGGAATTGGGATGGACTGGATTTTATTTCAATAATTTTTTGTGGAAGGGTTTAAAAAAATCCACTCCAGTGTCACCCTCTAATTTGTGATACTTATACTTCAACTGTGTGTGTGATTCCTAATAGACCAACCGTAATTTCATACAAGAAGCTGACCACTGCTTGGCACTTAATGAAACTGTGTGTTTGGTCATGGTTTAGACCTTGGACAGCAGTTGGGTGTGGCAGAAATTTACATATGTAAAAATGTTCTCAGAAAAAGTAAATTGATTTTAAGTTTTAGAGGAAAAAAATTCTTGATTTTAAAGCCTTGTAATAAATTTTGAAATGTTCCTGTTTACTACCTTCACTGTGAAGATTTGGCATCTACAGCTCTTGCGAAGAGCTTACGAAACCCAGAATTTTATTGATTTGATTGGAACAGATGCCTTTATACAGAGCGACGTACAAAATTGCTGAGTCTGATCATTGAACAGATCGATACTGGTATTCACAAAAAGTGTAACAACCCAGAAACTGTTGAAGAAATAAGAGAGCAAGTGACAAATGGCAGAATGTTTGGCATCAGTCTACAAAATGTGATCTGAACATTTAGCTCAATTTTTAAACATTTGCTACTGATGTACCGCTAGTGCTAGTTTCATTATGTTGTAGTAGCCAATTGATTTTAGCATAATTTTCTTAAAATAAAAAAAATCTAAATTGTGATTTCTTAGTGAACCAAGTTCTTGTTGACATAAAATCACTACTGTAATTTTACTACCACGGTGTGAGTTTCAGAAGCAGTTAAAAAATATATATATATGTATATATCTCAATCTTATTTACCTAGGAGGAGTTTTTAGGTTGCTTTTGTTAGTCAAATGCTATGCTGCACCTTTTACTTTGTGATCTTCTGCAGTGATTGTCTTGTAGCCAGTGATTTGTCCTCTAGCCATTTTATATTATTAAGCCGTTGTCCATTTAATGCAGGTCATTTAACCGGTCATCTGTTGCTCGTCTAGTGAAGTTGAACCTGCACCCTTGTACCGCGATGATTGCTTAGAGTAATGGCGCCCTCGGGTAAAACCCCCACCCCCTTTAAAGACCATGGCATTCATTCTGAAGTTTTGTTCCAATACGTCATTTGAGCACAAAGGCTTATGGGTAGAAGAGGATCTATTGACCCTATTGAAGTGGCCATGTTATGTAAATGTGAACAAGACCCAGCAAGCTAATGAAAGCTGCTAAGACCCTTGTTTGGTGACAGCTAGTCTGATTTCTAAAGTGAAACTAGTTTTGTACTGCAGTGACAAACATGCCTGAACAATAAGGAAACGACTTGTTAGCCATGTCATAACCACAGTGAATCAGGTTGAAATGGCTATGGTCTTATGATTAGACATGGTTACTGACGCAGGATAGTTCTGAGGAAATGATAAAAGCACTGTACAGGCATCTGTTTTGATTCTTCAGTGTGCACTGGGGTAAAGTTTGCATGTTTTTGCCAACCAGATAGTTACTTTGTGCTTCCTATGTAATCTAGTTAATGTTGAAATTGGCTTGATGATGATATCCTCTACTCCAATCCAAGCTAAATAGCATCATTTGTCAGCAGAGTTAATTATGTTTAAAGGAGCACTTCTGATCATTATTTTATACTCCTGCCCACAAGCATTGTGCTCCTCGAACACAACCAACCAAATCAGCAAAGGTTTTTGTTTTTGTAGTTCCAGCGGTGTGTGTACATCTATTAATTAAAGCCTAAGTCTTCTTTTTTATGGGAAATACAGTAAACTCATAAAAGAATTATTACATTACCCCTTAATCAGACAACGATGAACCCCACGTAGAACGCGGCGTGATTGTGATGGTGCCTGCTGAAAACCTACTGTTTGCGTTTATATTTTTAATTATACAGTTTGTATCAAAAGAAAAAAATACTACTTTATAGTTTGTTTTTATATTAGTGTGTTATATAATATTTTCTTATAAATGATTTGCTTCCGTAGTATATGTAAATTATAAAACATTTAGATAGTATTTAACTAGTGAAATGTGTTCAGTCTGTGTGTGAAGGCCTGCACTCAGCTCCGTCAGTAATGTCGCACTGCTTGAATCTATGCGTGTTTTGTAATAATTTAGTGGTTTTAAAGCCGCTTGTGATAAACATGGTTGTTATGGGGTAGGGCGGCGAAACGATATTGATGCCGCTAACTATCGCAGCATTTTTATTTATCTGTTTTTCACAATAGTGCGTCAATATTTAGACCTCTAGTATAGATAGATATTTAAACTTGGTTTTTAATTTATTTACATTTAAGATCAAATTAAAGCTCTCAATGGTTTTCTCCTCCCCTCCTGCGGTTGGCGCTGACGCATACAGCCATCGTCTTAGAAGCAAACATGGCGACTCCAGCTTTGTGATTGTATTTTTAGCTGTTCGTTTTACTTTTTATTTATTTGTTTAATTTAAGGTATTGCGATTATGTAATATTTATCAGTGTATTGTGCCCCATGTATCATGATGTTCTTGACATATTATGGAGTCTCAGTTTTGCTGCCTTTTAATCAGGTAGTTTCAAACAAAATATTTTAAGCTCATAATATAATAAAATATGATATTATAATATAATACATGCAGAAAAATGTTTGGTAATTATTACATTTCCCCAACCTATTAAGTAAAGTTTAAAATTATAGTCTTGTGCGAATCAGGCATAAGGTGTGTGTGCGCATGTGAGCCAAAATATTTGCACCATTGTTCAAGTATGAAGGACACCAGGTAATGTATATCCTGTCTAAAAGAGGTGGTTTTTTTTTTAAGAACTTTTTATAAAAGTTTTTTTTTCCTACTCCCTCCCGCTGAAACCACTGGCTGAGTCTAAAACCCAGACTGATTAAATATACATGGGGTTTTAAGGTACTTTTCATAGAGGCAACACTTTAGGGGGTTTTAGGCAACCTGTTGAGTGCATGGCATGGGTTAAGATTGCTGATACCCCATCAAGCTCGCTACAAGCACACACAATAACACTTCTCTAATGTAATAAAATTCTATTTGTAGTCAGTTCATGATTTCTACACTGCTCCTGTGTGAATCAATCATGATCACTACAGAGTCCCTCTGGCAACATTAATTCATAGACTTGTGTCTGAACTTCAGAAGAAAGAGATCTTACCGAATCTGTTTGTTAGTTTGGTTTTTTTTTTTTGTTGTTTTTTAAATACATGTATACGCGTGTGTGTGTGTTGAATATTTGTTTAAAAAAAGCTCCTATTGTTTTACAACAGATTTAATTCCTGTTGCTGTTGTAGCTGCTTCGCCAACCCCGTGTCCCCCCTACAGTCCCTACAGAGAATGCAATCAGTCTCACAGTATCACACTCCCTATTTTTGGAACCTTATCTTCTGTTATTTTAGGTACATTTCAGCCATACGTCAGAGTCCGTGAGTGCTGCTCTGCTGCACTGAAACATTTTTTCCCTCTTAGCGAGCTACAGTACTCGCCAGAGAAAATCATTTTATAGATTGTAAACGTAATTGTTTGGTGCAAACCACAAACTCCTAAGACATCCTTTCTGTTTATTGTTTTTATTTTTTGTTTAAATGTATAAATATAAGTGACTCTTGTAGCCGCACGTGTAGATGTTTGTTGGAAGAATTCTGTTATGGCATGACATTTGTAGAATGTAATCGAAAATATTCTGTAATGCTTTTGATGCAACTAAGTAATTGTTTCCTTTTAATTTTTTAGGCATATGAACTCTCTACACTTACGGGTACTCAGGTGCTGCTTCTGGTGGCAAGTGAAACGGGTCACGTGTACACGTTTGCCACACGCAAGCTCCAGCCCATGATTACCAGTGAGACGGGCAAAGCTCTGATCCAAACATGTCTGAACTCTCCAGACTCCCCTCCCCGCTCAGACCCGTCCACAGACCAGCGCATGAGCGCCACTGGCTTTGAAGAGACAGATCTCACCTATCAGGTGTCTGAGTCTGAGAGCCTCGGAGAAACCAAGGTGAGCCGATTACTTTTTGTTTGAGTAATAAAATGAATTGATATCGATGATTATCATGATCACCTTGTAGAGTGTTTCTATTCAGTTCATTATAATAACTTTCATCACCATGGCCTGTTTACTCTATTCGTTAGTGCTTTCTTGTATTACTCGCACTGTGCTGACTGTGGAGAAGTGTTCCTTGTACTTTTGTCTGTTCCTCATGCAGCTCAAATGAGTCATATTTAAGAGCTTCATATTGCATGTTATTACCAGCAGCTGCACTGTACAGTACATCACCTTAGAGTTATGACTATCGAAGAACATCATTGTCTCTGAGAAACACTAGCGGTCAACCTGTGTAGGATTTTTCCTGATATCTACGTATTTGTTAAATAATATTATAAACTAGAAGTTTTTAAAATGGAATCTGAAAAAATAACCAACACACTAAGTAAACACTGCTAGAGAAATAAGAATAAAAATTACCATACAATGTGCTAAATGAAATAAATACACAAATATGTATATACTCATTATATAAATCAAAGGCAGACGATTTGGGTTTTTCGTGGGCTGATACTGATATCAGGAAGTTAAAAAAAAACGATATTGATATTCCAGCTGCTATTCTTTGTGTATATTTTAGTACAGTTCCAGTCTTGGACACACTTGACATTTGTGTCCCACACTTGACTGGTACTAAACAGTACAATTCTGTTCACTTTTCATTAATAAAATATTACATATTTTTCATGCATAAATATGACAAATTTTGGGAAATTCCACCGTATACAGTAAATTCTGTGTTTATGACTGGATTCTGTGATTCTGTCTAATCTAAATTTAATTTGTAATTTACTACACAATGTCTTGAAAATACTGTGATACTGAGTAAATGATTTGTACACAATTTAATCAGTAAGTAATGTATCATAAATTTGGTGTTGAACAAATCAGTTTAGTTTTAACCGTAAAATGAAATTTCAGAGGACTCGCTCGGTGGTGAATCAGACATTAGCGGATGTGGACAAGTTAATCATGGCTATTAGGACATCGCAAAAGATTTGTGTTTAATTCAGTGGAATAAATAACGTATCTGATTCACAGGTCATGTACATTCTGCGCATAAACCACCCGAGAGTTACTGTACCGCCTGACTTTGCCTGGTAAAAACGTTTTTATTTTTAGTTTAGTTTTATTTTGCTTTAATGCAGTTGATAATTTATTTTAAGATATTCCATTTTGTAAATATTTTATTTTCTATTGTTGGGTATTTTTGCAAATAACCAATGGTATTGGCAAATAAAAAAAAACTACAGGAATAAAAACAATACTGCTCCAACAGTGAAAATAAGCACCTTTTATAGATAATTCTGACTAAAGAAAACTTCCACAATGAAACCAGAAATGAGTGTTAATGACCAAGTGAGTGGTTTGTGAGGCTGTTCTAGTATCAGCTGAGAGTTTAACTTAAATGAGGGTGGCTGGGATTTTTTTTTTTTTTGTTAATGTTGTCTGGGATTGTTCTAATGGTATGATGATTAAGAGTTCTGTTTCTCCATCAGTCTAAACTCCAGTGCATACAGCTGCATTCGGGTTTCTTTGTCTGAGTGTCGTTCCTCCTGTTTCCAAGATGACCAAGTCCCTTTTTTGTATTAGAAGGTCTAATTATATCTTGGTAAAGGGCTTTACGCCTGATCCAATGTGCAACTGTGTAATGCATCGGTCAGCATAGATGCACTAGGGTTTGCTAGGGTTCTATCTATTACTGTTTCTTTGCATTTATTCCTGCTTACTATTCCTCGATACGTCAACCTGGGTAAGGACTTAAAATCACTCCTAGTTTCATGCACTTTTCCCCCCGAGCTGATATTTAATCTCTAACCTTGAAGTAATTACCAAACTTCTAGTAGCATCTCCTGTGTTTTATAGATTTTGTTACGTTTCTTGGTCAATAATTGATCAGTTTTCTTGAAGCAGTAGGAACTCTAATATAACAGGAAATACTAGGTCAGAACCTCTTTACATTCCCTCCAGGCTAGAAAAAACCCCATATTTAATTATTTATTTAATTGCATTTTTGAGTGTTATAAGCATAGGTAGTTATGCGTTAATATTTATTTATTTAAGTCTAGAATTAATATAGCACCAAACTAATTTAATATTTTTATGCCTTACATTTATTATCCACTGTGCTGGTAAAAGTTTGATAAAATGTCTTGCCTCAGGTCTCCAGCAGCGCATTGTGCACTCTGCCTTAATTTGTACCACACAATCAACTAATTGTGTTGCTTTGAAGTGGCTTCTGGTTTATCCATGGAGGTTGCTGGACTTGTTTACAGTGTGTCTTTGCAGTTCCTCGATGGTACATGTATCAGGTTTTCTACATGGTTACCCCTAGCTTAGACTCTTAGTGCACTTCTCTCATTGATAAAAACTTGATTCTGCCTCCATTCCCTTATATGGACTGGTTTCCCTGCTCGCTCTCTTGGCTTGGGCCCCTCACATTCCTAATAGGCTGCAGCTGTCTTAAGTCCACAGTTGTCTATACTCACTTTTTTTTTTTTTTTTTTTTTAAATATGTATAATGTAATAATAAGTGGATTGTATATTTAAAATGAGCCTATCTGCAGTGGTGCTGTTAATACAGTAAAAGTCTTTTTTGAAGCAGAGGTACTGTCTATATTTGTGGTCTTTATGATGTGATCCAAAGCCTCCTGTGTTTACAAAGTCTCGCAGAAAGTGTGGTCTGGTTTTTTCTTTCTCTTTTTTTTTTTTTTTTTTTTTTTTTTTTTTTTTTTTTTTGGATGTGACTGAACAGCAGGTTGGGTAGGGACTAATTTCTAGACTCCTGGGGACATGAGTCCACTATGTTGTCCCTATAAGAGAAATGTCAATAGAAAAAGGTCTGCTTAGGGCTCAGGAAAATTCAGAGCTTTCTTGTGGATTTAAGAGCAAATATTTCATTTATTTAGGCATAATTTTACATCCACCATAAAATATCATCTTGTCCTTTTAAAAATGTGATATTTGTTTAGAAACACCACAATCTTTAAAATATCTTTTTTGTAAAGGCGAGTTATAGTGAATTGGTCAGGATCTTCATTGTCTAGCATATGTTTTTGTAGTTCAGTCCTTCTTTAACATCAGATTTTTTTTGGGGGGTCTTATTATACAGGCCGGTTTTAATTTATTTATTAGCTTTTTTTTTATTTATTTTTTTATTCTGACTGTTTGACTCACTGTTCCAGAACATAATCACAGCCTGAGTCTTTCAGTTTGTATTTACTCCAGTCGTATTAGAGTAAAGTTTCATCCTTCTGGATCACTGCAATTACTAAACACGTCTCTGACCCAGACAGACTTTTCTCTGTCTCTGTCCATCTGCTTCAGCCTGTACTATGCTGCTGGCCGAAACCAGGCCAGGATTCATCAGGGATATTTCGATCCAAAAGGTTGTTCCAAGTTGCATCATTCCTAACATTTGGCAGGTCTAACCTTGCCAGAAATATAACTGTAAATGTTGTGTAAATAGGAAGTCGGTTTGCAAAGAAGTCTTCGCTTATGTTCGACTTTTTGTCCTCCAGTTTAAAAGGTAGGGTGGTGAACTCGTTTTGCTCATTATTGATATACAACAGTAAGAAAAATGATCATAAGCTGTGATGCAATGAATTTTGATTTCTCTTTTCCCTTCACTTTGGGACAGGGGGTTTCAAAAGCCCAGGCTGATGTTTGCTCAGTTACTAATTACTTAATAGGTGTAACTTAAAGCTGACGCTGGATAGTGTGAAAGATGTGGGGGGTTAAATTTCAAATTGTCCTCTTTCCCTTTTTTTCATAACTGTGAGAACCTGTGAAAAAGTGTGTGCGTGTGTAGTGGTGGTGGTGGTGGTGGTGGGGCAAAGAAAGACAGGGCCGGTGCAAACTGAGCAGAACCAGGGACAGCAAGAGTTTAGAAAAGGCAGGAAACAGATGAGGAGTAAGTAGGTCCAGATGACAAGCAAGTGTCGGAGATAACTGAAGCCAGTTTAGTGTTTCTGCAGCCTTATCGCAGCTCTGGGTGTTAAAAAAAAAAAACAGGTGTCTGGTGGAAGACTGGAAGGATTTAGAGAGTGCTGTAAAGGGGTAGAATAGACCATACACAGCCCCCACGAGCTGGTGAGTGACATTTACAGCAACAGGGTTGAGGGTATTAAGCTGTGTGTTGATGTGCCACTCAGAGGAGGAGTCGTTTAAGCCTTATGTTTCGCTGATCACAGCGCAGGTCACCACCGATTGGCTGCACTTCTGCTACTTGGGCTGCCTTGCCTTTTTTAGCAGTCCCAAATAGAGCAGTGAATTCCAAATCTTTGGCAGGGTGACAGGCAGAAGATGGAAGCCAGCGAGTGGGAGCTCTGGACGAGGTGGAGGAGGAGGGGAGAGAAAGCAAGCAAGTGAGAGAGAGAGAGAAAGTGTGTCCTAGCACAGCTCCGTCTCTGCTGGACTCCAAATTTACATCTATGAATTCATTTAAATGAATAGTTCTGCTAAAGGGTTGGAGTTGATTTAGAAGCAGAAGTAGATCAGGGTGTTGTGGGTGATGGTAATGATGATTGCTCTCGTCCATCACTGCTATTTTACACATAGATTAATCTTTGTACTGGGTGGATGATAAGCTATGTCATTGTGTACCCATGTGATAAAACTCACCTGCATCCACAGCTACGTTACTGGTCCTAATGGATCCCTCAGGAGCTGTAGAATAAAGACGCATGTCTTCCCTGGTCATTAGCTTTCTGTTCATATAATGAATACAACCAACATCTTAATACAGATCACCTTAGTCATCATGCATTCTTTTTGTGCGGCTGAATTGACTATACTTTCATTATTACTGTCACTTTGTTATAAGATTCACAGAGTCTGTGTTATAGATGTAGTTTCTGTTTCCTAAGAGATCTGCTCAGTGTGGAGGAAAAGCTGTGGGTGTTTTTTGTTACATGGAGAAAAACGATGCTATCTATTAGTTTCTATTGCCCTCTGCCCTTTTTTTCCCATCTCTTCATTTCCATCCCTCCCTTCTGAACATGTACCATTTGAAAAAATTGCATAAATATTAGGGGAGGGAATATACATTACATTTTGGATAAATGTTTAAACAACTCTCATTTGTTTTAACACAACCTATAAAAAAGAGTTAAAGGCACATAATAGTTGTTTTAAAGGTTTGTCCCTTTTTCCATTTGTATCACATGCAGAGCTTTTTGTCTCTACAGGGACGTTTCTCTATACTGGGATGAGCACTGTAAAACTAAGGACAATTAAAGTTGATTAGAAACTTTTCTAATACAGAAGTAGGTAAAGTGAATTTAACACTGCACCCACTGCGCTGTGATGAGGATGTGATGAGAGTCACAAAAATGTCTTTCTAGTACTTTTATCATTTAGCCAAATTTTTTTTTCTTATCACTGAGGGATAGATAAATGGAAAAACACCTATAAATCTTCAGTCCTCCAATCACAGCTCTCCCCAAAAATGCATCCTTAGAGCCATGTACCCCCGGCCTGCTGTTCCTGACCTTTTGCTGCTGGGTATCTGTGTAAGGGATGTCGTGGTTTCCATCTACTCGGCGTATGCTGATGTTAGTGTTGTTGACCTTTCTCCTTTTTTTTTTTTTTCTTGGATATTAATGTGCCATTAATTGCTGCTGGACAGAATAAGTACGTTGGACTTTCTATCTTAGTAGGTGCCACTGTGTGTAGATTTCATCGTGTTGTATAAAGGATTAAAACCTCCTCATACGCACTCATGTTTCCTGACAGTTGTCACGATCCTCAGCTGTTCAGGCACTCACCCTCTCTCTGATTCTTTCTGTCCTTCGTTTACGATTTCCCTTCCTCCGTTTGCCTGTGTCTGCCCATCACAGCCTGACCTGTCATATGATCTTGTGATCATATGATTAGCTGCCCTGTCTGCTCCTTGTGTGCCATACACTTTAAACGCTCTTTCATATCCATGTGCTTTACACATGCGTACAGTCTCATGCATGTCTCCAGTAGCTCATGCTCACTTAGAAATTCCCAAATGAGCAATGTACAGAACCTGAAAGTTTAGGAAATCTAAGTAGATAGCATTGACAGAACCCACAACTAAGTAACAGCAGAATATCACCATGTGAAAATCGAATCCTAACTATTTAATATATTTAGCTGAGCCAACAGACCAGGTTTAAACTATGTAACTTAAAAGTAGATGATGAGCTAAAATATAACTGGGTTATATCATTTATAAAAAAAAAAGACAAAGAAAAATGCAGACGAGTGCTATTTTTTTAGCAGGTATCTGATGCCCATTCACAAGCTAGCTTATCCCCATCACACACCAAGCCAGCATGTTTCCATTCCAAGGCCTGTAAAGCCATTCATCTGTTTGAACTGCTGCTCATGCTGTGTCACAGGGCAGCTGAAAACACTCGGAGGAAGGCGCTAACTGCCTTTTCCCACCTACATGAGCTCACAGATGCTCACGACTGGTTAGTGGTGATATGTCGGCGAACAGTGTGTCACCTCTCCCACGTGAAGAACATTGCAGATTTTTCTCGTCAGACTCTGCATTTCAAGTCGCCTAACAAGGCTTTTCTGTTGTTTCTGTCTGTTGATATATTTGTGACTGCTACCAAAAACTGACTGGTGCTGTTAAACATCTTTCACACACCATTCGGTTACTTTAAGCTGAATATTTACAGTATTTTAAAGAAAGTGTACAGGAGTTAGAGTTGGAGTGAGCCAGACATTTACATAAACACTGATGTCTGGACATTTACCCCAGCATAGTGTTACATAGATGTTTTATAGAGATGTTGGTTGTCCACCTGGCTGGAAATTGGTCTTGCCCATCGCCACATCACTACCACTTAACATTTATTTAGTGTTAAGGGTTCAAAAAAAGATGTCAGACTTCACACTAAATGTACACTACTGCTAAACGTGTGTTTGAACAGCACATCTGCACTTTGGACCTCCTGGCTGCATTTCCCATTGCTGTGAATCCCCCCCCCCCATTTTATTTATTGCATTACAAAATCTGCTCTTGTTAAGTGTATTCTAAAAAACTGTTCTAGCCACCAAAAAAATGCATACAGATTAATGAATAAGTGATAACTGCATTGGTTTCCTGGAAACCAATCATAAGTGTGTACTTATTACCCACTCGGTCATGGTTAAACAACACCCCTGTGAGAGGAGCTTGCTTTCTTCATGATGGTTCATTATTATAGGAAAAAAAACATTCTACACAGATTCTGAGAAGTTTAGCTCACGGTTTGTAGCGTCAAAGAGCTCAATTTTACACTGCTGAACAGTAATTGAGTAATTTTTTGTAAAAAAAACCCAAAAAACTTTTTTTTTTTAATGTTTTTTTTTATTTCTTTCAATTAAAATGTGAATCAGTAATATGAGGGTCTATCAAATGTGCTTGATGCTTATGCTGCCATCTGTTGTTGTGTCTTGAAACTATTTGATATTTCTACAAACATTACACTGACTTAATTAAAGCTATTCTTTCCAGTAGGGCTATTGGCCAGCATCTGTCCTGTTACTGTCAGTTGGGCAAAAGTAAACAACCCCCCAGTTTTCCAGAAAGATATGTTTACAGCAGATTTTTAGAGAGATTAAATTTTACTATTATAAGAACACTTCAAGCAATATTGTGGCAAGTTTAATTTACATGTTGTTTGTTTACACGTATTAATAAACAAGTGATGGGGAAACTATTTTTTTATTTGTTATTGAGCCATCATCTTAAATGTGTTTTAACATCAGCAGCTGTTTTATTATGCTGTGATTTGTATATGCCCTATAATTCGATTTAGCTGTGCAGAAATGACAGCATGCAGTCTTGTGCAGGCAAATTTGTATCTTTCTAGCCAGAGGAGAGGAATAGATTGAAGATTGAGTTACATGCACACCTGCAGTCCATGCCTTCCTTCCACCTTCTTCCGTCTTCTTGCTGTGGCTTTGGCTGTGTCATGTACTGTGTGTGAGTGAGTGTGGAAATCCTTTTGAGGACAAGTTGCGTTGTGCGTCTCTCTACTACACCCCATGTTGCCTTCAGGAGCCAGAGTGAAAAGTGTGTTCTGCAGATCAGAAAAACATGGTAAAGTACAGTGTGTCCTCAGGTCACCCTTACCGTCCTTTTCAGATGGCTAAAGATGTGATGATCTGAATGACCCTTTATTACAGATAATAAAAGAAGGTGCAGAAGTAAACATTTTGTCCTAATTTTCATTACAGGGCATTAGACGTATAGCGAGTTGAACGTTTTTGCTCTGAGCACATTTCATTTTTAAAGACTTTGTACAGAGAGACCACCAATGACTAATGCTGCCATGGTAACCAGCAACAATAGAACGTACTGTACCACAAGTGCCAGACTTATAAGTGTTGCCACAAAACTGATTAAATGTTTTTCGAATGAACTGCTCGCAAGCTTATTAATTCAAGCAAAACTTTTAAAGCATTCCAGAAAAACAGGGTGTTAAATAGCGAGTTATTGTAAAGTCTTGATGTTTATCTACTTCCTGTTTTTATGGGAGCAAATTTAAGGATGTGACTATTCTACCACCAGGTTTTAACTACTATAGCATAAATTATCACTCTCTCTATCTCATGTAAAATGTGATGAATCCAAACATCTAGCTGATGCATTTGAGAGTATTCTATTTCGGTAGCTGGTGCTTGTTTCTCGCACAGGAAGCTTGTTTTTTTTTTCTTTCTTATCTCTGGTGGTTTACCTATTGCTGCAAAATACTTGCATGTGTTGCTTGCAAAAGTGTACAGTTTAATCATTTATTGGTTTAAAAAAGGCAATCGTTAATTTAACTAAAAGTACTAATTATTGGTATTCTTTTCCAGGACACTCTAAAGCCAGCCTTCACGGTGGCCAGTCTGCCAGGTAGCACCAGTGCCCAGGCCACAGTGCCCACCACCTCCACTACCATGCAGGTGAGCAGTGGCCCTTCTTTCCCCATCACCAACTACCTGGCCCCGGTGTCTGGAGGCAATAGCAGCAGTGCCAGCGGAAGCCCTATATCCAACACCAACGGCACTGTCCTAAAGAGCGCAGCTGCCACTGGAGGGGTCATGCAACTCCCGGGAGGCTTCACTTTCATGTCGGGTAAACAGAAAATAAACCCTTCTGATGTCTCAAAAAGCACAGATTCAAGACATGGCTGCTGAACCAAATACGAAGTAGATCCAAGTGACCTTCATCTATGAGCTTTAGTAAAGAGATCACCTTCATCATGCTGCAGCTACCTTAAGCAGTAATAATGCTCAATAAAGCAGAGCTTTTGTGTAGAAACTCCGCTGTAGTGCCTTTGATTGTCATTGTGAAACAGGAATAATTAGCATGACTACACAATGGGTATATTAAAGAGCTTTGGCAAGCACGGCCTGTAATTAGTTATGAATATTCAATGAAGATTGTCTGTGTTTTATGGACTCTTAGTCTGGATGAGCCTCTGAAAGCAGATGTGAGGTGTCCATTAAAACACTAGAGAGACAACAGAGCAGCCCTCGTTCTCATCTCGCGTTCGTTTTGAGAGGAAAAAAAGACCATCCTCAATATGTTCAAGCGGCCCTCTTCTTAAATGTAAAAATTGTTTTTATGCTGGCCAGGTGTCATATAGATTAAATACTGCGTTATATTTTCTTGATATTTATAGTGTTGTGTTTAGAAGCAGTAGGTTGCAGCATGTTGTTATTTTGTAATAGCAGGCCCTGATGTGCTGCTTCCTGTTTCTTGCACTCTTCCACCTGTTTTACCCTCAGAGCCCTGCCAGGTGGTATAACACACACAATAAAACAGCTCTGAAGCATTGAATTACCCCCAACAAAACATCTGTAGCTTTGTATATTAGTCAAATCACCATAACTACCTTCAAGTCCATTGTCTCCTCCATTCTCTTCCTCTTCCTTCTGAAGTTCATGCAGGTTTCTCTATGCATTGTGGGAAACTGTAGCATGGCGCTTGTACATGTCGAATACTGATGCTATATTAGAACTCTGACTGAATAGGATATAATTATTGGAGTATCGTTGATATCCGTCCGTCATGTTATGCAGCTCAGGTTTACAGCGCTTTCCTTTTTTACCTACTAATGTGGATGGACAGAACTAAAAATTTCACAAAATTGTCGCTTTTCAGTTAAACAGCTAAAATTTTGCAGCCAATAACCTTGTTTCAGTTCAAGCTAACTGAATATTTAGTATTATTCATTATGTGTTGCTATTTTTTTTTTCTAAATACAACTGAACAGTTAGGGGTTAAGGGCCCTGCTCAGTTGCACAGTGGTAGCTTGGTGGTGCTGGAAATCAAACCCTGGTCTTTCTGGTATTAGTCCAACACCTTAACTACTAAGCCACCACTTTACCCACTAAACCCTCACTCAAGGGATTTCTTGTTAGAAAATAATTTCAGAAATTATCCAAGCAGATTAATAATAATAATTGGTCATAATAATAATAATAAAACATAAGGTCATAAAAACTGCAGTGTATGTTTAATTTTCACCCTGTTTGATTTCTCTCCAATAAACACGCCCACAGCAGGCACTCCTTTCCATTCTGGGACTCCGGCCATCTCGTTAGGTCAGCTGCAGCAACACTCTCTGGCTCTTCAGGGGCAACAGGGTCAGACTCTAACTACTGCCACTGTTACAGCTACACAGACCCCACAGGCCCAGCAAGCTGTGTTTCGTCTCCCCGCTGCAGTATCTCTTGCAGGTTAGTGTAAAACTCGCACACTTTTTTATAGGCTGATAACAAGGCAGAATCTTGTATTTATAGTATAGTCACTAAACAATAATGTATATATTTTTTGCATAATTATGAAAAATATAGTTAATGATGGCCTAAAATTTGTTTGTGTGGGCTAAATGTATAACTCATTAGGGTAAACTTTGTTAAAATTCTGAATGTTCTGAGGTAAAAGCACAACAAATTAGTATCCCAAGAACCCTTTATGAACCTTATTTTTGCAAAAGTATTGTAAAATATAAAATAGGCAGCCTTTGGGGTTCTTTTTAAAAAAACTTTTTCGAATGGTTTTTAACTGGACAGATGAAATATTGGGCAATATGAGTTGCAGCATATAGTTTTTAGTTCAGCAGCAACAGTTATGTTGGATGCGTTATTAGTAACTAAATTTAAGGCTTCATCTGAAAGCACATACTAAATTATGTAACGCGTGAATCCAGTAAAAATGTAAAAAAAAAATCGGACGTTCCTTAAGCATGGTTACAGGTAGTATGAAAATTCGGACATACTAATACTTCAATATTGACAAGTGACAGGAAGTTGGATAATGTTAAATAAGTGCAATGAACAATGATTTTTTTAAAGTAAAACACTTAAAATGCCGCATGCCCGCTTTCCATTACCTTTTTTTTTTTTTTTTTTTTTTTTTGTGCTTTAAGTAAATACTTAACATCAAGGAACTTTTTTTTTTTTTCTTTAATAAATATTTTGGACAAAGCCTAAATCTTTTTTTCAGCAATCTGCTTTTTTTCTGTGCCTCTGTCTTGTGCACACCACAGTCTGTGGGCGTGTAGCACGCGCACAGAGTTCCACACTTTGCGTTTAGTCAACATCACATCATCAATTAACATTCCGAAACAGTAAAGCGAAAACATTTGTGAATCGATTCAGAATCGTCTGCATTGTGATGCATCTAAGAGGAAAAAAAATCTGTAACCTAAAACCTAATCTGTATTGCAATCGGCCATAACATGGAAATGTTGACTTTGCGTTTTTAGGAGGAGCGATGCCCCAGCAGCTCCAGGCGATCCAGGTGCAGCCCAGCACTCAGTCGAGCTCCATCAACACTGACAGCAGCAGCCCTGAGATCTCTCAAACCAGCACTGCCTCCACAGGTACATTTAACACATCCATCTTCTAGCTTAATTATGATTGCACTTTGCATTCCTGTAAATAAAAATCAGCCAAAGAGCTTAAAGTACAAAGATATTTTATCAGACATCTTCAGTATATGCATACTTCTCTGCTAGTTTACGATAAGAAGGCACAGTTTTGAAGAATTAGCTTTTCCAAAGTAAGGAACTGTGATGTCTTAAGTTATTCCAGAATTTGTTTGGAGCAATAATGTTTGACATTGCAGAAGATGATTTCCAGGTTGCCCATTTGCAGTCTCGTATCCCATCCTAAGTTCCTCTTTTTTGGCCACGTTTGCTGATTAAACTTACCAGACCCACTAATAAAAGTTAAGCTAATGGGTAAAAACCTGATTTTGCAGTTATTTGGTTTAGCTGGATATTATATACAGATTCTTGTCAAACACATTTCCACATTGTTTTAGTAAAATATATTTCTTTAACTGATAACTCGCCTTGAGAGCTTGCCTGAAAAGATTACCTCGTATAAGAAGCCAATTTAACAAACACGGCGATGGTGGCAATCTGTTGTAACATGTCTAATCTTGTCTGCTTAGTATGATGTAATGTCGAGTTTGCGCTTAGTTACAAACCAATACGACTGTAATCACTTTAGTTTGCATTCAAGTTGCAGACTTATAATAGTTATATAAAGAACAAAAAATGTCAGCATGAAATTAATGAGTGATTTCTTTCCCACACAGGAAAGGGAATACTTTCAAGCATTGATTATTCGAACAGACAGTAATGAGGCTCATGTTTTAGTGAGACTGGACATTGTGGATGATGCTAATTATTGATTTTGGGAAAAGATATGTGGGTAACAGATCTGTGGGGAGAAAAGAAAACTTTGTTGCTCAAAGTATGTAAAATCAAAACTACATTTAATATTTACAGCACAAAATACCCAATGAAGGCGTTTCTAGACAAATCAGGTGTGTAAATTCCAAATAATTGTGACTAGGCAGATAAAATGATCTTTGTTCATGGATCAAGTAGCTTTTTAGACAGTGTGGCAATTATTCTTTATGGGGATTTACTGCCAGGTACATATTCACTGCTTGCATCACTTAAATCATCCACGTTTGATCTGATCACCTGTTAATGTGTATTATGATAAAATCACTTGTACCTTTTTAAAGGCTCTATTCAGACCTTTATTAAAAGCCTTCCTGGGCAATTGTTGTGCAATTGTAGGAATAGGAATTGTGTAGGAATATTATGCTTTTCTCCAAGTTGTACTTTTTATAGCATAGGTAGCTTTAATAAAGCTAAGCTAACTACATTGTTAAAGCAACACCATTGCATGTTTCCACATGTGGTTGATGAGCGCAATTTTCTGTTACCAGTGTCATGACTACTGTCTCTAATGGAGCATTTTCACCTACGGCACATAATAGAGCCTATCTATTTAAAAAAAAACTTTTTAGACACTCCCAGAGCTCATATTCTGTTCTTTACACAGTGTAGCCATTCATTTAGAGGAAAATATCTTCTGATCCTCTTAATTCGAGTTATTATCTTTGAAAATTAGTAAACACACACTGGCAATACCAATAACATTAGCCTACTCACTGACTAAACTGCTCAATAATTGCGTAGATTGCGTACAAGAACTAAAGAATCTGAAACCAGAAAACATTTATTGTGGTTTGGTCGTCATTGTTTACAAGCGTTACACTAAATTCATGAAGAGGCACAACATGCAAGCTACCGAGACCCTGTGGTAAAAAAAAAAAAAAAAAAAAAATTTGGAGCCAGTAGTGCGCTAATTAACAAACCGGAAAAGCCTAACAACAAATAAGCTCAAAAGTACAGGACAGCAAAAAAAAATGTACATATTAGACTTACAAATAAAGTAGCAGGAGGGTTAGGTCTCCATCAATTTTGCACCCTTTTGCCTCTTTTAGCTCGCACCAGGGAGTGTGAGTCTGTCTGATATTGATTCATATATGGGCTTGTGTCTGATCACTCTCCCGCTTTCTTTTCTCCATTGCCCCCGACAAAACCCTGTTCGGTTTCTTTGCTGACTCTGCCATGCAATTCAGTTTTAAAACCTGCATATTAGATAAATTAACTTTTTAAGGTTGAAAAATAATTGTTGCTTAAAAGCAGCTGGTCTAGCACTGCCTGGGATCCTGTGGTGAGACTCCGATTGGGCAGGATGCCATTAGGTGAACTGGCAAGCAGTGCGGTGGCTCAAGCTGATGAAATGACTCATGCACACCTCTTCCACTCTGATCATGCTTCACTCCTCTGTTTTCACCTCCCACATTGCAAAATATGACAAAGCACCAATTAAAAAGGAGAGATGTGAAGTGGGCAAGCATCCTTGAACGGCAAAGGAACTGTTTAATGTCAAATCCTAAAGGTGTAGCAAATTAATAATGGAAAAAATATAGAAATTAAAATAAAAACAAAAAGAAAAGTAGAGATTTTTTTTAAAGTATCACAATCTTCAGGTTGTGTTTTAAGATGTTGTGTGAATGTGGCGTTCTCTGCAATACTGCCACCTTGTGTCATAAGATCAGAAGTGCAAGGAGTAGAGAGTCGATTTAGTGACGAGTTATTGTTTCGCTCTCTCCACCTCCCTTTACCTGCCTCTTTCCACACTTTGCTCTGTCCATCCTTCTTAGCCACAGTCAGTCTCCCTGCTACTATCGTCACATCATCAGTGCCCACTTCTGTAGCAGGTCACATGATGTACCCAAGCCCCCATGCAGTGATGTATGCCTCGGCCCCCACGCTGACCGACGGCGGTCTGGCTGTGCTCAATGCCTTCTCCCAGGGTGCCTCAGCCATGCAGGTGTCCCACACACAGACCTCTGATACAGGTTAGAGCAACTGTTTATTCTCTGTCCACTATACTTGGAACACTTACATTAATGCAGGTGTTAGGAACATCCTTACACTTTAAACCAATAAATGCATCTATGAGTGGTTACACATACAAAATGTTGTTTAATACACTCGTAATCAAAATTGTGAGTAATAAAACCTTAATGAAAGAAAAAACAGTTTACATGTATAACAGCAAGCTAGATGATATATTTTATGCCTTACATAATACACTAAAACTTTTTCACTGTTCTATACCTATTTATATAAAGGCTTATTTACATTTGTGTGTCGCCTCAGGTGCTGTTCCTCAGGTGTTCCTCACAGCTCCCTCTGGCACGGTTCAGATCCCCGTTTCAGCGGTGCAGCTACATCCAGTACGGCAAGATCTCCACTTTACAAGTGAAACTCTTAATATTCTCTCTGCAACAGCATGCCACTGAGTGAACTAACCCACTGCAGGGAGGAAGAGGAGAAGGCGGGTTGTTTGTGTGCTTAGACTCTCCCTCTCTGGTGTTCAGACCTTTCAGGAGCACTGCATGCGCTATAGCACGGTCATTCCGTATGACCAAGAACACTTTCCAAAGCGGTAACCTCCAAAATATATAGTACAAAAACATAGAATAAAAATAATAGTAATAGTCTTGACATGATCTGATCTGTTTCAAAGTTGTTGCTCACAAGCCAAATGAACTAGGTACTCTTTATATTATAACCTAGATATAACCTTTAGAAGTTGTAATTTTTATCCTAATTTTTTTATTTATTTATTTTTTTAATTTTTTTTAGCCAAAACAATTTTAAAATACAATCACATGGCATTAACCCATAATCATACTTTTCTATACAGAGGGTAGGAAAGTAAGGAAAATAAATATACCTAAAAAGCACTTGTATTTTTGTATAAAGTATATAAAACCCTTACATTTTCCTTTTAGTACAAACAGTTTCATAGTTTTGGTGCAAAAGTAGTCACTAGCTGTCCAAAATGAAGATATTAAGGATGTGCTCCAAAGTGGAAAAGAAGTGGACTTGTTTGGCTTTACATTAAATCAGAACGAAACATTCTTCTATACATACATACATACATACATACATGCATACATACAATCCATCTATGCTGCTATTCTGCTAATCTTCTTTTAGAAGATTAGATTAACCTGTAAATTTGATAATAATCAGTTGTGACTTTTATTTTGTTGTAGAAATGTTTTATAAATCCCTGATCCTAATTGTATGTTTGGTTTGTTCTCCATATCTAGTCAGGAATAATTACAAAGCTGCAAAACATTTAAAACCAAGCACGTTTTTGTGTGTACTACTGTCACAGCACCGAGAGGACTATTTCGTGGCATGTTGTGTGCTAAAATACGAGCTTTTTGTTGAAAGGTTTAATTTATGTCCGCTAATATTCCCGTTTGCAGATGGTGATTGGCCAGCAGTCCAGCGGCAGTAACAGTAACCTGACGGAGCTGCAGGTGGTCAATCTGGACGCCACACAGAGCAGCAAGAACGACTGACTGACTGTCTGTGGCTGAGTAACGGCTCGCCAGAGACTTACATCGCTATTTATTGATGCCTTGTTACATTTTGAAGCATTTGATCCATTTGAGTGTGCAGGCTGTACAGTTTGTACTGTAAATGTGTGTCCTGACCTCACACCAACACTGAAGAACTGTAATTAAGCCTTTCGGTTCTAATGTTCAATTTCTAGGACTGTAACTCTGACATGCGTTTTTTGCATGTTTATTTGTACATGTATGAATGTATAAGCGTTTAATTCATCAAAGGGAGAAATGAAAAAACAGTGTTATCTAACTGTTGCACACACTGCAGCCTTTCACTCTGGCCAAAGATGAACTATTTTGTCAGTATTCTTGTGTGGAAGTGTGTGTGTATGTGTGCGCTTAATAGGAAAAGCTGTGAAGGCGTGCATTCTACCCGGGAATGATACTGATAGGTGGTGGCGGCCTTAAAGATAATTTAAACGGAGCTGTACATATATTTTTATTTTTATTTTATTCCTTTACTGCGATGGCATGTGCTGTTTGTGTGTGTGGTTTTTTTTTATTTTTTAAAGATGTTTTGTATTTTACTTATACAAAAATATACCAATTGTAAATTTATGTAATATACATATTTTATTGATTGTATCATTGAAAGAGTGAATATTTGGTCAGGGTTTTTTGTGCAAAAAAAGGATTTAAAAAAAAACAACTCACCTTTTAGTGTATTCTTTAGGCACAATCTGTTTTGCATTGGCCAGCTGTCTCTGTGCTGTAGTACTGATGCTAAAGTTTGTAGCAGACCAGCTAAAAAGACTGTACTCTATTAGTATTCAGTGCCTCACATAAGGCCCCCCCCCCCCAAATTTTTTGGAGCCTGTAATTGATATTAATAGTCAGCACCATTGTAGTGTCTGGTTAACAAATGATCATAGTCATTTTGAAATGTTCTTCCATTATAATGGAATTTAAATTTAATGGTCTAGGGATTTGAACTCATGACCACCTAAGCGGCAGTTTAACGCTCACTTGCCCTCACTGTTATTGTCTTTTTTTTTTTTTTTTTTTTTTTTTTAAACATCTGCAAATTTTGCATTACAGATTAAGACTGTTTAACACACTTGGGGGCTCCTTTATGCATACTTAAGTTCTTATACCTTTTGGTAGTTGTGAGATTCGCTCAGGTGAGCAAGGTACGAAAATCACTATTTATGGTCTATTTGTACAGACTGACTGTTTACCCCTAATTAATTTTCAGATTTATAAGTAAACGAAATTGGAGGGCTTTTCGAGGGATGGGAAAATTCTTTTGTAAGTATTGACCACACTCTGAACTCTGAATAAGATTTGAACCTTATTGGAAGCTAAAGAACACATAGTATAATGACACTAAAGCCTTGGAAAATGATGCAGTTCGAGCGTCAGGTGACTCAAATAACCGCTTGAACTCTTCATACTAAAGTCACTCTGCGTATGCTTAAGGGCTCGGTCGACTGTTAATCTCTTAAATGAATTTTTTGATGCAAACTAATTTCTTTTAGTTTATTTTAACCAACAATTACAGTGATGGAAAAACTTTTGCTCGGTTCCAGTTTTCTTTCTCTCCCTCCTCCCCAGTTACCAAATGACAAAGTATGATCATGCTGCGGCCTTTTTGTAGAAATGCTGTATTTTGAAATCTTCTTGTACGTTTATTTATATCTGCCTTTGTTGTGAGAATGGCTTTGTTCTTGGTTTATGCAGTTTTCACAGTTTTGTATTCCGTGCCTGGTTTAACATTAGGTGGCATGGAGCTGTACAAGGTTCTCTTCAAGCCAAACACTGTTTTTCCTACACTTTTCTCCAATAGGAAATGTGAAACCTTTTGGTTCAATACATTTTTTTTTTAGATGTTTATGACGTGGTGTGAGAAACAGATTGAACACTGGTTTCTTTATTGTGTTGAATTTTAAGGTTGTTGCTTGCTTTTTCATTTATTTGTAGTATTAGTATTCTTATTGTCTTATTTGAATCTTCATGTAACATCAAGTGTACAGAAAGTTTGTAATAAAAGGTTCTATTGAGTTAATCTAACTTGTTTTGTAGAATATGCAGTGGGGTAATGCAACAAATATTTAGGATTGTAGAGATAGAGATATATGACTGATCTAAAAGCTTAATTTTAGAGTTAAGACTGTTAAGTCTTTAATAATTTTTATTAATAAGGGTTTTTTTTCCATGCTTGTGCAGAGGTTTTAATTAGTTTTTTTTTCTAATTAAGAAGCAGCTTTGTTTAAACAAACACACGGCTCAGACCATGAAAAGAATTAAACCGAGGATGTCCAAGCTCGGTCCTGGAGGGCTGGTGTCCTACAGAGTTGAGGTCCAACTTGAAAAAAAGTTTTATGTGTACCTAGCATGATCTTAATTATTTGGTTCAGGTGTGTTTAATTAGGGTTAAAGACAAACTTTGCAGGACACCGGCCAGTCAGGACTGAGTTTGGACACCCCTGCATTCATCTGTTATTAGTTTAATTCTTCAAATTACTTGGAAGGAAAAAAAATCAAGGTTTCCAGATATCAAAAGTGGGGAACAAAACAGATTATAAACCCTAATTAAGAAATGCTGGAATAATTCTCTTTCTACTTTTTATTTAATTCTACTTCACTCTTTTAATAGAACCTTTGAAGGGGAACTTTGTATACTTAAATTAGAATATCATAAGGCACTTGTGATGTCCAGTTTAATAACACAAGTTTGCATACAGAAAACTGACTTATGTTGGTCACAGTAATTCCTGTATGTTATGGTTATTAATCCATCAGATTAAGCGCTTGTTAAGATTTTATTTGGAAATGTTCTTTCTATTCGGATTCATCATCTATAGAGTATAATTTTTCCTCCGATACAGTAGGTGGCGATAATGTTCTTAATGGGTTTAGTCGCCATTAACCAAGAAGAAGAAGCAGTAGTACTAGCTGTGTCCAGTCAACAGTCGGAGAGTGAACAGACTTTTATATCGGCGGAAGTTTTAGTGTCTCAAAAATGGCTAAAAGTGACGGAAGTTCATATTTCAGGAGGTCCAGTCTGTTCTGGATAGTAATTGTTACTCTATCCATGGGTTACTTCACTGTAAGTTACTATTGTAAACGGAAAAAAACAATCTAAAAGTCTCGCTTACTTCATTCATTCATTCATTCATTCATTCATTATGCACTGACTCGGGTTTTTTCGTAGTATTTATTTCTGTAGTTTTATAATATTTCCGTGTAGTATGTGCCGTTTGCCGGGTGATTAGCGGTCGTTTGGAGTAAAGGTGAAAATGATTATCACATTTTAGATAAACGGGAACTACTTTATTTGCTAAAAGGTACAAAGTCTAGCTGTGCTTTAGGATCACGACACTGTATTATTCGTGTGTGTGTGTGTGTTGTTAAATCGCCTGAATGGAAGCTTTAGGGAAATAATAAGTAGGATAGTGGATAAAGTGTGTGTGTGTGTGTGTGTGTGTGTGTGTGTGTACGGTTTAATACATCCTGGTGGGGACCTAAACCTAAACACACAGACTCATGGGGACTTGTGGATAAAGTGTGTGTGTGTGTGTGTGTACGGTTTAATACATCCTGGTGGGGACCTAACCCTAAACACACAGACTCATGGGGACTTGTGGATAAAGTGTGTGTGTGTGTGTACGGTTTAATACATCCTGGTGGGGACCTAACCCTAAACACACAGACTCATGGGGACTTGTGGATAAAGTGTGTGTGTGTGTGTACGGTTTTAATACATCCTGGTGGGGACCTAACCCTAAACACACAGACTCATGGGGACTTGTGGATAAAGTGTGTGTGTGTGTGTACGGTTTAATACATCCTGGTGGGGACCTAACCCTAAACACACAGACTCATGGGGACTTGTGTCACGGTGGGGACCAAAATTGAGGTCCCCATGGGTACAAAAGCTTCTTAATCAAACAGGATGAGATTTTTTTGAGAAAGTAAAAATGTAACCAGGGTCAGGGGTTAGAAAATACAGTCAGTCTAGAAATGATAAAAACATTACACCTATAGAGATTCCCCACAAAGAACAGTGTGTGTGTGTGTGTGTGTGTGTGTGTGTTGGAAAGAAGAGGCCGCCAGAATGCATCCCTTTCCTTATAATTAATAAGCGGTATTTAGGAGTAAACTGTAAGTTATTATTGGAGCTGTGGAATTTGTAAAAGTTGTTGAAAAATAGTTACTTAATTAACTAGTTTATATAAATAAAGCGAAATAGATCAAAATAAAAAAAAAATGCTATAACGTAAAAATTGATTTAATTGCATTGGAAACATGTTTTAGCCAGTGCCTTGTCAGTTTGGTGGTGACCAGTCAGGAAAAATTATCATAAAACAATAGATATTAAAAAAAAGAAATAAAAAATTTCCATTTGGAAAGCAAATAAAATAAATTGCAGGACTGTAAATATTTGATAGTGATGGCATATCATTACTGCTAGCTAATATATTAAAAATGTCAGATGGTGTTAAATGGAATAGATGTACCGCAGATCAGTGAATATAAGTTTCATGTGGGTTTATTATTAGTTATTAATTGATTCGGGGAATTATTTAGATAATTTAGCCATTTAAATTAATCGGATTCAGAGATGCAGGCTATTATACCAGTGTTGTCCACCAGAGGGAGTAAAAAAGCGGTCAATAGTGTGACTTACCACTCAACCAGCTAGACGGAATGACGCGCGTTGAGTGGTCCAAACACATGAGGCCAAAAATATAAAAACAGTATTGATTCGCTAACAACAAAAGTGGGAGGGTTGCATCTTTTAATACCACCACTATTACATCACAAACCATCAATACTATACAAATACGCAATATAGCACAGTGGCATTACAGACAGAGAGACATTTCATGTATTAAGGATGAAAACCATTTTTATTAAAGCAAGAATTCCAGTTAACACAAGTCCAAACCTCTTCAATGCAACCGCAGTTATGTACTTTAGGAAGTAAAATAGTATGTGTTTCAGCCGATGATGTCGTTGTATATTTCCAGATCATGTGTGCGATAATTAACGGGAACACTTAAAGATAGCGAGACGGTAAAATGGCCTTCTGCACACAGTAGCACCAAACCAGAAATAAAAATAACATCTGAATGCATGTTTGTAATGATGCAAGATGAATGTAAATGGCCCGGGGTTTGAAACCAGAGCAATGCTCTGTACTGGGAATAATCACTTGTTGATCTGTAGCAGACATGCCCGATGTGCCATTTAAACCAGCTGTCTGACCCTTCCCTGTGACCTGCTCCAGTTGACAATACATCACCAGGGTGACCAAGGACGTCCCACTCTGCCATAAAGACATTCCAGCTGTTCTTTACGTTCTTACGATTTAAGTTGCTCACACACACACAATGTATAAAACAACAGAGAACCCATCCTTATTTGGGTGAAAAACAGGTAGCATGATTCCTGCTGTTTTTCACCCAAATGAGGACGGGTTCTCTATTAAGTCTGGTTCCTCTCAAGGTTTCTTCCTATTTCCATCTCATGGAGTTTTTCCTTGCCACCGTCGCCCCCGGCTTGCTCATCAGGGACAAACTGGTTTTTCTTTCATTTTTCTTTTATAATTTCTTCGATTATATAAAGCTGCTTTGTGACAATCACCATTGTAAAAAGCGTGATACAAATAAAATTGAATTGAATTAAATGAGACATAATTGGATACTAATAATACCTCCTTTAGTACATGTTTAAACACTGATATTGAACTCACCTGCATTACTGATTTTCAGACTGAAAACCAGCATATATTAGTACTTAATCATGTGTTGTGTGTGTTTTTTTTTTTTAGTGGGCTGTATTTTGGCCACAGCAAATCCCTTATGACACATTGGGTCCACTCGGAGATCTGACAAAGTATCTGGTCAAAGACTATCACGATTTCATGTACAAGGGGTGAGACGCTCTTCTGTACACATGCTATCCTTTAGCAGACACTGTGCCTAGAAAATGTGATGTGTGTGTGTGTAATAGTTGACTGTGTTTTAGATGGTGGCTCACTTGGGCTGTGCATCTGTCTGAAGCTCTGCTGGCACTGAAGCTATGCAGGTAAGCAGTACCTGTGTTTGGGCTGAGCATGATTTAGCGTGTTGTTCTAATAAAATAATGAACTGGTAATGGCTGGTGTGATTTACCTGCATGTCCCATATTGTTTTATTTCTCCTACACCTGCAGTGATCTCACAATAATATAAATGTACACGCTTATACCTTTTTCCAGACCTTCCCTGTATAGATCTTATAAACTTGAGAGTTAAAAAGACTTTGTAATATTAGCTATAGTGAATGTAGTGCATTTAACCTGAGCACACACCTTCTATCGATGTTATATAATACCATCATTTGATTTAACAGATCTACTTTAATACTTCCTGTTTTTTTTTAATGCAATAACCCAATCAGCTAATTAGGTGGCAGCAGTGCAATACATAAACACACAAACAGGAAGCACACACTTCAGAAACACACCTATCAAGACCAGACTAGACAACACAAAACTATCGATTTATACAAACACTGATATTTTTCTATATTCTGCTGTTAGATAAGGATTTCATTAAAAGCTCTCAGCTTTAACCATCTATCGCATGATTATATGTGTTGCGCTCCTGTCACATGATTAGCCTATGTTTCTGTTAATATGGCCATTGAGTGTATGAGGACAGCCCTAAGCTATGAAATATTTTTTTTTATTCCTTGATATTAAATGATTGGAACAGAACACAATTTTAATGTTTTCTGAATGAGTGTATTAAGAGAGTTTTATTGTCTGCCACACGAGGGCAGTAGAGTGTCACATTGGTTTACACTTTTAATTATGGTTTGTGTGTCTGTCTCACTGTTTGCAGTGATAAAGGCATCAGCAGCCCAACAACACGACTGCTGTGGTTTGTTCAGACGTTACTGTTCGGCTTTGCATCTCTGGGCTTGCTCCTTAAATACAAGGATGGCGGCCGCGCCAAGCGGCACTGAACGGCTTCATCGTGCACTGCTCTAAAACCGAACAAAATGGATTAATCAAGATTCCAGCCTTCTAATCAAATATTAATATGTGAACCATGTTTAATAACAGATTCATTCTAATCTTAAGAGAAAAAAAGCAGAGGACATTAAGTCCCAGTGGGAGCTCTGGACCTTAACACAATCTAGTCCATTACCTGGTGTTTAAAAATGACCAAAAGGTAAAACTTGAATATAGAGAGAATTAGCTTCACTGTAAAAGTTTGTTTAGGTTTGAGACCCAGTTTCCAAGCAAAGAATATGTGATTTCCATTCGTACTCAGCTTTTATGGTCTGATTCAGACTTGGGTAGATGTGATTGTATGTATCATTCTCCATAACTGCATCTTATGGTCATCTAAAATCGGTCTTTACACCGACTGTGACTAAATTTGAGCTTTTCACCAGGTGAAAGTTTTGTTATTTCAGTTTGTCAGTAAACAATTTCAGAGAGATATGATTTACAGACTATAAACTAGACTTTTATCCAAACAGATTATTGCTGCTTTTACAGATTAGAGGAGGAGCCACCTGATTAGAAAAATCTGGCTCGTCAAAACTAGCAGACACGGGTAGTCATTTTTATCATTTGTAAAGAGAATTGCTTTGGAATACAGGGAAGTGTATTGAAATGCTTTTGTGTGTCGGACAACAATCCTAATCACAATCATAGTCAGATGATGTTGACATGGAAAAGTTAATCCCATTTGATTTTATATAGGATTAGAGAAACAAATAACACATAACGCCAAGAAGTACGTTATTAGATTGTCTGTTTCTGAAATGCCCTTTATAACCCATAGAACTGAAATGGTGTCAGTTTGTAAGAAAATACTTTTGCATAACCGGTGGCTGCTTGTTTTAAACATTCCGCACAGATTAATACCTATACAAACTATTTGATTGATTTTCTCGTAATTACCTTTAGAACCTGAGACCGGTAGTCTGTGCAGTACATCCCAGCGAGGCAACTGGTTTGACATCCTCTATTAATGACAGGAAGCAACAGGTTACAGGTTTTACTAGATGTGTGATGCAAAGCATTCCTGACCGTGGAGAAGAATTTTAGTTATTAAAGAATAAGACTAAGAAACCAAACCCTAAACTTATTAATTGTATTTTAGCGATTATCTGAATTGGATTTTTCAATTATTAGCTGTTCCAGTCATTTCTTTTCTTTCTTTTTTTTGAATAAAGCAGTGATTCAACAGTTATGTTTGCAGTGTTTTGTGACTTCTCATAAGTCCTCAAAATCAAGGACGTCAAATGAGGAAAGCACACATACACTTAATAGACATAATAATAAAATAAATAAATAAGTATTCAACTTCATTGTCATTGTGCAAGGTACATATACAGAGCCAATGAAATGCATTTTTCGCATATCCCATCTTAGAACATCTGCCCATTACTCTGGATCTTTTTTCATATTTAGTTTGATTCCGGTTATAACCTCCACACTGAAATGTTTCCCACTAGATTTCTGAGTGGCGCTGTGAGGATTTTTCCAATAGAGACAGAATTCTGTTACATCCAGTTACTGTATGTCAGGTATGACAATCTGGAGGTGTTTAGTGAAGTTGTTGAGATCAGAGCTCTGTGCAAATTGTTCCACAACAACCATAACACAGCATGTCTTCCTGGAGGGTTTTGTGCACAGGGTCATGCTGGAACAGTTTTTGAGTCTTTTTTTAATGGTATTTTAAATTTGAATGGTACAGCATAAGAGACATCCAGTACTTTTCAATTTTACATAGTTTCGTGAAAAACAGTTATGGATGTCCTGTCCATGTAGTGCAGATTTAGAAAGTTTTTAGACACCCTTAGATGGACTGACTGTTTAAACTGCTTGCCTGGGATTTTCCAGACTTCCACACACATTATGACTGCATGGCAGGAGACTAAAAGTCATTCTTAGGCTCAAAATCTGACTTCTGTGTCTGACATATAAACAGGTCTCATAAAAAGTTCTACCCCAACAACACTGTACCCTAAGAACATTGTATGCCGTATTGACAAAATCTTTTTGTTAATAAAGGCAACTGATATGTATAATTACTAGAAAGACATATGTCTTTACTTTCTTTGCAGAATTAAGGCCATGATTTATGTTAGATTCAGATTTATTCTAAAACAACTTTATATTTGATCCATTACTAAGCTTGAGAATTAACCGCATTCATCTCTGCTTCGGCTTTTTACAATTATTCTTTGACCAACTATTCCCAAAAAAACGATAAATATAAGCAGGAAGCATGGTGACTTAGTGGTTAGCACTGTTGCCTGACAGCAAGAAGGTCCTTGGTTTGTATCCCCAGCAGGGGTCTTTCTGTCTCTCCCAAAGTCCATAAATGTATATTTGGTTGACTGGTGATTCTATAAATTGCCCATATGTGTGAGTGTAAGTGTGTGTGGTTCTTCGTCTGTATGTGGCCCTGCGATAGACTAGTGGCCTGTCCAATGTCTCTGATAAGGAATAAGCTGGTCCAGACAATGGATGGGTGGAATATTTAATCTTATTCTGATGTCACTTGGTATTTTTCAAGAAAAATGCAAATGGCCTTTTTGGAATCACAGCATGGATGCAGAAATCTTTTTGCACTTTTAGGCGTTACATTGGCTGCACACACATCAAGAATAATGGCTCTATTTGTCTAAATCTTCATCTGTGACAAGACTACGGAAATCCAGGAGCCAGCCTGTCTTGCTATTTTTGGGCAGCTTATCTCCTGCATTTGGTTGTAGATCGGTGGAACGGAATGACCTTAGCTAATAGACTTAAAAGATTAGACTGCGTTAATCACCTCTCTCTCTAAGCACTCGCTCCGGTCTTTACTCAAGAGCATGGCGTCCTTGTTGCTCCACTATTCTTCACACGCATCTCCCTCTGCAGCAGATCTTAGCATAGACCATTTATTTGTCTGATGTGTCTGAGAGTTAATGTTTACGCACCAGTATATGAGCCAAAATGTGTTACACAGTTCGAGAGATGGATGAACGAGCTAATGACAGCTGATGAAGGTTGGCGGTGTGTCATTCACTCTGAATAATACACAGTATTAAAAGGTCATCATAGAGTGAGTTACAGTCATAAGCCTTGTTGGTCAGAATCAAATATACTAGTTAGCTAGAAAAAATATTCTCTCTTCTCGTTTTTAAATATACACCTCCTGCCCATTTTCCTAGGAACACCTGTACATTTTATCTGGTTACTATAGACTCCCAATCAGCCCAAAGCAATACTGGTTATTATCCTCTGATCTCGTATGAATAAGAAGTTACAGCCTCTCTCACAGAATGTATTTTACACTTTGTGTGTGTGTGTGTGTGTGTGTGTGTGTGTGAAGTCACTTGAGTGTGTAATTCCCAAAAGATCATCAGTTTCTAAAATTGATCATACAAGCTCATATGGCACCAACGTCCAGGCCATGATAAATATTAGAATTTTTTTTACCCTTTTTTTTCTTATTTAAATTAGATGTTTTTTTGCACTGCACTGGTGCAAATACACCCTTGGTGTAATTCTGCTACACACTTGGTGTATTTATGCTACATAATTGGTTACCTAAAACTGTATAAATGTACAGGTGCTCCTAATAAAGTGATAAGTGAACATATATTTGCACACATACTGTACTTATAACATGAAACATTACATAGTAGGACTTGTTCAACACGAAATGCTTATTTCATACAGGAAAATGAACAAATGGCTCTAATTTTTAAAACTTTCCTTTCTCCATATACATTAAGTTCTTATATATATATATTAAACAATAAATACATTGCTGCAAAAACTACACATTAAGACTGACTCGGTATATGGATGTATGTGATGTTTATTTTTTTGTGTGTGAGTTTTTATCGTTGTTATGTCTGGGTTATGTCTGAGTTTTGTCTACGATCGATTAATGTATGTTGATGTTAGAAATGGTTATTGATGTGTGCTTTTGTGTGAAATCAGCAGCAGGCATTAGGACAAGTTTAGCGATCCAGCCAGTGCAGTGTGGGGTAGAGATCAGACAGCGTCCTGCTTAGATGGCAGTTCTCACTTTTATCCCTCAGCTCCACAACACACTCCACCTGTTCAAATACACAGCACAGCCTCGGCTAAGCATGTATAACTGACAGCATAAGTGATATCAAGCAGTGGAGCCAGGAAAATGAGGGCAGGATAAACTGCAGACACAGGAAATGATTTTTTTACCTGGACTTTGAAGAGATCAACCATATCACTGTATCTCCTGTGGCAAATATCCAACAGCCTGAAGAAAAATGTGTGTGACAACAAAAAAGGAATATATATATATATATATTCAAAGGTTAAGAGTTTTCTTGATCAAAAAATATATTTTTATATTAATATAAATAGAAAATAAAACAACCAAGTTTGCTAGTAAATACTGTGTGCAGATATTAACCAATAATTGTGGGAGTGAGCAGGGCTGATCAGGCTTGCTGTAAGAGCTGGTGAGGTTGGAATAGCTGTGGGGAGTGGATTAAATTAATGGGCGGAAAGTTCTGCAAGAGTGGCTGGGATTAATCATAATTTCTGGGGTATTGGAAAGAAACTGCATACTGTCAAGGGGAACAAAATGACTGATTAAATATTCTGCAAGAGTGGCTGGAATTTATAATAATTTTGGTGGTAGTAGGAAAAAACGGTAATAGTGTGTTCGGGAGAACAGGATAGGATAAACCAGAATCTACCACACACAATTCTTTTAGGAACGGACAGGAACAGGATTAAAAATGGTCATCTTTCACTCTGCTGTAAAAAAGTATATGTGACAAAATAAAGGCATTTACATTGCTTGTAATGGCGTTAGTAATATGTTCCTTGAGATAATTTATGTTTTGTATCTTTTTCTGATACACCATGGCCTTCAAATGGGGTAAATGGGGTAAGATCTGGGGATCTTTATGAAAAAATGTTTATTTTTCCTTTGTATGGAAACTTATGGGACACCCTGTATAAGCTTTAATGAAAGCATGTATACCACTCAGCTACCCTCATCAAATCTGTAGGTAGTGGAATGACCACGTAGGTTACCCAGAATGGTAGGTGCTATCATTAAAATAAGCTTTACAGGCTTCTACTGTACATCAACACTGACCTTTCAGAGATTTATTACTTGAGCTCTTGGTGTATTTAATAACCATATTATTGTAGGGATTTTGTCAACATGTAATAAGTATTTGTATTCTTTCATCACTCAACTCTTCTATGTTCTAGCAACTTACTAACCTTCCTATCTCCTGGTTTACTGGACAATTATTTAGTGAGTACATTTTTAGAAAACACTCTGGTGCACATTCTGATTAATGCTGAATAGGTGCATCACCTCTGCAGAATCTTCAGTAGGGGTGGGATCTTTAGGCACTTTACAATCGGATCTGATTCCGATTCTGGGAGTCACGATCTGATTCCAAAACTGATTCCTAGTCTACACTTTTTTTCTAACTAATACATATTTACATCTTAACATTTTACCCAGAATTGGAGTTTCTATGCTTTTTGTTTATAGTTGGAATTTCTGTATGACAATATCATCAATCTTAAAAGAGATGATCTGGTTTCATAAATTTTATTTTAGTAACAAAGTTGTGTTCAGGATGTAGAAGCTCTGAATAAAACATCGAAACGTCAGATTATTATAACAATAATAATAAACATTTAAATAACAGCGTAAGGGCACACTTTAGACCCGAGTCAAGCACCTGCAACAGTACTGTATATAAAACCCTGTGTAATCCATGACAGAGTATGGGCACGAATCCTTGGCAATAACATCACTACCAACCAAGTAATTTGCTTCGCCTTTTTTTTTAGAGTCTGGTTTAAGTGTTGCAAAGTGTTGCTACAAAGTCCATTTTAAATTTTACGTTGATTTCATGTAAATTTTGGTTCAAATTAAGCAAATTCGCCAGCATATGTCTGTGCGTCAGTCAGTGTTTCAAACTGACTGAACTGTTTATTAAGTTTAGACGTGGTAATTTGGTGTCAGCACTCATTCTGTATGTGTGGGTAAATGCATTTTTTGCATGCGTTTCAAGTATTTATGCGAACCTGCAACAAACGCTCGCGCACACACAGGCCTCTGCAGAATCCCACACCGTCCCACACAGTCGCAATCTTATTTGAATTTAGTATCGAGTCTGGACTTTTGAGAATTGATTTAGGAATCGTTAGAGAAAGAATAATGATGCATCTATGAATATTTTTTTTTCAACCCCTATTTTTTAGTTGCACTTTCATGCTGTGATTCTATAGACATTTTAAAGATGTCCTATTGTATTCAGAGTCGGTTACTGGCATAGTCGTAGGAACTAGATGGGCTGAGGGTGCTGCAACACCTCTTGTCGGCAGCTAGGACATTTGTAATGTTGAAAATCACCTATCACAGCATCACCTTGCAATATCAAAGCCCATCCCTCAGCACGCCGCTGATAAAATATGTTTCCACAGCCATGGTAAGTAAGTAAACAAGCATAAGTAAACAAGCTGTGATATTGACAGGTCCAATGACTGCTCACCATTACACCTTCACCACCACTCGCCTGGACTGCTAACGCAAGCCAGGTTAGGGTCATGAATTTATGTTGTTTGCAAGGAACTCTTGTACATTCTGAGATTCTTTTCCACAACTGTACATAATAGTTATCTGGGTTACTATAGTCTTTCTAGCTCCCACCCTCCCCTATTGAATAATTAAATGATCAATAAACATATGTTTCTAATGAAGCTCTTATAGCGTGTATAACGCTGTATCTCTGTGATGAGATTCATATATATATATATAATATACTGTATAATTCATTAAATGAGTGACATTATCATTAAAATATAGTCATTACAATTGAAGTTGACATACTAAACTATTCATAAGCAATTAAAAGGCATGGCATTGATATACACATGCTATTATAAAGAATCATATTCATGCAAATGAAGATCCTTTCATGGGTGAATTACTAATAGATTCTGAAAACGTGATTAATCTTCTCATGGTTGCCATATTTTTTTTTTTTATTCCCTGTGCAGTCTTATGTTTGTGAAAGTTTGTGGTGTTCACTGTACTGCTGCAAATCACCAGTGCTTGTCAGAATAATTAATTACTAAAGATAAATCTTTGCTATTAGGCTCAAAGAAGTTGTTCCACAACTTCTATTAAAAGTAGCCTGTCTCTTTTCTCTGACCTGACGTCTTCCCGAGCTAGTACATTCAGCAGCTTAGCCATGTCCCCTGGTCCATTTCCCATCTGAACGGTGAAGCGTCTCACACGGTCGTCTAGTACCAGAGCTCTTTCTACACACTCCCTTACCAAGTCCAGCTCCATTGTAGCACTGGTAACGACCACTGCTATTCTGTATGGACACACCCACACACACACACACACACACAAAGTTGAACTATAGTATGATAGTGCTATACTGTATACTTTTGTAAATGTTAAAAAAGTTACTTTTAATGTTATTAAAAGGGTTATGATAATTTAAACATCAGTATGTATATTTAGTCTTTATGTAGTACACGCAAATTGATATTTAATTAGCTAGAAACAAGAAAATCATGGATTATTTTACTGTTGTGCCAATGGATCTTTGCATGGAGTCTTTAGTTTCATCTTATTTGTAGCTACATTTACAAAAAAATAGTCACATAATTTTACATTGTTTTAGTCATTAGCATTTAGTCACCCCACAAATACGCACACACTTAAACATTTTTTGTTATGCACAGTCACTTTACATTACTATAGTCACCTACAATGCTATAGTCACCTACAATGATATAGTACTTTACTCACTTTACAATGCTATTTGCACAATACTGTTGTAATTTGCACATTTCATGTCTACCTCATCTCACAATATGGTTGGCGCTATTGCGTTATGTTCCATTCTCTATTGTCTTTTTGCACTGTCCTTGTAATGTTTGTATTGTTTATTGCACTGTCTGTCTGCACTGTCTGCACTAGGTTGCACACATGCACTTTATGTCTATCCTGTTAGTGGCTCTTTGTTGGTTTCTGAAATTGTATGTTTTGTGTCGCACCAGGGGGTCCTGGAGAAACATTATTTCATCTCACTGTGTACTGCATCTGCTATATATGGTTAAAATGACAATAAAGCTCATTGAACTTGAACTTGAACTTGAGCATTAGACTGTAGCATAACAACTGCATCATTACAGAATTACCTCACAATCATACTGACCCTCATTTAGATTTGCTCTCAGTTAACCCCATCACAATAGCCTAAGAGTGTTGTTTAACAATATTGTGCCGTCATTACAGAATTGCCGCACTACTTACCGGTGTTGACCCCAGTCAAGATTAAGGCTCACCTTTTACCCTTTTGCTCTGGAAGTTGACCAGCCAAGATGGCTGCCAGCCCCATGGCTCCTTCAGCATCTACAATAGTGTGCTCATACTCCTGAAATCTCAGCATGGCCATCCAGATGTCTTTCTCTCTAACAAAACAATAAATCACCATCAAGATTAATTTTAAGCACTTTAACCTCAAAATAGAAACTGGATAGTCTGTTGATCCAATCTGAATAATTCAGAATAATACATTTTAGTGTGAACACACTCTAACGTTAGTGGGTTTTTTGGTGGCCCCTATGGTTAACAGATAGTTCCTATTCTTTCCTATTCTTATGCAGCATGTACATGTTTCTACAGAGTCACTTTATTATATTTTGCTGTAAGAATGTTAAAATGTTGTAAAATGTTTCCATTGTGGTTTTAGTCTAACTGGGAAAGTTGACCTTAACCGATTAATCTTATATTATTGCTGTGTGTGAATGTTTTCGGTCTCTCATGTTGACATGGCTGGTTGGATGCCAATCAGCCGTAAGTACCAGTACATAAAGGCACAGTTGATTTGTCATCCCACAAACTTTATAAATGGCAAGAATCACAGAGAGCTAAAAGCAGCTAATGCAGCAATTGCAGCACTTCAGCCTCCACAGACACACGCTGACTCTTACACAGCAATAGCAGCATATGTGTTTAGCTAGCCTTATTTGAGTTATTCAAAAGTCAATTATTAAACATGTTCTATAAAATAGGGTGAATTAGTTTATTACTTTGTAGTCAGCTTGATAATTAAAGTCCATTGTGTGAGTTAAAACTAGTGATCCGACAATGAAAAACCTAAACCTAGGTTTCTTAGACTTGTTACAATACATTCATTGTTTCTACTTTTTAAAAATACAAAAAAATTGTACCTAACAGAGATCATTTTATCCACCATTTTCTTGGCCATTTGCAAAGTGTGCGCTGCTAATGGGTGATGCATGATATCTGCAAAACAAAGCAAGGGCTCAGGTCAATGGCGTGTCACTGTGGAACAGCGTGTATTTGTAAGCCAGCCAGAGACAGATCCTATCAGCACGAGACCACACATTTACCTCTATAAAGCTTTTTATGTGTGATGTGAGAGAAATCACTGGCAAGAGAATCAGTTTTGAGGGACTGTAGCAGAAGTGGATACTCATCTGGCTCAACACCCTGTTGGGAAAAACAGAAAAGATTATTGTTTAGTGATTGATCAGTGGTAATACATTAATTATACTGGTCCCTGCTTTTTTCTTTTAGCTTTTTGCTATATGATTAATGCCTTAAGATTTAACCACAACCTGTTTAACAAAAATAGTCACACATTATTTTTAACCTACATCCTATCAAATGTTTTACCTTCTAACACATTCATCATCAGATGAAATTTTTCACAAAACTTTCATAATCTATAAGTCATAAAGTTGTACATTTCTTTCAATTTTAGCGAAACCCTTTATTTAAAAGCAATAGGTATAATTTTACCCTGCAAGTGATGCTTATTTAAAGCCCATTGCGTTAAACTAATTCAGCTATAAATTATCTGTAATCCCCGGTAAAGTCCATCTTATCTCAAAGCCTGAGTAAGCTGTAAAGGAGATAAAAATAAAACTGGCAGCATATGAGAATAGAATCTTGTTCAAACACACTATGACTGAAATGTGTGGGTTTAGATGTTTGATGGCAACTGCAGTTCCAACCAGCAATCCACTCTGTCCCCCGGCAGGCACAATGACTGCGTCCAGCTTGGGCATTTGCTCATAGAGCTCTATGCCTACTGTGCCCAGACCTGCCAGGTAAACTAAACTGTCATCCCTGCAAGGAAGAGAGGGAGACAGATGGGTATGTAAATGAATCAATAGCCTGTGTGAACAACGAAAAAAAAGCTAAGCCAAATTACAAAATGATGAAATACATACAAATCAGGTGTAAGTATCTTATATCTAATGTGTTTTAATATAAGTGTTTTTTTTTATTGACTTATGTGTAGCTGCTGGCATATTAATAAGTAATGAATAAGATTCAGCATGCAGAGATGCAGAAAAACAGATAGATGTGGAAAAAAATACAACACACACTCACTCCTCTAGACAGAGGTAGCCATTTTCCTTAGCCAGATGGCGGGCATGGTTTTGTGAGTCCCGAGACGTAGTGCCATAGGCTATAACCATGGCCCCGTAGTCCCTGTACATGCGCAGCCGAGGTGAGGAAGTATACGCAGGCATTATGACAAAGACTGGGATTTTCAGACCCACTGCATGATGAGCCACTGCCATGGAGAAATTACAGTCTGTGGCCACAATGACACCTCTCTTCTGCTGGTCCTGCAAATATATACAGAAATTTTAAACACTTTTGGTTTGGACCTAGACCCTCATCGAAACTTAGTACTTAACAGCCCTGCTAAACTAATATTAAAATCCATAATAAATTAACAGACACTTTAATCCATAATAAATTAACAGACACTTTAATCCATAATAAATTAACAGACACTTGCTTTTGTGATGTGGGAAAACAAAGCATAGTTTTTATGCTGGAGAGACACTGGAAATGGGCGCTTGTTCCGATAGATAGATAGATAGATAGATAGATAGATAGATAGATAGATAGATAGATAGATAGATAGATAGATAGATAGATAGATAGATAGATAGATAGATAGATAGATAGATAGATAGATAGATAGATAGATAGATAGATAGATAGATGTGCAAATGCAGATAAATAAGTATGTACATTAATAAAGGCTATGTCAGTATGTGCAAAGAGGAGTAAGTGCAAGTATTTATAGCAAGTAAAGAGTAATAATGCATTGTGCAAAAGTGTGCAAAGGTATGCATTTCGTACATTATATGCATAGTGCGAAAAGTGTGCATTGTGTACATTGTACAGACGTATATATTATTTAAGGCAAAATGTGAAAAACTATTTTATACAGAAGTCTCCATTTATCGTGAGTTTGTAAAACAAATTTTACCTGTTTTAGCGAGGAGAGAAGATAGAAAACTCCTCTCTCCTTTACTGAACCTGTAAAATGAAAGTATTCTTTCTTCAGAAAAATCTCCATACCATATTGCTTGGAAAGTCGAGAGTACTGAAAAGCAAAAAGGCGATAAGTTAAATGATACTATGTTCAAGACCACGACTGTTTTTCAACTGAATTGGGTTTTTTTTTTTTCTGAAAAATTAAAGTATGGAGACAGCTATAATTTGCATGAGAACTGCCAAGATCTCACCAATTCCAGGCTAACCTCCTTCTTCTCATCCTTCTCCAAACATGAAATGCTTCTGAACTAAAAATACTTTGGAAACACAAACTGGTCTCCACTTTTGCTTTCATTTGCTGTTTTGAATAAATTAATTTGAGCCAAAATTATTTTGGAAGAAGCTGCTGGGCCTGGCTTTGGTACTACAGACTCTTGCCTGTAAAAATGTTTATACAGAGTATGACTTTTATCAGCATGAAGTTTCTTAATGGGTTATGTTGACATACTGTGCAGGGGGTCTTCTGAATTCCTGACTGGTGGATATTTAATGCTGCTGCTTTGATGTCCTCAAGATCAAGGTAGTCAGCAGGAATTTTGGGTGCAGGCTTGTAGTCGTTGGTGGATGCTTTAGGAGGGACCATTAGTTGCACCTCAGGCGCTTCCATCAATTTGGTCTGTAAGGCTCTTACTTCTCCATTCAAGTACTCCTCAGCACCAAAGTCTCGGAGGCGCTCTGGACAGATTAGGATTGGCCGACAGGTAAGGATTCTGTTGTTGATGATGTCCTCTTTTTGGCATCTGCTTTTGTTAGATAAGCACGTCTTTTTGTTGCTGCTCAAATGCTGATTATCACTGATACGGAAAGATACATTTTTATTTTTATTAGAAGGGAAAAGTGACTTTTTTATTCCCAGAATCATATTTCCATTTGTAAAGATAAACATTGCAGTGCATTTCGGTTAGAAAATGAATAGTGACATTCTTTTTAATACTAAGCTGATCGGAAAGATATTTCGAGACAATTATTATGTCCCCAGTTTATTTATGAGTGTGAGCTAATAACAAATGAATTGGCTTTGTAAAGAATAATAATAATAATAATATTGTTAATAAGTCTATGATTTTAACAGGCTTATGAGTAAAATGGTGTGAAATGTTGCAAGATAAGAGATATGCGTAACACATACAAAGCAGATGTTCTGGCATGAACTGTATTATTTAATATTTTAATGAAAAATATTTCAGTTTCCCCAGAAATTGAACTACAAGATAAATTTCTTTTTTACAACCCATACGAGTTACAGAAAACTATTACACAATGTGATACACAATCAACGTAATATAGACTCGCATTCTATGTCACATACACAATTACACAAAGTAAACATGTACTGAAATGTTTTTAAACTGACTGTTCTTGGCGTTCATTAAAAAACAAAGAATTAAGAATGAAATGACTGGAATTATAATAAATATAATAATAATAAAATAATGTGCTAAATAAGGAAGTACAGCGTAAATGACGATCTGAATCAAATGAATATAAATAGGATGAAACCAATTACTGGAGTATATGAAAGGCCGTGTGATGTTGAGAAGGAAATTAAACTTTGCAGAAAAAGTTTCATAAAATATGAAAAGCAGAAAAAAAGGTTTTTTTGTCTTATAGCACTGGACAGTGAACAGGTTGAGATGTGTCTTAATATGTTTTCCTGAAAACACATACAGTACAGTATATACAGTACAGATAGAGAAATAGAGCATCTGCTATCAAGGAAACAAGTGCAGGAAGTTTTTGGAAATGTGCAACAGGAAAAGAATGGCAAAGAACTACAGAGTCTATAGAGAAAGTAATAGAGTACGAAGATTCAGAAAATCTTTGAGCTTTAGAGATTCTTTACACAGTTAGGATTTCGCACCTGTGCCAGAAGGGGTCATAGTCCTCACTGTCACTGAATTTCCTCCCTGCTGGCGATTTCTCTCCCAAAAAGCTTGTGAAGAAAAATTGTGCAGCAAAGTTCATTCTGCTTGCGTTTCTGACTTGGGCAATAGCTCCAGTTTCGATCTAATCTTTTTCTCTTCTGGGGGTAACAATTGCAATAGCAGTAACAATGTGCTGTCCTCTTCACTCTGTTTAACTGCATGGCCCCTATGTGCCCTATAAGACTATTTAATAAGGGATTATTCTTAGATAAATAGCAGCTTCTTACTGAGCTCAGTGCCTCTACTGGCCAAGCCTTAGGCTCTATTTCTGTCTCTGTCCCGGTTTAAAACTGAGCTGTGACATAGGGCTGATCAGATACAATAACTGGATTGACAGAGAATTAATGCTTTAAAGTCAATGCGCTTAAAATCCTTTTGGTATAAATGAAATAACAGATAGTGATTAAGAGAAGCCCTTGCATTACACTCGATAGCAGAGATGGTTTTCCTCTTTCACTTTCTCCTTACTGTGTCTGTTGTAACCCTGTCTGTGGGTGGTTAATGTCTTCAGCAGTGCTCATGTTCTCACACACTCTAGGAAAAGATAGAAATAGAGTCCAGCCATTCTATTTCCTGACACTGACAAAATACATTTTTGGAACAAACAATCTGATGCAAATTCAATATGTCCTAAAATGGTCAAAATGTCAAAACCACATTTTCAGTTCCAAATTTCTATCCCTCATTTAAAAAAAATAAACATTGCAAGTTACAGTGCCTTGAAAAAGTATTCATTTTGTCACCTTACAACCACAAACTTAAATGTGTTTTAAATTAGATTTTATGTAACAGACCAACACAAAATAACACATAATTATGCAGTGGAATAAAAACTATATACGGTTTTCAAAATTCTAAGCAAATAAAAATCTGAAAAATGTGGTGTGCATTTATATTTAGCCCCCCTGTCTGTCAATACTTTGTAGAGCGACCTTTCGCTGCACTTACAGCTGCAAGTCTTTGGGGGTATGTCTCTACCAGCTTTTCACATCTAGAAACTGAAATTTTCAGCCAGATTGGAAGGGGAGCATCTGTAAACAGCAATTTTTTAAGTCCTGCCACAGATGCTTAATGGAATTTAGGTCTGGACTTTGACTGGGCTTTCTAACACATGAATATTCCTCGATCCAAACCATTCCATTGTAGCTCTGGCTGTATGTTTAGGGTCAATATCCTGCTGGAGGGTAAAGCTCCTTCCCAGTCTTTTGCAGCCTCCAATAGGCTTTTTTCCATGATTTCCCTGTATTTAGCCCAATTTATCTTCCCATTAACTCTGGCCAGTCTCCTTGTCCCTGCTGAAGAAAAGCTTTCCCACAGCACGATGCTGCCACCACCATGTTTCACAGTTGGAATGTGTGTGTTCACTGCCACAAATAGTGCTTTGCATTTAAGCCATCAAGCCTTTTCCACATGTTTGCGGTGTCCCCTACATGGCTTGTGGCAAACTGCAAACAGGACTTCTTATGTCTGTCTTTCAACAATGGCTTTCTTCTTGCCACTCTTTAATAAAGGCCAGATTTGTGGAGTACTGTGGATTCTCCCACCTGAGCTGTGGATTTCTGCAGCTCCTCCAGAATGACCATGAGCCTCCTGGCTGCTTCTCTGACCCTCATAACTCATAACTCACTATTTGTGATGACATGTCCAGCATTTAATTTAAGTATAAAATACATCATAAATCCAACATTATTTAACAAGTGAATTTGAAATTTCAGTTCTATGTAAGCTTCTGAACAGGGGAATGATTATACATACGATAAAACATTTTTATCTGCTCTAAACAAAGGCTTAAATAACTTTAATAGCGTAAGAGAGTGAGTCAAAAAAGCAACTTTGAACCAAAACAGTGTTTCTTTTGGTGATTTTGAGTTTGCACTTGGTTTGCCTTTTCATATATCTCTTGCAGTTGTTGGCTTGACGTCAGCTGTGTTTCAATACTGCTCTTGGAAAAAAAAAACAGACCCACCCCAGCAGCCAAACTGTACAACTGCACACCCACCCCTTTCCCTCTCTTTTTCATACTCCCCTTACTGTCTTTCCCTACCCTCCTCCAAAAAAAGGCACTTTTCTCTTGCACTCAGTGTTTTCATTAGGAAAAGAGGCGAAGTGCCGTGTGAAAAAGGAAAAGGGACTACACTGAGCTACATACTACAAGCCACAACAATTTTACGGGTAAGTTCCTCTTTTTCTCTCCCTCCTTGTTTCTCCATTCTTCTTTAAATACTTTCTTTGGTAGCTTTAGTATGATTTGACTATGTGTTGCTTATATGATATTGATTTTTCCATAACCTGCCTGTCTTCCCTAGCTGGCCTGTGTTTGTACTCAGAGCCATGGCCCACCAGTCCATCTGTGTTTCTGCATTGCTCTTTCTAATTGCTCAAGTGTTGACAGGTAAGGGGACCTGACTGGACATGAATGAGAATGATAACAGGAAAATATGGTACCTTAAATATCTCTGTAAAATACGTAATTAACTAAACAATCAGCACAGTATCTGTCAGTTATCTGTCAGTTCAAGTCTGTCCGTCTATCTATCTATCTATGTCTGTCTGTCTGTCTGTCTGTCTGTCTGTCTGTCTCGGTCGGTCTGTCGGTCGGTCGGTCGGTCGGGTCGGTCTCGGTCGGTCGGTCGGTCGATCTATCTATCTATCTATCTATCTATCTATCTATCTATCTATCTATCTATCTACACAAAATGTTGCATGACAGAGCATCTGGGTCTGATTTGCCATGATCTGAATAACAAAATGACCCTTCAAAAGCAAAGATATCTTAAATGTAAGGCATTGGGCAAAATCCAGGGCAAAACTTTGCCTATTAGGACACACCTACAGCTAAAGCTAATCGTTTGGACCTGCATAATGTGGTTTTTTACATGTGTCAGAAACATGTGGCATGTAATATGATAATGCTTTCTTTCTGGAACTTTCCTGGAGGAGAAATCGAACATAATTAGTCGAATGTGCATGATCTCATTTTCGAAGAATGAGCACAGAAAAGAACCCATGAACCAATTTGAGAAGCTTGAACTCTCTTTGTTGTTCTGTTTATATTGATTTATTAAATACCCCTTGAGGCACAGATAGTTAAGGTTAACTAATAGGCCGGGGAATTTTCCTTATTAGTCTTTTTGAAGCAGATGTTAGGCCTTCGTTGGAGCAGATGTTAGGCCTTCAGATTCTCATGTAGTCTCTTGTAGTATTGTTATTGTTGGTTGTCCAGTAACACGTTAGATAGAAAGATAAGATGCCTTGTACAAAGTAGTAAACGATATAAGAATTTGATTAATTGTGAGCTTCATTGACAGTCATTGTAAGCATTTAAAGTATGTCTATAAATAGATTTTCATTTTTTAATTTGTTTTAGTTGTACATATAATGTGCAAATTATAAAACGAAGGCTCAGGATAATAAAACTTTTAATGCTTTTCAATTTCTAAATTTTCAATTAGTAACTTCATAACACAACTGAAGCATTGATTTCCCAATGATGAAGCACACAACAATGATGTGTCATGTTTCTAATTCATCGTCTATGTGTGTCTTCCATTAAATGCCAAAAAAACCCCACCCACCCCTGTCCTCCTCACACATCCTTTTTAGGTCACGCACACATACACACTCCCTCTTTTCTCAGCACTTTATGTCCTACTTTCATTGCAGTCAACATTTTAGCCAGAGATAAGTGTAAATATCTGTACAGAAATACACCTGTGATCGTGTAAATGCTATTAGAGCACATTTAAGCATCACTGTAATCTGGGATATTTGTTTGGCATTCATAGTTTTCTCATGTTATGCCAGAAGCTTGCGTCCAGCAGAGGCAGCAGCTGGTGATGCAAACATTCTCAGGAACCTATGAACCTCAGCCACCTGCCGTCACACATTATCTTATGTCTAAAATAGAGAACACAGCT